>CM023542.1:11055543-12255543 GCA_013350335.1 Chimonanthus salicifolius
GAAATACAATCCAGATCCTTCACATGTGTTGAACGTGCAAGATGTTGATGTGCAAAGTGATGTGACTTATGTTGAAAGGCTGGTCAGAGTGATTGGGAAATAACAAAGGGTGTTACAGAACCGAGCCATTCAGTTCGTCAAGGTGGTATGGGATCGACATGGTAATGAGAAAGCTACTTGGGAACTTGAATTAGAAATGAGAGCAGCTCATCCTGAGCTTTTTGTATAAGTTGTTTTGAAATCCTATTTCGCTCGACTTTCGGGACGAAAATTTCAAAAGAGGGTAATATTGTAACACCCAGGATTTTTCAATGCATTAGTATATTGGATTTTGTTTAATTTAAATTGTTAAATTTGTTGAATTTAAGATTATGGTTGCAATGGACCTTAGATGGTAAGGAATTGGGGCAATTAAGACCCAACGGTCATGGATAGAGTTTGAATGAATGTAAGTGGGTAAGTGTAATTAAATGGGTCAATTACCTAATTGGGACCCAATGGGTCAAGATGAATTGATTTTAAAGGTAAATGGGTAGCATTAAACTAATTGGGTCAACTACCCAATTAAGACCCAAATTCACCTCATCAAGTGAGGTGGCAAGTGGATTAATATCACATGCATGGTCAGCTAACCATGGTTGACTTGGTCAACCATGGGTGAGTTCAAATGTGTTTGAGTGGCTTGAGTTGGAAATTGAATCCACATGAGTTGAGTAGAATTTATTAATGTTGAGTTCAAGGGCTTGAGTTGGAGAAATGAGTTCAAAAAGATTGCATGGAGTGAGCCGAGTTGCATGGAAGAGGAAGAGGCTCTAAGTGAGTCAAAGGGGGAGATGGAGGGTTTCCATCTCATGTAAACCCTAGGCATGCACGTTGGGAACTAAGGAGTGCCTTGGTTGTGCCAAGGGACTCCTTGGCTAGACCAAGCACTAATGAGGGTAGTTGGGCTGATTTAAAAAAATAAACCCCACCCCTTTGGCCGATTTCTCCATCTCTTTGAAACCAAGAAATCTTCATCTCTCTCCCTCTCTCTTTCCCTCTCTCAACTACACTACACTTGGCCGATCCTCTCTCCCTCTCTCAACATACCTTGGCCAATCACATCTCTAAGGAAACAAGAGATTGTCTTCTCTTCTCATCTCTCTCTCTCTCTCTCTCTCTCTCCCATTTTGGCTTGCACTTGGAGAATTGATGAAGGAACAAGGAAGGAGAAGGACTAAAGAGTAAAGAACAGACCTAAAGAAACGAAGGAGACGAGGGAAGAGGTATGTGTTGAGTCTAATGTAATGGGATTATGACGAAGGAAAGCATAGGTTTGGCCATGGTGTAGTCGAACCTATGGGTTCCATATTTGATTAAAAAAGGATGGCAAAAAGTATGTTAAGGTCATGGACCTTGAAATCCATCAAGAAGGGTTTAAATGATTGAAGAAAAGAATGGTTGGAATAAATGGTCAAACCGTTGAATGATCATAGAATCGGTATCCATTCAAGGAATGGGTACGTGTTGAGGACCAACAACCAAAGGGGATTGAACGAAGAATTATGTTTGATAACATGAGAGTAAATGAACTAAGGAAAAGACCTTAGCCTTGGCTAGGGGGATGAAGTAGGAACATCAGGACTAATAAGAATAATATGTTTTAAAGGAGAATGTCATGAAGAAAAGGAATGTAAAAACATGCTAACAAAAGGACTGTCCATGGGTGTGCACTGTCTGCGGACGGGTTGCATGCATGCGGACGGGTTTCTGCCATCCGTGGGACAGGTAACAAACATAAATAGGGTGTTGTCTGCTGACGGGTTACTCTCTCTATGGGACAAGTGTCTATCGTCCGCGGGACAGGTTTTTATCGTCTGCGGACGGGTGTGGACCGTCCGCAGAACGGGTAATAGACTGGACAGGGTGTTGTCTGCGGATGGGTTACACTCTCTACGGGACAGGTGTCTACCGTCCGCGGGACGGGTTTTTATCGTCCGCGGACAGGTGTGGACCATCCGCAGGACGGGTAACGGGTATGGATTGTCCGCGGGTAGCGGATAGCGGGTAACGGACCACAGCTGTACGCTGTCTGCGGACGGGTATTACCGTTAGCGGATGGGTTTTTTATCATCCGCAGGACGGGTTTTGACCGTCCGCGAATGGGTAACAGACTTGAGTATAGTGCTGTATGTGGACGGGTTACAGTCTGTAGGACGGGTTTCTGCAGTCCACGGGACGGGTTTCTACCGTCCGTGGACAGGTTTCTTTCGTCTGTAAGATGGGGCAGTGGACGGGTAATCGACTGAATTTTATAAGTGAAATTTTAATATAATTTTTCCAGATTGTTTAAGATGAGTAAAGGATGGTGGAAATTGATTGGGTAATTAAATTAACATATGTGTGTGATGAATTCGTTAAGGTAACGAGATTTCACAAACGGGTGTACGATCGACTTTGACGTGATCAGTGATCGATATCTTCACGAAAACATCAAGGATACAATACTTGGACGTTGGTAGGATTCCTACCTCATTGAAATACATGTGGATTTTATATGGTTTTGTACGTTTCAACATGATGTCTTACTTGAATTATGAAATATATATGTATATGAACTATGTCCAATGGCATATTGTAATTTGAAAGAAATGGCATCTTTGCACTCAGCATCTCATGCATGGCATAAGAGGGAACATATGAGAAGAGTCCATGCTCCATTCGGTGTATCCGATAAACAAACGTGGGAGGAATCCACAATGATTCTGATTGACATACGGGAAATGATATATGATGTTTGAAATGAAAGAGGAGTCCACGCTCCATTCGGTGGGACCAATTAACATACGTAGGGAGAGATGTATGATGTTTGAAATGTAAAAGGAGTCCACGCTCCATTCGGTGGGACCGATTAACACACGTGGGGAGAAATACATGATGTTTAAAAAGGAAGTGGGTGGGAGATCATTCGCATATGATCCATGACATGGCATTACATTGGCATGATTTGAATGAGTATCATGCACTGTTTTAATACTACAAAAGGTTTGATAAGTATGATATGTTTTTCTATATTGATTTTATACTAATCCCATGTATGACCCTACTTGGAACTCCTACTGGGCGCGTTGACTAACGCTCTACTTCTACCTTAGATGATGGCACAGGGAATGGAAGGGACGATGGACGCGAAAAGAGCCAAGCTTAGGAGCTGGGCAGCATATTGCTTACTTTATTTAGTTTTCATTTTGGACAATGTATTTGAGTTAACTGCACTTTGGACTGTAATAACTTAGAATTATCTTACTATGGTTTGGTTACATTTAGGCATTTGAACTTTAGTTAATTTATACGATGGACTTCCTTGCTTAGAAATGAATAGGGATAGTAATTTTAATCATATGATAATTCCGCAATGTGTTTATTCTGCAAGTATAACTTTAATGCGTGTGAAATATTTTAGTGGACTTGTCCACGCACACGCATTGTTGGCCAGTTAAGGGTCGGGCTTTGGAAGCTCGGACTTAGTTGCGCCGTGTCGTCCCGTTCTCTCACTCTTTATTTAAAAAAAAAAATAGACTCTGATTTTCGGCGAGTGAAAAAGGGCGGGGCGTTAAATATACGACATTTAACATAGCAACACACATATCATACTAAACCAAACCATATCATTGGATTGATAACAAAATGTGCATTGAGTACATATGGCTTTTGCTAAGGGGGGCAACATGGATGCTTAGATAAAATACCAAAAGTATACTTTTTCTACAAGACAAAGAACTATCCTAAGCAGGGCCATCTTGAGGAGGTGCTGGAGGAGGATGAGACGGAGTATCTGGAACTCTGTCAGAGAAGGAGGTAGCAACAACTAGATCCCGGACTGTCATCCTCAAACTGTCCAGGGTTCTTTCAAGGCAGTCAATCTTTCTTTCTAGTTTGAAGACTCTTCCGCCCACAGTGACATCCTCTTGAGGAGGGTATTCGAACTCTTCTTCTTCGTCAGAGTGTCTCCAAAACTCTTCAGAGTCGTCACTTTTCTGCTCACTGTCAACATGGTCTTCATTCCCAATTGGAAGACCATTCTCTTCACAGCGTTCTTCTACGAAGATGACACTTTTTATGGGGTCTTCATCCACCTCTGGTTGGATTTCCTGTTGTTCCTGAACATACAGAGGATTTTCGAAGCTTGACCAAGGGCAAGACTGAAAGCTATCCTTTTGGTTCGTTTGCGCCGCTGACTGGGTTCACCATGTTCTATAGTGGTCTTGGGACATGACTGAGCTGTCATCTTTCTAGGCATGAGTTTTCCTAGAAGAAATCTTCAAATAGTGGCTTGAGAAAGGATGAGATGAAGATTGAGACTTACCAGATCTATGAAAATCACAAAAATGGTGATTTTCAGGCTTCTAGAGACTTGAGGAACGAAAGCCCTATGTTTTTTCGGCGAGAAATCGCTTTGAGAGGTCCTATCGACTGGTCTAGGGCATGGGAGGTGAAGGAGGGATAACATGCCTTCGCGGGAGGGGAGGCAGCGAATTCGAAAGTATTATTGCTTTTGCAGAAAGTGACCCTGTTTTTTTTTTTTTTAACTTTCTGTCTCACCGATATGTCAGTTCCATCGACAGGTCGATCTTTTCGACAATTTCCCCCTTTTTCAATAGTGCTTGATTTAGCACAATATCGACATATTTGTCACTCAGAAAATCTATTCACCGACATGTCGATAATACCGAGAGGTACAAATTGCTGAGCAAACATCCTTGATATGTGCAACTTGATGGAGTCTTATTCTAAGCATGGCATACATAGATTCATGCATAGATATGCCAAACATAATTTCATCAAATCATGCACATAATAAAAAATTCTCATTCAAAAATATATACATTTCAAAATAGTTGAATGGGATGTATGGCTTTCCAAGTAGAATATGTACTATAGCCAGGAAGAGTACATTCTAGACTTGTAGTTAGCCAGTTCCTCTCCTCATGTCATAGATTTTTCTGCCATGTGAACTCACATGGTCTCTTGTGAGTTCATTTGTAGTGGTCTCAGATACGGAAGTGAATCTTAAACCAAAACAAAACATGATTAATGGTCTATCTCCTATGTATAAAGATTTTGGCATTTGGTGTTGCATACACACCCCTACGATCGTACTTTTGAAGACCAAACTTTGGAATCACCAACTCTTTTAAGACATGATTCATCTGTCTTAACAAAGAGTTTTTCCTTGTATCCACCTTCTTTAGATTTCTTTTAAAGTTAGGTGTTGGTGGATGTATTTTAAGCTTAGGCTTTAATGGATTGTGCCTTTGTGTGCTTTCCTTTCCAAGTTTCTCAATAGATGATAGCAATTTCTTTTGAAATGTATATCCTTGTGGCATAAATTGTACTTACCCGTTAAGCGGAGAGAGATACCTGTTTTTTCGGAGCACCTCATGGTTCCCATAGAGCTCCATCCATTATCATTAAGTGCTTATAATAATTATGAATGCTTATGATGTTGATCATATGAGATATGTCATACTGCTTCCACATGCCCTTGACTATTAAACCAATATCGGCCATGTGTGTGAGATGACTTACGTCTACTAGACCAGAGGTGTCGACAGTTGCTGAGTAGAGAAGTGTCAGTATCGGCCATGTGAGGCCGGAGATGTACTTGCAAGGATGTATTTGATTGTGTCGGGACTTAATACAATGGTCTCAGCGTAGTATGTAGGCATTATGTTGGATGATAGCAGTAATGGAAAAGATGATGAGAATATACATGATGATTAAATTATACTTGATATTGAGAATTTATTATCAAGTATTAGATATTATACTGCAACTGTTGATTTTGTACTAACCTGATATTTCATTAGACTTCACTGTTATATTTCCTTCACACAGCTAGTTAGCTCACCCCACTCACCTTTCTAGAGATGTACCCTACGAGGATAACCCTCTGTTTGAAGCTTAGGATGGATAAGCTGCAGCGTTGCCTCGGGATTCTCGCTGAGGGGAATTCCCTTATCTTTACTTTTTGGTTCTTTGAACCGTTGACTTATGTAAAGTACCGAGTGTGGTACTTAGTTTGTTTGCACTTGATGTATTAAACTACCATGTGTCCATAGTTACTTTGATGTTGAAATAATAATTCAGTGTTGGAATTATGTGTTTGTGTTTGTGTTTATGTTGGGTAGACTTATGGTATATGTTTGATTCCACATGTTGAGATCATATGTGACCTTTGAGCTTAACCGTTGATCCGGCCCAGTTAGACTTCTTGAGTTTAATTTCAAAAAAAAAAAAAATCAATCGCGTTCTCGGCGCACCTTTCCGGGCGGGGCGTGACAGCTTGGTATCAGAGCTTCGGCTCAAACTCTAGGACTGTGATGGGTTACAGCATAGTTGGACTTGTTTTTGGTTTAGAATTGCAATTGTTTTTTACTTTCTTCTGTTTTGTGATACAGATATGTCAAGCAATGTAGAGTACACCGAGTTGTGGGACAGAGGGACCCTTAGCTGTCTGATAGATCTGGTTTCTTCTTCTGACGATTCCAGCGTGCCAAACTTCATCAATGAAGTTGTACCCAATGAGGACATGGAAGTAAAATCGCCCGAGTACAATATTGGGGTTGCTCCAGCCTTTGTACCTGAAGAAGATGTGGGAGATGTCCCAAACCTAGAAGAATCTGTAGGGGAGACAGGCTCGCCCGAGTATACTCCTGCTACTCCGACTTCGGATGATCTGTCGGATTATATGTGCGAATTATGCAATCAGGAGGGGCACAACTGTACTTATTGCCCCTACCCTATTGATGTCATCTACCCTATTTGCAGACTTCGCGGGCATGGGAACGCAAGGACCAACTATCTTTATGTTGGGGGACCAGGGATCATACCTTATTTGACCTTTGGAGTGTTGGGGCACAAGTCGGCGACATGTCCTGACAACTTCTATTATTTTGGTGATGATGCAGTGTCTTCCTACGAAAGATTAGATTAGAGAGTATCGGGGAATTGGGAGATTATTTTTGTAAGGGTTGAGTCATGTTTGTTGCTTTGAATGGTTTTCTAACCCTACTAACCCTTTTAATTGTAATGCAAATTTGGATGATTTCTAATGAATTGTGCAACTTGTGTGTTTTGCCTTAACGAGTTTCTTAAATAATTAAGTGATATTTATAAGTGTAAATAACAGATGTCAGGACTCAATGGAAATGGAAACAACAGCTGCGGGAAGAGGACATGTCTTCCACCCCGCGATTTACCCAATGAAGTCATTCGTGCAGCGATGGAAGCATTTCAGCAGATAACTGAAAATATACGACGCCCTCCCACTCGAACGCAAGAAGAGAGAGCCACCTCAGCTCTAAAAGAGTTCAAGTGACTGAAACCGACAAGCTTTTCGGGGTTAGAGGACCCAAGTGCAGCAAGGAATGGCTAACCCAAATTAGCCCGATCCTGAACACTTTAGCCATTGCAGACGACCTGAGAGTAACTTTGGTGGCGTACCAGTTGGAAGGAAATGCTTACGAGTGGTGGGAAGCTAAGAATTTGGTTCGTAACATCGAGCCAATGACGTGGGGAGAGTTTTCAGCTGCCTTCTTGGCCCGTTACTTTTCGGAGACCGTCCAGAAGGCGATGCAGAGAGAGTTCCTCAATATTCAGCAGGGTTCTGACTCAGTGGCACAGTATGCCATGCGGTTCATCGATCTGATGCAGTTCGTGCCTTGGATAGCGGCGAACGAAAAGGAGAAGATCCAGCACTTCAAGAATGGACTCCGACCGTTTCTGCAGCGGCAAGTGGCTGGCTTAACTTTCGACACCGTGGAGGATATCATTGATCGGGTTTCAAAGGTGGAAGCGGTAGATTCCATCAACAGGAGCACCGACAACTTCTAGAAACCTTCCTCCAACAAGAAGGCCATGTTCAACCAGAAGAGGCTTTTCTTCAAAAAGAGCCAGCCTAGCACAGAACAGTCGAGTCGGCCAGACACCCGACAATTTGTGTGCTATACTTGCAACCAGCCTGGGCATACTTCCAAGTTCTGCCCATCAGGAGGAGAGAAGGCGTGCTACCATTGCAAGCAAACCGAGCACCTGTTTATGGACTGCCCCTATCTCGGTAGAGCTGTACCTTCGCAAGGCGCAAGCGCTTCTTTTTCTGTGGCGCAACAATTTGTTGGTAGAGGTTCTCAGCAAACCTCTAGAGGCTCGGTGGCACTGAGGAATGGACCACCTCGGAACAGTCAGGGGAGAGGACAAGGACATCCTCAGGCCACTCAGGGGGGAGTCTACACGATTGAGACTCAGAAGGAAGAGCCGATGGAGAATACAGTGATGGAAGGTATCCTTAATCTTTTCAGTCTTTTGGCACGAGTGCTTTTTTGATACCAGTGCTTCACATTCCTTTATTTCTAGAGCTTGTTGTGATAGATTGGGTTTGAAAGCGGTAGAAGTAGCTAATCTGCTAATGGTAGTATCACCTTTGGGTAATAGAGCCTTGGTAAACCAAAGGTGTAGATCTTGTGTTTGAGGATTAGCAGTGTAGAGTTGTCCTATGATTTTCGTGTTTTGGAAATGACGGACTTTGACATCATCCTTGGCATGGATTGGTTGTCAGTTCTTGAGGTCTTGATCGACTATTCTCAGAGGAAAATTTGTGGGGTCTCCTCAACCGATGAGAGGTTTATGGAGAAGTTGGTATCTTATGAGAAGATGAGAGTCACTTTCTCTGGCCTTAGGGCGTATCCTGGTAGTGTGGTGGCGAGCATGGGTTGGGAAGATGTAGGTGGTGTAGGGTTTGTTGCTCTTCGGGTGGTGTGTGAGTTTATGGATGTGTTTCCTGACCAGTTACCTGGGCTACCTCCATGCCGAGAGATAAAGTTTGTTATAGAGCTACAGCCAGGAACATCTCCAATTTCCATGGCACCTTATCGGATGGTGCCGGCTGAACAGAGAGAGCTAACTACGCAGGTAGATGAACTTCTTAGACTTGATTTTATCCATCAGAGCAACTAGCTGTGGGGCGCACCTGCTCTCTTTGTGAAAAAGAAGGATGGATCGATGAGGATGTGTATAGATTACCGGCGACTCAACCAGGTAACTATTAAAAATAAGTATCCTTTGCCTAGAATAGTCGACCTCTTTGATCTTTTAAGAGGATTGAGATGTTTTTCGAAAATTGATCTGAGGTCGGGTTACCATCAGTTGCGGATTCGAGAGGAAGACATTCCTAAGACTGCTTTCTGGACGCAGTATGGTTTGTACGAGTTTGTGGTGATGTCTTTCGGTTTGACCAACGCGCCAGCCATGTTTATGGATTTGATGAATCGCGTTTTCCGACCATACCTGAGAGAGTTTGTGATAGTCTTCATAGACGATATCTTGATTTTTTTGTCGTCCGAGGAAGAGCACGAGCGTCATCTACGCATTGTTCTTCAAACTCTTCGAGATCATCGCTGTACGTAAGCTGAGCAATTGCGAGTTTTAGTTGACTCAAGTACAGTTTCTTGGTCATGTGGTGTCTCCAAGAGGGATCTCGGTAGATCCAGCAAAGGTAGAAACAGTGAAGACTTGGGAAAGTCTCAAGAATGTGTTCGACATCAGAAGCTTTCTGGGATTAGCAGGATATTACCGAAAGTTTATCCCATACTTCTCCCAAATCGTGGTGCCGATGACTCGGCTGACGAGGAAAACCGCTATGTTCGAGTGGAGCGAAGCTTGTGAAAGAGCATTCCAGGAGCTGAAGGAGAAGTTGACTACGTCTCCAGTCTTGATAATACCCGAACAAGGACGGGGTTATGATGTGTATTATAATGCGTCCAAGTTTGGTTTGGGATGTGTGCTGATGCAAGAGGGGAAGGTAGTAGCTTGTGGTTCCAGGAAATTGAAGGGACATGAGCAGAACTACCCGACTCATGATTTGGAGTTGGTAGCTGTTGTCTTCTCGTTGAAGTTGTGGAGACATTACGTGTATGGTGAGAAGTTCAATGTGTTTTCTGATCATCACAGTCTCAAGTATATCTTCACTCAGAAAGACCTGAATATGAGGCAGCAAAGGTGGATGGAGTACCTGGGAGATTACGACTTCAGCCTCTCTTATCCTTGCAGTGGAAGATGTTGGAAGTTCTGTCCGAGTATGATCTGGATCTGATTGAAGGGAACGGGTCAGCAAGAATCCACAGTTTGGTTCTGCAATCCGAGGTGATTAGACTGGTGATGGAAGGACAACAGAACGATCCAGAAGCAAAGGAATTGGCAACTCAGCTTTTAAGAAGTGCGACCCTGGAAGATTGGAAGATCAAGGCAGACGGAGGTCTGACTTTCAAAAATAGACTTTTTGTACCAAAATCGGACGAGTGTAGGAGAAAGGTGCTTGACCACTTTCATCTTTCTCGCTTTGTAATGCATCTTGGTGGTACGAAGATGTATCACGACTTGCGGCGACTGTTCTGGGGGAAACATATGAAGCAAGAGGTAGCAGATTTTGTATCAAAGTGTTTGATTTATCAACAAGTGAAAGCGGAACATCAACGACCTGGTGGAAACATGCAACCTTTAGAAGTGGCTGAATGGAAATGGGAGCACATCACGATGGACTTTGTAATCGGATTCCCGAAGTCTTCTAAGAAGAATTTATGCTATTTGGGTAATAGTCGACCGATTCACAAAATCAGCTCACTTTTTGCCGATCAAGATGACTGATTCTTTGACTACTCTAAGTAGATTGTATTTAAAAGAGGTAGTCAGATTGCATGGAGTGCCTGTATCTATTGTATCTGATAGAGATCCTAGGTTTGTATCAAGACTTTGGCAGGGATTGCAAGAGGAGTTGGGGTCTAAGCTGTGCTTCAGCACTGCTTTTCACCCTCAGACAGATGGTCAATCAGAGAGAACCATTCAAACCTTAGAGGATATGTTAAGAGCTTGTGTTATGGATATGCAGGGAAGTTGGGAAGATCACTTGGCTTTGATCGAGTTTGTCGATAACAACAGTTATCACTCCAGTGTGCAGATGGAACCATACGAATCTCTGTATGGTAGACCTTGCAGGTCACCTCTTTGTTGGACAGAGGTAGGAGACAAAGCGTTTCTAGGACCTGATCTAGTGCGTGAGACGTCAGAACAAGTTGAAGTGATCAGACAACATCTCAAGATAACCCAGAGCAGACAAAAGAGTTATGCTAACAAAAGGTGAAGACCTTTGGAGTTTACAGTTGGTGACTGAGTTTTCTTACGTGTGGCACCACATCATGGAGTGCAAAGGTTTGGGCACAAGGGAAAACTATCACCTCGATATGTTGGACCCTTTGAAATCTTGAAGAGGATTGGGGAAGTGGCCTATCAGTTGGACCTTCCTCAAGCTTTGCAGAGAGTGCATAGTACATTTCACGTGTCTATGTTAAGGAAGTACGAGCCTGATCCGTCGCATGTGATAAGTTTTGAAGACATTGAAGTCTCAGAGGACCTAACTTTCGAGGAAATGCCAGTAAAGATACAAGGGCATCGGACTCAAGAGCTGAGAAGTAAGTCTATTCCTCTAGTACGAGTGTTGTAGCAACATCGCCACGTGCAACACGAGACGTGGGAACCAGAATCAACGTTACGGAAGTTGTACCTTGGCCGGTTCACTGGCCAAAAAAGTATAAGTTTGTTTTAAATTTTGGGACAAAATTTTCTTTAAGGGGGGGGGGGTAGGATATAATACCCTGACCCAGATTAGGCGTAATTAGTTTAATAAATCCTTCCTAGACAGGTTAATCTCGAAGATTACGGTTAGGGCTTTGTGACAAGCCTAGGTGTGACCCAATCTGAGTTCGAAAACTAAGTGTTCCAGCTCGTCTAGTTGGAGGGGCAAAATGGTAATTTAATAACTTATTGTCATTATTTTATGAATTGTGTTATTATGTGATTATTATTGGATGATATTATTCTCCTTAGTCAAGGATTCCTATTTCTGATTTTAAAATAACTTTATTTTCAGAAAATAGTATTTAAAACCGCTCGTCAAAACCCTGAAAGGGAGAAATAAATATTTTTAAATGGTTTTGGAAATGAAATAATTTTTGAAACAAGTATAGTATGTTAAACCATTTAAGTATAGTCTAGTTTATTCTTTCAAACCCCAAAAATGAGGATTTTAAATCGTTTTATTTAACACAAGTTAAATCACGTAAATAGTGTTAAATTACTGTTTTTATTTAAATCTATAGTTTCTAATGAGTTTTAAATCTCCAAATTTTTATGGTGATTAGAGTTTTTAAAACCCAACTTATCTGTCAGGTTGGATTAAAATTTTCAAGCTTTAAAAGTATTGTTTTTAGTTAAAAATCAAGTTTTTATCAAATAAGGGCTTATTTGCAAAACCAGAAAGTTGGAGGGACTTATCTGCAACCAGTCACCCAAACAGTACCGTTACTGTTGGGGACGTAGGCAGCCATTGCATGCAGTGGCCATTCGGCCACCTCCAATTGATCAATGGTTCTATATAATGCCTCCTCCGCCACCTGATTTACCTCCCAGATAATTTTCTATCTCTCCCTCTCAGCTGCTCTGTGAGATCAAACCAGCCAATCCCTCTCTGTTTTCCCAGTTTTTCTTCACCATAGTTTAAGAAGGAAGCTTTTCAAAAGTTGGATTTTTTTCAACCCAGGACTCGACTGAAGGTAACCACTGTGTTCCTTTTCAAATTTAAGTGGTTTAGAACCACGAAAAATAAATTTTGTACAAGTTTTGAGTAATAAAAACTGATTTGAAGTTTAAGAAAAATCTTGGTTTTTTTTATACCAGTGCGGTTTTGGTGTTTAAATCCAATGGCCTATTAAATTTTAAAGCTCAAAACCACTCCCTATGGAAAGAGGACTCACTGAGGAGTCTATCTGACTGGTTGGATTTGAAAATCGAATCCAGGAAACCCACTATTTCTGGATTCGTATTTCATGTATCACTGCCCGTTACTGTTTGCTGTTGCTGACAGAAGTGGAAGACAACTCTCGGACGGTCCAAGAGTTGTTCTTCGGACGGTCCAAGGGTAACCCCCTTCGGGCGATTCGAAGTTAGCCATTTGGACGTTCTGAGCTCCGACTCGAAGTACCGAAGCGTCCGAGGCTAGCCATTTCTCAGCCGGACTTTTCGAGGTATGTTCGGAAGGACCGAACCCCTCTTGGACGATCCGAGCCTCAATTGGCATGATCCGAGACACACAGACCCACCGAGACCCTTTTTTTCAGATTTTTCGGTTCGGAAGGACCTTCGGACAATCAGAGACCTGATCTTCGGACAGTCCGAAGCTAGACCCAAGTTTCGAAGTCTGTGACTAGGTTAGGCAGTGGTTCGGATGATTCGAAGCCACAGTACCTTGTTCCGAGGAATGTTTCGAGGAACCTAGTTATTGAATGTAAAGTCTTGTTTGATGATGCATGTGATGTTTATGCTTTTAATAAATAAAAAATGTACTAGCCCTCTTCTCTTATTACTATAGTGTATATACTATTGTATTCACTTCCAAGCCGACTCTATATTTATCAGGCACTGAGTGACCTCGAGGCCTTACTCAACATGTCAATCTGGTCCTATCGAGAAGACAACCGAGAAGTGACTTGAGTATCTAGACCTAATTCAATAAGTCAATCTGGTCATGCCCAGAAGACAATATGAGTGTTGCACTGAGCACCTTACTATTTCTATATTGTGGATTTTTGTAACTTAAAATGGTTAGAAACAAAGTAGGAGACTCAATTCCATTTACTTTGGAGATTTTTGGGAAAACAAGTTTGGTTTTGAAATACTACTTGTATGTATGCATTTGGATGCTATTTATGTTGACTTGTTATTGATTGTGCACTTGTTTGCATGTTGAATAAAGACCGCGGTACCACACATTTTCGGTGAGGGAACTCAACTTTGCGGTAGGTGTAATCAGGTTTTTTATTGAGATGGATTTTGAGCAATGAGTGGTTTCAGATTTGATGAACCCACCCATATGTCGAGGCATGATGCATTGTTGTAAGAAGTGCTTATAATAATTGTGAATGCTTATGATGTTGATCATATGAGATATGTAATACTGCTTCCACATGCCCTTAACTATTAAACCAATATTGGCCATGTGTGTGAGATGGCTTACGTCTACTAGACCAGGGGTGTCGACAGTTGCTGACTTGAGGAGTGTCAGTATCGGCTATGTGAGGGCCGGAGATGTACTTGTAAGGATGTATTTTGACCGTGTCGGGACTTAATACAATGGTCTCAACGTAGTATGTAGGTGTTACGTTGGATGACAGCAGTAATGGAAAAGATGATGAGAATATATATGATGATGAAATTATATTTGATATTGAGAATTTATTATCAAGCATGAGATATTATACTGCAACTGTTGATTTTGTACTAACCTGATATTTCATTAGATTGCACTGTTATATTTCCTTCACAGGGCTAGTTAGTTCACCCCATTCACCTTTCAGGAGATGAACCCGACGAGGAGAACCCTCTGTTTGAAGCTTAGGATGGATAAGCTGCAGCGTTGCCTCGGGATTCCCGCTGAGGGGAATTCCTTTATCTTTGCTTTTTGGTTCTTTGAACCGTTGACTTATGTAAAGTACCAAGTGTGGTACTTAGTTTGTTTGCACTTGATGTATTAAACTACCATGTGTCCGTAGTTACTCTGATGTTGAAATAATAATTCAGTGTTGGAATTATGTGTTTGTGTTTGTGTTTGTGTTTATGTTGGATAGACTTATGGTATGTGTTTGAGTCCACATGTTGAGATCATGTGTGACCTTTGGGCTTAGCCATTGATCCGGCCCAGTTAGACTTCTTGAGTTTAATTTCAAAAAAGAAAAATTATCAGTTGCGTTCTGGGCTCACCTTTCGGTGCGGGGCTTGATAGAATGGCTCACCAATGCCTCAACTTTTGTGTTGTATCTCATCATGTTTTATATTTATTAGTCATAAGCACAAAACTATTTAAATAGTATAGCATATGAGTGCGAGGTCGATCACAGAAGGAACATTCAAACTATATGAAATTACAAATATATGAGTGGAATTGTATAGTTTAAGAAAAATAAGTCCTTGAAATAATCTAAGTATGAAAATCAATATTTTAATCATTAGAAAAATTCTATTAGTTTATAAACTCTCCAATTTCTAAAAATTAATCAACATGGAACTGTCATTTAAAAATAAAATTTAACTCTCCATAAATAACCACCTCTCAATTTAAAAGAAAAAAATCAAGATTTAAATAAAATAACTTTAATCTAGTTCAAAGAATTGGAAAGAATTGATTGATTATAGAGAATACATAAGTAAATGAATGAATACATAAACAATGAAAAAAAGTAAATAAACAAGCAAAACAAATAAAATAAATAAAGCGAATAAAATTACATATGTTACAATTGGATAAGTCAATCATAGCCATCGAACATCATATTCATTAATATTAATAAACAAAAGATCTAAACCACGGAATTCGCATAAAAATCCAAGATTCGATACAAATCTTTCATTGAAATTAAAATCCATTTTCCTTAATTTAATTAAATGAACCTTAGATCCTTAGATTTAAACAATTAAATTTAAAATCTAACTATTTCATTATGTCCAATTAATTAAATAAAGAATAGAAAATTAAAATTAAATCAGATAATCATACAAGAATACTCGAAAATTGGATGTTCCAGGATTCTAAAAGTTTATCTGAGATTTATTAAATGTAAATATTACAAGTCCTTTTTCAAAAATACATCAGAAATAAAAAATAAAATTACACGACTCACATGGAAAATTCGAATTCTACTCTATGTCTTCTGTGTATTCCCAAAATGCAATGTCCTTTTTGCTCCTGTCCCATTCGAACTTTATTGTGCCCTAAAATTTGTATTTATAGGCTTTGGGTTAGAATGGATGGCTGAGATTTAATCATGGTTTAGGTGTTGATTGAAGGGCTATGATTAAATCATCTTGAAGTTGGATGGGTGTGATTAAAAGATAAAAAGCCTAGGGTTACATAGCTTGGTCGAATGGAGTGGCTTGGGGATCAAGTTGGCTTGGGATTCATGGAAGGAATTTTGAGTATGTAGGGATTCGATTTGGATGTGGTTGAATTTGGCATATGGGTGTAACGCCCCGACCGGAAGGTCGGCCCTGAACACTACTAATTTTTTTTTTTAAAAAAAAAACTTCTAACTGAGCTGGATCAAAAGTTAGGCCCAGGAATAAATATTACACATGGTCTTTACATGTGGATTCAAATATGTACCATATATCTACCCACATACAAGCACATATCATATAAACAAATATTTCCATAAATAAAATATCCTTTATTCTCATCAGAGTAACTACGGTCACATAGTGGTTCATACGAGTTTTAACATAACAAGTACCACATCAGGTACTTTGCACAAAACATGGTTCAAAGGAACCAAAAGTCAAACAAGAAGTAAATTCATGTCCATGGGAATCACAAGAAACCGCAACATCTTATCCATCCTAAGCTTGATATGGAGGTTCCTCCTCGGGTACATCTCCTGAAATGTGAGTTGTGTGAGCTAACCAGCTCAGTGAAAGAACATAACAATGCAGTATCATGAATATCAGGTTAGCCAAAATCAATATAATATCATAAAAGGTTCATCCTGCCAAAGTCTTAACAAAATTTCATAACTGCTAACATCCACTGTAACATCTAGACATTACACTAACTATAAGTATTAAGTCCCGACACGGTCAAAATACAAATCTTACAAGTACATTTCCGACACATCGGGCCAGTACTGACACACCTGGGCCAGTAGAAGTAAACCGACACACTTGCGCAGGTAATCGACACACCTGAACCGATAATAGTTCAGTAGTTCAGGGTACATGGAAGCAGTTTCAATATCATCATAGCTCATAAGCATTTCATCATCATAATCATAATATACGATAAACATCATTAGTATCAATAAACACTTTTCACAATAGTGCATCATGTCTAGGCATATAAGTGAGTTCATTAAGTCTGATCCTTAAAACCACTCAGTGCATTAGAGCCTCTTAACCTGATTTACTCCTACTGTAACTGTTAAATCTCCTAACCAAAAAGTGGATACCAAAGTATCTGTTAAACATGCAAACATATATACAATAAAAAATCAATCAATATGCATCGATACAATACAATACATACTCATAGCATTTTAAATCTTTCTATCCTATTTTCTAGAAAAACTCCAGGGGAAATGGATCTGAGTCTCCTATTTGGTTACTAACCATTTTAAGTTACAATAATCAGAAATATATAATAGGGTGCTCAGGCCACTTCTAATATTGTCTTTTGGAAATGACCATATAGACAGTATTAAGTTAGGCCTCGAGATATAAGATGCTCAGGCCACTACTCATTTAACGAGTTAGGCCTAGAGGTCACTTAGTGCACGAACCCTTCTTTTCTACCGAGCGGCGAAGTTAATCGCTCAACTACTGATAGCTATCGGGCTGAGTCAACCACAGATAGAGAGTATCAGCCTGTGAGTGAATACATAATACAAATGTATATAAGATAGTATCAAATAAGAGGGATTAATATCATTTTTAATTAAAATGGTATAAATATCACATTAAAACCTAAGATCTAAAACATGAAATCCTAATTTAGACTAACTGTCAAAAACCTGATCTAGGTTCTTCAGAACATGCCTCAGAACCAAGTACTTTGGCTTCGGAGTTTCCGAGTCACTGCCTAAAACACTGGGTTTAAAGAACCTTCGGAACTTGGTTCTGTTCTTTGGAACTTCCGAGGTTTGGGTCTCGGAACTTCCGAGAGTGCTTCCGAACAGAATAACATTATCTCTAAACCTGCCAAGGTATGCCCGGAACTTCTGAACAGCAGAGGCACAAAGAACGTTTGGCCTCTGGTCACTTCGGAACCCCGAACCGAAGTTCGGAACTTCCGAAGTGATACCTTCGAAGCTTGCGAAGCCCAATTCTCGGAACTTTCGAGAGTCGTCTTCTTCATCTGTCACCAGCCAGAGCAGTGACGGGAAATTATTGTATGAAATACGAATCCAGAAACAATGGGCTTGCTGGGTTCGTTTTTCACACCAAACAGGTCAGATGGATGCCTCAGTGAGTCCTCTTTACTTTAGGATGAAATTGGACCTTTTATACAAATAAAAAACACTAGATTTTAAGAGGAAAAACATTGCAACACTTGAAAATTTAAGTTTTCCTCTAAACTTCAAAATCAATTTTGAGAATGAAATCTTTACCAAATTTACTTCTGTTTGATTCTAAATTGACTAAAATTTGAAAATGAACACAATGGTTACCTTCCCTTTTGTTCCTGGGCAGAAATTTAGTAACTTGAAAATTCTTCTACTTCAAGCTACGGTAAAAAATTTTGAAACAGAGAAGAGGATTGGTTTTTTCTAACGTGGGTGAAACCAGGTGAGAGATGACTAGATTTATAGCCATGGCTAGGTAGGGTAGTAGACCCTCCAGCATGGCTAAGGGATGGACACCTCATCTGCAAGATACGTCCGTAGCTTGCATGAGTCGATGATGAAGCAGCAGCTTCCGGCCACGTAAAGTGGTCTAATCATTTGAAATTTTTGCAGATTAGTCCTTTAGTAGTTTTTGCAATTAAGTCCATTTTCCTCTTATTTTAAATTTTAACTAATTACATGATTTATTTAACTTAATTAAATTAATCCAACTTAACAAAAATGTTAGGTTTTATAAACTTTACTCATCATAAATTTTTAAAGGTTTATATTTTATCAAAATCTATAGATTTAAACAAAATTCACATTTTGTCACTATTTACTTAATTCAACTTGTATTTATTAAAAGGGTTTAAAACTTTTATTTTCAAAATTTGAAAACATAAAACAATGAGTTATAATAAAATCTAGAACACATATTTTTCTTAAAATTTTCTCATTTCTAAAATTGTTTAATCAAAATTATTTCTTCACTTTCGGAATCTTTTCGGGTAGTATTTACTAACATTTTCTGAAAATAAGATAATAATATACTTATAAATTTTAGAATTTAAAATCCTTAATTAAGGAAATCTATATTACTCAAACAATAGTCAAATAATTAAATAGCTAATAAAATAACGTCGACAAATGGTAAATTACCATTTTGCCCTTCCAACTAGATGAGTTGGAACATCTAGCTTTCGGGCTCTGATTGGGCCAAAGTTAAACTTTTCAATAAGCCCTAACCGTAATTTTTATGATTAAAAGGTTAAAATATGATTTATCATATTGATTTAGCCTGATTCGGATCAAGGTATTACATCCTACACCATTAAAGAAATTTCGTCTCGAAATTTAAAATAAATCTCGTACCTTTTTATCCTGTAAACATACTAGGGTATATTTTTATTCTGGTTCCCACGTCTCATGTTGGACACCACGATGTTGCCACAATACTTGCACTAGAGGAATAAACTTTCTTCTGAGTACTTGAATTCGAGATCTTTGTATATCTACTGGTACTTCTTCAAATGTTAGATCTTCTGAGAGCTTAATGTCCTCGTAGCTTAACACATGTGATGGATCATGTTCGTAATTTTTCAACATTGATTCATGAAATGTATTATGTACTCTTTCCATAGTTTGAGGAAGATCTACCTGATAAGCTACTTCCCTTATTCTTTTTAAAATTTCAAAGGGTCCAACATATCGAGGTGATAGTTTTCCCTTACGAAGAAACCAATGTACTCCATGACGTGGTGCCACACGTAGGAATACTCGATCACCGACTGCAAATTCCAAAGGTCTTTGCCTTTTGTCAGCATAACTCTTTTGTCTACTTTGGGTTATCTTGAGACGTTATCTTATCACTTCAACTTGTTCAGATGTCTCACGTACTAAATCAGGTCCCAAAAGTGCTTTGTCTCCTACTTCAGTAGAACATAGAGGTGACCTGCAGGTTCTATCTTACAGGGCTTCGTAGGGCTCCATTTGTATACTAGAATGGTAGCTGTTGTTGTATATAAATTCAATTAATGCCAAGTGGTCTTCCCAACTTCACTGCATATCCATAACACATGCCCTGAGCATATCCTCCAAAGTTTGAATGGTTCTCTCTGATTCACCATCAATCTGAGGGTGAAAAGCAGTGCTGAAGCATAGCTTAGTCCCCAATTCATCCTGTAATCCTTGCCAAAATCTTGACACGAATCTAGGGTCTCTATCCGATATTGACATAGGTACTCTGTGCAGTCTAATTATCTCTTTTAGATACAATCTACTCAAGGTAGTCAAAGAATCATTCTTTTTAATAGGCAAAAAATGAGTTGATTTTGTTAATCGATCAACTATTACCCAAATAACATCGTTCTTTTTGGAAGACTTTGGGAATCTAGTCACAAAGTCCATAGTAATGTGCTCCCATTTCCATTTAGCCACTTCAAGAGGTTGTGTTTTCCCACTAGGTCCTTGATATTTTGCTTTAACTTGTTGACAGGTCAAACATTTAGATACGAAATCTGCTATCTCTCGTTTCATACCTTTCCACCAAAATAATCGTCGCAAGTCGTGATACATCTTTATACCACCAAGATGTATTGCAAAACGAGAATGATGAAAATGATCAAGTACCTTTCTTCTGCATTCGTCCGATTTTGGTACAAAAAGTTTGTCCTTGAATGTCAGACCTCCATCAACCTTGATCTTCCAATCTTCCAAGGTAGTTCCTCCTGAAAGCTGAGTCATCAACTCTTTTGCTTCTGAATCATTCTGCTGTCCTTCCATCACCAATCTTATTAACTCTGGCTATAGAATCAAATTGTGGATGCTTACTGACCCGTTTCCCTCGATCAGCTCCAGATCATAATCAGATAAGATTTCCAACATCTTCCGCTGCAAGGATGCCATACATGCTAAATTACCATGTGACTTCCTGCTTAAGGCGTCTATCACTACATTAGCTTTTCCCAGATGGTAGGAGAGACTGAAATCGTAATCTCCTACTTCGCTGTCTCATATTCAGGTCCTTCTGAGTAAAAAAATATTTGAGACTATGGTGATTAGAAAACACATTAAATTTCTCACCATACAAGTAATGTCTCCACAATTTTAATGAGAAGACAGCAGCTGCTAGTTCCAAATCATGAGTTGGATAATTTAGCTCATATCCCTTTAGTTGTCTGGAGCCGTAAGCTACTACATTTCCTTCATGCATTAAAACACATCCCAAACCAAATTTAGATGCATCGCAATATACATCATATCCTTGTCCTTGTTCGGGTATTATTAGTACCGAAGAAGTGGTCAATTTCTTTTTCAACTCCTGAAATGCTCTTTCACAAGCATCACTCCATTCGAACTTAACATTCTTCTTTGTCAATCGGGTCAGTGTTACCGCAATCTGGGAAAAATGTGGGATAAATTTTCTATAATATCTAGCTAATCCCAAAAAGCTTCGGATTTCAAATACATTCTTGGGACTTTCCCAATTTTTCACTTTTTCTACTTTTGCTGGATCTACTGAGATTCCTTCTATAGACACTACGTGTCCAAGGAATTGAACCTGAGTTAACCAAAACTCACACTTGCTCAGCTTAGAGTACAATTTGTGATCTCTAAGGGTCTGAAGAATAATGCGTAGATGATGCTCATGTTCCTCCTCAGATGATGAAAAGATTAAAATATCATCTATAAATACTATTACAAATTCTCTCAGATACGGCCGGAAGACACGATTCATCAAGTCTATAAACATGGCTGGTGCATTAGTCAATCCAAAAGGCATTACCACAAACTCATATAAACCATACTGCGTTCTGAAAGCAGTTTTAGGAATATCTTCTTCTCGAATCCGTAACTGATGATATCCTGACCTAAGATCGATTTTAGAAAAACATTTTGATCCTCTTAATAGATAAAAAAGATCATCTATTCTAGGTAAGTGATACTTATTCTTTATACTTACCTGATTGAGTCGTCGGTAATCTATACACATTCTCATCGATCCATCTTTCTTTTTCACAAAGAGAGCAGGTGCGCCCCTAGGTGAATTGCTCTCACGAATAAAATCGAGTTTAAGAAGCTCGTCTACCTACGTAGCTAGCTCTCTCTGTTCAGCTGGCGCCATCCGGTAAGGTGCCATGGAAATATGAGATGTTCCTGACTGTAGATCAATGATAAACTCTATCTCTCAGTGTGAAGGTAGCCTAGCTAACTGGTCAAGAAACACATCCATAAACTCACACACCACTCGAGGTGCAATAGACTCTATGCCACCTACATCTTCCCACCCCATGCTAGCCACCACACTAACAGGATACACCCTAAGGCCAGAAAAATTGTTTATCATCCTTTCATAGGGTATTAGCTTCTCCATAAACCTTTCATTGGTTGCAGAGACCCCAAAAATTCTACTTTGAGAACAATCAATCAAAATTTTATAAATTGACAACCCCAAGGATGATGTCAAAGTCTGTCATTTCTAATAACAGAAAGTCATAAGACAAATCTATGCCGCAAATTTTTAAAATGCATGACTTGCATTTTTGGTTTACCAACTCTCTTTTCCCCAAAGGTGACACTACCATCAACGGGTTAATTACTTCTACCGGTTGCAAATCCAATTTATCACAACAAGATCTAGAAATAAAGGATGCGAAGCACCGGTATCAAAAAGTACTCGTGCCAAATAACTGAAAAGGGTAAGTACACCTGTAACGCCCGCCCCTTTTCACCGAAAATCAGAGTCTATTTTTTTTTTAAAGGAAAAGTGACAAAAGGAGCGGACGTCACGACGCGAGTTAAGTCCGAGCTTCTAAATCTCAGCCCTTAACTGGCCAACCCTACGTGTGCGTGGAATGAAGTCCACGGAGAATGGTTCACACGTAGAAGTAAGCATCGGGGAACATTTAAACCAATTGCGGAAAATTATAAAAGAGCCTAACCTACAAATTCTTAGATAGCAGGGAAGTTACATTCATTTAAATTTTGATAATACCTCAAAACCATAATGTCCATAATAAAATCCCAAAACATAGCCAGTAAACTAATTTATTACATTCCGACCAGCTAAACTACTCAAATTACATTTTTCCAACATAAACTTAAACAACATAATTAGCCTGCCTTGCCAAGCTCCTAAGCTTGACTCCCGTCCCGTCCTTCCGTTTCGCCACCTCCTACGTCATCAGCTAGGGTAGAAGTAGGGCGTTAGACCACGCGCCCAGTAGGACTCCGAGTAGGGCTAACACATGGATTAGTGATAACAAAGCATATAGATAATACATAACGAAAAGTCATAGAATGAATGTCATGTCATGGGTGTCTGTGCTATGAATCCCACCCATCATCCTTACTATCCCGATGCCATATCCCCCTTGACGGTAAGGCCTCGTCAAGGTGTAACCACAAATACAATATCCCCCTTGATGGAAGAACCATCATCAAGGTATAACAATAAATACAACATCCCCCTTGACGGTAAGGCCTCGTCAAGGTGTAACCACAAATACAATATCCCCCTTGATGGAAGAACCATCATCAAGGTATAACAATAAATACAACATCCCCCTTGACGGTAAGGCATCGTCAAGGTACAATAATACATATGTGAAATGTCCCCATGCTTGTTTATCGGTCGCCCCGACGGAGCATGGACTCCGGTTTCATTTCATCCTTCCCCTGTCGTATGCCTCCCATGCCATGCATGAGATGTAGATGCCATATGCCATGTAATATATGAAATTCAATAGTAATAAAACCCATCTTAAAACAATTACAAGATTACCAACTAAATCAAAGGGAAACCATCCCACAATATTTAATCCAAAACCCATCATAAGCATTCACATAATTTCCAAAATAATTTAAAGGAAAACATCACAAGATGTATAATCCAAAACTCATCTTAAAGACAACTACATGTTTTCCAAAATAAATTAAAGAAAACATCACCCAATCCATGGCTTACAAAAATGTAGGAATCCTACCGAATGCCGACTCGTGTCCTTTTTCGTTTTCCGTTCGATAAACCCGGTTGCCGATCGCGCACCGCCTGCGATGTCCAGTACCTTATTACACATTCATCATTAGTCCATGTTTTAACCATTTCTAAGCCCATATGAAAAACCGGTCACTATTTAGGTTTTGTGGGTCCCATATCATTTATTAAACCTTTTAATCCCATAAGTCTTAAAATTCGGCCACCCTAGGCTTTATCAATCACTTATAAGGTTATTACATTAGATCCCCTAAGTCCATGATCAATTTCCATGGAATTCTTGAATTTGGCCACTAATTACGGTTTTGCCACTACCCCTTTTACATAAACAATTACTCATTCATTCATTACTCACATGCATAATACCAAATTTAATCCATAACATGACCTACAAATGGGTCATTTACCACATTTTAGATCCATTACAAGTCCCTCCATGAGGGGATTTCATTATACATTTAAATCACCCCTTTGATCAACAATAGGCTCATTTTGGTCCATCAAACTACCAATACTCCCCCATTATTTTTTCCATCTTTTCACATCCACTAAATTATTAACACATCACTATAGGGTTACACTTTAAGTTCATCAAAGCTACCATCACTCCCCAATATTTTTTCCATGATTCCAAAACACCTAAGTTCACCACAAGTTTCTCCATGGTTTTATTTTTAAAACCCTATTTATAATACCTAAACTCCACTTAAAACAATGCACCTTCTCCATCATTTTTTTCCTACTTTTACACCCTTCAAATTTACAACCACATAACCCTAGGGTTCATCATCCACTGGTGACACTTAAGACCATAAAAATACTAACCTTCATTCATGGAATCCCTCATTTAAAAACCCCTTTTAAAACTTACCATTTAATCATTTAACAACTTAAAACCCTAAATTATTCTCCATGCTTCCATTCTTATAAACCCTAATAAAATTTATCAACCCTCTACCATGGGGTTCGGCCATACTACATGGCCGAACCCTGTGGTCCATTAAGCCCTTCAAAATCGACATATATCCATGCTTATAGTCCATTTAAAACCCATCACCTTCTCCATCAATTCCCACATTCTTACACCCACAAATCATCACATTTTACAACACCTCACCATACATTTCCTCATGTAAGCCCCTTTAAAATTTCCTACATTAACCATTAAAACCCTAAAATTACAAATTATCCTTCCATGATTTTTAAACCTTAAAATTCCATTAAATCTCCAAATTAGCTTACATGTCTTCCACTCCTTAAAACCCTAACAAAACACACATTAGCTAATCACCCACCATGGGGTTCGGCCATACTACATGGCCGAACCCTATGGCCCATAATTTTCTTCCAATTTACACAACTCTTTGCTTAAATAATTTAATTACATTACACCCTTAATTCATTTATTTTTCCTTACCCTAACCCTAATTTTTCCATTAGGGTTTGGTCCACTTTCCATCCTTCCATTTGATGGATTTGAGATCCAAGACCTATGGTCATTTGGTCACCATTCAATTCACCAATAATGGATCCCAAATTTAAACCCTAAAAATCCAAAACTCTTGTTTAAGAAAATACTTACAATCCGTCGTCTCCTCCGACATTCTTCGCTCCCGTCGGTTTCCTTAGCCTCCTTTCTCCTTCCTCTTGATCTTTGGTTGGCCAAGATGTTTGATCAATGGTGAAAACCCTCAAGCTTAGGATTGGCCAAGATAGGGTTTGCTTGAAAGAGAGAGAAAAGAGGATGGAGATGAGAAAGAAAGCACAAGTACCTAGTCTTGACCTTGGTGTGATGGCTTACCCTTGCACTTCCCTCTCTTTTCTTCCAAACTTTTCTTCTTCTTTCTCTTGGTTTTCTTCCTTTCTTTCTACTTGGGTGTGGGACGGTGGTAGAGAAGAAAAGAGGGAGAGAGTGAAGAGCTCGTTGGAATGGAGAGAGTGAGATGAAAAGTCATCTCACCTCTTGGTTGCTTAAGATATTTTCCACAATAACTCCTCCCACCAACCCATGGGATATTTTCATTTTTTTTTTTTTTACTTTATGCTTTATGGTACCATGCCCAACGTTTTGGTGTCTTTAAAGATAACATGGCTTTTGGTCCTTTGACCATTTGACCACCTTTGACCCTCATTTGAATAATTTATTTAATTAATTAACTAGATAATTAACTTAGGTTAATTTAATTAATTCCCACTTTAACTTAATTCCATTTACTTAAATCACCTTCATACATCCACCCATGGTTGACCAATTCAACCATGGTGGTCGGGCCCACCAAACCTTGGGTCCACACGCCACCTCACTTGGTGAGGTGGAGATGGGTCCCATTGGACCATATCACCTTGGTTAAATTTTAACTTAACTTAGGTGATTTAAATTCCATTGAATTCATTCTAAATGGATCACCATTTGGGCCCATGGCCCAATTACATTTCCATCTTACTCATTTACCTTAGAGCTTAACCATCTTGACCCATTGGGTCTCAAATGGGTATTTGACTCAATTTGTCCACCCATGGCCCAATTGGCCATCATTGACCACTTAAATAACTTTAAAATGCAATCCATGGTCTATTGGGCCATATTTGGGCCTTTGTCCAAATTTTGGCCCATTTACCATTTATTCCCCCAATTTCCAATTTTCATCATTAAAATAAATAATATTCACATATTTATTGATTTAAAAATTTCGGGCCATTACAATACAATCCTCTTTTAAAATTTCGTCCCGAAAATTCGAGCGAAGTAGGGGTTCAAATCATCTTATACAAAGAGTTCCGGATGAGCGGCACTCATCTCTGACTCTAGTTCCTAGGTGGTTTCCTCATTGCCATGTCGTTCCCATACCACCTTAACGAACTGAATGGCACAGTTCCGCAACACCATTTGCTCGCTCCCGACTATTCTAATCGACTTCTCCACATACGTCACGTCGCTTTGCACATCGACGTCTTGTACGTTCAACACCTGTGAAGGATCAGGGTTGTACTTCCTCAACATGGACACATGAAACACATCATGTAAAGAGGATCACTGTGGAGGATGCACCAACTTATAAGTTACTTCCCCCACCCTCTTTAAGATTGGAAACGGCCCCAAAATCTAGGTGACAGTTTCTCCTTCTTGCCGAATCTCATGTGTCCCTTCCGTGGTAAAACTTTCAAAAGTACCAAGTCTCCCACTTCAAACTCGGGGAAACTTCTCCTCTTGTCGGCGTAATTCTTATAACAGCTCTGCGCAGTGAGTAAAGGTTGCCGTATAAATTTAATCTACGCCGTAGTCTCCGCAACCAACTTCTGTCCAATCAGCGCAGGTTCACCGACCTCTGTCCAACGCACTGGAGATCTACACGGCCCACCATATAAGGCCTCAAATGGAGCCATCTGGAGGTATTGTTATTGTAGGAGAACTCCACCAGTGGCAGGCGATTCTCCCATCCACCCTTGAAATCCAGCATACCTGCTCTCAGCATATCCTCCAATATCTGTATTGTTCTCTCCGATTGTCCATCAGTGTGTGGGTGGAATACTGTGCTGATCAACACGTCGGTCCCCATAGCCAACTGCACGCTCTACCATACTCTGTCTGACACAATAGTCCGAGGTACACCAGGTAGTCGATAACATTTCGGATGTACCGTCGACTCATATTGCATCGTTGCGCCTTGATGACCTTAGTAGCCCTGTCACAGAATCCATGGCTACACATTCCCATCTCCACTCTGGCACTGGTAAGGGTTTGAGTAAACCCGGTGGTTTCCGATGTTCCGCCTTAACCTGCCGACAAGTTAGTGCAACGAGCACAAACTCAGCCACATCTCTCTTGAGTCCATGCCACCCATAGTGCCCCTTAAGATCATGGTATATCTTGGCGCTGTCTGTATGGGTAGAGAGCTTGGCTTAGTGTGCCTCAACCAATACTCCCTTCTGCAGCTCTCAGGCACATATGTCATACCTCGGAATAAAAGACCCTGTTCCGGTCTTAATTCTTATTCCGGTACTACCTCGCCTGCAAATATCTTGATTCATATCTCCATTTCTGGGTTTATTCGCCGTTCCCGTTTAATTGTGTCAAGTACCTCTTAATTACATCAACACCACTAATATCAACCTATGAGTTTTATTTTATTTTATTTTATTTTTTTGCAGAATTTACTTTGTCTCGTATTATCTCTTTTCCTTATGAATCCATTTGGGATTTTATGTAGATTAATGTATTCTATTTCACTTTATTTGTTGCCAAAACATTTCCCATACGTACTCCTTCAATACGTTCTTTTGTCTACTCTCCGTGTGAGTTAGTCTGCCAGTACGAGCCTATGCTCAAGACCATTGTTGATTCCATTTTAACTAGGTTTCTAGTTTCACCCTCCTGGAATTCCATCGGCCAACTACAGAGTCAGGTGATCAGTCTCACTCGGCAGTCGCCCATAGCTTCCCATTCAAGTTTCACTAGACTCTTAACCTTTCCCTTAGGTCTATCTCTCAAAAGCAATCATACCTTTATTTGCATATAAGCCACTATGTGACTAACCCTTTTTGTTCATAACTCCTACAATACCAATACCCTACATCAATCCAAATCATATAAATACTAATTTCCTACCCTTCTGGATTATTCCACATATTTTCATTAGATTCCATAAAAACAGTGATATATCTAAGCTTACTTAGATTATGTCAAATAGTGCCCATTCACCACTAAAATATTCACAAGTATTACCAATTTCACCAACCACCAAATTCCACCCTACATGCCTACGTTATCAATGGTTACCACATCATATGGTTCATATTCCTTCATTAGCAGGCCACGTAAAATTGAAATCACACACCATCTTCGAATAACACAACTCATGTGTAACCAGATCTTTCACCTCCATTCACATCAAACAACAACTTGAGGTAACATAAGAAATAACACTTTAAGAAGATCTAGTGATTCAACATAATTATGATTAGGTTACCCTACCCCATTTACAACACACACCGAGAGATTTTAAAATAATAATCCTACTCATCCCAAGTAAATCATCCCAATACATTCGAAGACCATCCATGACCATCCATAAATCCCTAAACTTTGGAATTATTCATCAGCCCCACCTAGATTCCCAACCAAACGCATTGGCATATCAAGGCCCCTTCATGCATACTACATATTCACAACTCCCGGTACTTTATCAACTCATCACCATACACATAGTCTATAACACATCCTTGTTCCTCAATAACCATTCATTGCATACCACCCATTATCAAAGTAACATCATATAAACTCATTGCAACGATTAATAATTCACAACTTAGTAACATCATAGGGAATCCTCATGCTATCACTAAATAAAATATTTTCATAATTTCATGGTCCATCACTTGTTCATAATCTATACTACACATTGGAAGAATGCAATTTCATTATACATACAAGATTTTTCATACAACATATTAGTCTTTGCAAGCTAGACCCTTCTCATTCTCCTCATAATGCCATCCTCTCACAAGTTTCATGTGGCAAGTTAATCCATGCATCCCGGTCTCTTTCAAGTACATTGTTTATCCAACATGTCTCAAATGGCACTTTGCTCACATAAGAACCTCTTATACCCTTTCACAAAGTGTTTACATCATCCCCCATCATAAAAGCCATTTCTAAAAGCCATTACACCATCCCCCACGGATACCCATATATCACCTTTACCTCACTCATAAGCATATGCAACATATACCCCTTCAAGAGGGTAGGGGTAGTATGTGCAGTTGTGCCCAACCTGGTTGCACAACTCGCGCGTATAATCGGGTTCCATTTCCCCTACGACTCTCTTATCACTAGAAAGTCTTCCATATTCTCCTCAGGAAGAGATGCTAAATCCTATTCATCTTCCTCGGGAGGTCCCTCCTGAATGTCCATGCTAATTTTTATGCTGGGAGCAGACACCAAATGTATGAAACAGTTAGGGGTTCCCTTATCCCATAATTCCGTACACTCCCCTTCATTTGAGATACCTGTATTCATCGAATACAATTAGAACCCAAAAAAAATCATCAACTGCAATTTCCAATAAGACCAATCTAGGTTTTGGGGAATTTCTTATGTATGTCACAATGTATTCTGTTTGGGGAAAGTTGCCAAATAAGCACACTTGTTTTCCCTTTGTTTGGGGGGGGGGGGAATCTCTAAATTCCTATTGTCTGTTGTTCAAATTGGGGATACTGGGGAAGTACATCCTACTTTACTATGTCTGATAAATCTAGTACTGTTTCATCAATTTGGGGGAAAAACCTAAATGTTTTCTCATTTCTGGGGAAGTAAACCCTATCTTGCTATGTTTCAATAAATCTCTCCTAGAATGAATCTTTCTTCCCTTGCTTTCATTCCTTTCCGTCAATTGTTGTTCTCAGACTAAACACTTTAGTTTGACTCAATCGAAGTAAATTAACCCGGGCCCCGTGCAGCGGACTCCGAAGAGTCGGTCAGTTGGGATTCTTAGCTGCTAGTGAGACATACAACCGTCTTAATCTTACTTCGAGAGATTCATTCTTCCGAGTTCGCCCTGATACCAACTGTAACGCCCGCCCCTTTTCACCGAAAATCAGAGTCTATTTTTTTTTTAAAGGAAAAGTGACAAAAGGAGCGGACGTCACGACTCGAGTTAAGTCCGAGCTTCTAAATCTCAGCCCTTAACTGGCCAACCCTACGTGTGCGTGGAATGAAGTCCACGGAGAATGGTTCACACGTAGAAGTAAGCATCGGGGAACATTTAAACCAATTGCGGAAAATTATAAAAGAGCCTAACCTACAAATTCTTAGATAGCAGGGAAGTTACATTCATTTAAATTTTGATAATACCTCAAAACCATAATGTCCATAATAAAATCCCAAAACATAGCCAGTAAACTAATTTATTACATTCCGACCAGCTAAACTACTCAAATTACATTTTTCCAACATAAACTTAAACAACATAATTAGCCTGCCTTGCCAAGCTCCTAAGCTTGACTCCCGTCCCGTCCTTCCGTTTCGCCACCTCCTGCGTCATCAGCTAGGGTAGAAGTAGGGCGTTAGACCACGCGCCCAGTAGGACTCCGAGTAGGGCTAACACATGGAGTAGTGATAACAAAGCATATAGATAATACATAACGAAAAGTCATAGAATGAATGTCATGTCATGGGTGTCTGTGCTATGAATCCCACCCATCATCCTTACTATCCCGATGCCATATCCCCCTTGACGGTAAGGCCTCGTCAAGGTGTAACCACAAATACAATATCCCCCTTGATGGAAGAACCATCATCAAGGTATAACAATAAATACAACATCCCCCTTGACGGTAAGGCCTAGTCAAGGTGTAACCACAAATACAATATCCCCCTTGATGGAAGAACCATCATCAAGGTATAACAATAAATACAACATCCCCCTTGACGGTAAGGCATCGTCAAGGTACAATAATACATATGTGAAATGTCCCCATGCTTGTTTATCGGTCGCCCCGACGGAGCATGGACTCCGGTTTCATTTCATCCTTCCCCTGTCGTATGCCTCCCATGCCATGCATGAGATGTAGATGCCATATGCCATGTAATATATGAAATTCAATAGTAATAAAACCCATCTTAAAACAATTACAAGATTACCAACTAAATCAAAGGGAAACCATCCCACAATATTTAATCCAAAACCCATCATAAGCATTCACATAATTTCCAAAATAATTTAAAGGAAAACATCACAAGATGTATAATCCAAAACTCATCTTAAAGACAACTACATGTTTTCCAAAATAAATTAAAGAAAACATCACCCAATCCATGGCTTACAAAAATGTAGGAATCCTACCGAATGCCGACTCGTGTCCTTTTTCGTTTTCCGTTCGATAAACCCGGTTGCCGATCGCGCACCGCCTGCGATGTCCAGTACCTTATTACACATTCATCATTAGTCCATGTTTTAACCATTTCTAAGCCCATATGAAAAACAGGTCACTATTTAGATTTTGTGGGTCCCATATCATTTATTAAACCTTTTAGTCCCATAAGTCTTAAAATTCGGCCACCCTAGGCTTTATCAATCACTTATAAGGTTATTACATTAGATCCCCTAAGTCCATGATCAATTTCCATGGAATTCTTGAATTTGGCCACTAATTACGGTTTTGCCACTACCCCTTTTACATAAACAATTACTCATTCATTCATTACTCACATGCATAATACCAAATTTAATCCATAACATGACCTACAAATGGGTCATTTACCACATTTTAGATCCATTACAAGTCCCTCCATGAGGGGATTTCATTATACATTTAAATCACCCCTTTGATCAACAATAGGCTCATTTTGGTCCATCAAACTACCAATACTCCCCCATTATTTTTTCCATCTTTTCACATCCACTAAATTATTAACACATCACTATAGGGTTACACTTTAAGTTCATCAAAGCTACCATCACTCCCCAATATTTTTTCCATGATTCCAAAACAACTAAGTTCACCACAAGTTTCTCCATGGTTTTATTTTTAAAACCCTATTTATAATACCTAAACTCCACTTAAAACAATGCACCTTCTCCATCATTTTTTTCCTACTTTTACACCCTTCAAATTTACAACCACATAACCCTAGGGTTCATCATCCACTGGTGACACTTAAGACCATAAAAATACTAACCTTCATTCATGGAATCCCTCATTTAAAAACCCCTTTTAAAACTTACCATTTAATCATTTAACAACTTAAAACCCTAAATTATTCTCCATGCTTCCATTCTTATAAACCCTAATAAAATTTATCAGCCCTCTACCATGGGGTTCGGCCATACTACATGGCCGAACCCTGTGGTCCATTAAGCCCTTCAAAATCGACATATATCCATGCTTATAGTCCATTTAAAACCCATCACCTTCTCCATCAATTCCCACATTCTTACACCCACAAATCATCACATTTTACAACACCTCACCATACATTTCCTCATGTAAGCCCCTTTAAAATTTCCTACATTAACCATTAAAACCCTAAAATTACAAATTATCCTTCCATGATTTTTAAACCTTAAAATTCCATTAAATCTCCAAATTAGCTTACATGTCTTCCACTCCTTAAAACCCTAACAAAACACACATTAGCTAATCACCCACCATGGGGTTCGGCCATACTACATGGCCGAACCCTATGGCCCATAATTTTCTTCCAATTTACACAACTCTTTGCTTAAATAATTTAATTACATTACACCCTTAATTCATTTATTTTTCCTTACCCTAACCCTAATTTTTCCATTAGGGTTTGGTCCACTTTCCATCCTTCCATTTGATGGATTTGAGATCCAAGACCTATGGTCATTTGGTCACCATTCAATTCACCAATAATGGATCCCAAATTTAAACCCTAAAAATCCAAAACTCTTGTTTAAGAAAATACTTACAATCCGTCGTCTCCTCCGACTTTCTTCGCTCCCGTCGGTTTCCTTAGCCTCCTTTCTTCTTCCTCTTGATCTTTGGTTGGCCAAGATGTTTGATCAATGGTGAAAACCCCCAAGCTTAGGATTGGCCAAGATAGGGTTTGCTTGAAAGAGAGAGAAAAGAGGATGGAGATGAGAAAGAAAGCACAAGTACCTAGTCTTGACCTTGGTGTGATGGCTTACCCTTTCACTTCCCTCTCTTTTCTTCCAAACCTTTCTTCTTCTTTCTCTTGGTTTTCTTCCTTTCTTTCTACTTGGGTGTGGGACGGTGGTAGAGAAGAAAAGAGGGAGAGAGTGAAGAGCTCGTTGGAATGGAGAGAGTGAGATGAAAAGTCATCTCACCTCTTGGTTGCTTAAGATATTTTCCACAATAACTCCTCCCACCAACCCATGGGATATTTTCATTTTTTTTTTTTTTTACTTTATGCTTTATGGTACCATGCCCAACGTTTTGGTGTCTTTAAAGATAACATGGCTTTTGGTCCTTTGACCATTTGACCACCTTTGACCCTCATTTGAATAATTTATTTAATTAATTAACTAGATAATTAACTTAGGTTAATTTAATTAATTCCCACTTTAACTTAATTCCATTTACTTAAATCACCTTCATACATCCACCCATGGTTGACCAATTCAACCATGGTGGTCGGCCCCACCAAACCTTGGGTCCACACGCCACCTCACTTGGTGAGGTGGAGATGGGTCCCATTGGACCATATCACCTTGGTTAAATTTTAACTTAACTTAGGTGATTTAAATTCCATTGAATTCATTCTAAATGGATCACCATTTGGGCCCATGGCCCAATTACATTTCCATCTTACCCATTTACCTTAGAGCTTAACCATCTTGACCCATTGGGTCTCAAATGGGTATTTGACTCAATTTGTCCACCCATGGCCCAATTGGCCATCATTGACCACTTAAATAACTTTAAAATGCAATCCATGGTCTATTGGGCCATATTTGGGCCTTTGTCCAAATTTTGGCCCATTTACCATTTATTCCCCGAATTTCCAATTTTCATCATTAAAATAAATAATATTCACATATTTATTGATTTAAAAATTTCGGGCCATTACAACACCTTCCATCACCGTATTCTCCACTGGCTTTTCCTTTTGAGTCCCAATCGTGTAGACTCTCCCCTGGGTGGTCTGAGGACTTCCCTGTCCCCTCCCCTATCCGTTCTGTAGTGGTCTATTCCTAGATGCCACCGAGCCTCTGGAGGTATGCTGAAACCTCTCCCAAAAGATGACTGTGTAACAGAATGAGATGGCCCCGTACTTTGTGAAGGTACGACTCTACCAAGATAGGGGCAATCCCTAAGCATGTGTCCGGCCTGTTTGTAGTGATATCATGCTTTTTCCTTTCCTATTGGGCAAGTTCTAGTTGTATGCTCAGGCTGATTGCAGAAATAACACACTAGTTGTCGTGTGTCAGACTGATTTGATTGCCCCGCAGCAAGTTGGTTTTTCTTAAAAAATGGCCTCTTCTGGTTGAATTTGGCCTTCTTATTGGAGGAAGTTTTCCAGAAACTTTCAGTATTCCTATTGGTGGAGTCTACCACTTCCACTTTCGAAGCCCGTTCAATGATCTCCTCCAAAGTGTTGAAATTTAGCCCAGCCACTTGCCGTTGTAGGAAAGGTCTGAGTCCATTTTCAAAATGTTGGATCTTCTCTGCTTCATTCTCTGCTATCCAGGGCACATATTGCATCAGATCAATAAATCTTATGGCGTATTATGCCACTGTGTCAGACCCCTGTTGCATGTTGTGAAATTCCCTCTTCTTTGCTTCCTGGACCGTTTTAAGGAAATAACGGGTAAGGAAAGCCACTAAAAACTCTTCTTAAGTCATAGGTTCATGTTTACGAACCAGACTTTTTCCCTCCCACCATTTGTAGGCATTTCCCTCCAACTGATAAGTTGCCAATGTTACTTGCAGATATCGGCAATGGCTAAGGTATTGAGGATCCGATTGATTTGGGTGATCCAGTTTATTGCCGTACTTGGATCCTCAATTCCCGAGAAACTTGTCGGGTTCAATCTTTTGAATTTCTTTAGAGCCGAAGTGGCTCTCTCTTCCGGGTCCTAATAGGAGGACGCTGCATGTTTTCGACAATCCTTTGGAATGCCTCCATTGCTGCTCGTACAGTTTCGTTGCGTACATCACAAGGTAGAGGACCTGTCCTCCTTCATCAGCCTCTAATATTTCCAAATGGTCATGACACTTTCCTGTCATTTACATTTGTAAATATTACTAATAATTTAAGATAAAGAAGTTATAAATCATAAACATGCATTCAACATCTAATAACTTCAAAGTTTTATTTATAAACATAGGTTGGTGGGGTTAGTAAAACCCTTCATACAACACACACTTATATACATATTCCAAAACTCTTATAAAGGTTTCCCCCCTTCCCTAACCCTTCTCCTAAAACTTCCTGCCTAGTTTTCTATAGAGGATCCTACATCAGCATCAAAGTTGAAAATGAGGTTGTCAGGACATGCCGCTGACATATGTCCTAACACTCTACAGGTGAGGCAAGGCACAATCCCTAGTCCTCCAATATAAGGACAATTGGTCCTTTCCTTCCCATGTCCACAGTATCCACAAACAGGGCATACTACATTGATGGGATAAGGGCAGTAGGTGTAATAGTGCCCTTCTTGGTTGCACAGTTCGCAAATATTCTCAATCATGTCCTTAGCACTTGGGGTGAACGATGTATACTTGGGCGAGTCTATTTTGCCCTACAGACTCCTCTATGGCTGGAAAAACTCCAACGTTTTCATTTTGTACACTAGAGTTGCTGGTAGTCGAATCCAATACTCTTGGGCAGCTAGAGGTCCCTTTGTCCCAAATCTCGGTGTACTCCTCGTTACTTAACATATCTGTATCACAAAATAGAAAATGTCAATAACAACTATAATTCTAATCCAAAAATAGGTTCTAACTATGTATAACCCATCACAGTCCTAGAGTTTGAGACAAAGCTCTGATACCAAGCTGTAACGCCCCGACCCAGATGTGGGCTCGGAACGCTACTAATATATATATATATATATATATATATTAAACTTCTAACTGGGCTGGATCAAAAGTTAGGCCCATAAATAAATGTCACACATGCTCTTTACATGTGGATTCAAACATGTACCATATATCTACCCACGTACAAGCACATATCATACAAACAAATATTTCCATAAATAAAATATCCTTTATTCTCATCAGAGTAAGTACAGTCACATAGTGGTTCATACAAGTTTTAACATAACAAGTACCACATGAGGTACATTATACAAAACATGGTTCAAAGGAACGAAAAGTCAAACAAGAAATAAATTCCCGTGTGTGGGAATAACAAGAAACCGCAACAGCTTATCCATCCTAAGCTTGATATGTAGGTTTCTCCTCCTTAGGTATATCTTTTGAAATGTGAGTTGTGTAAGCTAACCAGCTCAGTGAAAGAACATAACAATGCAGTGTCATGAATATCAGGTTAGCCAAAATCAATATAATATCATAAAAGGTTCATCCTGCCAAAGTCTCAACATAATTTCATAACTGTTGACATCCACCGTAACATCTAGACACTACACTGACTATAAGTATTATGTCTCGACACGGTCAAAATACAAATCTTGCAAGTACATCTCCGACACACTTGGGCCGGTACTGACACACCTGGGCCAACAATTGAAACACCTGGGCCAGTAGACGCAAACCGACACACCTGGGCTGATAATAGTTCAGTAGTTCAGGGTACGTGGAAGCAGTTTCAATATCATCATAGCTCATAAGCATTCATCATCATAATCACAATATATGATTAAACATCGTTAGTATCAATAAACACTTTTCACAATAGTGTATCATGTCTAGGCATATAAGTGGGTTCATTAAGTCTGATCCTTGAAACCACTCATTGCACTAGAGCCTCTTAACCTGATTTACTCCTACTGCAATTGTTAAATCTCCTCACCGAAGAAGTGGGTATCGAAGTATCTGTCAAACATGCAAACAAATATACAATAAAAAATCAATCAATATGCATAGATACAATACAATACAATACATACTCATACTATTTCAAATCTTTCAATCCTATTTTCTGGAAAAACTCCAGGGGAAATGGATCTGAGTCTCCTATTTAGTTACTAACCATTTTATGTTACAATAATCCACAATATATAATAGGGTACTCAGGTCACTTCTCATATTTTCTTTTGGAAATGACCATTTAGACGTATTGAGTTAGGCCTAGAGATATAAGATGCTCAGGCCACTACTCATATAGCGAGTTAGGCCTAGAGGTCACTCAGTGTCCAAACCCTTATTTTTTGCCGAGCGGTGAAGTTAATCGCTCAGCTACTGATATCTTTGGGCTGAGTCAGCCACAGATAGAAAGTATCGGCCTGGAGGTGAATACATAATATATATGTATATAAGATAATATCAAATAAGAGGGGTTAATATCACTTTTAATTAAAATGGTATAAACATCACATTAAAACCTAAGATCTAAAATATGAAATCCTAATTTAGACTTAGTTTCAAAAACCTGATCTGGGTTCTTCGGAACATGCCTCGGAACCAGGTACTGTGGCTTCGGAACTTGGTTCTGTTCTTCGGAACTTCCGAGGTTCAGGTCTCGGAACTTCTGAGAGTGCTTCCGAGCAGAAAAACGGAAAAACAGAAAAACCAGTGGGTCTCAGTGTATCTCGGAACCTGCCGAGGTATGCTCGGAACTTCCGAACAGCTTGGAACTTCTGAACAGCAGAAGCAGAAAGAACGTTTGGCCTCTGGTCACTTCAGAAACCCGAACTGAAGTTTGGAACTTCCGAAGTGTTACCTTCCGAGATTTCGAAGCCCAACTCTTGGAACTTTTGAGAGTCGTCTTCTTTTTCTGTCACCAACCAAAGCAGTGACGGGAAATTACTGTATGAAATAGGAATCAGAAATAGTGAATTTTCTGTGTTCGTTTTTCACACCAAACAGGTCCAATGGATGCCTCAGTGAGTCCTCTTTACTTTACGATGAAATTGGACCTTTTATACAAATCAGAAACACTAGATTTTAAGAGGAAAAATAGTGAAACACTTGAAAATTCAAGTTTTCCTCTAAACTTCAAAATCAGTTTTGACACTCAAATCTTAACCAAATTTACTTCTGTTTTATCCTAAACTGACTAGAATTTGAAAACGAACACAATGGTTACCTTCACTTTTGCTCCTGGGTAGAAATTCAGTAACTTGAAAAAATTTCCACTTTAAGCTACTGTAAAAAAAATTTGAAACAGAGAGGAGGATTGGTTTTATCTAACGGTGGGTGAAACCAGGTGGGAGATGACTAGATTTATAGCCATGGCTAGGTAGGGTAGTAGACCCTCCAGCATGGCTAAGGGATGGACACCTCATCTGCAAACTACGTCCATAGTTTGCATGAGTTGACGATGAAGCAACAACTTCCGGCCACATATGGTGGTCTAATCATTTGAAATTTTTGCAGATTAGTCCTTCTGTAGTTTTTGCAATTAAGTCCATTTTCCTCTTATTTTAAATTTTAACTAATTACATGATTTATTTAACTTAATAAAATTAATCCAACTTAACGAAATGTTGGGTTTTATAAACTTTACTCATCATAAATTTTTGGAGGTTTATATTTTTATCAAAATCTATAGATTTAAACAAAATTCACATTTTGTCACTATTTACTTAATTCAACTTGTATTTATTAAAAGGGTTTAAAACTTTTATTTTCAAATTTTGAAAACATAAAACAATGAGTTATAACAAAGTCTAGAACACATTTTTCTTAAAATTTTCTCATTTATAAAATTGTTTAATCAAAATTATTTCTTCTCTTTCGGGATCTTTTCGGGTAGTTTTTAATAACATTTTCTGAAAATAATATAATAATATACTTATAAATTTTAGAATTTAAAATCCTTAATTAAGGAAATCGATATTACTCAAACAATAGTCAAATAATTAAATAACTAGTAACATAACGTCGACATATGGTAAATTACCATTTTGCCCTTCCAACTAGATGAGTTGGATCATCGAGCTTCCAGGCTCTGATTGGGCCAAACTTGGACTTTTCAATAAGCCATAACCATAATTTTTATGATTAAAAGGTTAAAATATGATTCATCATATTGATTTAGCCAAATTCCGGTCAGGGTATTACAATTGGATTTAGGGTTTTGTGCAATGCAATGCTTGATATGAACGGATGAGAGTAAGAGCTAAGATGGACGGGAGGTTGGATGAATGGAAGATGATGATGTGGAGGGTTGACTATGCTAAATTCGAATGAGGTGGAGGAAGATCTAATAAAATCGTGTGGAGTGTTGGATGGATAGGTGTTGAGGTGTTCATGATGTGTCAAATTCGCATGGATGGGGTTTGGATTGCATGGGATGCAAGTTGGGTTAGATATAGGGTTTTATGAATGAATTTATTAGATTAAAAATGTTTAAATCTAATGATCCTAGTGATGGATGGTTAAGATGGGTTTCATAAATGATGAGATAATGCATGGAAGGTTGTGATTCTAAGGTTAATCTAGATGGATGATCAAATAGATGGTCTAGATCTAAGATGATAAATGTATGCGATGGATAAGGAATGGCGGATTTAGGGTTTACCTAATTTTATGTATGAGATGAATGGTTTGGACTAAAGGATGACTAAATGGATGGTGTGGGTGACAAGGAGAGGGACAAGGATAAGGGGGTGTGGACTTAGGGTTTACAGTGGAATTGAAACATAGGGTCTATGGATCACAGGGCTTTGGGCAGTTGGACCTCAATTGGAGTTGAGCACATGGACTTAAACTTGGCTTGTTGGACTTGGACTTGCACATTGGCTTGGCCCACTTGTGAAATGCACATGGGATACTTGAGCCTGGCCCATGTTTGACATTTGGAGCATGGTTTGGACTAATGGAAATGGATTTCTGGCCCATGGATTTGAAATTCAGACTTTGGCCCTTGAATTACAGCTTCTCTCCCAAGAATTAAAGTAATTAACTCACCACTTAAAATCTAAAAGTATTGAATTAATCTAGACTCTTATAATTGGATCCATATTAATCAGTTTACAATTAAAATCCTAATGGTGGTCAGAAATTAATTATTAAAAATTCTGGGTATTCCAATTTAAGCACAAATCTTGCAATTTTCCACTGATTTTGATTGATTTCCTAAATTTTCCAAATTTATCTACAAAACTAACAAACAACATTAATTGTACCTAATATATACAAAATTGAAGGCTAACTAATCCAATAATTAGAGGTAAAAATGTCATTTTTCATGTCTCAACATTCTGCAAATAGGGGATTGAGACAGGGGGATCCGTTATCTCCCTTCATTTTACTATGGTTGGAGAGAGTCTGAATAGATTGGTGTTGAAGGCCAAGGAGTTAGGCATTGTAAAAGGGTTCGAGGTGTGTCCTGAGGGGCCGGTGGTTACACAACTCAAATTTTTAGATACATTAGTATTCTGTGACCCTTGCAGATCGGAGGTTTTGGGCTACCGTGCGGTCCTTAGATGTTTTGAGTTATTCTTGGGTCTTCAGATCAACCTAGGGAAAAATACCCTTAGTGGGATTGTGCTGGAGATTTTGAGGGTTAAAGAGTGGGCTGACAAGGTTGGGTGTGGGGTTCATAAGTTGCTGTACTTGGGCCTACTAGTTGGTGGAAACCATAGGCTTGAGAAATTTTGGACCCCGGTAGTGGAAAAGATAGAGAGAAGGCTAGTTGGTTGGGATAAGAGATATCTTTATTTTGGGGGCACGGTAACTCTTATTAAGTTAGTGTTGATCAATTTCCCCACATACTTTCTATCATTGTTTGAAATCCCATAAAGGAGTTGCTAATAAGATAGAAAACCTTTTAGGAGATTCCTTTGGGGAGATCAAGTAGAGAAGAGAAAAATCCATTTGGTGGCCTGGCTGAAGGTTTTTAAAGCAAAGTTCAAAGGTGGTTTAGGTATTATTTCTCTATGTTTGAGGAGTAAGGCCTTATTGTGCAAATGGGATTGGTGGTTTGGAAAGGAGCCAAATGTTTTTTGGGTTTGTATTTTGACTGCCAAGTATGGTTCTTTGGATGTAAGCAAGTGGTGTTTGGGGGAGGAAGTGGACAAGACGGTTTAGGGACTCTTAAAGCATGGTGGAGAGCTAGTCAGGGTTGGACAAAGGTTTGAAAGTCTTTTTAGGTGTGCCTCTGGTTTTTAGTAGGCAAGGGTAATCACACTTTCGTTTGAGAAGATTTATGGCTGGATATTGACCCTTGAGAGAGTGTTATCCTCGATTCTTCCGAGTAGTTCGAGATAAATGGGCTTTGGTGAAAAAAAACTTTTACCATGGGGGAACAACGGATCTCTTGGCATCTAGATTTTAGGAGAGGTCTTAAAATATTTGAGGTTGACATTTTGAATGAGCATTAACACAACTTTCACACTGCATCTGTGCCTTTTGAAGATTCAATTCACCTTTCTGAAAATAGGCACAAACCATGGATTACGAATCTCTTTTCTTGGATCCAAATCAATCCAAGATTCTTGGACACATTTAATTCACCAATTCAAGTATATTGCCCAAGTGTGTGATGTCATGAGATGCGGCATTTCCACGCTTTAGCAAAGACAAGGCTTATATGAACATAATTCATTCAACATATTGTATAAACTAATGAACATTGGAATGAAACTCAAAGACACACTAATCATACATTCATTTCCTGATTTGAATACAGATCAAGCATTTAGAAATAAAGTATGAAACTATACACACAACTCTTATGCCTATTATCATGTTATTACCCAAAACATGATAAATAGTTTTACCATTCTTTCAAGATTGTTCTAATTTTTTTTTGAGCGGAGATGGTACTTAAATGGATTATTTGATCAGTACTTTTCGTAGGTCACACCAAAACAATGAAATCCATTTAAAGACATAGAGCATGTTTCATTCCACATAGGATTCACAAGTTTAGGAACTTGGAATGAAACGACACTGTGTATGTGTACCATAGCAGTTGTAATCACATATACACCCTATACATGAGGTAATGCACATACTACATTCATTTCATAAAGACGCACAAATCACATGGCATATGGAATGAAATGAGATAAATATATTCCAATACAAGAGTGCATACCAACATGTACATACAAGTATTTTGTAAAAATTAATCCAACAATCAAACTAAAACATGGATTAGAAATAAGATACAAGGTGCTTCCAAAACTATGTTTCAAATGTTAGTTCCTTTACTCATTTGAACATGATCATTGTGAGACTTGGAATCTAAGTTCACAATCTAGAGTTGGCCTTTTCTTAAATATGGTTTTAATTTTAGGTGCATTCCCATCTGATCTTCTGAATCAAAATTTTCAGATTTTGTACCACTATGTTGTCCTCACAAACATATTGGTGCATGGCCATAAAGGATACTTGACGGTCATTCCCTTCAACAAGTTCCTTCCTCGGTCATCTTCTTCTCTTAGAGGATACAACTTAGACTTTTTCAATGGATGAAATTAACTAATCACCTTTATTTTTCAGCTCACAATTTTATTAATAGGTGACGATATCCATTGGGCTTAAGAGGCAATTTTTAGTGGATTTTTTCAACCTCTTTTGTTGTTTCATGTCTTTTAAATATTTTGACAGCATGTCATGAAAAACACTGATGAATGCTACATATGTTTGGTTTTCGTGCATAGCCTACTCATCACTTGTCTAAGTAGTTTTGGTCTTTGCGCTGAATGGTCATGGAAGTTGAAAGTTTACCCAATCCCTCTTCCATAGGTACAGACCACTTTTTGTTCACTTATTTCCAACTATGTTTTTGTAACGCCCGCCCCTTTTCACTATGCTTAATTGACCGAAAATCAGAGTCTATTTTTTTTTAAATAAAAAGTTACAAAGGGCGCGGGACGTCATGACGCGAGTTAAGTCCGAGCTTCTAAAGCCCGGCCCTTAACTAGCCAACCCTACGTGTACGTGGAAACTAAGTCCACGAGAACAGTTCACACGTAAAAAGTAAGCTCGAGGAATTATAACTTAATACGGAATTATAATAGAGTCTATCCTACCAATTTTAGATAGCAAGGAGGTTACATTACTTAAATTAATAACATACTTCAAAATCATAATGTCTGAAAGTAAATTCCAAAAGTAAAGTCCAAACTATAGCAAGTAATCTAAATTATTACAGTCCGACGAGCTAAGTTATTCAAATTACATTTCCAAAATAAATCTAAGTAAATTAACTAGCCCGCTTCCCCAAGCTCCTACGCTTGGCTCCTGTCGCGTCCTTCCTTTCCGCCATCCCCTGCGTCATCAGCTAAGGTGGAAGTAGGGCGTTAGACAACGCGCCCAGTAGGACTCCGAGTAGGGCCAAACATGGATTAGTGATAACAAGCACATAGGTAATAATATAAAAAAAACATAAAATGAATGCCATGCCATGGGTGTCTTATGTCATGAGTCCCACCCATCATCCATACCATCATTGTGCCATGTCCCTCTTGATGGAAAAGCCTCATCAAGATATGATCAACACTAGGCATCCCCCTTGATGGCAAAGTCTCATCAAGGTATCCCCATGTTTGCTTCTCGGTCGCCCCGACGGAGCATGGACTCCGGTTATATCTCATAGTACCCCTCTTGATGGATGAAACACATCAAGATATCCCCATGTTTGCTTCTCAGTCACCCCGACGGAGCATGGACTCCGGTTTCATTATTTTCCCGCCCATGCCATGCATGAGATGTAAATGCAATATGCTATGTAATATATATAATTCATAGCCTTAAGACCCATCTTAAAACAATCACATGATTACCAAAATAGATCAAGGAAAACAATCGTACAACACCTAATCCATGGCTTACAATAAGGTAGGAATCCTACCGAATACCGACTAATCTTCCTTTACGTTTTCCGTCCACAAATTCGGTCACCGACCGCGCACCTGTTTGCGATGTCCCGATACCTTATTATACATTACCAAATCAGTCCACGTTTCAACCATATTCATGTCCTTAACATATGCCTTAGTGGGGTTAGGCCATACACTATGGCCGAACCTCACTATCTAGGTTTGTGTGCCCCATTTTGTAATGGCCCAAAATTTTTAAATCAATGAATATGTGGCTATTATTTATTTTTAATGGTGGAAATTGGAAATTTGATGGAATAAATGATGAATGGATCAAAATATGGACAAAGGCCCAAGTATGGCCCAATGGACTATGGATTGGATTTAAATTCATTTAAAGGGTCAATGATGGTCAATTGGGCCAAGGATGGTCAAATTGGGCCCAATACCCATCCGGGACCCAATGGGTCAAAATGATTTAAGCTCTAAGGTAAATGGGTAGGAGGTGAATGTAATTGGGCCCTGGGCCCAATGGTGATCCAAGTAGTTGAAAATGGATTAAATTAAATCACCTAAGTTAGTGATGAATGGACCAAGGTGACATGGCCGATTGGGACCCACCTCCACCTCACCAAATGAGGTGGCGTGTGGACCAAGGATTGGTGGGGCTGGCCACCATGGTTGAATTGGTCAACCATGGGTGGATACATGGAAGGAATTTAAGAAAAAGAAATTAGGTTAAGTGGGAATTAATTAACCCAAGTTAATTATCTAATTAATTAAAAAATTAAACTATTCAAAAAGTGGGTCAAATGGTCAAATGGAAGACCCAAACAATCTTATCTCCAAAGCTCAAAAACGTTGGGCTTGGTAGTGGTTTATTCCAACCACCACCATTAAAGCATAAAAAATATTCCATGTGGTTGGTGGGAAAATTAATGGTGAAGTGTAACTTAAGCAAGCCTTGGGATAAGATGGGTTTTCATCTCATTCTCTCCATTTCACTCTCATTTCACTCTCTTCCTCTCTTGCTCTCCACCACCGTCCCTCACACCCCAAGGATAAGGAAAGAAGAAAACTAAGAAGAGAAGAAGAGAAGAAAGAAACTCAAGCCTTGGTACTCCACCTCAAGACCAAGGAGGCTTAAGCATTTCTCTTATCCTCTCCTCCTCTCCCTCTCTCAAACACACTCCATCTTAGCCGACCCAAGCTTTGATGTTTTTTTATTTGATCAAGCTCATCTTGGCCGACCAATCAAAGAGAAGAAGAAGAGAAAGGGCTATAGAAATCAAGAGGAGAAAGAAAAGCCGGTGGAGTAGTCGGATTGTAAGTAATTCTTAAACAAGAATTTTACATTTTAAGGGTTAAGAGGTAATTATGGAACCCATTTCTTGGATTGGTTGGTGGCCAAATTGTTATGGGCCTTGGATCTGAAATCCATCCAATGAAAGGAGGAAGAATGGGCAAACCCTAAATGGGTAAATTAGGTTAAGAAAAAAATAAATAAATGGATTAAGGACATTATGTATTTAAATTATTTAAACAATGGATGTATGGAAATTTTGGAAGGAACCATGGTAGGTAATGAAGGGATTTTTAATGGGGTTTAAAGGTTTAAAATCATGAAAGGATGATTATGATTGTTAGGGTTTTTAATGAGTAAGTGTAGAAATTTTTAAAGGGATTTTTAATAAGAAAAATCATAGGATATGTAAATGATTTTAATAAGATCTCAAAAATGGTAGAGGAAGGTGACCCATGAACCCCATGGTAAGTGATTAAGTGAATTATTAGGGTTTTTAAGAATGAAAACCATGGAATATGATTTATGATTTTTAAGATTCTAATGATTAATTGTTAGTGATTTTAAAGGAGTGGAAATAATGTTTTAAAATGTAAAACCATGGAGAAATTTTGGTGAACCTAGGTGTTTTGGAATCATGGAAAAATATTGGGGAGTGATGGTAGGTGGTTAAGGATTTAATATGGGTTTTAAAAGAATGGAAGCCATGGAGGGTGGTTAATGATTTTAGGGTTTTAAATGAATGAAATGTGTGTGATTTTATGGAGGGAATGCTTTTGAACCCTATGGTGATGTATGTGTAATAATGATGGGTGTAAAATTATGGAAATTGATGGAGAGTGATTGGTGAACTTAGAGGTAATTGGACCATAGTGATGATGAGGGAATGTTGGCAACCTTAATGGATTTTAAATGTAGTTAGTGATGATCAAAATTAATGATTTAAATGCATGATGTAAACCCCTTCATGGAGGGACTTATTTTGAGTCTAAATGTGGTAAATAGGCCTAAGAAAATTGGAGAAAAGATATCATGGGTTCAGCCATGGTGTATGGCCGAACCCATGACCCCTTTTGTAAGTCATTTTGTGAGTAAATTTGGGATTATGTATGTGGTTAGATGGATGGAAAATTAGGTTAAATTAAAGGGGCTGATGTTAATGATTCCATGACCCATCTTATGAACCAATTGATGGGCTATGTATGGGGTTATGTATGTATTTGAATGAATAAGGATTAGGTTAATTAAATGGTTGATTTTAATGATGTTATGGCATGATTAAATGGGTCACTAATGGATTTGAGTTAATGATCAATTATGGACTTAATTATGCATGGATGAATGAGTGATTAGTCATGGAAAAGAGGTAGTGGCAAAACCGTAAATATTGGCCAAAATGAAGAACCATGGGTTCGGCCATGAGGGGATGATCATGGACTTAAAAGCTTTTAAGATAACCTCATGTGTGGTTTAATAAAGCCTAGGGTGCTAGTTTTTAAACCCACAAAATTAAGATAATCAATGGATTAAAATGGGACCCACAAACCTAGTTAGTGAGGTTCGGCCATGGTGTATGGCCGAACCCCGCTAAGGTATGATTAATGGACTTAAATGGTTGAAAATATGGGCTGATTATTGATATGTAATAAGGTACCGGACATCGCAAGCGGTGTGCGATCGGCGACCGGATTTATCGGACGGAAACAAAAAAGGACGTTAGTCGGTATTTGGTAGGATTCCTACCTTTTTGTAAGCCATGGATTATGTGTTATGTATGGGTTTTTCCTTAATTTATTTTGGTAAGCATATGATTGTTTTAAGATGGGTTTTAAGGCTATGATGTGTATATTGATGCTTTGCTTGATCTATTTTTGATAATCAAATTATATGTTTTATTGATGGGATTTTAAATGCCATGGTTTGTGCTATCATATATATTACATGGCATATGGCATCTATATCTCATGCATGACATGGGAGGGATATGGCATGGGAAGGATGAAAATAAAGAAACCAGAGTCCATGCTCCGTCGGGGCGACCAAGAAGCAAACATGGGGACACCTTGACGAGGCTTTGCCGTCAAGGGGGATGATTTGTGATTGTTTATATCTTGACGAGTTTTGCCGTCAAGGGGGATGATTTGTGATTGTTTATATCTTGACGAGGTTTTGCCGTCAAGGGGGATGATTTGTGATTGTTTATATCTTGACCAGGTTTTGCCGTCAAAGGGGATGAGGTGTGATTGTTTATATCTTGACGAGATTTTGCCTTCAAGGGGGATGATGTGTGACTGTTTATATCTTGACGAGGTTTGCCGTCAAGGGGGATGATTTGTGATTGTTTATATCTTGACGAGGTTTTTCTGTCAAGGGGGATATGGCAGCATGATGGTATGGATGATGGGTGAGACTCATGACATAGGACACCCATGGCATGGCATTCATTTTATGGTTTCCATTATATTATACCTATGTGCTTGTTATCACTAATCCATGTGTTAGCCCTACTTGGAGTCCTACTACGCGCGTTGTCTAACGCCCTACTTCTACCCTAGTTGATGACACAGGAGATGGTGGAAACGAAGGACGAGACGAGAGCCAAGCGTAGGAGTTTGGGAAAGCGAGCTACTTAGTTTATTAAGATTTATTTTGGAAATGTAATTTGTGTAATGTAGCTCGTCGGACTGTAATAATGTAGATTTCTTACTATGGTTTGGTCTTTACTTTGGACATTATCATTTTGAGTGAAAAAAATAGACTATGATTTCAGTGAAAAGGGGCGGGCGTTACACATTTAATCCATTAATTCTTTTAATTATGTGAGTCTAAAAACAGCAACCTATGCTCCATAAATCAGCAAATAAGATTATCATTTGGAGCCCTTAAGTCCACAAACATCCCCCATGGGGTTCGGCTACACCATGGCCAAACCCATGGTTCTTCATTTTGGCCATATTTACGTTTTATGCCACTACCTCTTCCATGGTTAATCATTCACTTATTCATGTACATTTTTGTCCATAAATGATCCATAACTTGGATCTATGAGTGCCTCATTTAATCATGCCATAAGATCATTAAAAACAGCCCTTTACTTAGCCTAATTTCCATTCATCTAAACACATGCATAATTCCAAATTTTAACCCATAAAATGACCTACAAGTGGGTCATGGGTTTGGCCATACACCATGGCCGAACCCATGATGTCTTTTTCTTATTTTTCCATGGACCCATTTACATCATTTAGCTCCACCATAAGTTCCACCATGAGGGAATTTAAATCATCATTCCTTAATGATCATTAGATACATTTTGGTCCATCAACTTAACCTTAATTCCCATTTATTTTTCATGGTTCAAAAACAACTAATCCATCAAGGTCTCCCCATGGGGTTCGGCCATACACCATGGCCGAACCCATGGTCCATAGTTTATCACTATTTTCACCCCTTTAAAACATTATATACTATACTTGAAAATCCATTTAAAACTATCAACCTTCTCCATCATTTTTCCATCTTTTTACCCACATTAAAATTATTAAAAGATCACCATAGGGTTCGGCCATACACCATGGCCGAACCCATGGTTCATCCCCATCTACCATTTTTGAGGCCATTAAAATCATTAATCATCTTCCATGATTTTCCTCATTAAAACCCCTTTAAAAAAAATCACTGACATTTAATCATTAGAACCTTAAGATCATAAATCATCCTTCCATGGTTTTAACCCTTAAAACTCCATCAAAATTATCTAATCACCTTCCATGGGGTTCGGCCATACTACATGGCCGAACCCTTTGGTTTATGATTCCTTCAAAAATCACTTCTCCATGCTTTAATAATCTTAATACTTAATGTCCTTAATAATCCTTTATTTTCCTTAACCTATCTTTCCCATTTTGTCTATTTCTCATCCTTTCCTTGGATGGATTTTAGATCCATGGCCCATAACATTTTTTGGCCACCATTTAATCTGAGAAATAGACTCCATTTTTAAACCTTAAAAATGTAAAGTCCTGTTTGGAGACACTTACCAATCCGACGGCTCCTCCGACTTCCTTTTCTCCCTTTGGATTCCTTAGCCTTTCTCCTTCTTCTTCTCCTTGATGTTCGGCCAAGATGTACTTGATCAAAATGAGATCATCAATGTTTGGGTCGGCCAATGATGGAGTGGGTTTGAGAGAGGGAGAGGAGGAGATGGTGAGAAAGAATATCCTAAGTCTTGATCTTGAAGTGGTGGGCCTATGCTTGAGTTTTTTTCTTCTCTTCTTCTAAGTCTTTTCTTCCTCTTTGGTCATGTGAGAGTGAGGGACGGTTTTGGAGAGGGAGGGATGGAGAGAGTGAGATGAGAATGGGATGAGATGAAAACCCATCTCATTTGGTTGCTTAAGTTACACTCCACCATCATTTCCCTCCACCCACCAAGCATGGGCTTACATGCCATAGTGGTGGTGGTTGGGACAAAACCACTACCAAGCCAACGGTTTTGGTGCCTTGAGATGGGGTGGTTTGGTCTTCCATCTTTACCATTTGACCATCATCATGGAGGAGTATGGGTCATGATGCTTTGGGTGGTGGTGGTTGAGATGAAACCACCACCCTAAGCCCATGGTTTGTTTGTGTTTCTTTAAATGGTTTGGGTGGTTTCAATGAGATGAAACCACCCATTGACTTATCCCTTTGACTCCCCAATTGACCCAATTTGACTAACCTAATCATTTAATTAATTGGATCATCAACTTAGGTTAATTAATTCTTATTTAATCCCCTTTAATCTCCTTGATTCTTCTCCATTAATCCACCCATGGTTGACCAAGTCAACCATGGTGGCTGGCCCCACTAACTCCTAGCCTACCCGCCACCTCACTTTATGAGGTGGAGGTGGGTCCCATTTGCCCATGTCACCTTGGTCTAATTAAAATTAACTTAGGTGATTTTCACATTAATTAATTCAACTTAATTTAATTTGTTCCTCCTCAATTCCCTTTGACTTATCCATGGTTGACCAAGTCAACCATGATGGTCGGCCCCACCTATGCCTTGGTCCACACGCCACCTCACTTGGTGAGGTGGAGGTGGGCCCCACTTGGTTATTCCATCTTGATCATTTCATCACTAACTTAGGTGATTTAAGCCAATTCAATCCATTCCCACATATTGGATCACCATTGGGCCCATGGCCCAATTAAATTTATTTCCTACCTATTTACCTTAGAGCTTAAATCATCTTGACCCATTGGGTCCCAATTGGGTATTGGGCCCAATTTGACCATCCTTGGCCCAATTAACTACCATTGACCATTTAAATGAATTTAATCCAATCCATGGTCCATTGGACCATACTTGGGCCTTTGCCCAAATTTTGATCCACTTAACATTTATTCCATCAAAATTCCCAATTTCTATCATTAAAATAAATAATAGCCACATATATATTGATTTAAAAATTCCGGGCTATCACAGTTTTATGATGGAACATTTATAGTTCTTCATTCCATTCTTCATAAAAAACAGAGTCTTGGAAATATCATGGCTTTCTCTAATAGCCATTATTCTAGTACGGATCAACTCTGACGGTCAGATCCTTTCTCAAGAGCACCAGGCTCTGATACCGATTGAAAGTTTCCATTTTCAATGTGCTAGAACATCGTGATTGAGCCTAGAGGGGGATGAACAAGTCAATCCCATTTTTAATGGTGTTTACGAATTTCTTGATTTTTGAAGTGCAACGGATTATTTAATCAAGAGATTTGTTTCTTGTGACAATTTCATTGATCGATTACACTAAGATAATGACCCTTTACATAAAGTTTGATTATCGATGATTGTGCACAATGTGTAGAGTAAGATAATCAATATGCAAAACGATGTGTGTTAAGAAGAGTAATTAAAAAACTAAATACAAACAAACATAAATCAAACACCATAAGACCATTTTAAAGTGGTTCGGTTAGCCAACCTACATCCACTGTTAGGATTCGCTCAACCTTGATCTATCCTCAAAATCCACTAAGTGGGGACTTACACCCACACAATTAGAGTAGGAATTCCACCTCACTCAATCGGGTGGGAATTTAACCCCCACTGTCGAATAGGAATTCCACCTATTCATTTGGCCGGGAGTTCCACCCGCCTTTGTGCCGGAGACACCGCTCCAGAATTTTTTGTAGTGGTTCCGGGATACCTCCCCTTAATCCACTTCGGTACAAAGGTTTTAAAGAAAATAAAACCAAGAAGCACTTGCCATTGAAGCTCTCTCTTCTGATCTGTGCTTCTTCTAGATCCCATTCGTGTATGCCGACACTCAGCCCCGTAGCCGTCGTTTAGCAATCACAGTCCAGGGATACTAGGAAACTGGTTTGACCAAGGGTTACCTAGTTTATGGTTCTCTCCTCCTCACTTTCAAACTCAGTCCTCAGATTGGTTGTTTATGAGTTTTAGATCCTTCCACTCTCTCTCTCTCACAACTCAATCCATTTGATTGGTCGTATTTGATTCTCCTAGTGTATGCACGAGAGAGAGAGTGATCTTTCTATTGGCCCTTGTTTAAGCTCACTGGTAAAGAGAAGGGTCCAACTGATCCGTCTGAAGGATACCAACTGGTTGCATAAAGATTGGTTTATATAGCGAAGGAAACCAATTGAAGTAATGGTAATGTACAGACATGTCGGTCGAACCGAGAGGACTAGAAATATTACCGTTACATTTCCGACCGTTGTGCATTAAGTGTACTCCCAACGGTAATATTCTTTCTGAGTCGACATGCCGTTGTCGCCGATGGGTCGACACTTATGGTACCGAGAGGTCGGTCCATACGAGAGCCTTGTTCTGGTGCAAAACATGGTTGACAGTAGTTTCTACTTTGGAAACCTGTTACCCAGAACGACCTGTCGCCCATTACCAAGGGGTCGGTCGTTGTACTCTCGAACAATCTTTGATTGCCGATATGTTTGTTTCTTCAAGAGTCCATATGAGTTCAAGGTTTCAGAACTCAAGATCTTGATCGACGAGTCGTTGACCACGAGGGGTCATTTTAGCCTTTCACTGAGGGGTCGGTGCGTACGAGACTCTCGATCAGAGGCATACCCAGAATGATAGTTCAATGTTCCATAACCTATGTCATTCGGACCGACCAGTCTTTGACCACGATGGGTCAATCCTGATTGCACCGAGGGGTCGGTGAGAAAAGACTGGTCGAGCTGACAGTGAAACCAAATACATATTTCCAAGTTGTTTTCCAATTCACTATCAACTTTCCCCTCTAGGCTTTTTATGATTTAACCATTTGTTCCACTAAGCCTAGGGATAGTCCTTTCTAAGGTGTGGGTACCACCTAAAGTCATCTATGGCCATAATACCTGTTTTGTGATTTTCATAACGATGAGCTTCAATCCGCTGGAGCATGATCTTTACTCTTGATCATCTTGGGCTTCAAACTTCCGCAAGTGCTTATTTCCGAGTCATGGAATTGACAAACATAAGAACTTGGCCAAGCTGATGCACTAACAATAAGCTTATCTTAAAGACAAATCAGATGCCGGTCATGAATTTTAAATTATTGCAAAATGGATTGTAAATGAAAAACAAACACCCATAAATAGAATCAGAAGTGATTATGGGGGTGAATTTGAAAATCATCATTTTCAAAAAATTTGCAAAAAACATGGTATACATCATGAGTTCTCTGCTCCAAAGACACCCCAACAAAATGGGGTGGCTAATAAGAAAAATCGTGTTCTCCAAGACATGGCCACAATTATGCTAGATAGTAGGAAATTACCAAAACGTTTGTGGGCCGAGGCTGTCAATACCGCATGTTTCTTCATAAATAGAGTTTATCTAAGGGCTGGCCTTGATAAAACAACATTTGGATTATGGACCGATAGGAAGCCTAATGCTAAGTACCTTTAGGTCTTTGGTAGCAAATGTCACATTATTAGAAATCGTGAAAATTTAGAAAAATTTGATGCAAAAAATGATGAAGGAATTTTCCTGGGTTCCTCTAATACCAGCCGAGCATATAAAGTAAAAGAAATCTTAGAACTCGTGCTATCTTAGAACCCATTAATGTCGTTATTGATGATCATCCTTCATCCATGCTTGAAACCGTAGATGAGCTGGATCTCCATTCAAATAAAATTGATGAGCCTCCTTCATCCTCGTCAACACCCATTGAACTTAAACCAAACAAGAAGCATCCTATGTCAAATATTATTGGGGATCCTATGACGAGAGTAAAAACAAGGATGCAACTTGACAACATCTCTAGTTGTTTTTGCTTCACTTCCCAATTAGAACCCAATAATATTGATGAAGCATTGCTAGATGAAGATTGGGTTAATGCAATGCAAGAAGAGATGATATAATTTAGCAGAAATGAAGTATGGGATTTGGTGGCAAGACCAAAAGATACAAATGTAATAGGTACCAAGTTGATTTACAAAAATAAAATGGATGAAAATGGGACAATCGTTCGGAATAAGGCCCGCCTTGTTGCTCAAGAGTATACACAAATTGAGGGCATTGATTTTGATGAGATTTTTGCCCCAGTTGCACGTCTTGAGTCCATACGTATTCTATTGTCTATTGCTTGTTATTTAAAGTTTAAACTTTTTCAAATGGATGTAAAGAGTGCATTGTTGAATGGGTTGTTAAATGAAGAGATCTATGTAGAGCAGCCCAAAGAGTTCATTGATCCAAAACACTCCAATCATGTCTACAAATTAAAGAAGGAACTTTATGGCCTTAAGCAAGCTCCCCACGATTGAGTCGACTCAATAGCCTAGCAAGAAAGGGGGAAAGAATGGAAAACGAGGGAAAACAAAGGAAAATGAAGGAAGAGGGAAAACGAAAGAAGAAAGGGAAAAAAAAGAAAGGAAAGGAGAGGAAATCGAATGAGGGTACCTGTGATCGGCCACGATTGAGGGATTTGGCTTAATGCGGAGTCAAATCTGGCGGCTGAAGGTGGAGGAAGGGTCACTGCATACTAGAGTCGGCGAATCTGGGCTGAAATTGCAATCTGAGGCGGAATCAGAACGGCAGACAGAGGAAGGGAATGAAGAGAGAAGAAGGAGAGAAGGGAGAGAAGGGAGTGGCAGCGGCGGCACCCAAGGGGGAGAGGGAGTTTAGGGTTAGGGTTAGAAGAAGGAAAAGAGAGGAGAAAAGAGGGAAGCAGAGGATGAGAGGCGTGCAGCACTATAGCCGCAATTGTTACAGTGTTGCGGAAAAAAAAGTGGTATTTAGGGGTTAGGGTTTAGAAGGGTTTGTCGTTTTCTTTTTTTTTTTCTTTTTTTTTTTCACAATTAAAAATCTCAAATTTCCAAAATATTTTAAAAGTCTGAAGGAATCAAATGACAAACGTCGGGGGAAAACGTGTGATTTTCAAACTTTTAGAATGACAAAATATTTAATAATTCAAAATTATCAAAGTCCCCTTTGAGTCTCCAGACTCAAAACCGAGCAAACCTGGACCCACCACAGGGCCTACACTCACCCCACTACTACCAAGACCCTAATACTCTGAAAACATTAGGTCGGTTTGTTACCACTCTCAAACCAATTTCCTTACCACAAAATAATGCCACAACATCTGACCTAAAGGAACAACTTTGCCATAGGGCACCACGAACAGCTGAACAACTTGGACAATAGTCTGCACCACCTTCGAAACTAATGACATCTACCTGATAAACCTCATCAACTCGGTAGTCCCTCTGAACATATCCGGTCTCAACAGAATTGCTTTAAGATCTCTGCCTAATACAAGGGCAATTTATACAGTCGGCCACATAGTGCTTCGTAAAGAACTGTTAAAATGCCTGTATGAAGTTGTAACCATGCTCAAGTCCTACTAAGAGTCAACAATCCTCTTAGCTCACCCCATAACTAAGAGTGTAAATCATAAGATATGTCCTCTGAATTCTGCATGGTATGTTCTGACCGGCTGTCTATCCACAGATAGTCTGCTGAGTTGAAACGCAGTTGATCACAACTCTCTGTAACACTGTCTGATCTGATAGGCAAGACTAAAACCTCATCCTGACATTGTTGACTTGGGCATCTCGCACAAACCAACCTTCTGCTCAACCTATACAGGTCCAAAAGGCTCCAAGAAGTTGGTCATCCTCACCCTAAGGAGATAAGTGAGTGAATTTTTTTTTTCGTCACCACCCATACTGCTAATCCACGATGAAGAATGAGTCGACACCACTCAATCTGAGCCATCACCAATCTGCTTCGTAGAGTTGAGTCACCATCCAGTCTAACTGTCTAACTATCTGGCCCATCACCACACACCGCAGAATCCCAAATTTAACTGTCCCAGTGCCTGAACACTGAATCTCTAGGGCCCCATCACCCAACACAGGTTGTACTTCCACGTCGTATAAACTAGCTGCTCTAGTTTCTACACCTGATCAACAATCACTCCATGGAACTTCATCCACCATGTCCACTTCATGCTCGATCCTTCCTGAACACACAAGATCTCAAAACCATGGCAGTGGGGGACACTTAAAACCTCCCTCAACACAAAAGGATACCTCTAACCCGAGCACAACATCATTGCCATCTATCCCGAACTATGAGTGAAAAAGACATGCTCACCAATCTCAAGTTGTCTCGAAACAGAAGCCACCAATTATCCATCCTATATTAGCACACTACCCTTACCATCTCTGGAAACATCATAATAAACTGCACACATGCGGCCTTTCTCTGCCTCCGGTACGACCATCACTATAGTGGTTGTTTGCCTCCACTCAAGAAAAATTGTCTCACTGCCGTTGTACAAAGAACTAACCGTTCTCTCCGACCAATCTAACTGTAAGCACGGCCACCTGGAGTAATCTAGATAAACTGCCAGGTACGACCTCTGCTTCATCCTGACAAACCTGCCGCACTACCCATTGAAATCACATGGCCAGACAGCTGCACCTCTAGAGTCAAAACTCGCATCTGACAAGGTTCCAAATGAAAACACATTCTCGAGAAGCAACATGGATCTTCTCAGCTGTCTCAACAAGTCGTCAATCCTCGATAAAAGATCCTCATCCGACCATGTAATTATGTTTAGTCGCTGACCACTGGCACAAAATCTCATTGAGTAATCATTTTCATTGGCCAACGAAGTCGGTGCGTCCCCAAGTGAAAATGCTGGGTGAAATGGTCCCACCGACTTTAGCCACGGGTCTGGTCTCTAAGTCTAACACCCCTGTCGGTGTCATCCAATAGGAGGTAATTGAGGTAGGCGTGGCATCTAGAAACAAATCAACAATGAATTCAAACCTCAACGTGGCGGTAATTCTGCCAACCTCCTGGGGAACACCTGGAACCTCACACCACGTCGGGCATCTCAATGCCTGGCATCCAGTGCCATCTCAACTCAAACTGATCTATAAGCCACACCACTCCTCATTGTAACCAAATCCCTCAGCATCCTGCCTGATGGTAAATCACTGCCTCTAAATAGAACACCTCCAAAGGTTACGAGATCTGTCTTTAGCTATAATACGCTCATGTAATCCTGCACAATATCCACCAATCACTCCAACATAGACGTGACAAACAAGGCATCTCCACCACATATACTCCCAAACTCAAACCATGGCGAAGCTCAAAGTCATCGAGGGAGTCACGTATCTGAATCAGGTCAAGTCTCAGAACCAAAAACAAAGGGGCACTATCACATCACTCGCATCAGTAAAATGTATCAACCCATACGGGGTGTTGCTACCACACTCAGATTACTACACTGAAATCGCACTCAGGTCAATTACTCTAACTTCTCGCTAGCAAGATACTTCGGGTCTTCCATATACACACATTGACAGCGGAGATAAACAATCTGCTCACCAACACTTAGTTCTCCAAAGTCTCTATCACGGGTTGGGGAATCCCTAAGGTCTTCGGGTTACTACTCTAACAAGTACTCATTCTCACCACGAGTCAATCCACAAAAAGAAAGTCTAACCAAGCTCAATACCAGACGAGAACCCAAAGCAAAAATACATCTCTAGAACTCAAACTCAAGGGCCACCTCATCATGCTTGCCACAACAACTTAGGGAAGTCCAAACACCACTATGGAAATAGGTTCCATCTACCTTATCACATAGGGGATGAACCTAATCTCAGGTCATCATCTCACACATCTCTGATCCATGTACAGTCCGAGAGTTGAACCGTGCTCTGATAACAACTGTAATGACCCGTCCCGCTACGAGTACGTTAAACTAATACAAAGTCTCGAAACCGATTTGTTACTATTTCAAGGGTATTTTTTTTTTTTAGTATTAAAAGAGAGACATTGCTCCCGTAATTCAAAGTAACCATGGGAAACCCACAATTTAACCAATAACTAATAGTACCAATAAAGTATTAATCATAATTGGGAAGAATGAACTTATTCCATTATTACATTCATCCAACTCAATGAAAAGTACGCATATGTCAAATACATTAGGAAGTCCTCAATTACAAAATGGAACCATGACAAAGTACAAAGCTGCAACTCTAAGCCCAACGTCCAACTAAGGCGTCGACCCTTCCTCTATGAAGTACCTGTGAGGCAAGGGGTGAGCTCTACATGCCCAATGAAGATAACACATGCATCATATGTCATCAAGCATACACGGCATATAATCATATGGACACATCAATGTCTACGATGTCTCAATGCATGACCATAAAAACGTGTGCCCTACCCCTAGTACACAGGCCTCCAGCGCTAGTCCTCGACGGACTGCTAATCAGACTCATCCGTGGTCTCCTCGATCGAGTACCAGACCCCCCCGGTAGTCACACCTGTGACCACAGGCCCTGCTCGCTGGTCTCCACACAACTGGCATAAACACCCTCAACGAAATTTTATAGGTCTTCAACAAAGTGAGCCTGCCGAACTCACTCGTTAAGTGCCCAAAAATTCCCGGTGAGTCAACACCCTACAACACAAGTCTCAACAATGATCCCGAATAACCGCAGGTAAACACACTACCACATCACACCACAGGATGTCCCCACCATACATGTGTCCTAGCCTGGAATACCATACCTCATATTGTACCCACCCTGCAGTTGTCATAGCGTAGAATACCATACCTCAGACTGTACCCACCCTGTAGGTGTCATAGCCTGGACTACCATACCTCAGACTGTACCCACCCTGCAGTATCATAGCCTGGAATACCATACCTCAGACTGTACGCACCCTGCAGGTGTCATAGCCTGGACTACCATACCTCAGACTGTATCCATCCTGCAGATGTCAGAGCCTGGACTACCATACCTCCGACTGTACCCACTGTATAGGTGTCATAGCCTAGAACATCATCTCACACCACACTGCAGGCTGTCCCCACCTTATAGGTGTCCTAGCCTGGAATATCTCATCACATCATCCCTCGACCAATGAGCGGGCGAGCACATCCTCAGCCTACTCAGTCATCCGGGAATCACAAACCATACCAGCGGGTGTTGTCCCTCACCGTACCATCCTTCGACCGATGAGCAGGCGAGCACCTCCTCAGCCTACTTGGTCATTTCAGGATTACCTCATCCATCACGCTCTCGGGTACCGTGTCTGTAATGACCTCTAAGTCCACCTTGGGTGAATCAATACTCAACCCAGGGACTTCCCTTAGGTCATCATGGTTGCTTCACTGCTTGTCCCGACTGAGACTCCAGGGGAATTCGCCCTCCAAGCCAGACAACGCTCTCCCACAGGCACATGAAAAGGTCACAAAGGGTAGACTGACCCAAACTTGGAAGTACCTCCATCCACGATCCACCATCGGGTAATCCATAGTTCAACCACGCTTCCACTGCGCTGCTTCACACAACCTTCAACCCCAACTACCTGATAGGCTAGGGAGAGTCTATAGATCCTAGTGTAGCCTAGTACATATGGCCCACTGACATCCCACAATTACTAGCTACATGCATGCACAGTTGTTTATAAGCATGTTACCAAAACGGTAATAATGAATTATAATTAAGTATGTGCATAGTTATCTTTAGTAGACCAACATATTGGAACTCGAACATGTTATCAACCAATCATGATTAAACAATAAAATGTAGTTATACAAAATAATATCACATTCATTCATCAGGTGTATACATCTCTAACTATCACATACTAGCATGTACCATCCAAACACGTTATCAATCAAAACATGTTCCAAACAAGCATAGTAGGCAATACCATTTAATATCTACCGCATGCAATCCCACAACATGTTGATTAACCATCAATTGTAACCATCGCAAGTTATCATACATTTCAACCAATCATATTATCAAGCCGTCAATCCATCATGAGATCAAATAAACAACTCATATATACTCCTATGAGCTAAGGGTATGAATACATCTGGATGGAGCCCCTGCCACATAATGATATCAATAGCTCCCTTGCTGAGTGGTTCATAGTACCAGGGAATCCCATTCGCCACATTCCGTACCTGAACATTTGATAGAGAAGTAGCATGCGTAAGTGCATGCTGAAATCGGTGGTGAGTCCCCTCACCTGTGTGCGTGTTACTAAAATCTAAATCGAGAAAATGGATCTGCTAGGTTGAAAGAAGTTCAATTTGTTGAAATGAGAATAAAAAGGATAAATAACCGGACAAAATGGGTCAAACTAAGTCGGGACTACAAACGGGCCCGAAAGCGAGTGGGGTCCAAACCGAACTTAAGTGGGCCTGAAACTAAAAACAAGGCTTGAAACTGGGTTGGGCCCAAAAATGGGCCGAGACTGGGCAGTTTTGAAAATGGGTCGGCTTTGTGAATAGGGCCAGGCTGAACTGGGTTGGGCCAGGCCTGAAGTGCTTGGATCAAAATTGGGTCAGACTAGCAGAGCTGGGCCTGGACCTGGTTGCCAAGCCTGGTGGAACATGCTTGGTCCACTGGCCCATGCCAAGTTAGGCCTGGGTTGCCCAGAGTTGAGCCCATCTGAGTCAACTCAGTGTCGGCTGAGTCGACTAAGTGGCCTAGCAAGAAAGGGGGACAGAATGGAAAACGAGGGAAAACATGGGAAAATGAAGGAAGAGGGAAAACGAAAGAAGAAAGGGAAAAAAAAATAAAGGAAAGGAGAGGAGATCGAAGGAGGGTACTTGAGATCGGCCACAATTGAGGGATTTGGCTTCAGACGGCAACAAATCTGGCGGCTGAAGGTGGAGGAAGGGTCGCTGCAGACTGGAGTTGGCAAATCTCGGCTGAAATTGCAATCTGAGGCGGAATTTGAACGGTGGACAGAGGAAGGGAAGGAAGAGAAAAGAAGGAGAGATTGAGAGAGGGGAGAGAAGGGAGTGGCGGCGGCGGCACCCAAGGGGGAGAGGGAGTTTAGGGTTAGGGTTAGACGAAGGAAAAGAGAGGAGAAAAGAGGGAAAGAGAGGATGAGAGGCGTACGGCACTGTAGCTGCAATTTCTACAGTGCTGTGGGAAAAGAGGGGGTATTTAGGGGTTAGGGTTTAGGAGGGTTTGTGGTTTTCTTTTTTTTAATATTTTTTTTTCACAAATAAAAATCTCAAATTTCCAAAATATTTTAAAAGTCTGAAGGAATCAAATGACAAACGTCGGGGGAAAGCATCTGATTTTCAAACTTTTAGAATGACAAAATATTTAATAATTCAAAATTATAAAAGTGTCCTTTGAGTCTCCAGACTCAAAATCGAACAAACTTGGACCCACCACAGGGCCCACACTCACCCCACTACTACCAAGACCCTAATACTCCGAAAAAATCTGGTCGGGTTGTTACACCCATGGATAGATTAGACTCATTGATGGAGTATTGGATGATTGTTTAATCTTGGTGCCGGTATCCCCTGGTCATTGCGTTGCGGCGTGTGGAGTGGGAATATATATATATACCACGTGTCTCAAGGTTCAAGCCGTGACATAATTAAATTAAATGTACATTGTCCAGTGGTTTAGTGTGGAAATCGACCATGGGATTATGGATTTAAATTCTATAATTCGATTTTTTTTGTATGGGAGTTTGATTCATGAAATTCTAATCCGTCCAAATTCATGGACGGTTTTTACATCCATGTAATTTATTTTGGTAGAACTTTTACCTCTCTTTTAAGTGGGAAGTTAAAACATTGTCTTTCAGACTTAAAACTATTCTTTTTTACGTGTTTTCGAGAGAAAAATCATAATTGAGGTTCCCAAACTCAGGAAATCATAAAATTTATATTTCTAGAAATTAGACAAAGAGATCTAATCACAGTTAAAATTTGAGAATTTTTTTTAGAGGGTTTGATACTCCAGATCTCATCTTCAAGCCAAACAAAATTCTAGATTAGAATCTATGAGACAGTTCTGCATGAGTCCGCAAATTTATTTTTATCACGACTTGTAGACCTCGGAATGGTGCAAACTTTGGATCATTGTAAAGCTAATCAGGAGATCAATCTCCAGTTAAATTTTGAGGATTTTTTAAATTTATTTGATGGGTCAAATAACATCTGTAATCTATAGACATTCATAGACTGCAAGTGGTTAAGCAATATGTAACTATTGGATTAAAATAGGCATAGCTCGGGCTATGTCACACCCTGACCCAAAACATAGGAACATGACACGGAATAATTTTACTTTTTCGAATATCACACGTGGAAAACACATGTGTGCTCACACTTCAAAATCCATACATAATCGTCAATTACCATTAACATCTCAAAGGGGATATAAGTTCTCTATCATAAAAGTTAATTACTTTCTAGAATTTATTACAACAAATCCTGTTAGTGCTCTGGCTTAGGGAGTCCTTGTTTGTCAATTACATGACTCGGGTAGAAGCACTTGCCCAAAAAGCTTGAAGACTCAAGATGATCAAGGAAGAAGAACATGCTCCACCAAGCTCAAAGCTCGTCATCATGGCAATCACAAGAACAGGTATAAGGCCATAGATGACCCTAGGTGGAACCCACACCAAAGAGAGGACCACTAGGCCTAGTTGCATATGTTGGTAATAAAATTAAACATGCCTAGAGAGGAAACTGAACAATGAATTGGAAGTAAACTTCGGAAACATGAATTATGTTCACTATCAGCACAACCAGTCCATCTCACCGACCTCTCGATGTTGTCAGGATCGACCCATTGTGGTCAAAGACTGGTTGGCCAGATTGACATTGGTTCAGGAAATAAGAACTGTCATTATGGAAATACCTCTTACCGAGAGTCTCGTATGCACTGACGTATCAGTGATGAACTTGAAAGACTCCTCGTGGTCAACGACTTGTCGGTATAAAACTTATAAGTTCTAGATTGGGAACTTTTAAGGACTCTAGATAAAACAGACATATCGACAATCAAAGACCGATCGAGAGATACAGGACCGAATCCTCGTCCAAGGGCGACAGGTCGGTCTGGGTTTGACTAGTTTCTGTGTTGAAACTCTGTCAGCATGGAGTTGTCCCAAATCGAGCCTCTAGTATGGACTAAACCATCGGTGTCATGACCGTCAACCCATCGACAACAACTAGATGTCGGTTGGGAAGTAATAATGCCGTTGAGGGTGCATTATTGCTCAACGGTCGGGTGATTGAATGGTAATAAAAAATAGAGGGATAATGAAGTAGACCGGGGTTGGTCGAACATTTCAAAACTAGCAATTGAGTTGGGCGAAAGTCCCACTCTATTTGAGTAAGGTGAAATTCATTACCTATTCGTGAGGGCATAATTCTCTGCATAGTGTATTTGGGATAACCCAAGGTTGGGTGAGTCCAACAGCGAATGTAGGAGGGATTTACTTTGAATCACTATACATCGGGTGTTGTGGATGTTTGGTCTTTCCTTTGTGTGATTGTTCAATTTATTTGTACACTCTCTTGTTCACACAACACATCTCTCTTGATTAATCTTGTTTATTCTGCTGCAAATGTTTTAATTAATCAAGAAATTTGTAAAGACCATAAAAAGTGGAGATTGACCTATTCATCCCCCTCTAGGGTCAATCGTGTTTTAGCACACCGGGAACTTTTAAAAAGGATACCACGTGACTCTTATAACTTGTTGAGACATGAAAAATGACATTTTTATCCCTAATTATTAGACTAGTTAGCCTTCAATTTTGTATATATCACATACATCTAATGTTGTTTGCTAGTCTTTTAGATAAATTTAGAAAGTAAAGGAAAATCAATCAAAACCAGTCAAAAATTGCAAATTTTGTGCTTAAATTGGAAGACCCAAAATTTTAATAATTAATTCCTGACCACTTTTAGGACTTTTAATGTACATTGATTAATCTGGATCCAATTATGAGAGTCTAGATTAAATCAATATTCTTAGATTTTAAGTGGTGAGTTAATTATTTAATTCTGGAAGAGAGAAGCTGCAATTCAAAGGCCAAAGTCTGAATTTCAATCAATGGGCCATAGATCCACTCCGAATGGTCCAAGCTATGCTCCACATGGCAAGCATTGGACTAGACTTAGAGCAGTCCATGCACAATTCACAGTTGGGCCAGACGATTGTGTAAGGAACCGAAGTTTTAACTCCGTCTTTTATGTAATTTCTTTATCATATGAATGAAATATATGATTTTTGGTTCAAATAGTGTAAGTATATATTAAAAGAAATGAGGGAAACTAAATTTCCCTTAGGCGACACATCGACATGGTTAATGTGTCAGAAAGGTTGAATATTTCTTGACTATGCATCAACTGGGTCGATGTATCGGGGAGAAGAAATCAAATTGGTCAACACATCGACAAAGTCGATGTGTCTAAGTAGCCCAAATGTCTTCAGCAGACACTCTGTCTACCACCGTCCAAACCTTTCATTTTTCCATGCATAGGCATTCACTATGCCTTTTCCGTTTTCAAGGACTCAATTAAGAGTCTAGGGATATTAAGAGAGGCAGATAAAAATAAAAGAAAATGAAGGAAAAAGAAAGAAAGAAAGAAAAGAAAAGGGGAGAAAAATAGAGAGAAGAAAACAGAGAAGGAGAGTGTCCGACCACCTCTCTTCATCCGAGTGCACCCTCTCACTCATATCTCAACCCTTAACTCGACTGGAAACCTTTTCACCTCCCCACGGACTTCCTCTATTCTGGAAAAGGAAGGAGAAACAAAGCAAGGGGACAGAGAAATCGAGCTAGCAAGGTGAGAGGAAAACAAGGAGACAAGGGATATCACTCTGCACTCATTTCGCATACACCTACGAATCACTCGAGGTAGGTGAATCTATGGCCTCTTTCAAATAATAATACTAGGGTAATTAGAAAATATGTGTGCATTGGTTTGGAAAGAAAGAACCCAAGAATGAGAACTCGTGAGTAAAGGGAAGCAATGGATGATGGGTCCACGACTTCTGACTCAACCCAGTCGACATATCGACTTCGTCGATGTGTCGTCTTGGGCGAGAATCCAGCGAACAGAAAATAATAAGTATGGAATTGGAACCCATGACGACATATCGCCTGTGTCGATGTATCGCTCTGGGTATGACTGAAATGAAAAATGGAGCAAGGGGACGATGAATTTATTCCGGAGCGACCCATCGACAAAATCGTTGTCTTGGTTTGGGCATGACTGAACCGCAATTGAGAAAAGTAGATGATGAACTTACGCTAGGACGATGTATCGACCAGATCATTGCATCGACTTGGGTATGATAAAAAATTGAAGAGAAACTAGTTCTAGTACGATGTATCGACCAGATCAATGCATCGGCATGGTTATGATAAAATAGAAATAATGGACTATTTTTTGTACGATGTATCGACTAGATCGATATGTCAGCATGGAAATCAAAATGAACAATTGAAAAGACGAAGGGGAAGGAATCTGTGGACATATCGCTGTCGATATGCCCATGGATCCCTGACCGATGTATCGACCAAGGCCAACATATCGGCCTAAGTAAACTGAAAATGAGATTAAAGGCTGTAATACCCCGCCCCTTTTCACTTGCATAAATTAGAGTGTATATATATATATATATATATATATATATATATATATATATATATATATATATATATATATATATATATATTAATAAGTGAGAGAGGATGAGCCGTTACAACGCAAGTCAAGTCCGAGTTTCCAAAATCCGACCCTTGACTGGCCACTATTACGTGTGCATGGACTAAGTCCACTAAAACATTTACACACGCTTATCTTATTGCTTGTGGAATAATTTCTATGAATAAGATGCTATTCATTTTCTTAACATCATTAGGCAAGAAAAGCCAATCACCATAAAATTTAAATAAACCTAAAAATGATCAAACCATAGCAAATAAGCTCTAAAGTGTCCCAAATAATCTAACATATTACAACCCAAAATGCAAGTCCTCCGCATACATCATTGAAATCAAAACTAAGCAAATTAAACTTCAATCTTCCAATCTCCAACTAATCCTTTTTCCATCATGCTTGGCTCCCTTCCGGTCCTACGTCCTTTTCTTTAGCATTTCCTATTTCAACATCAATAGGGTAGAAGTAGGACATTAATCAACATGCCCAGTAGGTATTCCAATTAGAGTTAGGGTCCACATAGGAGTAATATTAGAATATCATAAATCAAGGGTCTATACATCATTAATGGCATATTTGTAAAAACATCTTGTAAGTAATAAAACAATGCATGACGTCTATATCATAATCATACTAACAAATGTCATGTCATGGGTGTCAATGCCAAATAAAATCCCACCCAATGTCCATACCCAATCACATCGTAAATCAATCAATGGATTTCTTGGACAATTATGTCCACAATTTTTGAGGCGGCAACCACCAGGGTACTGTATACCCATCCAGAAATTAACCGGGATTGCCGATGGAGTGTGTGTTCCTCCCTCTGCGCAGGGTTTCGGGACTGACTACCCAAGAGCTCGTTGCCCCAATTACACCGGACCGCTCAGAACTTGGCTTGTTGGTCATATGTGTTCCCACCCATGCCATGCATGTGGTAATGTATGCAAGAGTGCCATTTCATTTAAAATACATCATATCATTGAAAATCAACTCATAATCATATACAATTTATTTAGCCAATGTATTCATCATATTTTGAATAAAGCAAGTGTCATATTATACTCCATAGTATTCTCAATGAGGTAGGAATCCTACCAATGTCCGATATACTATCCTTTCTTGTCTTGCAAGGATAACGCTAATGGTCGCGTCAGCCGAATTGCAATCCCTTTGTGAGCCTCTTTGCCTCATCAAATTCAAACATACATATTACTTTGATTTTCCATTTTAATTTCATCATCCCTATTTCCATCTAAGTTCCATATTCATTTCTCAACACATTTACGCATCACAATCCTTAAACCGGTTAAGACCCTCAATGGGGTTCGGCCATATTGTCCCATTTTTTTTTCCTTTTTAAATGTGTTCATGTCCACAAAAACCCATCAATGGGGTTCGGCCATACAACATGGCCGAACCTCATTCTTTGGTTTTTGACCCTCTTTTTACTCCTTATATTATTTTAAACAATGCGAGTCAATCATCATTTATTTTTTTTTCTATTTCTGAATCTAATAATCTCAAGTTAGTCATTTAACCTTTAAACATACATAGATACATAAAGTAGTCCATGGGGTTCGGCCATACAACATGGCCGAACCCGTTGTTCTTCCTTTTGATCTCCTTTCCATCCTATATCACCTTGTGGATGGGTTTTTTTTTAAAAAAAAATACATCCAACATGTTTTAGTTCACTTAATGGGGTTCAATATCCTTTTACCTTAGGCATTTTCTTATTTTTCTTAATCCATCCATCCAATCATAATCATGGCATGGGTTCGGCCATTCATTATGGCCGAACCTATGATCCCTTATATTTGATTATTCCTCCCTCTTACAAGTTCTTAACAAGGATACATCAAAACCCTTAAAATGTTAGACACTCATGGATTTGACCATATCTTGGCTGAATCCATGATGATCCGGATTAATCTCATGGTTGTTTTGTTTCAACCCATACCCATCCTTTGGATGTATTTCCAACTCCATTGCCTTGTAACATTTTTGGCCGTTCATTCTAACCAGCATGGAACCCATGGGTTCGGCCACACCATGGCCGAACCCATAGTTTCCTTAGATTAATTCCCATTGATTTTATTAATTCTAGACATACCTAATCTCTCTAGACCATTCCTTCAATGAGTTGCTCATCCTCTTAGGCTCTTCAATCTCCTTTTTTTCTTTTGATCTTTCTTTTCTTCCTTAGTTCTTCTTCTCCTTTCTTTGTTCTTCAAAATCTTCAACTGTATGGAGGTCGAGGTGGGAGAGAGGAGAGGAGTGGACAGAAGTTTTTGTTTGCTTAAGAGAGGGGTGGGCGGCCAAGGGACTTAGGGTGCCCTTTGGTTTAGGTTTTTATATTTGAACCCTAATCTTTTCCCTCCCTCTCATAATGACTTTCTCTAAACAAGGAGGCTCTTGGTTTCCCAAGGGTGGCTTCACTGCTTTTGAGGTGAAGACCCTTGAGTTCCCAAGTGTCTAGGTACAATGTACCTAGACAAGATTCTCCAAACTCTTAATCTCCACCCTAGATCTTTCCTTAGATGAAATCCTAGCCTTCCATATTATCCTTTCATCTTCCCAACTTAAGACCTCTTAAAAGAAAACCCTAATTCAAGATTCAAAATTTAAAAGTGGCTGACCAAGTCAACCCACACCATGGTCGACTATGCGGTCACCACATGGCACGTGGGTCCCACTTTTACCATGTCACTTGATGTGTCACCTCCACTTGTATGCCACCTCAATTCTACTTTCCACCTCACTTGATGACGTGGCATCCACGCTTAGTTGGCTTCCATATACCATTTTATTTTATTATTTTAATTCCATTATCCCCTCTTATTTTGTAATTTATATATGATGATCTAATTCATCAATTATTTTTAAATTAAGATCCTATGACCCATTGGGTCCTAATTGGGTAATTGACCCATTTCCTTGCCCATCTAATGTCCATTTCAACTTTTTAATTTCAAATTATACTAAATTTCTCTATTAATAAATAAACTTGCAATCCAAGTGGGCCCATCCAATAAATTTATAAGCTGACGAAAATTCAGGGTGTTACAATACTGGAGCGGAAATCAAACTCTCCTTCAGCCTCCGAAAGGCTATCTCACAAGCTTCGTACTAAACAAAAGGCACATTCTCACGGGCCAACCTTGTCATGGGCGTAACGATCTTGGAAAAACCTTTGATGAATCGCCGATAGTAACCCACAAGACCCAAAAGCTGTGGATCTCAATCGTACTCTGCGGTTGTTCCCATCTCATAACAACCTCGACCTTTGCCAGATCTACTACCACATCTTCAGCTGACACTTTGTCCCCCAGGAACTGAATCTCTGGTAACTTTAACTCACACTAGTTGTACTTCACTTAAAGCTGATGATCCCTCAAGACTTGAAGTACAGTTCTTAGATGCTGCTCGTGCGCCTCCTTTGCTGCTGACCATATCAAGATGTTGTCAAAGAACACTTCCACAAACTGATCAAGGTACAGTCTGAAGATCTCATTCTTTAGGGTCACAAAATTCGCCGGAGCACTTGCAACCGCAGATGACATTACCCCAAACTCAAAGTGACCAAGGCAAGTGCGGATAGTTGTCCTCTCAAAAGCACTTCGTACCCCCACCTGATAATAGCTCGAACAAATGTTTATCTCACACCGAGACCTTCTCAGTTGGACAGACAGTTCACCAAACTTCGGCAATAGGTAATTGTTTTTCAGACACTCCACTCATTAGCCGGTAATCATGCACGAACTCTTGGAACCAACCTTTTCTTAGTCAACAAAGTCGATGCGCTCCAACCAGGGCGCTAGGTCAATTGTAACCAAAAGATTCCAACTCCCTGAGCTGACTCTCTAGCTCCAACACCTCTGCTCGCGCCACCCGAATAAGTAGTCGAAATAAGTGTCGCACCAGGGAACAGATTCACAACAAACCCTACCTCCTGACCTGGCTACAATCCAAGGAGCTTATTAGAAAGACTATTCAGGAGTTCTCGGACCACGCGGGGAATCTCAACATCCACTAACCATGAACTCTCCTCCAACTCAAGCTAGCCACAAAACTGCACAACTCCTCCATGCTCAGACTGTAAGTTGTAACCCGCCTACAGTAACAGTCCAAGGTGACCTGAAGGGAGGACAACCAATCCATCCAAGATGCCAAGAACTCTGACATCTTTAAAACTCGCAAGCCAACCTCCAGCTCTAATTCCAATTGTCAAAAGGCACGATCTACAGATCTGGTGCATAACCAGTAAAACTCAATGTTAAAAAAAGAAGAACAAGGGAACACTGGAAACATGCAATACGCCGGTCAAGAGGTAAGAAATACTCATGTGCCCTATTCAAGACGCTGAGCTCCCAACTCATTCATACATCGGAATTGGACCTTACGCCAGTCCCACTTAAGTCTCAATGGTCAACCCTACCAGTCTGACTACCAGTCTGACCTATACAAGCCCTTAACAGATCTACAAGCACCTCTAACTATAACACTGGACCCGCGGGAGTCCTAGAGCTAGACATATAACCACTGGCTCGGCCCCTATGCACTCGCTGCAATCCAAAGCCAAAAACGGGTCTAACTAACGACTCAAACATACGAAGCCCATCTACGTCTCTGGGAATTCCATCGGCCATCTACAGAGCTAGAGGGCCGGATTCACTCGGTAGACACCCATAAGTTTCCAATGAGTCTATCTCCACACTATATAGTCACAAGCAAGGCCCACGTAAGGTGGCCTCTCATAAACACGAGTCTCCTATGGACCCAAGAGATAGACCCACATTACAATCTTTTTCTATCAACATTGGACCCTCAAACAATCCTACCTCAATCACAGTCTGAAGTCCCAGTGACTCCATCACAGTATTCAAGCCACTCTAGAAAAATACCACCAATGCGCCTCAAAGGTGAGGACTCCTCCTAATGTGGATCCCACCGAGGAACACATCTAATTACTCTAGGGAGTAAGACCAACATGACTCCCACCTAGAGATCTGTATCCCACAACTCCCGTTACCACGCCATGGTGCTCCACCCACTCAAACGAGTGATCTATCTCACCATTGACTCACCCACGAATCAACGCTGGGGAGACTCCAAAGCCCTTGGCCAACCCCTCCTCTCTTGAACAAGTATTTTCTCTCCACTCCTCTCCTCTCTCTTCCACCCCTCCCTCCATACATTTGAAGACTTTGAAGAACAAAGAAAAGAGAAGAAGAATTAAGGAAGAAGAGAAATACTAAAAGGCAAGAAGGAGATTGAAGGAAGGTATGTCTAAACTTAATAAAATGGGGATTAATCTAAGGCAACCATAGGTTCGGCCATGGTGTGACCAAACGCATGGGTTGCATGATTGGTTGGAATGAATGGCCAAAATTGTTATAAGGCCATGGAGTTGGAAATTCATCCAAAGGATCTGACCCAAAGTCAGTCAACTGAATCTTGTGTTTCAGTCGACTAAATGTACTGGCCAAGCACATATGGGATCTGGTTGTGTTTCAGCCGACTGAATCTTATGATTCAGTCGACTGAAAGTGTACTGGCCAAGCACATATGAGATTTGGTTGTGGTTCAGCCGACTGAATCTTGTGATTCAGTCGACTCAAAGTATACTGGCCAAGTACATATGGGATCTGGTTGTGTTTCAGCCGACTGAATCTTATGATTCAGTCGATTGAAAGTGTACTGGCCAACCATATATGGGATCTGGTTGTGTTTCAGTCGACTAAATCCCATGATTCAGTCGACTGAATTAGAAAGCTTTACTCTTGATTTTCCTCTAGAGCCTCTGCCTATCCTGTAGGATGGAAGGGAGATGAAAAGAAAGAACAATGGGTTTGGCCATGTTGTATGGCCGAACCACATGGATGATTTTATGGACCTATGTATGTTTAAAGGTTAAATGACTAACTTGGGATTATTAGATTAAGAAATAAATGATTGACTCACGTGGATTAAAATAAGGTCAAAACCAAAGAATGAGGTTCGGCCATGTTGTACGGCCGAACCCTATTGATGGTTTTCTTATGGAACATGAACACATTTAAAGGAAACATGGGACAATAGGGTTCAGCCATGTTGTATGGCCAAACCCCATTAAGGGTCTTAAACGGGTTTCGGACTATGATGCGTAAATGCGTTGAGAAATGAACATGGAACTTAGATGGAAATAGGGATGAAATTAAAATGGAAAATCAAACTAATATGTATGTTTGAATTTGATGAGGTAAAGAGGTTTGCAAAGGGATTGCGAATCATCTCACATGACCGTTAGCGTTATCCTTGCAAGACAAGAAAGGATAGTATATCGGACATTGGCAGGATTCCTACCTCATTAAGAACACTATGGAGTATAATATGACACTTGTTTTATTCAAAAAATGATGAATGCATGGACTAAATAAACTGTATATGATTATGAGTTGATTTTTAATGATATGATGTATTTTAAATGAAATGGCATTCTTGCATACATTATCTCACGTATGGCATGGGAGGGGACACATATGACAAACAAACCAAGTTCTGAACGGTCCGGACATGACTTGGGCTTGAGATTAGCTTATATGAAGCTTTATGAATTGTTGAGATTTGGCCGCGTCTGGTTGATAGAAAAGTATGGCGTAATTGGGCCAAAGAGCTCTTGGGTAGTCAGTCCTGAAACCCTGTGCAGAGGGAGGAGTCCACACTCCATCGGTAATCCCAGTTAATTTGTAGTTGGGTATACAGTGCCCTGGTGGTTGCCGCCTCAAACACTGTGGATATAATTGGGCAAGGAAACCATTGATTGATTTATGATGTGATTGGGTATGGACATTGGGTGGGATTTCATTTGGCATTGCCACCCATGACATGACACTTACGTTAGCATGATTATGATATGGACATCATGCATTGTTTTATTACTTACAAGATGTTTTTACAAATATGCCATTAATGATGTATAAACCATTGATTTATGATATTCTAATATTACTCCTATGTGTACCCTAACCCTAATTGGAATAGCTACTGGGCATGTTGACTAATGCCCTACTTCTACCCTATAGATGATGGAATAGGAAATGTTAAGGAAAAGGATGTAGGACCGAAAGGGAGCCAAGCTTAGGAGCTGGGGAAGATTTAAGTTTAAATTACTTAGTTTTGATTTCAATGATGTATTTGGAGGACTTACATTTTGGGTTGTAATAATTTAGTCTATTTGGGACAACTTGGACCTTATTTGCTATGGTTTTATAATCTTTAGTTTTATTGAAATTTTATGGTGATTGACTTTCCTAGCCTAATGATGTTAAGAAAATGAATATCATCTTATTCATATAAATTATTCTCCAAGCAATAAGATAAGCGTGTGTAAATATTTTAGTGGACTTAGTCTATGCACACGTAATAGTTGTAAGTTAAGGGTCGGGTTTTGGAAACTCGGACTATACTCGCGTTGTAACGGCCTGTCATCTCTCACTTATCAAAAAAAAATATACTCTGATTTATGCAAGTGAAAAATGGTCTGGCATTACAATTGGTATCAGAGCAAAATCAGAAGTTTTGAGTCTCGTAAAGTAAGATTAATACAGTATCATGTCTCACTGACATATAAGAATCCCAACTGACCAACTCCTCGGAGTCCGCTGCACAGGGGCTGGATTAATTTACTTTGATGAGAATCAGACTTTAAGCATTCAATTTGAGAATAACCTTTGATGAGAGAAACAACAGCAAGGGGAGGACAATCACTATAAATTGTAGATTTATCAAACATAGTAAAATACGTCGTCTCTCCCCCGAACAAGAAACATTACATGATTTGCCCAAAATAAGGAACACCATATGATACTCAGGAAATTTCCCTAAGTAAGGAACACAGGGTGATATATAGGAGAACTAAACAAAACTTTCCCCTCCTTATGATTATTTGATCAAGTGTAACTTCAAAGTATTTGAACACAAGTCTTTATGAGAAAACTAAGTCAACCAATGTTTCGATGACTGAAGAAAATGCCTCCACGAAGAAGAAACACCCGACAAAACCTGAATCAGGAAGAGGGAGAGGACAGTGTGAATAATCTTGAGGTACCTCTCGAGCTGCAGAGCCTAGTTCAGGCAGTAGTCACCTCCGTTCTACAGTAACACCAGAACGGCAATGGGGGCACTACTTCCAATGAATCCCAGGACCGAACAATGGTCAGAGATTTCCAACAATAGCTTCCCCTTATTTCAAAGGGAAGGAGGGACCCGCAGGAGCAGAGAATTGGATTGAGAATATCAAGGATATCATCAGATTACATAGTATTCCCCGGACTATTGTGTCCGATAGAGATGGCCGATTTACCGGCAGAGTGTGGCAGAGCATGCAGTCGGCCATGGGAACAGATCTACTGACTAGCACAAGCATTCCATCCACAGACTGATGGGCAGTCTGAGAGGACGATACAGACATTGGAGGATATGTTGAGAGCATGTGTGCTAGATTTCAAGAGTGTATGGGAGGATCACTTGCCGCTAGTAGAATTCTCATACAACAACAGTTACCAGGCAAGCCTCTAGATGGCTCCCTTCGAGGCTTTATATGGTAGACCATATAGATCACCCGTGTACTGGACAAAGGCCGTTGAGCCTGCACTAATTGGACCCGAGTTAGTTGGAGAGACTACAACGCAGATACAGTTGATACGGCAGCACCTATTGGCTGCACAGAGTCATCAGGAGAGTTACCCTAACAAGGGAGGAGGTTCCTTGAATTTGAGGAGGGGAACATGGTGTTCTTGAAAGTCTAGCCACGAAAGGGACACATGAGATTTGGAAAGAAGGGGAAACTGTCGCCTAGATATGTGGGACCGTTTTCAATCCTACGGAGGATGGGGGAGGTGGCTTATCAATTAACACTTCCTTCACAGTTGTCAACCTTGCACGATGTATTTCATATATCTATGCTGAGGAAGTACAATCTTGATCCCTCACATGTACTGAATGTACAAGACATAGAGGTCCAAAGCGACGTGACATACGTCGAAAAACCTGTCTGAGTGGTGGAGACAGAACAAAGGGTATTACGAAACCGAGCGATTCAGTTCGTCAAGGTGGTATGGGATCGACATGGTAATGAGGAAGCCACTTGGGAACTAGAATCGGAAATGAGAACAGCTCACCCTGAGTTATTTATGTAAATTGTTTGAAACCCTACTTCGCTCGATTTTCGGGACGAAAATTTTAAAAAGAGTGTTGTATTGTAACACCCTGGATTTTCAAGTTATCAATATATATGATATTTGCCATTTAATTTGTGAATTAAATGATATGGACCTTAGATGGTAAGGTGTTGGGTCAATTGCCTAATTAAGACCCAACGGATTGTGTATATGGTTTCAATTGAAATAAAGGGGTAAGATTTATTTAATTAGGTCAAGATTGTTAATTGGGTCAAGATGCCCAATTGGGACCCAATGGGTCGTGATTGACTTGGTTGACCACCAAGTGAGTTCAAGCTTACTTAATTGGGGCTGAATTAAATTGGAAATCGAATCAACGAATTGAGTTGATTTTAAATGAGTTAAATTAAAGTGGTGAGTTGAATTAAAGAGTGAGTGGAGTGGGAAAGTGGAGAGGTGCATCCCACCAAGACCAAGTCAAGGCTACACGTTGGATGCATGGGAGTTTCATCTCATGGGATGAAACTCCAAAATGGATCATGAATGGGAAGGTGACGGTTTTTGTGTTGTTACACAATTCAAACCAAGGCTACACGTTGGGAGATGGGAATTTCATCTCATGGATGAAACCCCCAAATGGGTCATTAATGAGGGAGGTGAATGTTTTGGCGGTTTTGTGGAGGTTACACAAGGTCACACAAAGGTTTACACCGTTGGAGAAATGGGTGTTTCATCTCATGGATGAAACCCCCCAAATGAAACATAAAGGAGGGAGGTAAATGGGCATGGGAGTTACAAAGGGGTGCCACCAATGGACACCACCTTTGGCCGACCCTCATTAACCAAGGAAAGGGTTTTGTTTCAAGTCACACTCTCCCTCTCCCTCTCTTGGCCGAATCACTCCTCAAGACTAGAACACTTGGTATAGTTCATCTCACTCTCTCCCACTCACACAAGGCCAATTCCGCCCAAGACAAAGGGAGAACACTTGGAGTTGCTATTGTGAATCTTCTCTCTTTCTCCGTCTCTCAAATCTATACCCCTTTGCCGAACCACTCCAAGGGACTTCATCAAGATCAAACTTGGCTAAAGATCAAGAAGGAAGGAAGAAGAGGCTAAGGAAGGAAAGGAGCAAGAAAGAGTGAAAGAAACCAGAGGAGTCGCGGAACCGGTAAGTGCTCGATAAGATTTCATAAATAAGAAAAAAAAAATGGTCAAGGACATGGTTCGGTCATTGCATGGCTGAATCCTAATTTTTATTATGGCTAAGATGCTAAGCATGAACCATGTGTGAAATAGATGGATGATCAAGGATCATGGTTTGGGCCTTGCATGGCCAAACCCTAAATTGAATATACAAGAACCATCAAGGAATATGAACATGGTTACATGATTTTCAAGAGGAAGGGATGGATGAGGTTTGGCCATGATGTATGGCCGAACCCCATCAAAATATCAATCTTAAATGTATGATTTTATGAAGGGAAATGATGAACCAACATGGCCGAACCCATGGAAAGGATATTGGATGAATGATTTTGAAGAGAAGATTATAAACCATAGGGTTCGGCCATGGTGTATCACCGAACCCCATGGAAGGTTATTAATGTTTTTTCTAAAAGGTTTAAAATGGAAGTCATGTTGATGGACTTTGGGATTGTAAATGATGACCTAGGAGTATGATTAAACTTCCCCATGGAGGGACTTGATTTATGGACTTAATATGATAAAGGATTTAAAGGATGAAGATGAACATCATGGGTTCGGCCATAGTGTTTGGCCAAACCCCATGAACCAATTTTTAATGGGTCATTCATTTGTGGATCATGTTTGGATTAAGGAATCAATTATGGATCATTTTTGGACTTGAAGTCATATGCAAATAAGTTAGGTAATTAGCCATGGATAGAACAATGGCAAAGATGTAAATACAGGTGAAAATGATGATCATGCATAACATATAGACACATTCCAATGTAGTTAACCAAAATCAGTATCATACTCCATCATGTAAATTAATAGCATGTAACTAGTTACTTAAAACACACATTTCTATGTCCAACATTTGATTACATTTGCATCTTATGCGTAAGCACGCAATGCATCATCAACACCTACCAAGTATCATATTCAATATCCAACACATATCTTACTCTCTGCATAAATTTATCTATTGTTATAAATAAACACACAACTTGTTATCATTAAGTTTCAAGCATTATATTCAAAGTCCAACACACATCTCATTCTCTTCACAACTGCATTCACATGTTATAATTAAATATTCACTATGTTACCAATAAGTTTCAACATCATGTTCAATATCCATTCGTCCAATCAAAATTTCTCATTAATCGCTTATAGTTGACATGAGTACACCCTAGTGGGTCCCTTGCCACAGATTCATTCAACAGTACCCTTACCGAGTGGCTCAATAAACAAAGGGCCCCATTCAAGTCACTCCCTGTCCAGGGTTAACGGTCAAATAGATGCGAATGCATGGTAAAACGGTGATAAGTCCCCTCACAGTGTGTGGAGTCAAAAGTCCGTAGTGAGCAAGCGGCTTGATGGGTTGAAAGGAGCTCAATTTGTTGAAACGAAGAAAAACGAATAAGTAAATAAGGTAAAACAACTAAAATGAGACCGGACAAAAAAAATGGGCCTAAAACTGGGCCGGACTTGACACAGGCCGAACTGGGCCAGGTCGGAAAAGGGGTTGGGCCCAAACCGTAATATGGGTACAGAACTGGATCGGGTCCAAAACTAGGTCGGGCTTAGAAATCGTGCCGGACCGAATTGGAGGAGTGGTCCTACAAAGCTAGGTCGAGTCTTGACTCAAGATTTGGGCTTAGGTCGATGTTGGCCTTGAGCTCGACTCGGCCTGAAATGAGTTGGGCCAAGAATACAAGCTCGGTCACGGGTTAGGTTTGGGTCAGCTGGGCCCAAGCTTAGCTGGGGTTGCAAACTGGACCTGGACTAGGTCTGTGCCTGCCTAGGCCAAGACCGAGAAAAGAACTGGGTCAACTCGGCACATGACCGAGCTAACTCAGTGGTTCGGCCGAGTTGAAGAAAGGGGGAAAAAGGAAAACAGGAAAATGAGGAAAAACGAGGAAAAACGAGGGAAATCCGACTAAAATCGAGGAAAACCCCAAAGAAAATCGAGGAAAATTGATGAAATCATGGAAAAAAGAGGAAAGTCATGAGAGGGTTAAGGGGAAGAAGGAAATGGAGGTAAATAGAGAAGGGAAAAAAGGTGGGAGGAAGAAGATAGGTACCTGGAACTAGGGTGGCGGAAATCTGAATCTCAGACGGTGGTGAAGGAGGTCGGGCGTTGGAAGTCGGCGGCTGTTGCTCGATCGACCAAGGGGAAAAGAGAAGGGAAGAAGAAGAAGGAGAAGAAGAGGGATCCGAAGAGAGAAAGAAATGAATACGAGAGAGAGAGAGAGAAAAGTGAGGGAGGACGAGATCAGATGAGGGTATTGTGAGAAGAAGAAAGCCCAAAGGGAGAGAGACGAAGGAAGGGGTCATGAGACTGTAGCTGGAACACTATAGTGCTGCGGGATAGGCTTATGAGAAAAAGGTTGTTAGGGTTTGGGGGGAAGTTTAGGGTATCTTCCTTTTGTTTTATAAAACTAAAACTCAACACATATTTTATTTTATTTATTTATCTTTTAAAAGATAAAACCTCGAAGAATGCAAGCCAAATTTCAAAACTCGTTAAAAATCTAACGTCGAACACCAAGCGGGAAAAACGTGTGATTTTTAAACATTTCTCATGACAAGATATATAATAATTACAAAATTGCCAAAAATCCCTTTCGAGCTCTAAAACGGGCAAACTGGAGCCCAATGGAGCCCACACTCTCTTCACTACTACCACAGCCCCAAAAACAACTTAGAGGTCTGAAGATCTCTCCAAAATCGGATAAATCCAGAATGGGTCTTTACAAATTATTTGATTTATGATTTTGTAATCATGATTGTGCACATTACCTCATGCATGGTTGCATGGGAGGGATGACATTAGCAAGCCAAGAAGGAAATGTCTGGAGTTTGCTTGGTTTCGTATGAGAGTGATTTGTAGTATCGAGCAAAGTAAGAACTGTCTGGACTTTGCTTGGTTTCGTGTACAATAAGTCAAATATTAGACTTTTGCCCCGTCCTTGTGTATAAATCCTATGGCAATAATTGGGACAAAGAGCTCCAGGGTAGGTCCCGAAACCCTCCGCAAAGGGAGGAGTCCACACTCCACCGATAGTCTCGGTTAATTTGTGGATGGGTAACAACACCCTGGTGGTCGCTGCCTCAAATGCTGTGGACATAAGTGGCTAACGTTGAGAATCATTATTCGAAGTGATAGTTATGATCTAATGCATGGAAATATGTGGGCATATCATTGATGCATGACAACCATGGCATATCATTTTTATGATTTATGAGTTGACTTTGATTTTCTTTTATCGTATTTTGAGAAACATGTGTTGATCATTACCTATGATTTTCCTCATTTGTTATTTCTATTATATGTTAGTATGAGATTTCACACCTAGTGCACATTGTGATCGGAATTTCCTACGGGGCAAGTTGACTAAGCCCGTACATTTTTCCCCTCAGATGTTAATGCTGATCATGACAAACGAAAAGAGACTGGGCCTAGCGGTAGCCAAGTCTGATCAAAGGATGGATACAAAAAGAAGCTTAATAGCTTAGTTAAATTGTTATCTTTTGAGAATAATGTGAATTGTAAGAAGGTCTTCTTTTTGGAGAAAGTAATATTGTGACCTTGGACAGTTAATATTCTTGTTTTCTCTTTGACTCATACAATTGTTGGGAATTACCTTGTCTTTTCTTGAACCGTGATTTGCTAGTCATGCAATGTAAATGCTTAAATATTCTGCAGGTTATACTAGCACGTGCAAAATGTAATTGTGGGCTTATACCACGCATGTGCTAGGTTGGGCCACTCAAGGGTCGAGTTTTCGGACTCGGACTTGACTCGTGTCGTGACGTCTCCTTCTTTTATATATATAAAAAAAATTACTCTGATTTTATAGATTGAAAAAGGGCAGGTCGGTATAGTTGATATCAGAGGATGAAAAGCAAAAAAGGAAAATTCCCTGAGTCAAATTCGAACAAACTAGAATACTCCCCGATGCGAGAATGAAATGAGAGGTCAATGCATCCCCCCAAGTACATGTTGAACTACAAAATATAATGTTTTTTTTCCCAAAAAGAGATACAAGTGAAATACTAGGGTCTTTCCCCCATCAACGTAGAATTATAATTTAGAATTTTTCCCCGAGTGGAAGTTAGATGATGAATAATAACATAGTTTTTGCCCCGATTCTACTTGGTAGAAGAATGGTACGAAAACTCTCACAATCCACAGGAAATTAGAGTGATGATTATCGTTTTTCTTGACATAGGAAAATGGCCCCAAAAGGACACCTTCAATGAAAACGTACCAGTTTGGAGAAAACTAACAAGAACAGTGGTAGTACTTCATCCGTGTCACCCGAACTTCAAACTTTTCTGCAAACAACAGTGGGCATCATGGGAGCGCCTGACTCAGTGAGTACCACTAACTCACGACTTTTAACTATGGTGGGGGATTTTCAAGAACAACACCCTCCTCATTTTAACGGTAATGAAGGACCGATGGAGGCAAAGAAATGGATAGAGACTACTACTGGAATTTTTGAACTTTTAGGAGTCACTGGAGACGAAGACAAGATACTCTTGGCTACTTCGTACCTCATCAACAATGCTTGGCCAAAGGTGGAGAGCCACTAAGGAAAGCCTTCTAGTGGCAGAGGTAACCTGGAAGAGTTTTGAAGAATTATTTTTAGGACACTATCTTCTTGAAACAGGGAGAGAGATTGAGACAAAAGAAGTCCGGAACCTAACCCAGAAGGGTAAGGTCACTACAAAATCTAATGATTCCGTGAAAAGTAAAAGGAGAATGAAAGGCAAGAATAATTATCGGTCATGTAACAGAGCTCGTGCGAGACTTCAAAATTCTTTAACCTCCATGCATGCAGTACAACCTAACAAAAAGGTGTATACATGTTACCAGTGTGGACAAGTAGGTCATATCAAGGGAAGTTGCCCACAACTTCACAAAGTACATATATGTTCTCAAAGTGGACAGATGGGTCACCTTGAAAAAGTTTGCCCATAGCTTCATCAACTCCCTACAGCGCGAAACCCTGAAAAACCCATGTGGTACAGTCTTCTGTGAGCACGAGTAGATAAGGGTTGTGTGATCAAAAGTGTGCATAATTACAAGAACAACCACACAAGTAAAGATCAACACCCACAAGACCAATTTATAGTGGTTCGGTTAAACAACCTACGTCCACTCTAAGGACTCACCCAACCTTGGGTTATCTCGAATTCACGTTCTGGAGACTTACACCCTTACAAATAGAGTAGGACTTCCACCGTGCTCAATTGGTTGGGAATTCCACCCACCACATGTGCCAGAGACAACGCTCTAGATTTTTTATAGTGGTTCCAAAGCCAAGCTTCCTTAATCCACTTGTCCTTGATTTTGAAAGGTTCAACCAACCCAAGGTCTACTTCCTTATCCCTCTATTTTTTGTAGTGGCTCCGGCTTCTTAACCCAAGGTCCACTTCAAAAGATGATTTATAAAATAAAATCACTAAGAAACGCTTACCTTTATATGAACTCACTTGTAGATGTATGCTTCTTGAGGATATTCTCCCAATGTGATATCGACAATGTCGAAGATGTGCCTCGTGTATGCTCAATCACAATCTATGGGAGGTCTCTAGGATTTAGATGTTCCAATGGATTCCTATATTTATACTTCCTTCTCTCTCTCTCTCTCTTAATCACAATAAAAAAGATTGAATATTTGATTCACCAAGTGTAGTGCATGGAGAGGAGGTGAGGAGCACTAGATTTACCTTAGAATTTACCTATGGAAAATTTCAATGGAGTGTCAAGCCAAAACAAAACTTTGTTTGGTGTTTAAATAGGGAAACAAAAGAAGTTCTCGAGCTAACACGGGCGATCAGTCGCCACCCGACATGAGTTATGTGGCCAAAAGAGCCATTGGAATGTTACCATTGAGCATTAAATGTTTCCCAACGGATAGAAAACTGACACACATAACAAATCGTCATTTTCATGGCTAGTCGGACAAAATTCCATACGATTGGTTGTTCTATTGGATCGTATGGACAGTTTTCAACAAAAAATGCTCTCCACTAAAGTGACCATATCTTGGGCTCCCGAACTCTGATTTGAGTGTTCTTGGGCTCTATGAAAATACCTTTCAATGTTATATCCAATCACGGTGGTTTTACCAGTTGATTACTTCATTTAATAGAGTGAAAGAGACTCCCAAGTCATGACATTTTGACACTCAACATTTTCCCAAGATTTGTTCATTGATGCCCCAAGTCTTTGGTCCATTTCCTCTAGGCATGCTTATGATTTACCAATGAGTGTTCTAAGCCTAGGGAGGGTCTCTGTCACCGATGGGTCGACAACCATCGCACCCAGGGGTTGATCCATACGAGAGTTTTGGTATGGGACAACATTTTCAAGACAGAGTTTCAAGTCCCGAAACTTGTCCTATCCAGAACGATATGTCGTCCCCACCGAGGGGTCGGTCCTAGTACTCTCGACCGGTCTGTCTACCGACGGGTCTGCATTCCAGAGAGCACCCCTTTGAGTTCTAAGACCCAGAACTCACCTTGTTCAGATCAAGGAGTCGATGACCACGATGGGTCGATAAGCTCATCACTGAGAGGTCGGTGCATACGTGACTCTCGATCAAAGGCATACCCAGAATGACAGTTCTATGATCCATGACCTCTGTCAATCTAGACGACTGGTGTATGACCATGATGGGTCGATCTTGTCTCCACCGAAGCGGTCTATGAGAACTACTGGTCGTGCTGACAGTGAAACCAAATACATATTTGCAAGTTGGGATCTAATTCACTGTCAAGCAACCTTTGGGTTTGTTTATGTCCATTAGCAACATATTCACCTAAGCCTAGGAAAGGTCATCCTAAGGTGTTGGGTACCCCTTAAAGTCATCTATGGTCAAATTACCTTTGTGATTGCCATACATAGTGATGATGAATCCGCACTTGATCCTCCAATGCTGGTGTCGCTGTGTCGGCCTGGGTATGACAGAAATGAAAAGGGACCAATGAACGATGAATTAAACTTTGAACAACCCATCGACATGGTCGATATATATATATATATATATACTGGTCCAGGACGATATATCAATCAGGTCGATATATTGGCCTGGGAATGATCTGAAATAATCATAGAAATTATTAAGGAAGAATGGATCAAAGAACATATCGGCATTATCGATATATTCATAGACCTTTGACAGATTCATCGACCAGACCGACATATCAGTCTCGGTATTCAGAAATAGTATATGGGCAAGGATTGGTTCACGGACGATATATCGCCAGAGCCGATGTATCGGCATGTGATCAAAGATTGAATATAAGTTCAAATAAACCAAAAACCCAGAGGACACATGTATCGATTTGATCGATATGTATGGTTTGAGAACAGTGGACAAACACAAGTGTAAATGGATCAGAACATCAGAAGGATGTGTCGATGACCACAACACATCGAATTCATGTATAAATAAATGTATCAATTGTATCGATACATATGATAGAATAACAGCTGGAAAATATAAGCTGGAATCAATAGAAATCTATAGACATATCGAGATTTTCAACATGTCGACTGTGTCCAGAGGCGATGTATCGACAATGTCGGTATGCCGGCCTAAAACAGAGACAATTTGATAAGGTTAATGCATTTGTTATTTAAAACAAAATATAAATGGAATCTATTAGACTTTGAAAATTATACAGTTGACCTTTAGGGATGGATTAGACTTACACAGAATAGACAAATGATTATATGTGATAGTGACATACAAACTGTGATTTGAAACATGTACATGGACAAAAGGAATCGAGGGTAATTCCAATGCCGTTCGAACAAACGCATGAGTTCCATTTAGTTGATCACTCTCGATCAGGTAGGAGTTCCTACTTTATTGAAGCACAACGATGTGAAAGATTTTATTAAATATTGATTTATGAGATCTTAATTTTATTATGAATTCATTATGTTATATAGAATATATGTCTGATGAAGGAAACTATTTGATGTATGGTTATATCATCATGTTGCACACATTACCTCATGCATGGTTGCATAGGAGGGTTGATAGAACTGAGCCAAGAAGGAAATGTCCGGACCTCGTTTGGACTCATGTAAAATGATTATAAAAATATTAGACTTTGGCCCCATCCTTGGATATGAATGTTACTGCATATTTGGGCCAAAGAGCTCCTGGGTAGGTCCTGAAGCCCCGCACAGAGGGAGGAGACTACACTCCACCGATAGCCTCGGTTAATTTGTGGATGGTTAACAGCACCCTGGTGGTCTCCGCCTTAAATGTTATGGACATAAGTGGCCAATATTGAGAATCATTATTTGAAGTGAGAGTTATGATCTGATGCATGGAGATGGGTGGGCATATCATTGATGCATGGCATCCATGACATATCATTTTTTATGATTTCTAAGTTATAAGACTTTGGTACTCTTTTATTGTATTTTGAGAAACATTATTGATCTTTACCTATGATTTTCCTCATTTGATATTTTTACTGTACGTTATTATGAGATTTCACACCTAGTACATTTTATGATCGAAATGTCCTACTGGGCAAGTTGACTAAGCCCGTATATTTTTCCCCTAGATGTTAATACAAATCAGGGTAAAGGAGAAGAAGTTGGTCATAGTGATAGCCATGCCTAATGAAGAGATGGATTCGGAGATGCTTGAAGATCTCTTAGTTCTTATTTTGACATTTTGATAGAACTATGTAATTTCATAGGATCCAATGATGTAAGAATCTAGATAACTTTTATTTTGGATTTGGTTTGATGTTTAACTTATATGGTTAAGCTATTTCCATCATTGCTATTGAAATGTTGGTATTATAATTCCGCAAGTATTATTTCTGCACGTTTTATTTCACAAGTGTTATGCTAGCACACGCATAAATATTTGGTGGATTGATCCACGTGTGTGCTAGAATTGGGCCAGTTCAGGGTTGGATCTTCGGACTTGAACTCGTTTCGTGTCGTGGTGTATCCATCCTTTTTCCGTTTAAAAAAGAAATTATACTCTGATTTAATTAATGGAAAAATGGTGGGTCGTTAGAACTTGAGTCTTGGTCATCGCTTAAATTTCTGAGACAATGCTTCACCTAAGTCATGGAATTGACAAATAGGTTACTCGGCAAGCCGGGGCACTAACAATCTCCCCCTTTGTCAATTTCCATGACAAAACACCTAGAAGCTAATGAATACAAAATTGATGACTTAGCCCAACCCATATACATCATTTGAATACAAAAGATACAACAATTATAAGTACATATTCAAATGAAAAGACCCTAGAATCTATGCTTCGGCTCCTTCTTGTTTTGCTTAGCTTGCTCCGCCTCAAGGTGTGTCAAATGTACCTGTACACACAAACAATGCAAGAAATGGTGGAAGCATAGAAATCTCCCCCTCAAATGTTAGTCCATAAGCACATAATGCTCCCTCATAACACATGGACTAACCCCCTTGAAAGATAAGATCTTCCCTCCCTAAGATCTAAAATCTTTCTTCCCTCTCGTGTGTACTCCCCCTCACTTGAAGCTCAAGTTTCTAATTTTCTTTCCCTTTTTGTCATCAACTGACAAAGTGCATTGAAGCACTGATTGACCATTTCAGTGTCTTTCAACAAGTCCCAATTGTTGGACTTCAAATGGAGTACAAGGGGCACATGCATTTCAAAAGATATACCAATTTTGAAACATAAATGGTTATGCATGCCAACGAGGAGGGAATCACTCTTACAAGGAATTTTCCATGAAAATATCATATGAGTAAGTACAATGATGCATAACCATGTACATATGTGAGTACAAATGCATTAAACATGTACCATGTTCATTCAACAACATATACACCAATTGAAACACAATGAATTAACAAACACCTATCCTTGAAACACCATTAAACATTTGGAAGATGGAGGTTGATTTTTTTCCCATACAACATTCCAAGGCATGCTCTCCCTTGCTCAAAAATTTGAGAGCACAATGCACCAAGTCCATCAACATTTGGACCACAAACCCATTTTGGCATTCACAATGCCAATCAATCCAGATTTTGGCATATCCCATATTTGATCTTTGAAAGACAAACCTCTATGGTGCATACACTAGGTTGCATTCAACATCATGTGACCCATTTCATGTCACATCACAATGGTTTGGAAAACGAATGCACATCATGGCAGTTTTTGGAGATGATTCATTTTCTTATCTCCAACCTCATTTCCAATGTCTAATGGATTTCCAAAATAGTTCAGTAACCAAGACATGGAAATAACATAATACATCACTATGAGATTTGCAAATTGAGGGATGAGAGTGTGTGCCTGTGATTGTAAGTCCACAAGAAAATAAGGTTTTGCAATCCACCTTTGAATGGCAATGAAAACTTATACATTCACACACCAATTAGTGCAATTTGATGATTCAACCACATTCACAAAAACATGGATCATGGATCAAATTTGCCTTTGCCAATTTTCATATTTTGATCCAATCCAATCCAATCCAATGACTTTGGGCCTTTTAATTTTCCAATTTGGAATTCATTGCCCATGTGTGTGATGTCATTTGATAAACCATTCTCAAGTTTACAGAACATGGTCCTTATGAATACAACCTCATTACCCAATATCATGAACCAATGATAAACATAGGAATGAAACACCAAGCACACATACATTCATTTCATAAGTGATATACCAATAAAAGGCATGGAAATGAAGTATGAAGTCATATGGCATACACAAATATACAATAAGTATAAAAGCCCATCATATGCCATAACCAACAAACACTTAGAAAAATATTTTCTATTTTCACCAAGATATACCATCAAGAGATCAAGTAAAGGTGCAAAAGAAATGATCTCCATGTATAGCATACAAGTGTTTGCCAAACACCAAATTAGCTCCCATGATTTTCCTCAGCTTTATCATTCAATATGAATGTTTGAATTGAAAGATACATGAATGGATTACCAACGAAGAACATTTGATCACACATTGATCAACAAACACCATCCACAAGCTTGGAGCAAGTTCCATTCCACAAGAGATTCACAAAATTTAAGTTCATGGAAGGAAACAAACATTTGTATGTGCACATGATCATCTCACACATAAGATTCTACGAATATAGTATAGAGATGAAAGCACATGGGATATAAACTTTTGATTCTACTAATAAAATCATATATGGCACAAAAGTCCATGAAGGCAAGATACCAAAGGTGATTCCAATGCATACTTCAAATGTGATACCAACAATGGTAGTCCTTCACACATTTGAGCAAACATTGTGGGACTAGGAATCTAAGTCCACAACTCTATGACCCTTCAAGCATGATAAACACTTTAGGCAGGAAAAGTGAAATCAAGTGCTTGCAAGAGGTCAAATTTGCCATGCCACAACACTTGGTTGTTTGAACTCACTTATACAAAGTTTGAGTTCAACTACAATTGGTTTAGAGATACACAAATTAAGCTCAAGTCTTCGACCAAAGTAGGGCATGGGTAAGGTCCTATCCCTTGGGAATCCATATGAATTTTAAATCCGGACCTTTACTCTCAAATGTTTGGAAGTTGGGCTTTTTCATTCTTCCACCTTGCGCATTTGGCCTAATTCCAAAGGTTTGAGATAAGACTCTGTTTCTCATATTTCTAACCATAGTATGAGGAGATCTTAGTCTATCCCTTTTTTATTTGCCAATAAAGGGACGATGTGAATTGTAAAGTGAAAAGTGTTTTCTGGGAACATTCACAAATTGATTTACTTATTTTTCTTCTTTGCATAGTGTGAATTTCTAATCACCTCATTTTTCCTCTTCCTTACTCTTTGAGAAAGACCTTTAGCCACCTTTGATTTAACCTGCATTCTTCTTATCTTGCACTCATGCTTGAAATGCCCGGTTAATCCACAATAAAAGCATTTAATAGTTGGAGTGTGTGATCCTCTTTACTATCCTCATCTTCACTTGGGATCCCTCTTGAACATCACCAACGGAGGCCAAGAAACATTTCAAATTTTCACCTCTCTCGTGATTCTCCAATTTGTTATTAGAGGTGGAGCCTTCCATTGAGCTGTCCAAAGATGTACAATATTTTTCAATAAACTCATCTTGGATAGAGGTCCATTCTTCCTCATCATGGGATGCAATTTTATCTTCTATTTTTGTTTTCAAGTAAGATTAAACAAACAATAGAGAATAGTGAGCAAATTTTGGAGTACTCATGAAGGTGTTCGAGCACAGATCAACTCGGATGGTTAAATCCCTTATGAAGAGCACTCAGGCTTCGATACCAATTGAAAGTTCCCTTGGGCGCTAGAACAAGGACTGAGATTATCCCTAGAAGAAGGGAGGGGGGGCGCTAAATAAGACAATACCCAATTTTTATGGTCTTCACAAATTTCTTAATTAATTAACAAATTTGCAGTGGATTAATAATGTTAATCAAGAGAGATGGGTTGTGTAATCAAAAGTGTGCACAATTACATGAACAATTACACAAGTAAAGATCAACACCCACAAGACCAATTTATAGTGGTTCGGTTAAACAACCTACATCCACTCTAAGGACTCACCCGACCTTAGGTTATCCCAAATTCACTATGTGGGGACTTACACCCTTACAAATAGAGTAGGACTTCCACCGTACTCAATTGGTTGGGAATTCCACCTACCACATATGCCAGCGACAACGCTCTAGATCTTTTATAGTGGTTTCGGAGCCAAGCCTCCTTAATCCACTTATCCTAGATTTTGAAAGGCTTCGACCAACACAAGGTCTACTTCCCTATCCCTCTATTTTTTATAGTGGTTCCTGGCTTCCTTGCCTTAATCCATTTCACAAGATGATTTATAAAATAATATCAATAAGAAGCACTGGCCTTTATATGAGCTCACTTGTAGATGTATGCTTCTCGAGGATGCTCTCCCAATGTGATGTCGAAGATGTCAAAGATGTGCCTTGTTTATGCTCAATCGCAATCTATGGGAAGTCTTTAGGATTTAGATGTCCCAATGGATTCCCTAGATCTATATTTCTTTTCACTCTCTCTTAATCACAATCAAGAAGATTGAATATTTGATTCACCAAGTGTAGTGCATGGAGAGGAGGTGGGGAGCACTAGATTTGCCTTAGAATTTACCTATGGAAAATGTTCATGGAGTGTCCAACCAAAACCCAACCTGGTTTGGTGTTTAAATAGGCCAAAAAGAGAAGTTCCCGAGCTAACACGGGCGATCGGTCGCCACCTGGCGATCGGTTATGTGGCCAAAAGAGCCGTTGGAATGATACCGTTATGCATTAAATGTTTCCTAATGGCTAGAAAACTGACACGGATAACAGATCATGATTTTCACGAGTGGTCATACAAAATTCCATACGATGGGTCGTTCTCACGATTGGATCATATGGACAGTTTTCAACAAAAAATGCTCTCCACTAAAATGACCATATCTTGAGCTCCCGAACTCCGATTTGAGTGTTCTTAGGGTCTATGAAAAAATATATCAATGTTACATCAAACCATGATGGTTTTACCAGTTTATTATTTCATTTGGTAGAGTGAAAAAGACTCCCAAGTCATGATATTTTGACACTCAACATTTTTCCCAAGATTTGTTCATGGATGCCCCTAAGTCTTTGGTTTATTTCCTCTAGGCATGCTGATGATTTACCAATGAGTGTTCTAAGCCTAGGGAGTCTCTGTCACCGATGGGTCGACAGCCATGGCACCTAGGGATTGATCGATACAAGACTCTCGATCTGGGACAACACTTTGCAGATAGAGTTTCAAGTCCCGAAACTTGTCCTGTCCTGGACGACCTGTCTTCTGTATCGAGGGGTCGGTCCTGGTACTCTCGACCGGTCTGTCTACCGACGAGTCTGTTTTCCCGAAAGCACTCCTTTGAGTTATAAAACCCAGAACTCACCTTGTTCGGGTCGAGGAGTCAATGACCATGATGGGTCAATAAGGTCATCACTGAGGGGTTGGTGTGTATCACCCCGCCCTTTTTCACTCGCCACAAAGCAAAATATTTTTTTTTTATAAATAAAGTGAGAGAGAGCGGGGAAACGTCATGACGCGAGCTAAGTTTGAGTTTCCAAAATCCTACCCTTAACTGGCTACCAATACATGTGTGTGGATTATGTCCACTGAAACATTTCACATGTTTAAGATTGCTTGTGGAAATAACATATGAATAAGGTACCATTCATATACATGACCTTAATAAGTAAGGAAGCCAATCACCATATATTAACTGAAACTTAATCAATGTCAAACCATAGCAAAATAATTCTAAGTTATTACAATCCCAAAAATATTAGTTCTCCCAATACATCATTTCAAAATCAAACTAAGTAATATAATGCATAAATTTGTCCAAGCTCCTACGCTTGGCTCTCTTCATGTCCCATGTCCTTGTCATTCCCTGTTCCATCATCTATAGGGTAGAAGTAGGGCGTTAGTCAACGCGCCCAGTAGGAATTCCAAATAGGATTATGTACACATACGATCATTATAAAAATCAAGATAAGTACATCATATCAAAACTATAAAACATCTCATAGTACTAAAAACAGCGCATGATACTCATATCAAAATCATGTTAATGTATATGTTATGTCATGTGTATCATATGCCAATGATCTCTCACCAAACTTCCATATCTAATCACAATACAAGTCACATCAATAGTTTCCTTGATAAATAAAGCCATATCAAGGTGTTCCCTTGGCCATTTACGTTTGCAGTGTTTTATGATGGCACCACCAGGTCACTGTTATACCTCCCCACTTATGTTAATCGAAATTACCGATGGAGTGTGGACTCCTCCCTCAGCGCAGGGTTTCAAGATTGTTTACCTAGGAGCTCTTTGGCCCAGACTACACCGTACCAATTTCTAGCAATCTCAGACAAGGCCAACATATCAATAGTTCACATAGCTTTATACAAGCTAGTATCAAGCCCCAAGTCATGTCCGGATTGTAACACCCAAGATTTTCAATGCATTAATATATTGGATTTTGTCTATTTAAATTATTAAATTTGTTGAATTTAAGATTTATGGATGGAAGGGATTTTAGATGGGTAAGAATTGGGTCAATGGCCCAATTATGATCCAATGGATCATGGATCGGGCTTGATTGCAAGTAATTGGGTAAGATGTAATTAATTGGGTCAATTACCCAATTGGGACCCAATGGGTCAAAGTGAATGGAAGTAAATGGGTAAAGGATTAATTTAATTGGGTCATGTACCCAATTAAGACCCAAGGCATGGGATCCACCTCATCAAGTGAGGTGGCATGTGTATGAGGTGACATGTGAGTGACATGGCCAAGTGGGACCTAAATCCACCTCATCAAGTGAGGTGGCAAGTGGTTTAATATCACATGCATGGTTGGCTAACCATGGTTGACTTGGTCAACCATGGGTGAGTTCAAATGTGTTGAGTGGCTTGAGTTGGAAGGTGAATTCACATGAGTTGAAAATTTATTAATGTTGAGTTCAAATGCTTGAGTTGGAGAATGAGTTCATTTAAGATTGAGTTGAGTTGAAAGGGTAATTGAGGAGTCTCCCATTTAAGTGAGTCAAGGTGGGAGAGGGAAGGTTTCTATCCCATGGGGACACGTTGGGAACCAAGGAGGTTTCTTGGTTTGGCCAAGAGACTCTTGGTTGGATACCAACATTAATGAGGGTTGGTGGCTAATTTTAAAAAAAGAAAACTCCTCCGTCCCCCCGCCCCCCCTTTGGCCGATTGGAGCTCCCTTAGAAACAAAGAGATTTTCATCTCTCTCTCTCCCTCTCTCAACATCCTTGGCCGACCCTAAGAAACATAGAGATTTTCTTCTCTTTTCATCTCTCTCTCTCATCTCTCTCAACTACATACTTTGGCCGAGTGGATCTCATTGGAACCAAGAGATTGTCTTCTCTTCTCATCTCTCTCTCTCTCTCCCATTTTTGGCTTACACTTGGAGAAATCGGTGAAGGAACAAGGAAGGAGAAGGACTGAGGAGTAAAGATCAGACCTAAAGAAATGAAGGAGACGCGGAAAAAGGTATGTAACGTTTAAAACAAGATAGGATTGATGAAAGAAACTAAGGGGACTATGGTTTTGGCTATGGAATGGCCGAAACCATGGGGTTCAAATTTGATTTAAAAAGAATGGTTAAAAGGTTATGGGACTATGGACTTGAAATCCATTCAAGGAATGGCAATGAGATTGACATAAAAGTAAGGTGTTGTTCAAATCCGAAATATGATGCTAGAGATTGAAAGGTTAATGGACAAGACCCTAACTTTGATTAGTGGGTGGAGTATGTCAACGGATTTGATGTAAAAATGATTTAAAACATGTTTTAAAAGAATAAGGAAATAAATTCCAAGAGGAAGGTCAAGCCAAACATCAAACAAAAGAGGACTGTCCATGGGTGTGCATTGTCTGTGGATGGGTATCACCGTCCGCGGACGGGTTTCTATCATCGGCGGGACGGGTTTCGACCGTCGGCGGACGGGTAACATACAAGAATTGTATGTTGTCTGCGAACGGGTTGTATGTCTGTGGGACGGGTTTTTATCGTCAGCGGACGGGTGTGGACCATCCGCATGACGAGTGACAGACAGGGTTACGATGTGGTCTGCGGACGGATTTCACTATCTATGGGACCGGTCATGGGTACAGGGTAGCGGTTACCAGATAACGGGTACCGGGTACCGGGTACCAAGTAGCGGTTACCGAATAGAGGATATCGGGTAGTGGGTCACGGGTAGCGGGTACTGGGTCATAGGTCACGAGTAACAGACATGGAAAGCGTTGTCTGCGGACGGGCTTTTATCTTCCGCGGGACGGGTTTCTATCGTCCGTGGATGGGTGACAGACTGAACAGAGTGCAGTCTGCGGACAGGTTGCACTATCTGTAGGACGGGTTTTTGCCGTCCGCGGGACGGGTTTCTACCTTCCGCGGACAGGTTTCTATCATCCGCAAGATGGATAGCGGACGGGTAATCGACTGAGTTTTAAAGTGAAAATTTTTTTTATACAATTTTCGAGATTGTTTAAGTTTAACTGGAAATAGGTAGGGAATGATTTAATCAATTGGATAATTAATTTGATTATTGTATATGATGGAATTAATCTAAGGTAACGAGATTTCGTGGACAGGGATGTGATTGATTTGACGAAATCGTTGCACGTCACATCACAAAACAACAAGGATATCATCTTGGACGTTGGTAGGATTCCTACCTTATTGAAATAACATGTGGATCTTATATGGTTTTGTATTTTTCCAACATGATGACATACTTTGAATTATGAAATATATATGTGTATGAACTGTTTTGATGGCACATTGTAATTTGAAAAGGAATGACATCTTTGTACTTAGCATCTCATGCATGGCATGGGAGGGAATATATGAGAGGAGTCTACGCTCCATTCGAGGTACTCGATAAACAAACGTGGGAGGAATCCACACTGATTCCGATTGACTTACGGGAAGAAATATATGATGCTTGAAATGTAAAGAGGAGTCCACGCTCCATTCGAAGGGACCGATAAGGCATACGTGGGGAAGCATAACAGTGAATGCTTGATATGATTGTTGGGTGGGAAATCATTGGCATCTGACACCCATGGCATGGCATCAAATTAGCATGATTTTATTATGAGTATCATGCGCTGATTTTAGTACTACAAGTTGCTTACGGTTTTGATATGTTGTACTTATCGTGATTTTATACTAATCCCATGTGTATGACCCTACTTGGAACTCCTACTGGGCGCGTTGATTGACGCCCTAATTCTACCTTTAGATGATGGTACAGGGAACGGAACGGGCGATGGACGTGAGAGAAGCCAAGCTTAGGAGCTTGGATAATTTATGCTTACTTTATTTAAGTTTTATTTCAGACAATGTATTTTGAGATAATTGCATTTTGGGACTGCAATAAATTAGTTATATTTTGCTATGGTTTGGTTATATTTGGACATTTGAACTTCAGTTAGATTATGTGATTGACTTCCTTGCTTAGAAATGATGTTATGTTATGGATGATATTTGTAATCAAATAATAATTCCGCAATATTTTTAATGCGTGCGAAATGTTTTAGTGGACTTGTCCACGCTCACATATTGGAGGTCAGTTAAGGGTCGGCCTTTGGAAGCTCGGACTTAGCTCACGTCGTGGCGTCCCGCTCTCTCTCACTCTTTATTTAAAAAAAATAGATTCTGATTTTTGGCGAGTGAAAAAGGGCGGGGCGTTACACAGATAGCTCATAACTTGGCTTGCTGTCCCATATACTCCTTCCCATGCCATGCATGAGATCATGAGTGCAATATTGCCATTTCATTTCAAATTGCATAAAACCTTTTGAAAATCAGTTCATATAAATATATCAATTGTTTCAATTTACTTTGGTAAATCATCACATTTAGAAATAAAACCAGTAACAAATATATAATCCATAATGTCTCAACAAGGTAGGAATACTGCCAAATTCCAGTATATTATCTTTGCTGTTTTGTGAAGATATCGTTCAGTGTCATGTCACAACGAATCGTAACCCTTTGCCAATCTCCTTACCTTATTACATTTAATCACATATATAAATCAATCTGACTATCCATTTAATTTTCATCATCCCTCACATCCTTCCAAATATATTGAAACATCTGGAAAATTATATAAAGTTTAAACTTTTCAATTCAGCAAACTGAATCAGGAATTCAGTCGACTGAAACATGCCCAGCTACAGTTCTCTGTTTTACCTGCAAACTTTCAGTCGACTGAAATACATATTCAGTCAGTTGAAACATGACTCGGCACAGTATAACCTTGACTCGTAACCTTTCAATCGACTGAATCATAGATTTAGCCAACTGACTCTAAGTCAAACCCTTTGCATTCTCGGTCGATACCAGTTCAGTCGACTGCATCACAGATTCATTCGGCTGACTTTGGAGCAGATTATTTGTTTGTTCAGCCAGTTCACATTCAGTCGGCTAAATTACCAACCAACCCTTTACGTGTTCAATAAACATCCCTTTAGTCGACTGAATCATAGATTTAGTCGGCTGAAACACACCAGATTACTTTGCTTATTTGATACGTTTATGTTCAGTCGGATTCAGTCGGCTGAACTACCAATAAATCCCATATATTTTAATCAGTCCATGTTCAGTCGACTGAATCATAAGATTCAGTCGGCTGAAACTTCCAGAAAGCCTTTGCCTGCTTCGTAAACATCAGTTCAGTCGACTGAATCCAAGATTCAGTTGACTGGCTGTATGTCAGTCTTCTCCGTTTGCTTATTTTGCAAATCCTTTCTTTATAAAATCCACTCCTTATCATTTCTACATATATATAACATCATTCATATATCTCCTAATGAATTTACTCGACCTACTAGCCAAAGTTAGTATCTCTTCCATAACTATTCAATCTTTGTGTTATAACATGGATTCGAATGTCACCTTTCTTTTGTTTCAAATCGATATTAATCCTTAAATGGATTTCACTCTATGGATTTAATACATTTTGGCCAGCCCTTTCAACCAAATATGGAACCCATAGGTTCAGCCACTCCATTACCAAAACTATGGTTTCCCCTTAATCTGAATCCTTTACAATTAAACTTATACATACCCTCTTTCCCTGTCTCCTTCGTTTTTTTTTCTTTTTTATCTGTATTCCTTCCTTAATCCTTCTTTCCTTTGTTCTTCATTGATCCTCTAAGTCCAGAGGTGTAGGTGGAGTGAGAGATAGAGAAGAGGAGGAGAGAAATCTCTTTGTTCCAAAAGAGAGTGATCGGCCAAGTGGTGGGGTGTGCCCATTGGTTGGTGTCTCTTTGTAACAGCCCAAGTCCTTCCATCTTCCCTCATTTATGTTTTGTCTAATCAAGGTGTCCCTTGGCTTAACCAAGGAGACCCTTGGCTAAAACCAAGATATCCCTTTGACTTCCATTGAGTTTGCCTTAAGATGGAAACTCTCCATCTTCCTACTTAACTAACCTTGAGATGGAAGTCTCCTCAACTTCCCATTTAACTCAATTCAACTCAAGCCTTAATTTAATTCCTTTGAACTCACTCATGGTTGACCAAGTCAACCATGACTTAGCCAACCTTGCATGTACATGGCACGTGGGTCCCATTTTAGCCATATCATTTGATGATGTGGCACCTTGCCTAGTTTGCTTTCATGCATGCTACATGGCAATGCCACCTCACTCACTTGCCACCTCACTTGATGAGGTGGATTTATTGTATTGAATCTGTAATAGCCCAGAATTTTTAAATCAATATATATGTGGCTATTATTTATTTTAATGATGAAAATTGGGAATTTTGATGGAATAAATGTTAAGTGGATCAAAATTTGGATAAAGGCCCAAGTATGGTCCAATGGACCATGGATTGGATTAAATTCATTTAAATGGTCAATGATGGTTAATTGGGCCAAGGATGGTCAAATTGGGCCCAATACCCATTTGGGACCCAATGGGTCAAGATGATTTAAGCTCTAAGATAAATTGGTAGGAAATAAATTTAATTGGGCCATGGGCCCAATGGTGATCCAATTAGTTGGAAGGGATTAAAATCACCTAAGTTAAAGTGTAATCAATTAAATTTAAATCACCTAAGTTAGGGGTGAATAAATTAAGATGGCATAACCAAGTGGGGCCCACCTCCACCTCACCAAGTGAGGTGGCGTGTGGACCAAGGCATTGGTGGGGCCGACCATCATGGTTGACTTGGTTAACAATGGATAAGTCAAAGGGAATTAAGGAGGATCAAAGTGAATTAAGTTGAGTTAATTATTTTAAATCATCTAAGTTAATAGTGATTGGACCAAGGGGACATGGCCGAATGGGACCCACCTCCACCTCATCAAGTGAGGTGGCGGGTAGGCTAGGAATTAGTGGGGCCGGCCACCATGGTTGACTTGGTCAACCATGGATGGATTAATGGAGAAGAATCAAGGAGATTAAAGGGGTTAATTGAGAATTAATTAACCTAAGTTAATGATCCTAATTAATTAATTAAGTGAGTCAAAATGTGTCAAATGGAGAGTCAAAGGGATAGAAACCACCCAAACAACTTAAAGAAACACAAATAAAACCATGGACTAAGGGTGGTGGTTTCATCTCAACCACCACCACCCAAGGCATGAGGACCCATACCCCTCTCCATGATGTGGTCAAATGGACAAGATGGAAGACCAAACCACCCATTTCAAAGGGCCCAAAACCGTTGGCATGGTGGTGGTTTTATCCCACTAAGGCATGTGAACCCATGCTTGGTTGGTGGAGGGAAATGATGGTGGAGTCTAACCCAAGCAACCAATGAGATGGGTTTTCATCTCATTCTTTCATCTCCTTTCCATCTCACTCTCTCATCTCTCTCCCTCCCTTCCCAAAACCGTCCTTCTCTCTCTCTCCCAAGGAAAACACCAAGACTTAGAAGAAAAAGAAGAAAAGACTTAGAAAAAAGGGGGCTCCAAGCTTGGTCACCACCCTAAGATCAAAACTTAGAAGATTTTCCATTCTTTCCTCCTCTCCCTCTCTCTCCAAACCACTCCATCATTAGCCAAACCCAAACATTGGAGATATCATTTGATCAAGCACATCTTGGCCAAACATCAAGGAGGAGAAGAAGGAGAAAGGCTAAGGAAATCAAAGGAAGAAAAGAAGCCGGAGGAGCCGGAGGAGTGGTAAGTAAATTCTTAACAAGAGTTTACATTTTTGTTTAAGATTAAAAGGGATCATGGAATCCATTTCTTAGATTAAGTGGTGGCCAAATTGTTATGGGCCATGGATCTAAGATCCATCCAAGGAAAGGATGAGAAATGGACAAACCCTAATGGGTGAGATAGTTTAAGAAAAATAAATGGACATTAAGGACATTATGTATTAAGGTTATTTAAGCATGGAACTATGGTTTTGTTTGAAGGAATAATGGACCATAGGGTTCGGCCATGTGGTATGGCCGAACCCCATGGTGGGTAATTAAGGAATTTTAATGGGGTTTTTAGGATTAAAACCATGGAAGGATGATTTATGATTTTTAAGGTTTTAATGATTAAATGTAGTGATTTTTTTAAAGGGATTTTAAATGAAGAAATTCATGGAAGGTGTAACTGGTTTTTATGGCCTCAAAAGGCATGGATGAAGATGAACCATGAACCATGGGTTCGGCCATGGTGTATGGCCGAACCTTATGGTGATGTATTTGTAATGATTATGGGTGTAAAATATGGAAAAATGATGGGAATGTTGGTAGTTTTGATGGACTCAAAAAAAATGAACCTAATGTTGATCAAAGGGGTAATTTAAATGTATGATGGAATCCCCTCATGGAGGGACTTGTGGTGGATCTAAAATGTAACAAAAGACCCAAGGAAAAATGGGGATTAGGTTAAATTAAAGGGGCTGATTTTAATGATTCTATGACATGATTGGTAAGTCATTGAGGGATCTAAGTTGTGGATCAAAAATGTGGTAAATGATCCAAGAGAAGTAAGGAGATTAACATCATGGCTTCGGCCATGGTGTATGGCCGAACCCATGACCCATTTTATGAGCCATTTGATGGGCTAAGTATGGGGTTATGTATGTATTTTAATGAATAAGGATTAGGTTAATTAAATGGCTGATTTTAATGATCTTATGGCATGATTAAATGAGGCACTCATGGATCTAAGTGTATGGATCAATTATGGACAAAAAAAAAATGTACATGGTTAAGTGAATGATTAACCATGGAAGAGGTAGTGGCAAAACCATAAATATGGGCCAAAATGAAGAACCATAGGTTTGACCATGGTACATGGCCGAACCCCATGGAGGTTGGACATGGACTTAAGTGTGCTTAAAGATGACCTTAGGTATGGTTAAATGAAGCCTAGGGTGGCTGTTTTTTTTAGACTCATGTGATTAAAATATTTGATGGATTAAATGGGACCCACAAAACTACATAGTGAGGTTCGGCCATGGTGTATGGCCGAACCCCACTAAGGCATGTGTTAGGGACTTAATCATGGATAAAATATGGGCTAATTATTAATATGTAATAAGGTATCGGACATCGCAAGCGGTGCGAGTTTGGGTGACCGAATTCGTGAAAGGAAACGTAAAGGGACGCTAGTTGGTATTCGGTAGGATTCCTACCTCATCGTAAGCCATGGATGATGTGTATATTGATGCTTTGCTTGATTTATTTTTGGTAACCAAATTATATGTTTTATTGATGGGATTTTAATGCCATGATTTGTGATATCATATAGTATATTAACACTTGCATCTCATGCATGACATGGGAGGGATATGGCATGGGAAGGATGAAATGAAACCGGAGTCCATGCTCCGTCGGGGCGACCGATAAACAAACATGGGGATATTTTGATGTGCTTTATCCATTAGGAAGGTTACTATGGGTTTTATGATATGTTGATGAGGTTATTCAAACAAGAATGTTACTATGTGCTTATTATACCTTGATGATGGTTTTTCCATCAAGGGGGATATTCGTATTTATTATTATATCTTGAGGAGGCTTTGCCATCAAGGGGGATACTTTGTGTGATTTTATCTTGATGAAGTTTTTCCATCAAGGGGGATATTCGTATTTATTATTATACTTTGAGGAGGCTTTGCCATCAAGGGGGATACTTTGTGTGATTTTATCTTGATGAAGCTTTGCCATCAAGGGGGATACTTTGTGTGATTTTATCTTGATGACGCTTTTCCATCAAGGGGGACATTATGTATGGTTGAAAAAGGGACATTGTACAATGATGATGAGCTTGATGGGTGGGATTCATGACATAGGACACCCATTGCATGACATTGCACCTAATTGCATGGTTTGGTATAATATTATCTATGTGTTTTGTTATCACTAATCCATGTGTTGGCCCTACTCGGATACCTACTGGGCGCATTGTCTAATGCCCTACTTCTGCCTTAGATGACGACACAGGAAACGGAAGACGTGACGGGAGCCAAGCGTAGGAGCTTGGGGAAACGGGCTAGATGATTTACTTAAATTTATTTTGGAATGTAATTTGAGTAACTTAGCTCGTCGGACTGTAATAATTTAGATTACTTGCTATGGTTTGGATTTTATTTTGGACATTATGATTTTGAGATATTCTAGTAATTTAAGTGACATACATCCTTGCTATCTAAAATTGGTAGGATAGATTCTATTATAATTCCGCATTAAGTGATATTTCCACAAGCTTACTTTCTACATGTGAACCGTTCTCATGGACTTAGTTCCACGTACACGTAGGGTTGGCCAGTTAAGGGCCGGGCTTTAGAAGCTCGGACTTACCTCGCGTTGTGACGTCCCGCGCCTTTGTCACTCTTTATTTAAAAAAAAAAAATTAGACTCTGATTTTAGTGAAAAGGGGCGGGCATTACAGAATCTTAATTGGGTAGCTGACCCAATTAATTTAACCTTACCCATTTACTTTAAAATCAGCTCATCTATGACCCATTGGGTCCCAATTGGGTAATTGTCCCATTTCTTTGCCTTTACCCAATTACTTTAGAATCAAACCTACCCATGATCCATTGGGTATTAGTTGGGTAATTGACCCAATTCCTTACCCATCTAATGTCCATTCCAATTATTTAATCTTAAATTCAATCAATTTGTAATTTCAATAGACAAATCCAACATATTTATGAAATGAAAATCCGGGGTATTACATGGTGCATACGAGACTCTCGATCAGAAGCATACCCAAAATGACATTTCTATGATCCAGAACCTCTGTCAATCTGGCTGACCAATGTATGGCCACGACGGGTCGATCCTGTCTCCACTGGAGGGGTCAGTGGGAATGACTGGTCGTGCTAACAGTGAAACCAAATACATATTTCCAACTTGGGATCCAATTCACTGTCAAGCAACCTCTAGGCTTGTTTATGTCCATTACCAGCATATTTACCTAAGCCTAGGCAAGGTCATCCTAAGGTGTTGGGTTCCCCCTAAATTCATCTATGGCCAAATTACCTTTGTGATTGCCATACATAGTGATGATGAATCCGCACTTGATCCCCCAATGTTTGAGTTTTTTATTCAATCTTCATCACTTGAGTCTTGACCATTGCTTAAACTTCCGAAACAATGCTTCACCTAAGTCATGGAATTGACAAATAGTGTAACGCCCCGCCCTTTCTCACCTTGTCAAAACTCAGAGTATATATATATATATATTTTTAAAAATAAGTGAGAAAGAGTGGGTCGTCACGACATGAGTCAAGTCCGACTTTCCAAAACCCGACCCTTGACGGACCACCATTATGTGTGCGCGGACTAAGTCCACTTAAACATTTCACACACTTTTCTGAATACTTGCGGAATAATCTATATGAGTAAGATACTATTCATATTCATGTCATCAATAGGCAAGGAAAACCAATCACCATGTTTCTTCAGATAAAACTTAAGATTATCAAACCATAACAAATAAGTCTAAGGTGTCCCAAAATAGTCTAAGTTATTACAAACCAAACTGCAAGTCTCCAAATATGTCTAAGTTATTACAAACCAAATTGCAAGTCTCCAAATACATCATTGAAAACAAAAATAGTAATTTAAACTTCAATCTCCCAAGCTCCTATGCTTGGCTCCCTACCGGTCCTAAATTCCTTTTCTTGGCATTTCCTGTTCCATCATCTATAGAGTAGAAGTAGGGCATTAGTCAACATACCCAGTAGGTATTCCAAGTAGGGTTATGGTACACATAGGAATATTATACATCAAGATAGATATATCATACTTGCAAAATATCTCATAAATGGTAAAACAATGTATGATGTCCAAATCATAATCATGCTTACTTATGTGTCATGTCATGAGTGTCAATGCCTAATGATCTCTCACCCAATATCCATATCAAATCACATCATAAATAAGTATAATTAATTTCCTTGATAAGTCGCCATATCAACGTTTTACTTGGCCAATTACGTCCGCAGTGTTTTGTGGCGGCACCACCAAGTCAATGTGTACCCATCCACAAATTAATCGGAATTACCGATGGAGTGTGGACTCCTCCCTCTGCGCAGGGTTTCGGGACCTTCCCAGGAGCTCTTTGGCCCAAATTATGCCGTACCTATTTCTATCAATCCCGGACAATGCCAAATCTCAATAGTTCACATAGCTTTAATAGAAGCTAGTTTCAAACCTAAGTCATGTCCGGACCGCTCAGAACTTGGCTTGTTGATCATCTATGTTCCCTCCCATGCCATGCATGAGGAAATGTATGCTTGGATGCCATTCCATTTAAAACATATCACATCATTTGAAAAATCAGTGTAGATACATACACAATTTGTATAATCAAAGTAATCATCATATTTGAAGTAAAAATCAGTATCAAATCATATTCCATTGTGTTCTCAATATGGTAGGAATCCTACTAATGTACGATATACTATCTTGCAAGGGTAACGCCAATGGTCACGCGAGACAAATCACAATCCTTTTGCGAACCTCTTTGCCTTATCAAGTTCAAACATACATATTAGTTTGGTTTTCCATCTCAATTTCATCATCCCTATCTCCATCTAAGTTCCATATTCGTTTCCCAACGCATTTATGCATTCCTTGTCCTTAACCCATTTAAGACCCTCAATGGGGTTTGGCCACAGAACATGGCCAAACCCTATTGTCCCATTTCAAACCTTTTTATGTGTTTATGTCCATAGAAAACCATCAATGGGGTTTGGTCATACAATATGGTTGAACCTTATCTTTTGGTTTTTGACCCTCCTTTTAATCCTTATGTTATTTTAAACAAATTGATCCATAGAAATCATCCATCCTTAATCACATTAAAACATGGATTCCATCTTTATGCTTAACCTAACGAATTTAACCTATCCACTAGCCAAGGCTAGGGTTCAGCCATACATCATGGCCGAACTACCATGGTGGGTTTTTACTAGCCCAAAACAGTCCACAAGTTTAACAATTTATAGACTGAAAATCAGTCCCATCTGTGGCAGCTTTTACTAGCCAAAAGAGTCCACAAATTTAACAATTTATAGACTGAAAATCAGTCCCATCTATGGCAGATTTTACTAGCCAAAACAACCCCCAATTTAAACAGTTTGAAGATTGAAAATCAGTCCCAAAAACCAGCCATTAACTGGTCCTAAAATGATCCAAAATCAGCCAGCATCTGGTCTTAAAATCATTACCAAAATCAACAGTTTGAAGGCTGAAAACCAGTCCCAAAACCAACCATCAACTGGTCCTAAAACTGATCCAAAATCAGCGAGTAACTATATTAAGATCAATCAACAACCAGTTCTAAATTTACTGATTTTGAAACCTTAAAATCAGTCCCCACCTTATTCTATTCAATCATATTATTATCATAGCATGGGTTCCTTTGTTTCAATCCCATAACCATCCCTTTGATGGATTTCCAACTCCATGGCCTTCTAATAAATTGACCATCAATTCCAACCAATTATGGAACCCATAGGTTCGGCCACACCATGGCCAAACCTATGGTTTCCTTAGACTCATTTCCACATTATTAAATCTAAAACATACCTTACTTCAGTCTCCTCCTTTTCTTTTAAATCTGACATTTCTTTCTTAATCCTTCTTCTTCTTTCTTTGCTCTTCAAAAGCTTTAGGTGTATGGAGGTAGAGATGGGAGTGAGAGAGAGAGAGAGAGAGAGAGAGAGAGGGAGAAGTGGAGAGATCTCTTTGTTCACAGTGGAGGGGTCGGACAAGAATGTGAGCAGCCCCTTCTTGTTTGTGTTTTTATGTTTAAGACTAAACCATTCCTTTTCCCCTCATTATGGTTTGTCTTAACCTATGGGAGACCTTTGGCTTAAACCAAAGAGACCCCTTGGTTTCCCAATGAGTCTTTTGGCTTCCCTAGTGTCTAAGTACAATGTACTTAGACAAGCCAACCATCTCACCCCTTCACCTTCTCAACTCAACTCAAGTAAATAAACCTTTAACTCAACTCAAGCAAATAAATCATTAACTCAACTCAAGCAAATAAATCCTTAACTCAACTCAAGCAAATAAATCATTAACTCCACTCAAGCAAATAAGTCCTTAACTCAAGTCAAGACTTGAACTCACTTGTTTTTGACCAAGTCAACCCATGACATGGTCGACCATGCCACATGGCACTTGGGGTCCCACTTGGCCATGTCGCTTGATGATGTGGCATTCATGCTTAGTTGGCTCTCATGTGATGACATGTATGCCACTTGGCCGTGCCACATCACTTACATGCCACCTCACTTGATGAAGTGGACTTTAATGCATTAAATGCACTAATTATCCAATTCAACTAATTTAATTAAACTTACCCAATTACTTAAAATTCAGCTCACCCATGACCCATTAGGTCATAATTGGGTAATTGACCCATTTGGATCATAATTGGGTAATTAACCTATTTGGGTCATAATTGGGTAATTGACCCATTTCAACTTTTAATTTCAAAATTCCATTAAATCGCAATCCAAATGGATCAATCCAATATATTTATAATCTAAGGAAAATCCGGGGTGTTACAAATCAGTTACTCGGCAAGCCGGGGCACTAACAACTATCAATGTGGACAAAAATGCCATATCAAGGGAAGCTACCCACAACTTCAACAATTATAGGCAGCAAAATTTTCTAATCTCACGTGCTATCAGTGTGGACAGAGAGGCCAGATCAAAAGAGATTGTCCACTACTTCGCCCAATACCTCAAGCAAGGACTTTTCATCGGCCACCGGAGAGACTCACTCTGTTACAGATGTCTTGACTTCGAGCTCAGACAAACGGTAACTTACCTCAGTAACTTCGGAAAGATTGTATTCTCTTGTCCCAATGCTGGAAACAATTAATCGCTTAGTGATCCAAGGTAAGACAATCTTTGGAAATTCATACACACTAGCATTAAATGAAAATGGAGCTTTGTATTTTTCTTTGTGTTCAAGTGTATGATTTCTGCTATGGATTCGTTTGAACACACTCTCATCATTTAGCTTATTGCTAATACACATCAAATACTCATTGATCTTGCCTCAAAGGAATAATTTTGGGAGTCACTAGAAAGGGATAAGTTACATGAACCAGCCTCTAGGTTGATACACTGTAGATGATAAGACATTGAACAGTCGTGAGCGTTGAAGTAGAATACCTTGAAACAAAGAGATTAATTTTTTTCCCTAAGGCTTTGAACTTGGAAATAGATTGGGTCCAAGTAGGGTTGAACATTAGAAGTGATGCATGATGATAAGTAAAACCATTCATTTAGCGTGAGAAACACCATTGACCATTGAAAACATTGAAGGGTATTATGTAAAGACCCGCGACATATACGTTTTAAGATATATTTGACTTTTCCTTTTTATTTACATAGGTAATAAATAAAAAAGTGGTAGTCGTGTTATGACTTGTAGGTAAATGACGAGGTATTAGTTTTGATAAATACTTAATAGTGCTTTATTTTATGGAGAATTTCATTTAGTATGTGGGAGGTAATGACACTCCACGTATTAGACTATGATGCGTAGGCTGGATAGATGAGATGTGTTGGGGCACATTGGGTTACCTAAGTATGACTACCGTTCACCGATGACGTCACCTATCAGATCATCAGTGATTGTAGCTACAAATGAAGATAACCCTAAAGGGATTACCAAAAATATAAATAAAGACATTGAAATAATGTGATGTATCTGTAAAATATCAAGGTTGTAGTTTGACCAAGGTAAAGGTCAATGTAGAATCGAGTAAAATCCCAAGTATGAAATTGAAATGGTATGTCAAACAAGACATAGAAGTATTTGAAAACTCATAAGTCGATATGAGACATTGTGATATGATCGCTTGTGTAGAACACCAGAGATTGTGTGATGTGAAAGTCACATGTGAATGATGTATCTGATTACTAGAATGTCGGTTGATAGATTCGTTGGGTTTAATACCCAGGTGTTGGATTAGAGTGCTTGGGCCTTATATACGAACGTGATGGTTGCACTGTGTACCCATGTGTAACGGACGATATGAATGGCATTATATAATCAGATTTGCAAACTATAATTTGTGACTTAAAAGATGAGACTCCATACGAGTATTTGACGAGCATAGACTATCACACCGGTAGACTACCTCACCGGCAGCTACTGGTGAGGGGTGAGATTGTCAATAGTCTCACATAGAGAGTCGATGAGTGAGCATGAGATAGGAATGAATGAAAGTGTCTGTAACGCCCCGCCTTTTTCCCCTCCCCGAAAATCAGAGTCTATGTTTATTTTTTGAAATAAAAGAGTGAGAGAGAGCGGGACGTCATGACGAGAGCTAAGTCTGATTTTCCAAAGCCCGGCCCTTAACTGGCCAACCATACGTGTACGTGGACCAAGTCCATTAAAATGGTTCACACTGTACAACTGTAACACCCCGCCTTTTTCACTATGCTTTCCTAAAACAGAGTCTATTTTTTTTTTTAAAGGAGTGATAGAGAGCGGGACGTCATGACACGAGCTAAGTCCGAACTTCTAAAGTCCGACCCTTAACTGGCTAACCCTATGTGTGCATGAACTAAGTCCATGAAAATGGTTCACACATAACAATATAAACATGCAGAATTAAAATCATAACTGCGGAATTATAATAGAACCTAGTTCTATTCCATTTTAGATAGCAAAGTATTCCAAGTCTTATCCATAATTAACATAACATAATTATCCAAATAAACATCCAACCATAGCAAATTATCTACATTATTACATGCCCAAAGTCTAGTTACTCAAATTACAAGTCCATAAGTAACTTAATCAAAATAAAAACTAAAAGCATTCAAGGTCCTATGCTTGGCCCTTTTCGCGTTCATCGTTCCCCTTGTTTCCTATATCTTCCACTAGGGTAGAAGTAGGGCGTTAGAACAACGCGCCCAGTAGGTATTCCATTTAGGGCTAACACATGGTTAGTACAAAACATGCATATAACATAATAATAAATCCATGTAAAACAATGCCATAACATGTGTCGTATGCAATGAGTCCCACCCATCATAAACACATGTAAGCACCCCCACATAGGTCTTTCGGACTCCCCGACGGAGTGTGGCCCCTCCGGTTATCTCTTGATGGGATTCTCATCATCAAGGTACCCCATATTGGTTTTTCGGATGCCCTGACGGAGTGTGGCCCCTCCGGTTACATATCCTTCATCCCATGCCATGCATGAGATGCTAATGAAACACATGCTATTTTATATTGTAAACATAGCATTAAAACTCACAATTTGAAACATATCTTTTACAACGTAAATTCATCAAATTAAGATAAAAACATTGTAAATAAAACCCATGGTTTCAAAGAGGTGGAATCCTACCAAAAACCACTAACGTGTCCCTTGTGCTTTCGTCCGGAAATCGCTCACGATCATACACCGCCTGTGAGATCCGTTACCTTATAATATATCAATCAATTAAAACCATGTCCCATTTGATTTACAATAATGTCCAAATCCATAAACCCAACTTGTGGGGTTCGGCCATACACCGTCGCCGAACCTTACTTACTAGGTTTTAGTCCCTCCTTTGGTTTATTAATCAATAACCCCTAAGTCCACAAGATACAACTTTGTGGGGTTCGGCCATACTACATGGCCGAACCTCACTTCCTTAATTTGGTGCCTTTTTAGTCTTTTGATCTTTAAATTAAATCCAAGATCATACTATTTCTTATTCATTTAATCTAACATACATAAACCCTAAGTCCATCAAACCTTCCTCATGGGGTTCGGCCATACACCATGGCCGAACCCATGGTCCATTATTTTCACTTAATTACATCCTTGCCATTATTCTATCCATGGCTATTTACCTTGCTTATTTTCATAAGGCTTATGTTCCAAAAATGATCCATACATAGTTCTTTAATCCAAACACATGATCCATCAAATAGTTCATGGGGTTCGGCCACACACCATGGCCGAACCCTATGTCCATCATTTTCACCTATTTACCTTTTTGCCATTTCCTTCATCACCTTATGTTAAGGTTCAACACATAGGTCCATAAACATAGGTATATAATTGAATCCTCCATTTAATCATCCATTCATTTAAAATATACATAGACATAATATCCATAAAATTCCTTCATGCCAACTTAGATTCAAAAACACTATCCATGGGGTACGACCATGTAACACCCCGCCCTTTTCACTCTAATTTTCAGAGTTTATTTTTTTTTTTGAAATATAATAATCATGTGATCGGGGCAGAGTGTCACGACGCGAGTTAAGTTCGGATCTCTAAGTCCGACCCTTAACTGGCCAAGCCCATGTGCGTATGAACTAAGTCCATAAAACTGATCCGCACATGGTACATATATAACTTGCGGAATTAACTTAGTTTTAATCTAACTGAGGTTATAATAGAACCTATGGGTATTCCAATTTTCCATTCTTAGATAGCAAAGTACATAACTTATTCTCCAAAATTACTAATCAATCTTAACTAATCGTTCAATCAAACCATCCAACTTAAAACAAACCATAGCATCTATCTTAACTACTTATTAAAACCAACAAATCTAGTTACCAAATTACAGTGTCCACATAATTCAAATAACACATCCATGAATAGTCCATTCAAGTCCATTCAAAATCATTCAAACCGCCCAAGTTTCCTTGCTTGGTCCTCTTCTCGATCCACGTTCTTCCCTTTCCCTGCGTCATCCACTAAGGATATAGATAGGGCGTTAGATCAACGCGCCCAGTAGTGTTTCCGAATAGGGCTACCACATGGTTAGTCAAAAACATGCAAATAATATAATAATAACACATGTGTGACAAAATTCCATAAAAACATGCTATGTATGAAATGGACATGTATGAGTCCCACCATCACCATTCAACACAGCCATCACTTGACGGGATTCTCATCGTCAAGGTAACCCACAGTGGTCTTTCGGACGCCCCGACGGACTGTGGCCTCCGGATCCCTCCTGATGGGATTCTCATCATCAGGGTACCCCACAGTGGTCTTTCGGACGCCCCAACGGAGTGTGGCCTCCGGTTACAACACCATCATCCCATCCCATGCCATGCATGAGATGTCTATGCAAACATGTCATTTAGAAACATAACTTTATAATCATATAAGTTATCGAAATCAACATAAAACAGCATATGAAATAGTGGTTACAATAAAGGTAGGAAACCTACTCTAAGTCACTTAGATTGCCCGCTCTTGTGAACCGTCTTCCGTTTACGGCTTGTTCACCGTTCTAGCAATCCCAATACCTTATTTACATAACAGCAAGTTAAACATTCATCCATGTGATTCCATCTTAATCTAAGTCCCAAAAATCCACTTTGTGGGGTTCGGCCATACCCTATGGCCGAACCGCACCCATTTGAAACTTTGGTCTCTTTTAATTTTGGATTAACACCATCCAAATAATTTATTGACAACCTCAATCCACAAAATATCACTTGGTGGGGTTCAACCATACTACATGGCCGAACCACACCATATTGGTTTGGGTCCATACATCCAACCCCATCATTATACCATCTTTGATCATTTCATCAATAATTACCTTTATGCCATTGCTATCAATAAATAATTTTACTAACATTAAAACCAGCGATCCTTTTCATGAAATGGATTCATTAAGCCCATGCTCATGGTCCATGGGGTTCGGCCATACATATGGCCGAACCCTATGGCTTTCCCATTTAAACCTCCAAGTCCTAACTTAGCCATAGTACCCCATAGTTCGACCATGAGATGGCCTAACCATGATTTGTCCAAATGTTCACTTGATACCCTTTTCAAACACCTCATATTGTTCCATAATATTCAAACTTGAGACCTTTTGATTCAACCAAAACAGTCCATAAAAATGGTCCATGGGTTCGGCCATGCACATGGCCGAACCAATGGTTCTCTTGATTCAATTGGTCCATCATCTATCATCTTTGATGGCTAATTAATTTCTTATATGAAGTCCATAGATAAACCTATCTTATTCTTAAATCAAAGCACATAATGATTACATAATATCCATCCTACACTTAACCCAAATAACCATCAAAAACAGTCCATGGGGTTAGGCCATACACATGGCCGAACCCCAAGGTTTCCTTGATGTAAACCCTCCAATATTTGTCCATATTTTTGGTCAGTACTTAGCTTAATAAACACATAATTCAGTCATGTAATAACTGGTCAAAATCAGTGACTTATCTCCCTTTAAAATCCTTTAAAAGAACTTCAATACATAATATGAATTTCATCTCTCAAACACCATAAAAATCACCAAGTTTTCCCATGGGGTTCGGCCATCCAAAGGGCCGAACCCTATGGTCCATATTTTATCACTTTTAAACATCATAATCCCATATTTAAACCATTGATGGATCTGGCCATACGATGGCCAGATCTCATTTTCTTAACCAATCTATTAAACAAGGGTTCAAAATGCACTTACGAACACCGCGTCTCCTTCGGTTCTTTTGACTCCTTTCTTGACCCTTTATTTCCTCGACCTCTCCATCTCTCTTACTGTTCTTTGGACTGAGACTGACCTTGCTGCAATCTCCTTGGAATACTTCAGCCAGATGACATGGATTTGAGGGAGAAAGAGAGAGAAAGGAAACTTTGATCTTAAACCTTGGTGCCAACTCCTTTTGCTCAAAGTGTGCTTTTGTCTTGGTGAAAGAAATCAACTAAGGACTGATTGCAAATCAGTAACCAGCTGCTGTTCTTGCTTTTGGAATGTAGAAGACAGCAAAGAGAGAGAGAGATAGAGAGAGAAAATTGAACCTCTTTTGGCTACTCAAATTCAGCCCAAACTTGCCTCACATGTAACTCCCATATTAACCCCAAGTCCTTTATGCTTACTTGGGGGTTTCATCTATGCAATGAAACCTCCCCAAGCTCTCCAACGTCTCCCATGCTGGTATTTGTGTAACCTCTCCTTTTCTTCCTCCTCTCATTATCATCTTACATGGGGGTTTCATCTAGAAATGAAACCTTCCCCCCCCTCCAATGTGTAGTCTTATCATATTTGAATTTTAAAAGTCAAAACCTCATTTGTAACTCTATAATACAGCAGCTCCATTCAGCCCATTTGATCCTCATCAATGTCCCATTTGAGAGTTTCATTCTTGAAATGAAACTCCCCTCCTCCAAGTGTGAACACACTTTGTAACTCCCATTGGTTTTAATATCTATCTTGGAGTTTCAACTTTTAAATAAAACTCTCCATGTTCCAATGACTAGCCCCTTGGTTAACCTTGTATTTGTAACTCAAAACAGCTACCGCACTTATCTCACTGAATTTTCAGCCCATTTGACTTCCATTTTTGACTCACTCAACTCAATGTCCAACTCACCATAATTAATGCATTTCATTCAATGCACATGAGTTAACTCAACCCTTGATTTAATTCCAACTCACTTCAGTCCCACTCAACTGATTTAACTCGTGTTTTAGCTCCCTAGAGGGTCCACACGGTCAACCATAGTCAACTCGACCCGTTGGGTCCACTTTTAGCTCCTTGACCCGTTTTTGACTCCATGACCCAATTATGGTATTTTGGTCATTTCTAATTGGTTTTCACATATGGATCAAGCCTACCCATTTTTTCTCCACTTGATTTCCAATCAAATAGGCTTAACCCCATTTAATTTAAAATCACAAAACGGTCAAATAATCCAGTAAGACCCGATGGGTCCCATTTGGGCCCTTTGACCCATTTAGCCATTTTTGACCCAATTGATGTAAATTACCCATCCAATCAAACCTGGCATTCATAATGTGCTCATATGATCTTAATTTGAGCAATGGACCATACCATTTCCTTACTTAACATCACAAAATAATTAATTTAACACATCAGGGGCATTTTCGTAATTTAGCCACTTCATTGAGAAATTACCCATCCAATCAAACTTGACATTCATAATGTGCTCATATGATCTTAATTTGAGCAATGGGCCCCACTATTTTCTCATTTAACATCATAATTAATAAATTTACCAATCCAGGGGCATTTTCGTAAATATTTATCTTATTGAGAAATCGAGGTGTTACAGACCATACACCATGGCCGAACCCATGGTCCTTTAGTTTCATCCCTTTGGCTATCACTTCTTTCCTTAGGTAATCACCCATACCTAAATTGTTTAACGTTGTTAATGTAATAGCCTGAATTTTTAAATCCGTATATATATGGCATTTACTTATTTTTATAATGGAAAAATTGGAAATTTTGATATTATGGATGTTAAATGGATCAAATTTTGGGGCAAAGGCCCAAGTATGGTCCAATGGACCATGGGGTGAATAGAACTCATTTAAGAGGGCTCAATAATGGTCAAAGTGGGCCCGATAACCATGTGGGACCCAATGGATCAAAATTTATTCAAAACTCTAAGGTAAATAGTAGATAATAATTTAACTGGGCCGTGGGCCCAATGGTGGCCCAATTGATTTAAAAAGGGTGAATTGGAATTAAACCCTCTAAGTTAGTAATGAAATGAAATGGCATGACCAAGTGGGGCCCACCTCCACCTCACCAAGTGAGGTGGCGTGTGGACCAAGGCAAAGGTGGGGCCAACCATCATGGTTGACTTGGTCAACCATGGATAAATTGAGAGGACTAAGGTGGATCAAGGAGAATTAAATTGATTAAATTATTGTAAAATTATCTAAGTTAAAATTAATGGAATTAAAGTGACATGGCCAAGTGGGGCCCACCTCCACCTCATCAAGTGAGGTGGCGAGTGGGGTAGGTACAGGTGGGGGCCGTCCACCATGGTTGACTTGGTCAACCATGGGTGGATTTCTTAAAGAGATAGATTAATGAAATTAAATTAGATGGGAAATAATTAACCTAAAGGATCCAATTAATTAAATTAATTAGATTGGTCAATTAGGGTCAACATGGCTAAGTCAAAGGGGACAAGTCAATGATGGTTTCATCTCATTGAAACCACCTAAGAAAACACAAAATTACCATGGACTTAGGGTGGTGGTTTTATCTCAACCACCACCACTCCAAACATGGTGACCCATACCCAAATGATGTTGGTCAAGTAGTCAAAGGGGGGAAGACCCAAACCACCCATTTTCCACACCAAAACCATTGGCTAGTGGTGGTTTTGTCTCAACCACCACCACCAAAGTCAAGGTAGCCCATGCTTGGTTGGTGGAGCCATAATGGGGGAGTATGGTCCAAGTAAGACCAAAGAAATGAGATGAGTTTTACCTTAGCCTTTCCATTCCATCTCACTCTCTCCCTCTCTCCCTCACTCACCAAAACCGTCCCTCACTTCCATAGAGAAGAAAAGAAGAAAACTTAGAGGAGAAGAAGAAAAGAAAGGAAAGAAACTAAGTGTTGGAAAACCACCACCACTATCAAAGTTTGGGGTGATTTTCTCATCACCTTCCCCTCTCCCTCTCTCAAGAAAACCCACTCAGTCTTGGCCGATCCTAAGCTTAGAGGGTCTCACCATTTGATCAAGCTCATCTTGACTGTACATCAAGGAGAAGAAGAGAAGAGAAGGCTAAGGAGAGCAAAGAGGAAAGAAGGACCAGAGGAGTCGTCAGGGTGTAAGAATTCTTAAAACAAGAGTTTATATATTTTTTTAAGATAGGATATGGAATCCATTTCTTAGACTAAATGTGGCCAAAACTGTTGTGGGCCATGGATCTAAGATCCATCCAACGGTAGGATAAGAAATGGATGAGATGGAAGAGATGGTTTAAGGAAAAATAAAATGACATGGATAAGATGGACCATGAACCATGGGTTCGGCCATGGTGTATGGTCGAACCCTATGGTGTTGAAAAGTGATTTTTTTAAATGGGTTTAAAGGATGGAAATGATGGATTAATATGTTAATATTTTGGAAGTTTTAAAAGGGCCAAAATGAATGAGGGTTATTGATTTTAAAAATGGATTTTTAGTGAAGAAAAACCATGGACAAACATGGGTGAGATAATGGCCTTAAAATGGCACCCATGAAAGTGAACCATGAACCATGGGTTCGGCCATGGTATATGGCCGAACCCTATGGTGAGGTTTGGTGATTTTGATGAAAGTAAAAAGAGTGGAAAATTATGGAGAGAGATGATAATTTTAATAGATTTATGAGTAAGGTATGCGATGTCTTAAATGGGATGAAAAATGGAGATTTAAATGGATGATTTAATTTCATTAGAGATATGATTAAAAGGGGATAAAATGAACCCAATAAAATGGAATTTAGGCATCATGGGTTCGGCCATGGTGTATGGCCGAACCCATGACCCCTTTATGGGCCACATTTTGGGCCAAATATGGAATGCCGTATGAGATTAAACGATTTCAAATTTTATTAAATTAGGTGGCTGATTTTGTTGCATGTTAGGTCATGGTTAATGAATCCTTAATGGATCTAAGTTATGGATGAATTTTAGACTTAAAATATACATGAATGGGTGAATGATTAAACATGGAAGAGAGAGTGGCAAAATGGTAATTATTAGCCACATTGAAGAACCATGGGTTCGACCATGGTACATGGCCGAACCCTATGTGGGTTGGACATGAAAATGGATATATTATGAATGAATAAATGAAATGGATAGTTGCTGCGTTTTAGGCTCGTAAATCGGAATATTTAAAATGGTCAAAATGGGAATTATGCATATGGTTAAGCCAATGAGAAATGTGGCTAAGTTAAGAGTTGATCTTGATAAACTTGTAATGTATTTAGGGATCACTAATGGATCTAAGGGTGTGATCAGTTAGGGACTTAATCATGAAATAAAATATGGACTAATTCGGTAAATATATAATAAGGTATCGGGATGTCGCAAACGGTACGCGATCGGCGACTGGATTATCGAACGGAAACGTAATGGGACGCTAAGCGGTATTCGGTAGGATTCCTACCTCTTTGTAAGCCGTGGATATGTGATGGTGATTTTAAATTATTTTGATGATTATGTGATTTGGCTTATGATGGATTTTTTATTATGAATTATATGTTCATACTATGGCTTATATATTTTGATATTATGCATTATATGGCTATGTATGATATATATTAAGTTATGGTTTATATATATATATATATATATATATATATATATATATATATATATATATATATTACATAGCATAATGCACTTACATCTCATGCATGGCATGGGCGGGAAAATAATGAAACTGGAGTCCATGCTCCGTCGGGGCGACCGAGAATCAAACATGGGGATAGCTCTTATGCTATAACCGGAGTCCATGCTCCGTCGGGGCGACCGAGAATCAGACATGGGGATAGCTCTTATGCTATAACCGGAGTCCATACTCCGTCGAGGCGACCGAGAAGCAAACATGGGGACACCTTGACGAGGCTTTGCCGTCAAGGGGGATACGATATTTTATGATGATACGGTGGATGGGTGGGACACATGACATTGGCACCCATGGCATGGCATTCATCATATGTTTATTATATTATTGTCGGTATGCATGTTATCACTAACCCATGTGCTAGCCCTACTCGGAATCCTACTGGGCGCGTTGACTAACGCCATACTTCTACCCTAGCTGATGACGCAGGAGATGGCAGAAACGGTGGACACGCCGGGAGCCAAGCTTAGGAGCTTGGGAAGCGGATATCTAGTTTTATTTAAGTTTCATTTTGGAGATGTAATTTAAAGTAGCTTAGCTTGTCGGACTGTATAATTTATATTTCTTGCTATGGTTTGGACTGCATTATGGACAATATCGTTTTGAGGCATAAATGTGAACATAGGGGTATTTTGGTAAGTTAATGTTGTATCTTCCCTTCTATCTAAAAACCGGTAGGATAGACTCTATTATCATGTTCCGCATTCAGTTAGTCTCCGCGAGCTTACTATCTACGCGTGAACCGTTCTCGTTGATCAGTTCCGCGCACGCGTGGGGTTGGCCAGTTAAGGGTCGGGCTTTAGAAACTCGGACTTAACTCGCGTCATGACGTCCGCGCCCGTTGTCACTTTTATTTAAAAAAAATAAAATAAATAGACTCTGATTTCGGTGAAAATGGGGCGGGACGTTACAGTTAACAACTTAATTCCATAAACAGACCTCAGGGGTTCGGCCATACACCATGGCCGAACCCATGATCTTTCATTTTAGCTTATATTTACAACTTTGTCATCATTTCCAAGATCTAACTATATGAATATAATTCCATAATTCTTTATGGGGTTCGGCCATACCCCTTGGCCGAACCCATGGTCTAAGGTTCTTCACTAACAACCTTCCATTTAAACCCTTTAACATCTTTATAACATTGCATGGTTTTCATCCCTCAAAAACACATAAAAATTAACCAATGTTCTTTCATGGGGTTCGGCCATGCACTATGGCCAAACCCTGTGGTTCCTCCTTTCCATTAAAATACTATAATCATCCCCCAATTTTCTTCCATGGGGTTCGGCCATACACCATGGCCGAACCTATGGTTCCTTTCTTTAAACAAAATTATCAAAATACTTACCAGTTTCGCGACTCCTCCGGTTTTCCTTCTCTCCGACTTGTTCTTCTGATCCATTTCTTCCTTAGCCTCTTTTGTATGTAATCCTCTTTCTTCTTGATCTTTCACACAGCTGGCTGCCCTTTCCTTCTCTGAACACTGCCGAGAACTCCTTGTTGACAGAGCACCCAGCGTCAACCCTCCCTTGATTGTGTATGTCGTGCGCCCCTAGTCTTATGCTACCTTTCTTTTATAAAAAACTCCACTCGGTCCTATCTTGCTGAAATAGCAATTGCCGTGCATATGCTTCCCACTTTGGAGAGTCCGTTGCTGATAAATCGGTGGTCCCTCCAATAGTAATTGCCATTCCTCACTTTCAGCCGATGTAATATACATAGAAGTTGCCAAGACCCTTTTATTTAACAAATCCCTAGTATCACTCTTAACAAAGGAAAAGACCCCTTTTAAAGAGATTCTAGCGCATCATCATGGATGTGCATATCTCATACATGGCCATGCACAATATCCCATTCCTAAAATCTTTCCATCAATAACTTCCATCCGTTGACAATATCCCATTCCTAAAATCTTTCCACCAATACCTTCCATCCGTTGACAATATCCCATTCCTAAAATCTTTCCATGTTCCCTCTATGTGCATGCCACTTAATCCAGATCCCTTATTTATAGACATATTGCATTACCATTTTAATTAAGCCCCATTTAATTTAAATTGAACCTTAAACCATAACCGTTGGGTCCTAATTGGGCCATTGACCCAACACCTTACCCATCTAAGGTTCATATCTGTTAATTCACAATTAAAATGGCAAATTCCGAAATTATTGATAACATGGGATTTCGAAGTGTTACAACAATGGCTAAACTTGCAGAAATAAATATAATGCGGAAATTATAATAGAGTTTTATCCTATCCAATTTTAAATAAGAAGGAAGTCCATCACTTAATAATAATTACCTTAACTTAAAATTCCAAAATAAAAGTCCAAACTTTAGCAAATAGTCTAAGTTATTACAGTCCCAACGAGCTAATTACTCAAATTACATTTCCATAAATAAAACTTAAATAAATAAATCTAGCTCATCCAAGCTCCTAAGCTTGGCTCCGATCACGTCCTTCTTCCGTCCATTTCCTGTGTCATCATCTAAGGTAGAAGTAGGGCGTTAGACAAACCGCCCAGTAGGTACTCCGAGTAGGATCAACACATGGATTAGTATAAACAAAAACACATAGATATAAATAATATCAAAACCATGCAAGTCAATGCCATGCCATGGGTGTCATATGCCATGAGTCCCACCCATCATCCATATCACAATCACATAGTATCCCTCTTGATGGAAAATCCTCATCAAGGTATTGTCATGACTCCCCGCGAATGCCTTATCGGTCGCCCCGAACGGAGCGCGGACTCCGGTTACATTTCAAATATAGTATCCCTCTTGATGGATAATCCACATCAAGGTATCCCCACGAATGCTTTTTCGGTCGCCCCGACGGAGCGTGGACTGTTGTTACAATTCAATCATACATCCCTTGGAATTAGTATGGATTCCTCCCCACGGTTGCTTTATCGGAAATCCGAATGGAGCGTGGACTCTGCTTACAATTCAATCATACATCCCTTGGAATCAGTGTGGATTCCTCCCCACGGTTGCTTTATCAGAAATCCGAATGGAGCATGGACTCCTCTCATTTAATCGCTCCCATGCCATGCATGAGATGCAAGTGCAAACATGCTATGTAATAATAAACATCATAGCATTAAATTCCATCATTGAAACATAGTACTTTAATACCAAACTTAACATAGAAGTAAAATCATTCACATATGCATATTCCATGGTTTTCAATAAGGTAGGAATCCTACCAACGTCCCAATACCGGGTCCTTGTGTTTCCGTCCAAAAATCGATCACCGATCACGTCAAGCCGATCGTACACCTGCTTATGAAATCCCGTTACCTTATTACATATAAATAAATCAAACCAATGACCCATTTGATTTCCAACGAACCCTATGTCATCCTATGTCATTTTCATTTATAACCATAGTCTTTTATTCGGTTGAGTCCCTCAAGAGGTTTCCATCATACCTTAGGACTGAAATATGTTTTCCACAATCACCTATGAGTGGGGTTCGGCCATACAACATGGCCGAACCTCACCCTTTTGGTTTGGACCCCTTCTTAAGTCCTTGTTATTTTAACCAATGGTCAACCATTATTCATTCTATTATTTCTTAAATCAACATCCCCATAGTTAATCAAAAACAACACCAACATACTTCCATGGGGTTCGGCCATACAACATGGCCGAACCCTATGGTTCATCTTTTCCTCTTAAAACCACATACCCATGATTATATCCTTTGATGGGGTTTGGCCATACATCATGGCCGAACCTCATCCAATCCCTTTTTAGTTCTCAATGGTCCATGCATAAAATCTAGGGTTTGGCCATGCAAGGCCAAACTAATGATCTTTAATCATAATCCTTATATTGGACATGCATGAGGTCCTTAGCCATATATATACATATTATCCTTAATAATAACCTATCTTACCCCTTGGCAAGATTAGGGTTTTGTCCATTTTTTTCCATCTTATTCCTTGGATGGATTTTAAATCCATGGCCCATAACATTTTTGACCAACTCTCCAAATCCGAAATGGAATCCCATGGTTTCCTTAACCTCCTTTTAATTTATAATTCATATCAAGGAATACTTACCGATTCCGCGACTCCTCCATTTTCTTTCGCTCCGTCTTGCTCCTCCGCTTTTCTCATTCCTTAGTCTTTTCTTTCTTTCTCCTTGATCTTCGGCCAAAGTGTGTGTTCCTTGAGAGGGAGAGGGTTTAAGATGAAAACCCCAAAGAGATGGTTCGGCCTTGGTGAAGGTTTGAGAGAGGGAGAGGAGGAGAGAATGGGAGAAAACTCTAAGTCTTTCTTGTCTTAGTGAGAGAGGTTGGCCAAGCTTGAGAGAGGGAGAGAGGATTTGACATAGAAAAATCCCTAAGTGTTTCCTTGTTCAATGAGAGGGTCGACCAAGTTTGAGAAAGGGAGAGAGTGAATGAGATGGAAAGAGCCCTTTCCATCTTGTCTAAGGTTTCCTTGGGTAAGACTCCATCCTCATCAATGTGGAGTCTTCCCCATGAGTCCTTTGACCAAACAAGGGAGTCCATGCCGTCCACATGGCACACACCACCCTCTCCAACGGTTTTGGCTTGGTGGTTTGCATGAGATGGAACCCCCACCTCGCCTTTGACCAACCATGAGAATGCATGGCCTCCACATGGGTTCTTTGTCTAGCCAAGAGGGTGCATGCCCTCCACATGGCATACCACCCCCATCTCCAACGATTTTGGCTTAACTAGTGGTTTCCATGAGACGGAAACCACCCTCCTCTCCTTTGAGTCACTCCATCTTTTCATCTTCCATATGACTCACCCCCATTTGACTCACTCCATTTAAATGCAACTCAACTCAAGCATTAAAATTTATTTCCATCTAACTTAGGTGTTTTAATTAAATAATTTAATTCAACTCACATCACTTGATCCTCTTTAATTCACCTTTGAACTCACCCATGGTTGACCAAGTCAACCATGGTGGCCGGCCCCACATGTGCCCTAGTCCACACACCACCTCACTTGATGAGGTGGACTTCGGTCCCACTTGGCTATGCCACTTGGATAATTCCTCATACACTTGCCACCTCACTTGATGAGGTGGACCCCATGCCTTTGATCTTAATTGGGTCCATGATCCGATTAAATCCATTCCTTACCCATTTACCCTAATTATCAACCCATCTTGACCCATTGGGTCCCAATTGGGCATTTGACCCAATTGACCACTTTGACCCAATTAAATAGAATTAATCATATCCATGGTCCATTGGACCATTCTTGGGCCATTGCCTCAATTCTTATCCATTTAACATCAATTCCATCTATGAATCTTAATTTTTAACATTTAAAATAGATAATAGCCAATATATTTATTGCTTGAAAATCCGGGCTATTACAGTGTCATGGTACCAAGTGAAGTGAAATATGTCGATTTACACGAGACCACGATAGACATAATGATTCTAAAGAAAACATTGAAATCCATGAATAAATGGATTCATATTTGGGGTATTAACCCGAAACAGAATATAGAACTTATAATTGAATAAGGATCCTATGATGGACCAGACCTGTGAAGAACGAAACTTATCTGATTTAAAAGAACTAGGTCAGATGAATGGGACGTTCTGGCATAACGTCTGGAATGGCATGCCATCAACTAGTACTCAAGATTTTGGTAGTTAGCCTCAAGATGATAGACTCATCTGAGACGTTGGGTAGGTAATACATTAAGGACATTGTCCGATTGCATGGGATACTCAGGACCATTGTATCCGATCGAGATGGCAGTTTCACAAGCAGGGTATGGTAGAGTTTGCAAACAACTATGGGGACAGACATACTATATAGCACAACATTCCACCCTCAGACAGACGGACAGTAAAAAAGGACCATACAAATATTGAAAGAGATGCTGAGAGCTTGTATGTTAGACATCCAGGGCAGGTGGGAGGATCACCTTCCACTGGTGGAATTTTCATACAACAACAGTTATCAGGCTAGTCTCCAGATAAATTCATTTGAAGCATTGTATGGTTTACCATGTAGATCACCAGTTTGTTGGACTAAGGCAGGCAAAACTGCACTCATTGGACCAGATTTCATCGCAGAAACAATAGAGTAGATCAAAGTCATTCGACAACATCTGTTGACTGCTCAGAGCCGACAAAAGAGCTATGCTGATAAGAGAAGAAGGCCGTTGACAAATGAAGTGGGAAACTTAATATTTCTTAAGATCTCACCAACAAAAGTCCTGATGAGATTCAGAAAGAAAGGGAAGCTGATGCCGAGGTTTATAGGACCATTCCCAATCCTTGATAAGATTAGCGAGGCTGCATATCGCATAGCACTTCCTTCACAGCTATCAAACATGCATAATGTATTTCATGTTTCAATGTTGCGAAAATACATTCCTGATCCATCGCATGTTTTGGATGTAGAAGAGTTGGGTGCTCAAAGCGACATAACTTACGTCGAAAAACCCACCAAGATCATAGGTACAGAATAAAATGTATTAAGGAACATGGTAATTCCTTTCTTCAAAGTGGTGGGGGAGAGACACGGAAATGAAGAACCAACTTGGGAAATGGAATTAGAAATGAGGGTCTCTCACCCAGAATTGTTTGGGTAGAATTTCTTTTCTTTTGGAATCCAACCTTCCTCTAATTTTCGGGACGAAAATTTCAAAAGATTGTAGTATTGTAAGGACCCAGAGTTTTAACTCCCTCTTTTATGTAATTTTTTTATCATTTAAATGAAATATATGACTTTTGGTCCAAGTAATGTAAGTATATATTAAAGAAATGAGGGAAACTAAATTTCCCTCAGGCGACACATCGACATGGACGATGTGTCGGAAAGGCTGAAATTTCTGGACGATGCATCGACTGGGTCGATGTATCAGGCAAAAGAAAATCAAATTGGTCAACACATCAACAAAGTCGATGTGTCTAAGTAACCGGGACGTCTTCAGCAGATGCTCTGTCTACCACTGTCCAAACCTTTCGTTTTTCCATGCATGGGCATTCGCCATGCCTCTTCCGTTTTCTATGACTCAATTAAGAGTCTAGGGATATCAAGAAAGGATGATAAAAAGAAGAGAAAATGAAGGAAAAATAAAGAAAAAAAAAGGAGAGAAAGACAGAGAGAAGAAACCACAGAAGGAAAGTGTCCGACCACCTCTCTTGCTCATCCAAGTGCACCCTCTCACTCATATCTCAACCCTTAACTCACCTGGAAACCTTTTCATCTCCCCACAGACTTCCTCTGTTCCGAAAAAGGAAAGAAAAACAAAGCAAGGGGAAAGAGAAATCAAGCTAGCAAAGTGGGAGGAAAGCAAGGAGACAAGGGATATCACTCTGCACTCATTTCGGGTACACCTACGAATCACTCGAGGTAGGTGAATCTATGGTCTCTTTCAATAAAATAATAATACTAGGGTAATTAGAAAATATGTGTGCATGGGTTTGAAAAGAAAGAACCCAAGAATAATGAACTTATAAGTAAAGGGAAGCCATGGATGATGGGTCCATGACTTTTGATTCAACCCAATCGGCATATCGACTTCGTTGATGTGTCACCTAGGCTGAGAATCCAGGAACAGAAAATGATAAGTATGGAATTGAAACCCATGACGACACATCGCCTGTGTCAATGTATCTGTCTGGGTATGACAAAAATGAAGAATGGAACAAGGGGACACTGAATTGATTTTGGAGCGACCCATCGATGTGTTGGTATGGGCATGACTGAACTACAAAAGAGATAAGAACATATGCCAGGGCGATGTATCGACCAGATAGATGCATTGGCCTAGGTATGATAAAAAAATTGAAGAGAAACTAGTTCCAGTACGATGTATCGACCAGATCGATGCATCGGCCTGGGTATGATAAAATAGAAATAAGGGACTGATTTATGTATGATGTATCGACTAGATCAATAAGTCGGCATGGAAATGAAAATGAACAATTGAAAAGACGAAGGGGGAAGGAATCTGTGAACATGTCGAACTTGTCGATATGCAGATGGATCCCTTACTGATGAATCGACCAAGGCCAACATGTCGTCATGAGTAACTAAAAATGAGATTAAAGGTAATGAACCGATTCAAAACCTATGCATCGAGTATGTCATGTATCGCCAGAAGAACACAGTATGAATATATGCATGTATAGATGTATCGAGTGGATCGATACATGTAATCGGGAAATAAAGGACGACTTAAGAAATTAATAAATCAAATCAGGAGGATATGTCGACAAACTCGACATATCGACTGTATGAACCATTGGATATATCGACTGTGTCGATATATACATATATGACCAGAAAATAAACTAGAAAACTTACACTAGAACAGACAGAAACCAAAAGACATATTGAGATTGTCGATGTGTCGAATGTGTCTAGTGGCGATGTATCGACAATGTCAATATGTCGGCTTGAAACAGAGACGATTTAACAAGTTTAATATATCTATTGTTAAAATAAAATATGAACGAAATATTTTAGGTCTTGGAAATCATACAGTAGACCTTTAGGTCTGGTTTAGACCTACACCGATTAGACAAGGATTTTATGTGTTATAAACTATAAATTGTGATTTGAAACATGTACATGGACAAAAACAATGGAGGGTAATTCCGACGCCATTCGAACAAACGTTTGAGTTTTCCTTTGGTTGATCACTTTCGATCAGGTAGGAGTTCATACTTTATTGAAGCACAATGAGGTGAATGATTTTATTATATGTTATATCTTTTAAAAACATAAATTTGGACTTATAAGATTATGATTTTATTATGTAAATGGAAATGATTTTGACGAGAAATTATTTGATTTATGATTTTGTCATCATGATTGCACACATTACTTCATGCATGGTTGCATAGGAGGGCTGACATTAGCAAGCCAATAAGGAAATGTCAGGACTTTGCTTGGTTTCGCATGAGAGTGATTTGCAGTGTCGATGTAACACCCCGCCCTTTCAGTCGAAATCAAAGTCTATTTTTTTTTTTTTTTTTTAATAAACAAAAGTGATAATGAGCGGAGTGTCACGACGCGATCTAAGTCCGAACTTCTAAAGTCCGACCCTTAACTGGCCAAACCTATGTGTGCATGGACTAAGTCCATGAAAACGGTTCACACATAGTACTTTATAATTCTTGCAAAATATTACTTAATCTAACTACGGATTATAATAGAACCTAAGTCTACTCCATTTTAGATAGCAAAGTACATAGTCATTTATCCAAAATTACCTTAACTTAATCATTCAGTCAAACCATAGCAAATATTAAATAAGTTATTACATGCCAACATCTCACTACTCAAATTACATGTCCATGTAAACTTATCAAAATATCAATAATAAAATCCATTCAAATAACCAAGCTCCTATGCTTGGCATCTTTCACGATCCTCGACCCCATCCTTTCTTGTGTCATTCACTAAGGTAGAAGTAGGGCATTAGAACAGCGCGCCCAGTAGGAATTCTAAGTAGGGCTATCACATGGGTTAGTATCAAATATCATATAAAATATCATATCATCAAAATTCATGTAGAATCATGCCATGCCATATGCCTTATGCAATGAGTCCCACCCATCACATACATACAACCTCTTGATGGTATTCTCCTAATCAAGATATCCCCACAGTGGTCTTTCAGACGCCCCGACGGAGTGTGGCTTCCGGATTCTCCTTGATGGCATTATCCACATCAAGGTCTTCTCACGATTGCCTTACGGACGCCCCGACGGAGCGTGGCCTCCGGTTACAAATTCCCCTCCCATGCCATGCATGAGATGTTCAAGTCCATATGCTATGCAATATAATTAACCATAGCATTTAAAAAACTTTACTTTTCAAACATAATATAATTACAATATAGAACATCAAATAAGATAAAACCATATGCATATCCATGTTTCAATAAGGTAGAATCCTACCAATGACAACTAGTTTGACCTCGCGTTCTTGTTCGAAAACCGTTCACGACCGTATACTGTTTGTGAAGTCCCGTCACCTTGTTACATAACAACAAGTCAAACTAAAGTCCCATAATGTCCAAAACCATATACACACTTGGTGGGGTTCGGCCATACAGCATGGCCGAACCTCACCTACTTAAATTGGGTCCTTTTTGGGTTTTAACCAATCATTTTCAAGTAGTCATTTTGAAACCCTAAATCCACCAAATATAACCTTGTGGGGTTCGGCCATACACCATGGCCGAACCTCACTAATTTTGTTTTAGTTCCTCTTTTGGGTTCTTAAGCCCAATCATACAATTTCCATTGATCTATCGATTTATACATTAATCATTTTACCCACATAATAATCTAAGTCCAAAAACAACACTTGTGGGGTTCGGCCATAGACTATGGCCGAACCTCACCTATTTGATTTTATTCTTTCCTTTGATTCATTACTTCCTAATTTCTTAGTTCATCACTTAACAATAAATCATTCACCGTTGGTAACCTCCTAATCCATAAAACCTTGGTCCATGAAAATCCATCTTAGTGGGGTTCGGCCATACAACATGGCCGAACCTCACCATCATAATTTGGTCCTTTTTAATTATATCCAATTGCCAATCCATTCATCTAAGCATTACATATTCATCATCTAACACTTAATCATCCACCATTGTCACTCCATTTAAATCCATTTAGACCCCTTAAAAATAAAATACCATACATAGCACTTGGTGGGGTTCGGCCATACACCATGGCCGAACCTCACCCTTTGGTTTTGGTGCTCCTCTTTCCATTCTTTTTGATAATCCAAATGCATCCAAGTTCACCAATTTTCATCCATTTTAAACCTTAAAAAACATCCACTACCTTCCATCCTTTAATCATCGAAAATGTGTTATCCATTTACTTAATCCATATTTCCATTACCTACAAACAATTATCTTTTCATGGGGTTCGGCCATACAAAGTGGCCTAACTCTATGATCCATGTTCTTCCCTTTTTAAACATCATTAGCCATGATTTTTAACCCTTGATAGGTTCGGCCATACAATGGCCGGATCATGCTTCCTTAACCATTTTATTTAACAAGTGTTTATTGAGCACTTACCAATACCGCGACTCCTCCGGTTCTTTCACTCCTTCTTGATCCTTTACTTCCTTAGCCTCTCCTTCTTCCTTCTTGTTCTTTTGGCCAAGACTGAACTTGCTGCACACCCCTTGGAATAATTCGGCCAAATGATATGGATTGAGAGAGAAGCTTAGAACAATGCTCCAAATCCTTGTCTTGAGAGTGGTTGTCTTTGCATGATGGTTTGAGATCACCAATCTTTTCTAAGTCTATACCTTGAGAAGTGATCGGCCAAGAGTGTGATTTGTGGAGAAACAACCAGCCAAGGTTCTTGTCTAGAGAGGTGGGATGGCCAAGGGAGAGAGAGTGAGGGAGAGAATGAATGGAAAACAAGCATGAGGGTTGACCAAAGGTGGTGTCCCTTGATGGCACCCTTTTGTAACTCCCCTCCCCATTCATCTCCTTCACTTATTCCATTTGGGGGTTTCATCCTTGAGATGAAACCCTCCCGACGGTTTTGGCTCTTGGGCTGCCTTGGTGCAACCTTCTCCCCCAAGCTCCCTCCTCTCATTAAAGCTTCAAATGGGGGTTTCATCTTAAGATGAAACTTTCCCCCCCTTTCCAATGTGTGTCCTTTGAATTTTGAATTTGAAATGAACCCTCACTCCTCACCTCTCCATTACTTCTCCATGTGGGGGTTTCATCTTTGAGATGAAACTCCCATGCCAACGTGTAGCCTAGGTGTATCCTCCCTCAAGGTGTGAATCCATTTTGTAACTCCACAAAACGCCGCCTCCCATTCATTACTTATCTTGGAGTTTCATGCATGAGATGACCTCCCATGCATCCAACGTGTAGTATTGTTTGAATTTGAAACCACCCAAACACCTTTAATCTACACACTTCTCTCACTTAAAAATAAATATTCCATCCAACTCATTTATCTAACTCACCCAACTCAACTCATCCATTTAATCTAACTCAACCATTTAATCCAACTCAACCATTTAATTTGAATCAACTTAAACGCTTGTTTGCATTCCCATTTAATTCAGCCTTAACCTAATTAGGCTTGAGCTCACCTAATTGTCAACCAAGTCAACTACAACCCATTGGGTTCCAATTGGGCCTTTTGACCCAAATAACCACCTTGACCCAATTAAATGTACATTACCCAATTATTTAATTGATCCTTATAACATACCCATTGGGTCTTAATTGGGCCATTGCCTAACACCTTACCCATCTAAGGTTCATAACCATTAATTCACACTTTCAATGGCAATTTCCGTAAATATTGATAAACTGAAAATCTGGGGTATTACAATATAATCCTCTTTTAAAATTTTCGTCCCGAAAATTGAACGAAGTAGGGTTCCAAAATAAATTACATAAATAATTTAGGGTGAGCTATTCTCATCTCCGATTCGAGTTCCCAAGTGCCTTCCTTAATACCATGTCGATCCCATAGCACCTTGACGAACTGAATCGCTCTGTTTCGTCACACCCTTTATTCAGTCTCCATCATTCTGACAGGCTTCTCGACAGAAGTCACATCACTTTGTACATCTATATCTTGTGCATTCAATACATGAGACGGATCGGGGTTGTACTTCCTCAACATCTATATATGAAACACATCGTGTAGAGATGCTAATTGTGAAGGAAGTGCCAACTGATAAGCCACATCCCCCATCCTTCTTATGATTGGAAACGGTCCCACGTATCTTGGTGACAGTTTCCCCTTCTTTCCAAATCTCATGTGTCCCTTTCGTGGCGAGATTTTCAAGAACACCATGTCCCCCTCTTCAAATTCGAGAAACCTCCTCCTCTTGTCGGCATAGCTCTTCTGACGATTCTGTGCAGTTAAAAGATGCTACCGTATTAACTGTATCTGCGTTGTTGTCTCTACAACTAACTCGGGTCCTATCAGTGTAGGGTCACCGTCCTCTGTCCAACACACTGGTGACCTATATGGTCTACCATACAAAGCCTCGAATGGAGCCATCTGAAGGCTTGCTTGGTAGCTGTTGTTGCATGAAAACTCTACAAATGGCAGGTGATCCTCCCATCCACCTTTGAAATCAAGCATACATGCTCTCAACATATCCTCCAGTGTTTGTATTGTCATTTCCGACTGTCCATCAATCTGTGGATGGAACGCTGTGCTAGTCAGTAGGTCGGTCCCCATGGCCGACTTCATGCTCTGTCACACGCTGCGCGTGAATCAGCCATCTCTGTCAGACACTATAGTCCGAGGAATACCATGTAATCTAATGATATCCTTGATATAACGCCAACCCAAAGTCTCAGATGAGTCTGTCATCTTCATGGGAAGAAAATGTGCAGACTTGGTCAATCGGTCTACCACAACCCATATAGCATCGTTGCTCTTTGAGGACCTTGTTAACCCCATCACGAAATCCATTGAAATGTGCTCCCATTTCCATTCTGGCACTGGTAGAGGTTTAAGTAACCCTGGTGGCTTATGATGTTCCGTCTTAACCTGCTGGCAAGTTAAGCAATGAGCCACAAACTCTGCAACATTTCTTTTGACCCCGTGCCACCAATAATGTCTCTTCAGGTCGTGATACATCTTGGTGCTGCCCGGACGAATGGAGAGCTTGGTCTGATGTGCCTCAATCAACAACTCTTTTCTACAGCTTTTTGGCACATCTATTCTACCCCAGAATACAAGACCCTGTCCTGGTCATAATTCCCATTCCGGTATGACCACGCCAGTAGACATCTTGGCCCATATCTCCTCCACTTCCGGATCTGCTCGTTGCTCCTGTTCAATCTTGGTAACCATGTTGGACCGTATGATTAAATTGTACATACTCCCATGGTTGTTCATATACAGATTGAACTCTCGAATGGTATTCAACATCTCCCATTCTGTCCTGATCAAACATGCCACTGATGCATGTGATACGCAGCTGAGAGCATCCGCCACCTTGTTTGCCTTACCCGGATGATATCGAAGCGCGAACTCATAATCCGCCAAATATCCCATTCATCTGCGTTGCCTCAGGTTGAGCTCCTTCTGATCAAATAAATACTTCAAGCTCTTATAGTCTGAAAACACTTCAAATTCCTCGCCATATTGGTAGTGTCTCCAGCTTTTGAGAGCAAAGACCGCTGCGGCTAGTTCCAGATCATGAGTAGGATAGAGGCGTTCATGTATTTTTAGTTGTCTTGAACCATAAGCCACCACACAATGATCTTGACTGAGTGAACACCCCAGTCCTTCCCCTGAAGCATCGCAATTTACCTCATAACCCTTGCCTCTTTCCAGCAAAATTAAGATAAGAGCAGTTGTATGTTTGTTTTTCAGCTCTTCAAATCTCTGATTGCACAGATCTGACCACTCATATTTGACTCCTTTCTGGGTGAGTCCAGTAAGTGGAGATGCTATTTTGGAGAAGTCTATGATAAACTTCCGATAATAGCCAGCCAAACCCAGGAAGCTACGAATCTCGATTACATTCTTTGGCTCTTTCCATTCACTCACTGCTGCCACCTTAGCCGGGTCCACGGCTATACCTTCCGCGGATATGACATGCCCCAAGAAATTAACCTTGAATAACCAGAATTCACATTTACTGGCTTTGGCATATAACTTATTCTTTCTCAAAGTGTTCAAGACTATCCGTAGGTGCTCAGCATGTTCCTCTTGACTTTTAGAATAGATTAAGACATCATCAATAAACACAATCACAAACTGATCCAGGCAAGGACGGAAGATCCTGTTCATTAGATCCATGAACACAGCCGGTGCATTGGTGAGTCCAAACGGCATGACTACAAACTCATATAGTCCATACCACGTCCTGAAGGCTGTCTTCTCTATATCTTCCTCCTTAACCCGGATTTGATGATAACAGGACATCAGATCAATCTTCGAAAGTGAGTGGAACCCCTCAGTTGATCGAATAAATCATCGATCCTGGGTAAAGGGTACTTGTTCTGGACGGTTAACTAATTCAACTTCCGGTAATCCACACACATTCGGAGTGAACCGTCCTTCTTCTTCACAAACAATACTAGAGCTCCCCAAGACGATGTGTTGTTCCGGATGCAACCCAGTCTGAGCAGTTCATCAATCTACTTCTTTAGCTCAGATATCTCTACTGGTGCCATCCGATAATATGGTAATGACACTGGTGAGGTGCCAGGGTACAACTTGATTTCAAAATTGATCTCCCTCATGGGCGGCAAGCCGGGGAGTTCTTTTGGGAAAACATCTGCATATTCATTCACTATTGCCGGGAGTTCAGCCATTGGTGTCTTGTTGACTCTGATACTATTCAGTAACAGATGATTTAACCGTTCATGCAGTATGCTTTGTTTGTCAGTTCGCACCACATGTTGTTTTCCCTCGGGCAACCAAAATGTCACTCTGCGGCAATAACAATCAATGTTGGCCTGAAAGCTAGCCATCCAGTCCATGCCAAAGATAATATCGTACTCAGTCTATATCGAGTACCAGATAATTGAACTCAAATCTGAGTCCAGCGAGTTTAGTATTCACTGTCGTGCATATAAGTCCCAATGACGTGTCTCTGACAGGGGATACAATTGTGAGTGATGTGGACAGTTTTTGAACTAACGTACCAGTAGCAGTTATAAATGCAGCAGATATGAAAGAATGTGAAGCTCCAGATCAAATAGTGCAAAGGCGCAGGAACTACTGACTACAGCCATACCTCGAATCACAGAATGGTCCACATCCGCTGGAGGAGCTAGAGTAAACAATCGTCCAGATCCAATAGGGTTAGGCGCCTGTCCCGCCTGGTTATATGTCCTGCTTCCTCAGGAGTTAGCTGGCCTAGCTGGTGGATGGAATGAAACTCTGGAATAGGAGAGTTTGTTAAGCTTTGGGTAATCTCTCTTGAAGTGACCCGACTGATCACAATGGAAACAGTGGTTCGTCCCTCTGGGAGCCTGAGTGACCGATGCAGATGGGACGGGATGATTGGGACGAAAGCCCCCTGTTGACCCAGTGGATGGTGAGGGTCTGCTGAAGTTCGGTCAGAACTTCTTGTTGGGCTGGAATGCACCCCTCCCACTCTGAGCTCAGCTGTTGTCAAAACGTGCGAACTCAGCCATCTCCTGTTCTGCTATTGTGGCCTTGCTAACCACCTCTGCTAATGTGGCTGCCTTGAAGATGGTTACCTTTGCCCTAATGCTCGGTCGAAGGCCCCGCTCAAACTTGCGAGCCCTTCGGTATTCCGTATCCACCATGTAAAATGCATAGCAAGACAGACTAAGAAACTCCCGGTGGTAGTCTGCCACTGTCATGGTACTTTGTACCAAAGATATAAAAGCTTGTGTGTGGCGCTCCTTCTCATCTTCAGGGAAATAGTGATCCAGAAATGTAGCTCCGAACTACTCCCAGGTCATTGCAGTCCTTTCCCTTTCCGGCACAAGTGCTTGCTGTTTTTTTACCACCTCCCACCATTTACCAACATCATCAATCAGCTGTGATGTGGCCAGTAAAATCTTGTGAGCATGACTTGTAATATTCAATAATGTCAAAATCTGCAAAATCTTCTTCAGCCAGTTTTCAGCTCCGACAGCCCCTTCTCTCTCCTTGAAGTAAGGAGGGCGCTGTTGCTGGAAATCCCTGACCATGTTCTGGTCGTTGGCATCACTAGTGCTTCCACTTCCATTCAGATGGTGTTGGAGAACAGAAGTAACTACTGCTTGAACCAAGCTTTGTAGTTCAAGAGGCACCACTAGTATACTCACGCTGCTTTGCCCCTCTTTCTCTTGTTCACTATGGTGAGAGTGTCGTTCTTCCTCTTCCCGTCGGGATTGTCGTTCCTCCTCTTCTCGCCGGGATTGTCATTCCTCCACTTCCCGCCGGGATTGTCGTTCCTCCACTTCCCGCCGAGATTGTCGTTCCTCCTCTTCCCGTCGGGATTGTCGTTCCTCTTCTTCCCATTGGGATTGTCGTTCTTCCACTTCCTGTTGAATGATTAGTATCTCTTTTTCCTTCCCTTTCTTGCTTTGTTGGATCTTTCTCTTTGGAGCCATTTTTACCTAAGCCATGAAAATATTATTGACTTAGTTTCCTTGTACAGTTTGTGTTATCACTATTTTAGGATGATTTCCAAATAAGCGCTCTTGGTTTTCTTGTTTCTGGGGGAAATTTCTAATTACCTATTGTTTGTTTCTCAATTTGGGGATATCGGGGAAGTGTATCCTATTTTGCTATGTTTGATAGATCCAATTATGATGACTGTACTTATTTTGCTATCTTTCATTGTTGTTCTCAGATTGATTGTTCAGTCTGAGACTAACGAAGTAAATTAATTTGGACCCCAGTCAGCAGACACCGAAGAGCCGGTCAGTTCGGATTCTTATCTGTCAGTGAGACATGAAACTGTCTTAATTTTACTTCGAAAGATTCAATCTTCCCGTTTCACTTTGATACCAATTGTAACACCCCGCCCTTTTCACTCGAAATCAAAGTCTATTTTTTTTTTTTAATAAACAAAAGTGATAACGAGCGGAGTGTCACGACGCGATCTAGACCTTTAACTGGCCAGACCTATGTGTGCATGGACTAAGTCCATGAAAACAGTTCACACATAGTACTTTATAATTCTTGCGGAATATTACTTAATCTAACTGCGGATTATAATAGAACCTAAGTCTACTCCATTTTAGATAGCAAAGTACATAGTCATTTATCCAAAATTACCTTAACTTAATCATTCAGTCAAACCATAGCAAATATTAAATAAGTTATTACATGCCAACATCTCACTACTCAAATTACATGTCCATGTAAACTTATCAAAATATCAATAATAAAATCCATTCAAATAACCAAGCTCCTATGCTTGGCATCTTTCACGATCCTCGACCCCATCCTTTCTTGTGTCATTCACTAAGGTAGAAGTAGGGCATTAGAACAGCGCGCCCAGTAGGAATTCTAAGTAGGGCTATCACATGGGTTAGTATCAAATATCATATAAAATATCATATCATCAAAATTCATGTAGAATCATGCCATGCCATATGCCTTATGCAATGAGTCCCACCCATCACATACATACAACCTCTTGTTGGTATTCTCCTCATCAAGATATCCCCACAGTGGTCTTTCGGACGCTCCAACGGAGTGTGGCCTCCGGATTCTCCTTGATGGCATTATCCACATCAAGGTCTTCCCACGATTGCCTTACGGACGCCCCGACGGAGCGTGGCCTCCGGTTACAAATTCCCCTCCCATGCCACGCATGAGATGTTCAAGTCCATATGCTATGCAATATAATTAACCATAGCATTTAATAAACTTTACTTTTCAAACATAATATAATTACAACATAAACCATCAAATAAGATAAAACCATATGCATATCCATGTTTCAATAAGGTAGAATCCTATCAATGACAGCTAGTTGGACCTCGTGTTCTTGTCCGAAAACCATTCACGACCGTATACTATTTGTGAAGTCCCGTCACCTTGTTACATAACAACAAGTCAAACTAAAGTCCCATAATGTCCAAAACCATATACACACTTGGTGGGGTTCGGCCATACACCATGGCCGAACCTCACCCACTTAAATTGGGTCCTTTTTGGGTTTTAACCAATCATTTTCAAGTAGTCATTTTGAAACCCTAAATCCACCAAATATAACCTTGTGGGGTTCGGCCATACACCATGGCCGAACCTCACTAATTTTGTTTTAGTTCCTCCTTTGGGTTCTTAAGCCCAATCATACAATTTCCATTGATCTATCCATTTATACATTAATCATTTTACCCACATAACAATCTAAGTCCAAAAACAACACTTGTGGGGTTCGGCCATACACTATGGCCGAACCTCACCTATTTGATTTTATTCTTTCCTTTGATTCATTACTTCCTAATTTCTTAGTTAATCATTTAACAATAAATCATTCACCGTTGGTAACCTCCTAATCCATAAAACCTTGGTCCATGAAAATCCATCTTAGTGGGGTTCGGCCATACAACATGGCCGAACCTCACCATCATAATTTTGGTCCTTTTTCATTATATCCAATTGCCAATCCATTCATCTAAGCATTACATATTCATCATCTAACACTTAATCATCCACCATTGTCACTCCATTTAAATCCATTTAGACCCTTTAAAAATAAAATACCATACATAGCACTTGGTGGGGTTCGGCGATACACCATGGCCGAACCTCACCCTTTGGTTTTGGTGTTCCTCTTTCCATTCTTTTTGATAATCGAAATGCATCCAAGTTCACCAATTTTTATCCATTTTAAACCTTAAAAAATATCCACTACCTTCCATCCGTTAGTCATCCAAAATGTGTTATCCATTTACTTAATCCATATTTCCATTACCTACAAACAATTATCTTTTCATGGGGTTCGGCCATACAAAGTGGCCTAACCCTATGATCCATGTTCTTCCCTTTTTAAACATCATTAGCCATGATTTTTAACCCTTGATAGGTTCGGCCATACAGTGGCTGGATCATGCTTCCTTAACCATTTTATTTAACAAGTGTTTATTGAGCACTTGCCAATACCGCGACTCCTCCGGTTCTATCACTCCTTCTTGATCCTTTACTTCCTTAGCCTCTCCTTCTTCCTTCTTGTTCTTTTGGCCGAGATTGACCTTGCTGCAAACCCCTTGGAATAATTCGGCCAAATGATATGGATTGAGAGAGAAGCTTCGAACAATGCTCCAAATCCTTGTCTTGAGAGTGGTTGTCTTTGCATGATGGTTTGAGATCACCAATCTTTTCTAAGTCTATACCTTGAGAAGTGATCGGCCAAGAGTGTGATTTGTGGAGAAACAACCAACCAAGGTTCTTGTCTAGAGAGGTGGGATCGCCAAGGGAGAGAGAGTGAGGGAGAGAATGAATGGAAAACAAGCATGAGGGTTGACCAAAGGTGGTGTCCCTTGATGGCACCCTTTTGTAACTCCCCTCCCCATTCATCTCCTTCACTTATTCCGTTTGGGGGTTTCATCCTTGAGATGAAACCCTCCCGACGGTTTTGGCTCTTGGGCTGCCTTGGTGCAACCTTCTCCCCCCAAGTTCCCTCCTCTAATTAAAGCTTCAAATGGGGGTTTCATCTTAAGATGAAACTTCCCCCCCCCCTTTCCAATGTGTGTCCTTTGAATTTTGAATTTGAAATGAACCCTCACTCCTCACCTCTCCATTACTTCTCCATGTGGGGGTTTCATGCCAACGTGTAGCCTAGGTGTATCCTCCCTCAAGGTGTGAACCCATTTTGTAACTCCACAAAACGCCGCCTCCCATTCATTACTTATCTTGGAGTTTCATGCATGAGATGACCTCCCATGCATCCAACGTGTAGTATTGTTTGAATTTGAAACCACCCAAACACCTTTCATCTACACACTTCACTCACTTAAAAATAAATATTCCATCCAACTCATTTATCTAACTCACCCAACTCAACTCATCCATTTAATCTAACTCAACCATTTAATCCAACTCAACCATTTAATTTGAATCAACTTAAACGCTTGTTTGCATTCCCATTTAATTCAGTCTTAACCTAATTAGGCTTGAGCTCACCTAATGGTCAACCAAGTCAACTACAACCGATTGGGTCCCACTTGGGCCTTTTGACCCAAATAACCACCTTGACCCAATTAAATGCACATTACCCAATTATTTGAATTGATCCTTATAAGATACCCATTGGGTCTTAATTGGGCCATTACCCAACACCTTACCCATCTAAGGTTCATAACAGTTAATTCACACTTTCAATGGCAATTTCCGTAAATATTGATAAACTGAAAATCCGGGGTATTACAGCACAATCCTCTTTTTAAAAATTTTGTCCCGAAAATCGAACGAAGTAGGGTTCCAAAATAAATTACAAAAACTATTCAGGGTGAGCTATTCTCATCTCCGATTCGAGTTCCCAAATGGCTTCCTCAATACCATGTCGATCCCATACCACCTTAACGAACTGAATCGGTCTGTTTCGTAACACCCTTTATTCAGTCTCCACCATTCTGACAGGCTTCTCGACATAAGTCACATCACTTTGTACATCTATACCTTGTACATTCAATACATGAGACGGATCGGGATTGTACTTCCTCAACATCGATATATGAAACACATCGTGTAGAGATGTCAATTGTGAAGGAAGTGCCAACTGATAAGCCACATCCCCCATCCTTCTTTTGATTCGAAACGGTCCCACGTGTCTTGGTGACAGTTTCCCCTTCTTTCCAAATCTCATGTGTCCCTTTCGTGGCAAGATTTTCAAGAACACCATGTCCCCCTCTTCAAATTCGAGAAACCTCCTCCTCTTGTCGGCATAGCTCTTCTGACGATTCTGTGCAGTTAAAAGATGCTACCGTATTAACTGTATCTGCGTTGTTGTCTCTACAACTAACTCGGGTCCTATCAGTGTAGGGTCACCGTCCTCTGTCCGACACACTGGTGACCTATATGGTCTACCATACAAAGCCTCGAATGGAGCCATCTGAAGGCTTGCTTGGTAGCTGTTGTTGCATGAAAACTCTACAAATGGCAGGTGATCCTCCCATCCACCTTTGAAATCAAGCATACATGCTCTCAACATATCCTCCAGTGTTTGTATTGTCATTTCCGACTGTCCATCAATCTGTGGATGGAACGCTGTGCTAGTCAGTAGGTCGGTCCCCATGGCCGACTTCATGCTCTGTCACACGCTGCGCGTGAATTAGCCATCTCTGTCAGACACTATAGTCCGAGGAATACCATGTAATCTAATGATATCCTTGATATAACGCCAACCCAAAGTCTCAGATGAGTCTGTCATCTTCATGGGAAGAAAATGTGCAGACTTGGTCAATCGGTCTACCACAACCCATATAGCATCGTTGCTCTTTGAGGACCTTGTTAACCCCATCACGAAATCCATTGAAATGTGCTCCCATTTCCATTCTGGCACTGGTAGAGGTTTAAGTAACCCTGGTGGCTTATGATGTTCCGTCTTAACCTGCTGGCAAGTTAAGCAATGAGCCACAAACTCTGCAACATTTCTTTTGACCCCGTGCCACCAATAATGTCTCTTCAGGTCGTGATACATCTTGGTGCTGCCCGGACGAATGGAGAGCTTGGTCTGATGTGCCTCAATCAACAACTCTTTTCTACAGCTTTTTGGCACATCTATTCTACCCCGGAATACAAGACCCTGTCCTGGTCATAATTCCCATTCCGGTATGACCACGCCAGTAGACATCTTGGCCCATATCTCCTCCACTTCCGGATCTGCTCGTTGCTCCTGTTCAATCTTGGTAACCATGTTGGAATGTACGATTAAATTGTACATACTCCCATGGTTGTTGATATACAGATTGAACTCTCGAATGATATTCAACATCTCCCATTCTGTCCTGATCAAACATGCCACTGATGCATGTGATATGCAGCTGAGAGCATCCGCCACCTTGTGTGCCTTACCCAGATGATATCGGAGCTCGAACTCGTAATCCTCCAAATATCCCATTCATCTGCGCTGCCTCAGGTTGAGCTCCTTCTAATCAAATAAATACTTCAAGCTCTTATGGTCTGAAAACACTTCAAATTTCTCGCCATATAGGTAGTGTCTCCAGCTTTTGAGAGTGAACACCACTGCGGCTAGTTCCAGATCATGAGTAGGATAGAGGCGTTCATGTATTTTTAGTTATCTTGAACCATAAGCCACCACACAATGATCTTGACTGAGTGAACACCCCAGTCCTTCTCCTGAAGCATCGCAATGTACCTCATAACCCTTGCCTCTTTCCGGCAAAATTAAGATAGAGCAGTTGTAAGTCTGTTTTTCAGCTCTTCAAATCTCTGATTGCACAGATCTGACCACTCATATTTGACTCCTTTCTGGGTGAGTCCAGTAAGTGGAGATGCTATTTTGGAGAAGTCTATGATAAACTTCCGATAATATCCAGCCAAACCCAGGAAGCTACGAATCTCGGTTACATTCTTTGGCGCTTTCCATTCACTCACTGCTGCCACCTTAGCCGGGTCCACGGCTATACCTTTTGCAGAGATGACATGCCCCAAGAAATTAACCTTGGATAACCAGAATTCACATTTACTGGCTTTGGCATATAACTTATTATTTCTCAAAGTGTTCAAGACTATCCGTAGGTGCTCAGCATGTTCCTCCTGACTTTTAGAATAGATCAGGATATCATCAATAAACACAATCACAAACTGATCCAGGTAAGGACGGAAGATCCTGTTCATTAGATCCATGAACACAGCCGGTGCATTGGTGAGTCCAAACGGCATGACTACAAACTCATATAGTACATACCGCGTCCTGAAGGCTTTCTTCTCTATATCTTCCTCCTTAACCCGGATTTGATGATAACCGGACATCAGATCAATCTTCAAAAAGTGACTGGAATCCCTCAGTTGATCGAATAAATCATCGATCCTGGGTAAAGGGTACTTGTTCTGGACGGTTAACTAATTCAACTTCCGGTAATCCACACACATTCAGAGTGAACCGTCCTTTCTTCTTCACAAACAATACTAGAGCTCCCCAAGATGATGTGTTGTTCCGGATGCAACCCAGTCTGAGCATTTCATCAATCTACTTCTTTAGCTCAGATATCTTTACTAGTGCCATCCGATAATATGGTAATGACACTGGTGAGGTGCCAGGGTACAGCTTGGTTTCAAAATTGATCTGCTTCGGGCGGCAAGCCGGGGAGTTCTTTTGGGAAAACATCTGCATATTCATTCACTAATTGCTGGGAGTTCAGCCACCGGTGTCTTGTTGACTCTGATACTGTTCAGTACTAGATGATTTAACCCTTCATGCAGTATGCTTTGTTTGTCAGTTCGCACCACATGTTGTTTTCCCTCGGGTGACCAAAATGTCACTCTGCGGCGATAACAATCAATGTTGGCCTGAAAGCTAGCCATTCAGTCCATGCCAAAGATAATATCGTACTCAGTCATATCAAGTACCAGATAATTGAACTCAAATTTGAGTCCAGCGAGTTCAGTATTCACTGCCATGCATATAAGTCCCAATGACGTGTCTCCGACGGGGAATACAATTGTGAGTGATGTGGACAGTTTTTGAACTAAAATACCAGTAGCAGTTATAAATGCAACAGATATGAAAGAGTGTGAAGCTCCAGAATCAAATAGTGTAAAGGCGTAGGAACTATTGACTACAAACATACCTTGAATCGCAGAATGGTCCACATCCGCTGGAGGAGCTAGAGTAAACAATCGTCCAGATCCAATAGGGTTAGGCGCTCGTCCTGCCTGGTTATATGTCCTGCCTCCTCGGGAGTTAGCTGGCCTAGCTGGTGGACGGAATGATCCTCTGGAATATGAGAGTTTGTTAAGCTTTGGGCAATCCCTCTTGAAGTGGCCCTGCTGATCACAATGGAAAGAGTGGTTTGCCCCTCTGGGAGCTTGAGCGACCGATGCAGATGGGGCGGGGTGATTGGGGCGAAAGCCCCATGTTGACCCAGTGGATGGTGAGGGTCTACTGAAGTTCGGTCGGAACTTCTTGCTGGGCTGGAATGCACCCCTCCCACCCTGAGCTCAGCGGTTGTCAAAACGTGCGAACTCAGCCATCTCCTGTTCTGCTATTGTGGTCTTGCTAACCACCTCTGCCAATGTGGCTACCTTGAAGATGGTTACCTTTATCCTAATGCTAGGTCGAAGGCCCCTCTCAAACTTACGAACCCTTCTGTATTCCGTATCCACCATGTAAAATGCATAGCAAGACAGACTAAGAAACTCCCGATGTTACTCTGCCACTGTCATGGTACCTTGTACCAAAGATATAAAAGCTTGTGTGTGACGCTCCTTCTCCTCTTCATGGAAATAGTGATCCAGAAATGTAACTGCGAACTACTCCCAGGTCATTGCAGTCCTTTCCCTTTCCAGGTACAAGTGCTTGCTGTTTTTCTACCACCTCCCATCATTTACCAGCATCATCAATCAGTTGTGATGTGGCCAGCAAAATCTTGTGAGCATGACTTGTGATATTCACTAATGTCAGAATCTGCGAAATCTTCTTGAACCAGTTTTCAGCTCCGACAGCCCCTTCTCTCCCCTTAAAGTAAGGAGGGCGCTGTTGCTGGAAATCCCTAACCATGTTCCGGTCGTTGGCATCACTAGTGCTTCCACTTCCATTCAGATGGTGTTGGATAACATAAGTAACCACTGCTTGAAACAAGCTTTGTAGTTCAAGAGGCACCACTAGTATACTCACGCTGCTTTGCCCCTCTTTCTCTTGTTCACTATGGTGAGAGTGTCGCTCTTCCTCTTCCCGTCGGGATTGTCGTTCCTCCTCTTCCCGCCGGGATTGTCGTTCCTCCTCTTCCCACTGGGATTATCGTTCCTCCTCTTCCCGCCGGGATTGTCATTCCTCCTCTTCCCGTCGGGATTGTCGTTCCTCCTCTTCCCGTCGGGATTGTCGTTCTTCCTCTTCCTATTGAATGATTAGTATCTCTTTTTCCTTCCCTTTCTTGCTTTGTTGGATCTTTCTCTTTGGAGCTATTTTTACCTAAGTCATGAAAACATTATTGACTTAGTTTCCTCGTACATTTTGTGTTATCACTATTTTTGGAAGATTTCCAAATAAGCACTCTTGGTTTTCATTGTTTTTGGGGGAAATTTCTAATTACCTATTGTTTGTTTCTCAATTTGGGGATATCGGGGAAGTGTATCCTATTTTGCTATGTTTGACAGATCCAATTATGATTACTGCACTTATTTTGCTATCTTTTATTGTTGTTCTCAGATTGATTGTTCAGTCTGAGTCTAACGAAGTAAATTAATCTGGCCCGCAGTCAGCGGACTCCGAAGAGTCGGTCAGTTCGGATTCTTATCTGTCAGTGAGACATGAAACCGTCTTAATTTTACTTCGAAAGATTCAATCTTCCCGTTTCGCTCTGATACTAATTGTAACACCCCGCCTTTTCACTCGAAATCAAAGTCTATTTTTTTTTGTTTTTAATAAACAAAAGTGATAACGAGCGGAGTGTCACGACGCGATCTAAGTCCGGATTTCTAAAGTTCGACCCTTAACTGGCCAAACCTATGTGTGCATGGACTAAGTCCATGAAAACGGTTCGCACATAGTACTTTATAATTCTTGCGGAATATTACTTAATCTAACTGCGGATTATAATAGAACCTAAGTCTACTCCATTTTAGATAGCAAAGTACATAGTCATTTATCCAAAATTACCTTAACTTAATCATTCAGTCAAACCATTCCAAACCATAGCAAATATTAAATAAGTTATTACATGCCAACATCTAACTACTCAAATTACATGCCCATGTAAACTTATCAAAATATCAATAATAAAATCCATTCAAATAACCAAGCTCCTATGCTTGGCTTCTTTCACGATCCTCGACTCCATCCTTTCCTGTGTCATTCACTAAGGTAGAAGTAGGGTGTTAGAACAGCACGCCCAGTAGGAATTCTAAGTAGGGCTATCACATGGGTTAGTATCAAATATCATATAAAATATCATATCATCAAAATTCATGTAGAATCATGCCATGCCATATGCCTTATGCAATGAGTCCCACCCATCACATACATACAACCTCTTGATGGTATTCTCCTCATCAAGATATCCCCACAGTGGTCTTTCAGACGCCCCAACGGAGTGTGGCCTCCGGATTCTCCTTGATGGCATTATCCACATCAAGGTCTTCCCACGATTGCCTTATGGACGCCTCGACGGAGCGTGGCCTCCGGTTACAAATTCCCCTCCCATGCCATGCATGAGATGTTCAAGTCCATATGCTATGCAATATAATTTACTATAGCATTTAAAAACTTTACTTTTCAAACATAATATAATTACAACATAAACCATCAAATAAGATAAAACCATATCCATATCCATGTTTCAATAAGGTAGAATCCTACAAATGACAACTAGTTTGACCTCGCGTTCTTGTCCGAAAACCGTTCACGACAGTATACTGTTTGTGAAGTCCCGTCACCTTGTTACATAACAACAAGTCAAACTAAAGTCCCATAATGTCCAAAACCATATACACACTTGGTGGGGTTCGGCCATACACCATGGCCGAACCTCACCCACTTAAAATTGGGTCCTTTTTGGGTTTTAACCAATCTTTTTCAAGTAGTCATTTTGAAACCTTAAATCCACCAAATATAACCTTGTGGGGTTCGGCCATACACCATGGCCGAACCTCACTAATTTTGTTTTAGTTCCTCCTTTGGGTTCTTAAGCCCAATCATACAATTTCCATTGATCTATCCATTTATACATTAATCATTTTACCCACATAATAATCTAAGTCCAAAAACAACACTTGTGGGGTTCGGCCATGCACTATGGCCGAACCTCACCTATTTGATTTTTTTCTTTCCTTTGGTTCATTACATCCTAATTTCTTAGTTAATCACTTAACAATAAATCATTCACTGTTGGTAACCTTCTAATCCATAAAACCTTGGTCCATGAAAATCTATCTTAGTGCGGTTCGGCCATACAACATGGCCGAACCTCACCATCAGAATTTTGGTCCTTTTTAATTATATCCAATTGCCAATCCATTCATCCAAGCATTACATATTCATCATCTAACACTTAATCATCCACCATTGTCACTCCATTTAAATCCTTTTAGACCCTTTAAAAATAAAATACCATGCATAGCACTTGGTGGGGTTCGGCCATACACCATGGCCGAACCTCACCCTTTGGTTTTGGTGCTCCTCTTTCCATTCTTTTTGATAATCCAAATGCATCCAAGTTCACCAATTTTCATCCATTTTAAACCTTAAAAAACATCCACTACCTTCCATCCTTTAATCATCCAAAATGTGTTATCCATTTACTTAATCCTTATTTCCATTACCTTCAAACAATTATCTTTTCATGGGGTTTGGCCATACAAAGTGGCCTAACCCTATGATCCATGTTCTTCCCTTTTTAAACATCATTAGCCATGACTTTTAACCCTTGATAGTGTAATGCCCCGTCCTTTTCCAACCTTCCAAAAATCAGAGTCTATTTTTTTTTTTTATAAATAAGCAAGTCAAGTGGAAGAGAGCGGGAGGCGTCACGACGCGAGCTAAGTTCGGACTTCCAAAGTCCGATCCTTAACTGGCCACCCATGTGTGCATGGACTAAACCCATGATAAATAATACACACATGGAACTAAATTAAATCATGCGGAAACATACTATACTGATTGCGGAATATCATCAATCCTAAGACAACCATTCATTCTTAGATAGCAAAGCACATGTTATATTTACAATAACTTAAATCATATAACCATCATCAAACTATAATTCAAACCAGAGCAAAGTTACTAATTATTACATGTCCACATAATAAGTGTATCCAAACAATAGTAATTAAAATTCCAATCCAACACCCAAGCACTTAAGCTTGGCTTTCCTCGCGGTCCTCGACCTTCTCTTTTCCTTTCCCTTTTCCTGCATTATCCTCTAAGGATAGAAATAGGGCGTTAGATCAATGCGCCCAGTAGGTTTTCCGATTAGGGCTAACACATGGGTTAGTATATAAAATCCTGTAATAGCCCGAAATTTTAAATCATTATATATTTGGCATTTATTGATTTTAATTTGAAGTTGGACGTGATGGAATACCAAATGGATCAAAATCGGTTCAAACCCTAAGGTAAGTGGATAAGAAGGGAATCTAATTGGGCCATGGGCCCAATGGTTACCCAATAGATCTTGAATTAGAATTGGTTCATTTAATCGGTCAATGGTAAGTAATTGGGTCAAGATTAGTCAATTGGGTCAACTAGCCATATGGGACCCAATGGGCCAAGGTAGCTGAGCCCAAAGGTAAATGGGTAAGACAAAAATTTAAATTGGGCCATGGGCCCAATGGTGATCCAATAAGAGGGATACATTTAATAAAATTTAAATCAACTAAGTTAGGTGATAAATGGACCAAGGTAACATGGCCAATGGGGCCCACCTCCACCTCACCCATTGAGGTGGCGTGTGGACCCAAGAGTAGTGGGGCCGACCACCATGGTTGACATGGTCAACCATGGATGGATCTTAGAGGGAACTTAATGAGATTAAATTAAGTGGAAAATGATTAATTAAATTAACATAGGGATCAAGTGATCTAAGTTAATTAACTTAATCTAAATTGATCAAATGGTCAAAACCATCCCAACAAACACAAACCACTTGAGAAAACACAAATTGAAACCATGGATTAAAGGTGGTGGCTTTATCCCAACCACCACCATTAATGCATATTGGTTGGTGAGGAATTAATGTTTGAGTGTAGACCACTCCAACCATCTCCATCTCTTTCCCAAACAAACATTTTCACTCTATCTCTCCCTCCCACTCACAAAAAAAAAAAAACGTCCCCTACCCTTCAAGAGAGAAGAAAAGACTTAGAAAGAAAAGAGAAGAAAAGAGAAGGAGAAGAAAAAACTTTGGGCTACCAAGATCATTGAAGAACTCTCCCTCATCTCCATACTCTTTCTCTCTTAGCCTAACCCCATCTACCTTAGCCGATCCAAGCATGTTCCACCATTGAGCAAGCACATCTAGCCGATCAAACAACGAGAGGAAGAAGAGAAGAGGCTAAGGAAATCAAGAGGAGAAAGAAAGACCGAAGGAGTCGTCGGATCGTAAGTATGTTCTAAACAAGAAATTTAAATTTTGAGGGTTTTAAGTTTTGAAATCCATTTCCTTGGATTGGATGGTGGCCAAACCATCATAGGCTTTGAATTTAAAATCCATCCAATGGTAGGATAAGGAATGGATAAAATGGAAGAATGGAAATCTTAATGGAGTTTCAAACTTTTGGATTTTTTTTATGGATTGATGGGCCATAGGGTTCGGCCATGTAGCATGGCCGAACCCCATGGTAAATGATGGATGAATTTTAGTTAGGGTTTGAGGATTAAAATTTGGAAAGGGTAATCCATGATTTTGAGATGTTAATAAGTAAGCATTAGTAATTTTTAAGGGGTTTTAAATGAGGACATTTCATGAAAATATGGATGATTTTTCATGACCTTAAAAGGCATAGAATGGAATGAATGGATGACCAGAGGGTTCGGCCATGTAGCATGGCCGAACCCCATGGTGAATGATGGGTAATTTATTTGAGATTATGTGGTTTAAAATTATGGAGAAGGGTTAATGATATTGTGTTTTAAAAGATTAAAAAGTTGGTATTTTTTAAGGAGTGTTAAATAAAGAAAAATCATGAGGTATGTAAGTGAATTCAAGTAGCCTCAAAATGATGGAGGTATGATATTTTAAAGAAATCATGGACTATAGGGTTCGGCCATACAGGGTGGCCGAACCCCATGGTTAGTGATCTATGAGGGTTAGGGCTCTTAAATGCTCAATGGTTAATGGTTTCTAAGGTTTGAAAATTATGAGTATGGTATGTGATTTTTAAATGGGTATTAAAGGATGGAAGTGGTGGATTAAATATTTTTGAATTATGGAGATAGTGAGGAAGTGATTAGTGGTGTAAATGGACTTTAAATGTGAGTAAAGATCCAAGGTAAAAATGAGGGAAAGACATCATGGGTTCGGCCATGGTGTATGGCCAAACCCATGACCCATGTTTTTAGGTCAATTGTGGGCTAAGTTATGGTTTATACATGTGGTTAAGCAAATGGAAATTTGGGTAAGTAAATGGTAAAATTTAAATGGATTTACAAAGTGTATGATATGGGTTTTTAAAGGGCCAAAATGAATGAAGGTTAGTGATTTTAAAATGGATTATTTTTGGGACAAAACATTAGTCTTTAAAATGGAATCCATAAAGGTGAGCCATGACCCATTATGTGGGCCACATCTTAGGCAAAATGTGGAATTAGGCATGGGATTAAATGTTTTTCAAAATTAAAAAATAGGTGGCTGATTTTATGATGCTAGGTCATGATTAAATAGATCTAAGTATGAATGAAGTTTGGACTTAGAATGTACATAAACGAATGGATGATTTAACCATGGGAGAGGAGTGGCAAAACGGTAAATAAGTGCTACATTGAAGAACCATGGGTAATGCCATGGTACATGGCCGAACCCTATGGGGATTAGACATGGAATCGAATATTACGAATGATTAAATGAAACGGATAGATGTTGTGTTTTAGGCTCGCTCATTGGAATATTCAAAATGGCAAAAATCGGATTTTATGTATGTGTTTTAAACCACGGAAAATGAGGCTAAGTTAAGGGCTGATTTTCGATGAAATTGTAACATAATTAATGGCCATTAATGGGTCTAAGTAGATGGATACATTATGGACTTAATCATGGAAACACGTATGGACTAATTCGGTAAATGTAATAAGGTATCGGGACGTCGCAAACGGTACGCGATCGGCGACCGGATTATCAAATGGAAACGTAACGGAACGCTACGCGGTATTCGGTAGGATTCCTACCTCTTTGTAAGCAGTGGATATGTGATGTTTATTTTAATCTATTTTGATGATTATGGGACTTGTAATATGATGAGTTTTAATTTATGAATTATATGATGGTGTTATGGATTATATTTTAACATTATGCATTATATGGCTTTGTATGGTATATTAAATTTATGGTTTATCTATATACTACATGGCATAATGCACGTACATGTCATGCATGGCATGGGCGGGAAAATAATGAAATCGGAGTCCATGCTCCGTCGGGGCGACCGAGAATCAGACATGGGGATAGCCTGAGGGCTATAACCGGAGTCCATGCTCCGTCGGGGCGACCGAGAAGCAAACATGGGGACAATACATGGTATGATCATACGGATGATGGGTGGGACACATGACATAGGCACCCGTGGCATAGCATTCATTACATGCTTATTTTGTTATATTTTATTGTATCGGTATGCGTGTTATCACTAATCCGTGCTAGCCCTACTCAGAGTCCTACTGGGCGTGTTGACTAACGCCCTACTTCTACCCTAGCTGATGACACAGGGGATGGCGGAAACGGTGGACATGACAGGAGCCAAGCTTAGGAGCTTGGGAAGCGCATTCTTAGTTTATTTAAGTTTATATTTTGGAAATGTAATTTTGAGTAACTTAGCTCGTCGGACTGTATAATTTGCATTTCTTACGATGGTTTGGACTTTACTTATGGACTGATTATATTTTATGATATAAATATGAACATAAGGGCATTTTGGTAATCAATGTTGTATCTTCCCTTCCATCTAAAAACCAGTAGGATGGACTTCATTATCATGTTCCGCAATAATTATAATCCGCGAGCTTACTTCCTACGCTTGAACCGTTCTCGTGGACTTGGTTCCGCGCACGCGTGGGGTTGGCCAGTTAAGGGCCGGGCTTTAGAAGCTCGGACTTAACTAGCGTCGTGACGTTTGTGCCCTCTCTCACTTTTCATTTCAAAAAAAAAAAAAATAGACTCGGATTTTCGGAAGGCGAGTAAAAAAAAGGGGCGGGCGTTACAGTTGGTATCAGAGTGAAATCGGAAGAATGAATCTCTCGAAGTATGATTATGACGGTTTCACGTCTCCCTGACGGATAAGAATCCCAACTGACCGACTCTTCGGAGTCCGCTGCACGGGGGTCGGGTTAATCTACTTCGATTGACTCAGACTGAAACATTCAATCTGAGAGCCACATTTAACGTAAGAAAATGATAGTAAGGGAAGTACAATCATTACCACTTTGATGGATTAATCGAACGTAGGAAATTTTTCCCCGATTTCACCAAAATGGACAAACATAGCTATTTGGGAAGTTTTCCCCAAACCAAGTATGCATATTTGGCAATTTTCCCCAATATCAGAGACAATACGTAATACTTAGGAATTATCCCCTCAAAAACTAAATGTATATGAACGCGCTAACATTATGAAGGAACTAAGTCGGTAAATGTTTTTAAATGACTTAGGAAAAAATGCCGCCAAAAGGAAGAACCCGTCGCAACCCACGAGTAGAGAAAAAGGTAACACCCCCTCGACAGGAAGAAGAGGTGCCACCACCTCATCAAGAGGAAGTACACCCACCGCATCAAGAGGAGGCACAACCACCTCATACAGCCGAGGGACAGAATAGTATAAACATACAAGGTGCACCTCCCGAGCTAAGAGACGTAGTTCAAGCGGCAGTCGCTTCTGCTCTTCAACAACACTCAAGCGGAAATACGACCGCCAGCGACTCCAGTAAACAGAAGATGGTCAAGGATTTTCAATAACAGCGACTCCCTACTTCAGGGGAAAAGAAGGGGCCGTCGGAGCGGAGCATTGGTTAAAAAGGATCACTCAGATGTTTAATCTACTCCAAATCTCCAATCCTACTAATAAGATCTTACTGGCCACTTCCCAACTGATAGAGGATGCCAGTATTGGTGGGAAATTGTGGAAAAGCAACAAGTACTGGTACTAGAAGGAGAAAGGACCCTCATGACATGGGAATGGTTCTCAGCCACCTTCCTAGAACAATATTTTCCGGAGGAAGAAAGAGAGAGCCAGACTGAAGCCTTCCTCTCATTGATACAAGGCAGCATGACGGTCGCAGAGTACCACAGAGAATTCCTTAAACTGTTCATCTATGCATTCTACATGGTGGATACTGAACACCGAAGGGCCCGCAAATTTGAACGTGGCCTTCGGCCAAGCATCAGGGCTAGAGTGACCATTTTCAAAGAACCCACACTGGCAGGAGTGGTCAGCAGGGCCACTATCACAGAACGAGAACTGAATGAGATAGTGCGGTTTGACAACCGCCGAGGGCAAGGTGGGCGGGGTACATTCTAACCCATCAAGAAGTTCCGCCCAAATCCTAGCAGACCCTCACCCTCCACAGGATCTACCGGGGGCTTTCGCCCCAGTCAGCCCTCCACATCAGCATCAGTCACACAAGTTCCCCGGGGTGGGAACACCTGTTATTAGTGTGGCCAGCAGGGCCACTTCAAGGGAGAGTGCCCACAGATCAGCCGACCCTCTAACTTCAGGGGACCCTTCCGCCCTCCAACTAGACAAACACAGTCGCGGGGAGGCAGAGCATACAATTAGGCGGGGCAGGCACCAAACCCTGCGGGAACTGGACGACTCTTCACCATACCATCTCCAGTAGCAGTGGACCGTTCAGTGATGCAAGGTATGGCTATAATTGGTAGTTCCTATATTGTTACTTTATTTGACTCTAGAGCATCACATTCATTTATATTTGCTGCATTCATATCTGCCACGGGTACACTAGTACAAAACCTGTCCACATCACTCACCATTGTATCCCCTGTGGGAGACACATCATTAGGACTTATATGTACGGCATTGAACACGGAACTCGCGGGATTCAGATTCGAGTTCAATTATTTAGTAATCGATATGGCGGAATATGATGTCATATTTGGCATGGACTGGTTGACTACGTATTAGGCCCATATTGACTGCCATCTTCATAGGGTAACATTTTGGTCACCCGAAGGAAAGCGGTACGTGGTACGCGCTAACAGGCAGGGTATCCCTAGAAGGTTGCAGGAAGAACTGAGCTATCTTGCCTTGAACAGCCTCAGATTAGATAAGGCACCAACGGTTGAACTTCCGGCGGTAGTAGCAGATTTTGCCAAGGTATTCCCAATAGAACTCCCTGGTTTGCCACCCAAGAGGGAGATAGACTTTGAAATAAAATTATACCCCGGCGCCGCTCTAGTATCATTACCCCATTATAGGATGGCACCAGCTGAAATGACCGAGTTGAAGAAGCAGATTGATGAACTGCTCAGACTAGGTTTTATTCGGAACAACACATCAGCATGGGGAGCCCCAGTGTTATTTGTAAAGAAGAAGGATAGTACCCTTCGAATGTGTGTGGATTATAGAAAGTTGAACCAGCTGACTGTCAGGAATAAGTACCCTCTACCCTGGATTGACGATCTATTTGATCAACTTAGGAGTTCCTCTCATTTCTCCAAGATTGATCTAATGTCCGAATATCACCAAATTCGGGTTAGAGAGGAGGACATAGAAAAGACAGCTTTCAGGACACGGTATGGTCTATATGATTATGTAGTCATGTTGTTTGGGCTTACTAATGCACCGGCGGTGTTCATGGACCTGATGAATAGGATATTCCGTCTTTACTTAGATCAGTTTGTGATCGTATTCATTGACGATATTCTGATCTACTCCAAAAGTCAGAAGGAACATGCCGAGCACCTGCGGATACTCCTAGACACCTTGAGAAAGAACCAATTGTATGCCAAAGCCAGCAAGTGTGAATTTTGGCTATCTGAAGTCAATTTCTTGGGGCACGTCATATCAGAGGAAGGTATAGCCGTGGACCCGGCTAAGGTAGCAGCAGTGAAGGAGTGGAAAGCGCCAACGAATGTGACCGAGATCTGCAGCTTTCTGGGATTAGCTGGTTACTACCGGAAATACATCATGGACTTTTCCAAGATTGCAGCTCCACTTACCCGACTCACTCAGAAAGGAGTCAAGTTTGAGTCGTCCAATCTGTGTAATCAGAGATTTGAGGAGCTAAAGGAGAGTCTTACGACCGCTCCTATTCTGATCTTGCCGGAAAGAGGCAAAAATTATGAGGTGTACTATGATGCCTCCGGTGAGGGACTGGGGTGTACACTCAGTCAAAGTAATCGTACGGTGGCGTACGGATCAAGACAGTTGAAAATTCATGAACGCCATTATCCCACACATGATCTAGAACTAGCAGCGGTGGTCTTGACTCTCAAAAGCTGTAGACACTACCTCTATGGTGAAAAGTTTGAGGTGTTCTCGGATCGCAAAAGTTTTAAGTACTTATTTGATCAGAAAGAACTCAATATGAGATAGCGTAGATGGATGGAATATCTAGCGGATTATGAGTTCGCACTTCGGTATCATCCTGGCAAGGCGAACAAAGTGGCGGAAGCCCTCAGCCGCTTGTCACATGTTACAGTAGCCAACATGATCAGGACGGAATGGGAGGTACTGAATACCATCAGAGAATTTAAACTCTACCTCAATAATCATGGGACCATATATAATCTGATCATACGATCCAACATGGTCTCCGAGATTGAACGGGAGCAACGGACAGATCCAGAGGTTAAGGAGATTTGGGCTAAGATGTCTACCGGTGACGTTGTACCGGAGTGGGAGTTGCGACCAGGACAGGGTCTTATGTTCCTAGGCAGGACATATGTGCCTAAGAATTGCAGAAGAGAGTTACTGATTGAAGCACACCAAACCAAACTCTCTATCCACCCGGGCAGCACCAAGATGTATCATGATCTTAAGAGGCACTATTGGTGGCATGGGCTTAAGAAAGATGTAGCAGCCTTTGTTGCTTATTGCCTGACTTGTCAGCAGGTTAAGGCAGAACATCGGAAACCACCAGGCTTACTCGGACCCTTACCAGTACCAGAATGGAAATGGGAGCACATATCCATGGACTTTGTAACAGGGTTGCCAAGGACATCAAAGGGCAATGATGCGATATGGGTCATAGTGGACAGGTTAACCAAGTCCGTACATTTCCTTCCCATCAAAATGACAGATTCATCAGAGACTTTGGGTCGAGGGTACATCCGAGAGATCATCAGGCTACATGGTATTCCCCGGTCTATTGTGTCCGACAGGGATGGACGATTCACCGGCAGGGTATGGCAGGGTATGCAGTCCGCTATGGGGACCGACTTATTAGCTAGCACAGCATTTCATCCACAGACTGATGGACAGTCAGAGAGGACAATACAGACACTGGAAGATATGCTGAGAGCATGCATGCTAGACTTCAAGGGCAGATGGGAGGATCATCTGCCACTGTTGGAGTTTTCTTACAATAACAGTTACCAGGCAAGTCTCCAAATGGCTCCGTTTGAGGCCTTGTATGGTAGACCGTGTAGATCGCCAGTGTGTTGGACAGAGGCCGGTGAGCCTGCGTTAATTGGGCTAGATTTGGTTGCAGAGACTACAGCACAAATTAAGCGGATACGGCAACATCTACTCACTGCACAGAGCCGTCAGAAGAGCTATGCCGACAAGAGGAGAAGGTTCCTTGAGTTTGATGTGGGAGACTCAATGTTCTTAAAAGTCTCGCCACGAAAAGGGCACATGAGGTTAGGAAAGAAAGGGAAATTGTCGCCCAAATTTGTGGGGCCGTTTCCGATACTGAAGAGGGTGGGGGGGGGGGGGGGGCTGGCTTATCAGTTAGCGCTCCCTCCACAGCTGTCATCTCTACATGATGTGTTTCATGTGTCCATGCTGAGAAAGTACAATCCTGATCCTTCTCATGTAATAAATGTTCCAGACATCGATGTACAAAGCGATGTGACATATGTGGAGAAGCCGGTCAGAGTTATTGGAAGTGAACAAAGGGTTCTGCGGAACCGCACCATTCAGTTCGTCAAGGTGGTATGGGAACGACATGGCAGTGAAGAAACCACCTGGGAACTTGAGTCGGAGATGAAAACCGCTTATCCAGAGCTTTTCGCATGAGTTGTTTTGGTCCCCTACTTCGCTCTAACTTTCGGGACGAAAATTTCAAAAGAGGATTCTATTGTAATAGCCCGAAATTTTAAATCAATATATATTTGGCATTTATTGATTTTAATTTGAAGTTGGACGTGATGGAATACCAAATGGATCAAAATCGATTCAAACCCTAAGGTAAGTGGATAAGGAGGGAATCTAATTGGGCCATGGGCCCAATGGTTACCCAATAGACCTTGAATTAGAATTGGTTCATTTAATCGGTCAATGGAAAGTAATTGGGTCAAGATTAGTCAATTCGGTCAACTAGCCATATGGGACCCAATGGGCCAAGGTAGCTGAGCCCAAAGGTAAATGGGTGAGACAAAAATTTAAATTGGGCCATGGGCCCAATGGTGATCCAATAAGAGGGATACATTTAATAAAATTTAAATCACCTAAGTTAGGTGATAAATGGACCAAGGTAACATGGCCAATGGGGCCCACCTCCACCTCACCCATTGAGGTGGCGTGTGGACCTAAGAGTAGTGGGGCCGACCACCATGGTTGACTTGGTCAACCAAGGGTGGTTCTTAGAGGGAACTTAATGAGATTAAATTAAGTGGAAAATGATTAATTAAATTAACATAGGGATCAAGTGATCTAAGTTAATTAACTTAATCTAAATTGATCAAATGGTCAAAACCATCCCAACAAACATAAACCACTTGAGAAAACACAAATTGAAACCATGGATTAAAGGTGGTGGTTTTATCCCAACCACCACCATTAATGCATATTGGTTGGTGAGGAATTAATGTTTGAGTGTAGGCCACTCCAACCATCTCCATCTCTTTCCCAAACAAACATTTTCACTCTATCTCTCCCTCCCACTCACAAAAAAAAAAAAAAAAAAAACGTCCCCTACCCTTCAAGAGAGAAGAAAAGACTTAGAAAGAAAAGAGAAGAAAAGAGAAGGAGAAGAAAAAACTTTGGGCTACCAAGATCATTGAAGAACTCTCCCTCATCTCCATACTCTTTCTCTCTTAACCTAACCCCATCTACCTTAGCCGATACAAGCATGTTCCACCATTGATCAAGTACATCTAGCCGATCAAACAAGGAGAGGAAGAAGAGAAGAGGCTAAGGAAATCAAGAGGAGAAAGAAAGACCGGAGGAGTCGTCGGATCGTAAGTATGTTCTAAACAAGAAATTTAAATTTTGAGGATTTTAAGTTTTGAAATCCATTTCCTTGGATTGGATGGTGGCCAAACCATCATAGGCTTTGAATTTAAAATCCATCCAATGGTAGGATAAGGAATGGATAAAATGGAAGAATGGAAATCTTAATGGAGTTTCAAACTTTTGGATTTTTTTTATGGATTGATGGGCCATAGGGTTCGGCCATGTAGCATGGCCGAACCCCATGGTAAATGATGGATGAATTTTAGTTAGGGTTTGAGGATTAAAATTTGGAAAGGGTAATCCATGATTTTGAGATGTTAATAAGTAAGCATTAGTAATTTTTAAGGGGTTTTAAATGAGGACATTCCATGAAAATATGGATGATTTTTCATGACCTTAAAAGGCATAGAATGGAATGAATGGATGACCATAGGGTTCGGCCATGTAGCATGGCCGAACCCCATGGTGAATGATGGGTAATTTATTTGAGATTATATGGTTTAAATTATGGAGAAGGGTTAATGATATTGTGGTTTTAAAAGATTAAAAAGTTGGTATTTTTTAAGGAGTGTTAAATAAAGAAAAATCACTGAGGTATGTAAATGAATTCAAGTAGCCTCAAAATGATGGAGGTATGATATTTTAAAGAAATCATGGACTATAGGGTTCGGCCATACAGGGTGGCCGAACCCCATGGTTAGTGATCTATGAGGGTTAGGGCTCTTAAATGCTCAATGGTTAATGGTTTCTAAGGTTTGAAAATTATGAGTATGGTATGTGATTTTTAAATGGGTATTAAAGGATGGAAGTGGTGGATTAAATATTTTTGAATTATGGAGATAGTGAGGAAGTGATTAGTGGTGTAAATGGACTTTAAATGTGAGTAAAGATCCAAGGTAAAAATGAGGGAAAGACATCATGGGTTCGGCCATGGTGTATGGCCGAACCCATGACCCATGTTTTTAGGTCAATTGTGGGCTAAGTTATGGTTTATACATGTGGTTAAGCAAATGGAAATTTGGGTAAGTAAATGGTAAAATTTAAATGGATTTACAAAGTGTATGATATGGGTTTTTAAAGGGCCAAAATGAATGAAGGTTAGTGATTTTAAAATGGATTATTTTTTGGACAAAACATTAGTCTTTAAAATGGCATCCATAAAGGTGAGCCATGACCCATTATGTGGGCCACATCTTAGGGAAAATGTGGAATTAGGTATGGGATTAAATGTTTTTCAAAATTAAATGATAGGTGGCTGATTTTATGATGCTAGGTCATGATTAAATAGATCTAAGTATGTGTAACGACCCGTCCCGCTACGGGCACGTTAAGACTGATACGAACTCCTAAAACCAATCCAATAGGATTTCGGACAAACATTTTTTAAAAAAAAAATGGGAGACGCTGCTCCCACAACCCACACTAACCATGGCAGTCCACCAATAAACCAAAAACAGTGAGCATCGGTCATAATTACTAATTATAGCATCACTTCATTATTACATTTATCCAACTCAATGAAATGTACACATAATTCAAATACATCAGAAGGTCCTCAATTACAAGATGGGACCCTGACAAAGTGCAAAACTGCAACTCTACGCCCAACATCCAACTGAGGGTCCCGCCAACCCTCCCTCGATGAAGTACCTGTGAGGCAAGGGGGTGAGCTCTACATGCCCAGTAAGGGAACACATGCATCATAAGTCATCAACCATACACTGCACATAATCATATGGACATATCAATGTCTAAGATGTCTACATGCATAACTATACAAACGTGTGCCCTACCCCTAGCACATGGGCCCACATCAGCTGGGCCTCTAGGACATCCTCTAACCAACTGAATGCAACTCCCTTATGTGCCCAACCGCAACAGTCCACCCATCCACGGTTACGCAGACTGATCCTCAGTCAGATTGGGGTCTCTAGTCCTCAACTAGACCTATGACCCTCTCATGACAACCCGCACACATACTACGACCAACCCAAGAATCGGACTCACTAGAGTCCCAAACTGATTACCACACGGGAGTAACCACCTCACCAATCCTCATCGAACTGCCAACCAAACTCATCTATGGTCTCATCAACCAGACACCAGAGTCTCGATAGTCAAACCCATAACCTTGGACCCTATATACTGGTCTCCACACGACTGATGTATCCACCTCCCACAGAATTCTATGGGTTTTCTATCGAGTGAGCTGGCCGAACTCACTCGTTAGGCGCCTATAAATTCCTGGTGAGTCAACACCCACAACACAAGTCTCAACAATGAACCCCAATACCATAACCGCGGGTAAAAGTACTACCACATCGCACCACATGCTATCCCCACCATACAGGTGTCCTAACCTGGAATATCTCATCACATCACATCGTACCATCCCTCGATCAATGAGTGGGCGAGCACATCCTCAGCCTACTCGGTCATCTGGGGAATCACAACCCATATCAGCGGGAGCTGTCCCTCACCGCATCATCCCTCAACATAGGCGAGCACCTCCTCAGCCTACTCGATCATCCAGGGAAACACAAACCATACCAGCGGGAGCTGTCCCTCACCGCATCGTCCCTTGACCTAGGCGAGCACCTCCTCAGCCTACTCGCTCATCTAGGGATCACAATTTTCCCAACGGGAGCTGTCCCTCACCGCTCGACCTAGGCGAGCACCTCCTCAGCCTACTCAGTCATCTAGGGATCACAACTCTGTCCAGCGGGATCGGTCCCTCACCGCTCCGTCCCTCGACCGAGGCGAGCACCTCCTCAGCCTACTCAGTCATCTAGGGATCACAACTCTGTCAGCGGGAGCGGTCCCTCACCGCTCCGTCCCTCGACCTAGGCGAGCACCTCCTCAGCCTACTCGGTCATCCAGGGATCACAACTTTCCCAGCGGGAGCTGTCCCTCACCGCTCCGTCCCTCGACCTAGGCGACCACCTCCTCAGCCTACTCGGTCATCTAGGGATCACAACTCTGTCAGCGGGAGCTGTCCCTCACCACTCTGTCCCTCGACCTAGGTGAGCACCTCCTCAGCCTACTCGGTCCTCTAGGGATCACAACTCTGCCAGCGGGAGCTGTCCCTCACCGCTCCGTCCCTCGACCTAGGTGAGCACCTCCTCAGCCTACTCAGTCATCTAGGGATCACAACTCTGTCAGCGGGAGCTATCCCTCACCGCTCCGTCCCTTGACCTAGGCGAGCACTTGCTCAGCCTACTCGGTCATCTAGGGATCACCTCACCCGTCACACATTCGGGTATCGGAACCGCTAGGGGCTTCTAAGGTTACCTTGGGTGAACCAACATTCAACCTGATGGCCTATCTAGGGTTAACATAATTACTCCCCAATTAGTCCTTATCTGGGACTCCAAGGCACCTTGTTCTCTAAGTCAGATCATGCTTCTCTCATAGGTACGTCCGGAAATACAAGACGGACCGACCATTTGATCCACGCAAGGGTTACGACTACCCATTTCCAATCACAAGGGAGTCTGAATCCCAACCACCCGTCCACTGTGTGGTCCCACATAACATCCGCACCCTAACCACCCGACAAGCTAGGGGGAGTCTCTAAATCCTGATGTGGCCTAGTACCCATGCCCCACCGGCATCCCACATATGCTAGCTATATAACATGCACATTTAACTCTACACTTACACATGCTATTAACATAGTTTGTCAAATAGTAATCAGGTGTATGCATCACTATTTATCACTGGTTGACATGTTAATGTTCAAGCATGTTATAACGTCTAGCAGTCCAAACTAATTATCACATAATCATATGGTATATTATCAACAGAATACCTCACACCATAATCAAACATATACCATCACATATTACATATATTCGCATGTTGACATATTAACATATTATCAATAAAAATAAACTCCAATCAGGTGACCACACAATCAATCAATTATGACATCAAATAATCAACTTGTATATGCCTCTACGGGCATCGGGTACAAATACATCTGGATGGGGGCCCGCCACATAATGGTATCAACAGTTCCCTTGCCGACTGGCTCATAATATCGAGGACCCGCATTCGCCGCATTTCGCACTCGCACATTCGATAGGGAAGTAAGATGCATAGATGCATGCTAAAAGCGGTGGTGAGTTCCCTCACCTGTGTGTGCCCTTGAAATCCAATGCGAGAAAATGAGTCCGAGGGTTGAAGGGGCTCAATCTGTTAAAACAATAATAGGAGGGTAAGAAACTAAGATGAAACGGGTCAAATTGGGCCTAGGGTGCAAATGGGCCCGACAACGGGTCGGGTCCGAATTGGGCCTGAGTGGGCCGGGCCAAGGGGCTGGGCTAAATCCAGTGAACTGGGCCGGATCTAGAGAACTGGGCCGGATATTGGGGTTCAAGGGCGAACCCGGCCGAGTCAACTCCGCGGTTTGAGAGACTCGGCCAAAGGAGAAGGAGAAAAAAGAAAAATGAGGGAAATGAAAGGGGAAATCGGGAAAATCAGAAGGGGAAAAGGAGAGATCGAGAGAGGGGAAAAAGAATCGGAAAGAAGGAGAAAAGTGGAGATGGAATCGGAAATACCTGGGCTAAGCTGGAACTCCCGAAGTAGAGGCGACGGTCAGCAGCCAGAGAGAGCGACAGCAGCGCCGGCGTGCGCGACAGAGAGGGAAGCCTCGCCGAAGCAGGGAGGACAGCAGCGCCGGCGTGCGCGACCGAGAGGGAAGAAGGAGCTGAGGAACCGCATCGAGGGGATAACAAAAGGGGCGGCTACTCCTTTAGGGTTAGGGTTTGGGGCAGAAGAAGAGAAGAGAAGGGAAAGAGAAGGAAGCAGAAAGAGAGAAAGGCAGGTGCGGCGGCACTATAGCGCATAGCTACAGTGCTGCCGAAAGAGAGGTTAAGTTTAGGGTTGTTTTTTTTTTTTTTTTTTAAATAAAATAAAAATCTCCAATCTTCAAAATATTTTAAAAAGCTCAAAGAAGTCAAACGACAAACGTCGGGGGAAAACGTGTGATTTCAAACTTTTAATTACGAAAGAAAATTCAATAATTCAAAATTACAAAATCGCCCACTGAGTCTCCGAACTCAAAATCGGGCAAACCAGGACCCACCACAGGGCCCACACTCACCCCACTGCTACCAAGACCCTAAAACTCTGAAAAATCGGGTCGGGTCGCTACAGTATGAATGAAGTTTGGACTTAGAATGTACATAAACGAATGGATGATTTAACCATGGGAGAGGAGTGGCAAAACGGTAAATAAGTGCTACATTGAAGAACCATGGGTTCGGCCATGGTACATGGCCGAACCCTATGGGGATTAGACATGGAATCGAATATTACGAATGATTAAATGAAACGGATAGATGCTGTGTTTTAGGCTCGCTCATTGGAATATTCGAAATGGCAAAAATCAGATTTTATGTATGTGTTTTAAACCACGGAAAATGAGGCTAAGTTAAGGGCTGATTTTCGATGAAATTGTAACATAATTAATGGCCATTAATGGGTCTAAATAGATGGATCAATTATGGACTTAATCATGGAAAAACGTATGGACTAATTCGGTAAATGTAATAAGGTATCGGGACGTCGCAAACGGTACGCGATCGGCGACCGGATTATCAAACGGAAACGTAACGGAACGCTATGCGGTATTCGGTAGGATTCCGACCTCTTTGTAAGCCGTGGATATGTGATGTTTATTTTAATCTATTTTGATGATTATGGGACTTGTATTGTGATGAGTTTTAATTTATGAATTATATGATGGTGTTATGGATTATATTTTAACATTATGCATTATATGGCTATGTATGGTATATTAAATTTATGGTTTATCTATATACTACATCGCATAATGCACGTACATCTCATGCATGGCATGGGTGGGAAAATAATGAAATCGGAGTCCATGCTCCATCGGGGCGACCGAGAATCAGACATGAGGATAGCCTAAGGGCTATAACCGGAGTCCATGCTTCGTCGGGGCGACCGAGAATCAGACATGGGGATAGCCTGAGGGCTATAACCGGAGTCCATGCTCCGTCGGGGCGACCGAGAAGCAAACATGGGGACAATACATGGTATGATCATACGGATGATGGGTGGGACACATGACATAGGCACCCATGGCATAGCACTCATTACATGCTTATTTTGTTATATTTTATTGTATCGGTATGCGTGTTATCACTAATCCATGTGCTAGCCCTACTCGGAGTCCTATTGGGCGCGTTGACTAACGCCCTACTTCTACCCTAGCTGATGACGAAGGGGACGGCGGAAACGGTGGACATGACAGGAGCCAAGCTTAGGAGCTTGGGAAGCGCATTCTTAGTTTATTTAAGTTTATATTTTGGAAATGTAATTTTGAGTAACTTAGCTCGTCAGACTGTATAATTTGCATTTCTCACGATGGTTTGGACTTTATTTATGGACGATTATATTTTCTGATATAAATATGAACATAAGGGCATTTTGGTAATTCAATCTTGTATCTTCCCTTCCATCTAAAAACCGGTAGGATAGACTTTATTATCATGTTCCGCAATAATTATAATCCGCGAGCTTACTTCCTACGCGTGAACCGTTCTCTTGGACTTGGTTCCGCGCAGGCGTGGGGTTGGCCAGTTAAGGGCCGGGCTTTAGAAGCTCGGACTTAACACGCGTCGTGACGTCCGCGCCCTCTCTCACTTTTCATTTCAAAAAAAAAAAAAATAGACTCAGATTTTCGGAAGGCGAGTAAAAAAAATGGACGGGCGTTACAGTTGGTATCAGAGCGAAATCGGAATAATGAATCTCTCGAAGTATGATTAAAACGGTTTCACGTCTCATTGACGGATAAGAATCCCAACTGACCGACTCTTCGGAGTCCGCTGCACGGGGGCCGGGTTAATCTACTTCGATTGACTCAGACTGAAACATTCAATCTGAGAGCCACATTTAACGTAAGAAAATGATAGTAAGGGAAGTACAATCATTACCACTTTGATGGATTAATCGAACGTAGGAAATTTTTCCCCGATTTCACCAAAATGGACAAACATAGCTATTTGGGAAGTTTTCCCCAAACCAAGTATGCATATTTGGTAATTTTCCCCAATATCAGAGACAATACGTAATACTTAGGAATTATCCCCTCAAAAACTAAATGCATATGAACGCGCTAACATTATGAAGGAACTAAGTCGGTAAATGTTTTTCAATGACTTAGGAAAAAATGCCGCCAAAAAGAAGAACCCGTCGCAACCCACGAGTAGAGAAAGAGGTAACACCCCCTCGACAGGAAGAAAAGGTGCCACCACCTCATCAAGAGGAAGTACACCCACCGCATCAAGAGGAGGCACAGCCACCTCATACAGCCGAGGGACAGAATAGTATAAACATACAAGGTGTACCTCCCGAGCTAAGAGACGTAGTTCAAGCGGCAGTCGCTTCTGCTCTTCAACTACACTCAAGCGGAAATGCGACCGCCAGCGACTCCAGTAAACGGAAGATGGTCAAGGATTTTCAATAACAGCGACCTCCCTACTTCAGGGGAAAAGAAGGGGCTGTCGGAGCGGAGCATTGGTTAAAAAGGATCACTCAGATCTTTAATCTACCCCAAATCTCCAATCCTACTGATAAGATCTTACTGGCCACTCCCCAACTGATCGAGGATGCCAGTATTGGTGGGAAATTGTGGAAAAGCAACAAGCACTGGTTACCAGAAGGAGAAAGGACCCTCATGACATGGGAATGGTTCTCAGCCACCTTCCTAGAACAATATTTTCCGGAGGAAGAAAGAGAGAGCCAGACTGAAGCCTTCCTCTCATTGATACAAGGCAGCATGACGGTGGCAGAGTACCACAGAGAATTCCTTAAACTGTCCGTCTATGCATTCTACATGGTGGATACTGAACACCGAAGGGCCCGCAAATTTGAACGTGGCCTTCGGCCAAGCATCAGGGCTAGAGTGACCATTTTCAAAGAACCCACACTGGCAGGAGTGGTCAGCAGGACCACTATCGCAGAACGAGAACTAAATTAGATAGTGCGGTTTGACAACCACCGAGGGCAAGGTGGGCGGGGTGCATTCCAACCCAACAAGAAGTTCCGCCCAAATCCATGCAGACCCTCACCCTCCACAGGATCTACCGAGGGCTTTCGCCCTAGTCAGCCCTCCACATCAGCATCAGTCACACAAGTTCCCCGGGGTGGGAACACCTGTTATCAGTGTGGCCAGTAGGGCCACTTTTAGAGAGAGTGCCCACAGATCAGCCGACCCTCTAACTTCAGGGGACCCTTCCGCCCTCCAACTAGACCAACACAATCGCGGGGAGGCAGAACATACAATCAGGCGGGATCTGGACGACTCTTCACCATACCATCTCCAGTAGCAGTGGACCGTTTAGTGATGCAAGGTATGGCTGTAATTGGTAGTTCCTATACTGTTACTTTATTTGACTCTAGAGCATCACATTCATTTATATCTGCTGCATTCATATCTGCCACGGGTACACTAGTACAAAACCTGTCCACATCACTCACCATTGTATCCCCCGTCGGAGACACATCATTAGGACTTATATGTATGACATTGAACACGGAACTCGCGGGATTCAGATTCGAGTTCAATTATTTAGTAATCGATATGGCGGAATATGATGTCATATTTGGCATAGACTGGTTGACTACGTATCAGGCCCATATTGACTGCCATCTTCGTAGGGTAACATTTTGGTCACCCGAAGGAAAGCGGTACGTGGTACGCGCTGACAGGCAGGGTATCCCTAGAAGGCTGCAGGAAGAACTGAAACATCTTGCCTTGAACAGCCTCAGATTAGATAAGGCACCAACGGTTGAACTTCCGGCAGTAGTAGCAAATTTTGCCAAGGTATTCCCAATAGAACTCCCTGGTTTGCCACCCAAGAGGGAGATAGACTTTGAAATAAAATTATACCCCGGCGCCGCTCCAGTATCATTACCCCATTATAGGATGGCACCAGCTGAAATGACCGAGTTGAAGAAGCAGATTGATGAACTGCTCAGACAAGGTTTTATTCGGAACAGCACATCCGCATGGGGAGCCCCAGTGTTATTTGTAAAGAAGAAGGATAGTACCCTTCGAATGTGTGTGGATTATAAAAAGTTGAACAAGCTGACTATCAGGAATAAGTACCCTCTACCCCGGATTGACGATCTATTTGATCAACTTAGGGGTTCCTCTCATTTCTCCAAGATTGATCTAATGTCCGGATATCACCAAATTCGGGTTAGAGAGGAGGACATAGAAAAGACAACTTTCAGGACACGGTATGGTCTATATGAGTATGTAGTCATGCTGTTTGGGCTTACTAATGCACCGGCGGTGTTCATGGACCTGATGAATAGGATATTCCGTCCTTACTTAGATCAGTTTGTGATCGTATTCATTGACGATATTCTGATCTACTCCAAAAGTCAGAAGGAACATGCCGAGCACCTGCGGATACTCCTAGACACCTTGAGAAAGAACCAATTGTATGCCAAAGCCAGCAAGTGTGAATTTTGGCTATCTGAAGTCAATTTCTTGGGGCACATCATATCAGAGGAAGGTATAGCCGTAGACCCGGCTAAGGTAGCAGCAGCGAAGGAGTGGAAAGCGCAACGAATGTGACCGAGATCCGCAGTTTTCTGGGATTAGCTGGTTACTACCGGAAATTCATCATGGACTTTTCTAAGATTGCAGCTCCACTTACCCGACTCACTCAGAAAGGAGTCAAGTTTGAGTGGTCCAATCTGCGTAATCAGAGATTTGAGGAGCTAAAGGAGAGGCTTATGACCGCTCATATTCTGATCTTGCCGGAAAGAGGCAGAAATTATGAGGTGTACTGTGATGCCTCCGGTGAGGGACTGGGGTGTACACTCAGTCAAAGTAATCGTGCAGTGGCGTACGGATCAAGACAGTTGACAATTCATGAACGCCATTATCCCACACATGATCTAGAACTAGCAGCGGTGGTCTTCGCTCTCAAAAGCTGGAGACACTACCTCTATGGTGAAAAGTTTGAGGTGTTCTCGGATCGCAAAAGTCTGAAGTACTTATTTGATCAGAAAGAACTCAATATGAGATAGCGTAGATGGATGGAATATCTGGCGGATTATGAGTTCACACTTCGGTATCATCCTGGCAAAGCGAACAAAGTGGAGGATGCTCTCAGGCGCTTGTTACATGTTACAGTAGCCAGCATGATCAGGACGGAATGGGAGGTACTGAATACCATCAGAGAATTTAAACTCTACCTCAATAATCATGGGACCATATATAATCTGATCATAAGATCCAACATGGTCTCCAAGATTGAACGGGAGCAATGGACAGATCCAGAGGTGGAAGAGATTTGGGTTAAGATGTCTACCGGTGAGGTTGTACCGGAGTGGGAGTTGTGACTAGGACAGGGTCTTATATTCCGAGGCAGGACATATATGCCTAAGAATTGCAGAAGAGAGTTGCTGATTGAAGCACACCAAACCAAACTCTCTATCCACCCGGGCAGCACCAAGATGTATCATGATCTTAAGAGGCACTATTGGTGGCATGGGCTTAAGAAAGATGTAGCAGCCTTTGTTGCTTATTGCCTGACTTGTCAGCAGGTTAAGGCAGAACATCGGAAACCACCAGGCTTACTCGCACCCTTACCAGTACCAAAATGGAAATGGGAGCACATATCCATGGACTTTGTAACAGGGTTGCCAAGGACATCAAAGGGCAATGATGCGATATGGGTCATAGTGGACCGGTTAACTAAGTCCGCACATTTCCTTCCCATCAAAATGGCAGATTCATCAGAGACTTTGGGTCGACGGTACATCCGAGAGATCATCAGGCTACATGGTATTCCCCGGTCTATTGTGTCCGACAGGGATGGACGATTCACCGGCAGGGTATTGCAGGGTATGCAGTCGGCTATGGGGACCGACTTATTAGCTAGCACAGCATTTCATCCACAGATTGATGGACAGTCAGAGAGGACGATACAGACACTGGAAGATATGCTGAGAGCATGCATGCTAGACTTCAAGGGCGGATGGGAGGATCATCTGCCACTGTTGGTGTTCTCTTACAATAACAGTTACCAGGCAAGTCTCTAGATGGCTCCGTTTGAGGCCTTGTATGGTAGACCGTGTAGATCGCCAGTGTGTTGGACGGAGGCCGGTGAGCCTGCGTTAATTGGGCCAGATTTGTTTGCAGAGACTACAACACAAATTAAGCTGATACGGCAACATCTACTCACTGTACAGAGCCGTCGAAGAGCTATGCCGACAAAAGGAGAAGGTTCCTTGAGTTTGAGGTGGGAGACTTAGTGTTCTTAAAAGTCTCGCCACGGAAAGGGCACATGAGGTTCGAAAAGAAAGGGAAATTGTCGCCTAAATTTGTGGGGTCGTTTCCGATGCTGAAGAGGGTGGGGGGGTGGCTTATCAGTTAGCGCTCCTTCCACAGCTGTCATCTCTACATGATGTCTTTCATGTGTCCATGCTGAGAAAGTACAATCCTGATCCTTCTCATGTAATAAATGTTCAAGACATTGATGTACAAAGCGATCTGACATATGTGGAGAAGCCGGTCAGAGTTATTGGAAGTGAACAAAGGGTGTTGTGGAACCGCGCCATTCAGTTCGTCAAGGTGGTATGGGAACGACATGGCAGTGAAGAAACCATCTGGGAACTTGAGTCGGAGATGAAAACCGCTTATCCGGAGCTCTTCGTATGAGTTGTTTTGGACCCTTACTTCGCTCGAATTTTCGGGACGAAAATTTCAAAAGAGGATTCTATTGTAATAGCCTGAAATTTTAAATCAATATATATTTGGCATTTATTGATTTTAATTTGAAGTTGGACGTGATGGAATACCAAATGGATCAAAATCGGTTCAAACCCTAAGGTAAGTGGATAAGGAGGGAATCTAATTGGGCCATGGGCCAATGGTTACCCAATAGACCTTGAATTAGAATTGGTTCATTTAATCGGTCAATGGTAAGTAATTGGGTCAAGATTAGTCAATTGGGTCAACTAGCCATATGGGACCCAATGGGCCAAGGTAGCTGAGCCCAAAGGTAAATGGGTAAGACAAAAATTTAAATTGGGCCATGGGCCCAATGGTGATCCAATAAGAGGGATACATTTAATAAAATTTAAATCACCTAAGTTAGGTGATAAATGGACCAAGGTAACATGGCCAATGGGGCCCACCTCCACCTCACCCATTGAGGTGGCGTGTGGACCCAAGAGTAGTGGGGCCGACCACCATGGTTGACTTGGTCAACCATGGGTGGATCTTAGAGGGAACTTAATGAGATTAAATTAAGTGGAAAATTATTAATTAAATTAACGTAGGGATCAAGTGATCTAAGTTAATTAACTTAATCTAAATTGGTCAAATGGTCAAAACCATCCCAACAAACACAAACCACTTGAGAAAACACAAATTGAAACCATGGATTAAAGGTGGTGGTTTTATCCCAACCACCACCATTAATGCATATTGGTTGGTGAGGAATTAGTGTTTGAGTGTAGGCCACTCCAACCATCTCCATCTCTTTCCCAAACAAACATTTTCACTCTATCTCTCCCTCCCACTCACAAAAAAAAAAAAAAAAAACAGTCCCCTACCCTTCAAGAGAGAAGAAAAGACTTAGAAAGAAAAGAGAAGAAAAGAGAAGGAGAAGAAAAAACTTTGGGCTACCAAGATCATTGAAGAACTCTCCCTCATCTCCATATTCTTTCTCTCTTAACCTAACCCCATCTACCTTAGCCGATCCAAGTATGTTCCACCGTTGATCAAACACATCTTGCCGATCAAACAAGGAGAGGAAGAAGAAAAGAGGCTAAGGAAATCAAGAGGAGAAAGAAAGACCGGAGGAGTCGTCGGATCGTAAGTATGTTCTAGACAAGAAATTTAAATTTTGAGGGTTTTAAGTTTTGAAATCCATTTCCTTGGATTGGATGGTGGCCAAACCATCATAGGCTTTGAATTTAAAATCCATCCAATGGTAGGATAAGGAATGGATAAAATGGAAGAATGGAAATCTTAATGGAGTTTCAAACTTTTGGATTTTTTTTATGGATTGATGGGCCATAGGGTTCGGCCATGTAGCATGGCCGAACCCCATGGTAAATGACGGATGAATTTTAGTTAGGGTTTGAGGATTAAAATTTGGAAAGGGTAATCCATGATTTCGAGATGTTAATAAGTAAGCATTAGTAATTTTTAAGGGGTTTTAAATGAGGACATTTCATGAAAATATGGATGATTTTTCATGACCTTAAAAGGCATAGAATGGAATGAATGGATGACCATAGGGTTCGGCCATGTAGCATGGCCGAACCCTATGGTGAATGATGGGTAATTTATTTGAGATTATATGGTTTAAAATTATGGAGAAGGGTTAATGATATTGTGGTTTTAAGAGATTAAAAAGTTGGTATTTTTTAAGGAGTGTTAAATAAAGAAAAATCATGAGGTATGTAAATGAATTCAAGTAGCCTCAAAATGATGGAGGTATGATATTTTAAAGAAATCATGGACTATAGGGTTCGGCCATACAAGGTGGCCGAACCCCATGGTTAGTGATCTATGAGGGTTAGGGCTCTTAAATGCTCAATGGTTAATGGTTTCTAAGGTTTGAAAATTATGAGTATGGTATGTGATTTTTAAATGGGTATTAAAGGATGGAAGTAGGTGGATTAAATATTTTTGAATTATGGAGATAGTGAGGAAGTGATTAGTGGTGTAAATGGACTTTAAATGTGAGTAAAGATCCAAGATAAAAATGAGGGAAAGACATCACGGGTTCGGCCATGGTGTATGGCCGAACCCATGACCCATGTTTTTAGGTCAATTGTGGGCTAAGTTATGGTTTATACATGTGGTTAAGCAAATGGAAATTTGGGTAAGTAAATGGTAAAATTTAAATGGATTTACAAAGTGTATGATATGGGTTTTTAAAGGGCCAAAATGAATGAAGGTTAGTGATTTTAAAATGGATTATTTTTGGGACAAAACATTAGTCTTTAAAATGGCATCCATAAAGGTGAGCCATGACCCATTATGTGGGCCACATCTTAGGCAAAATGTGGAATTAGGTATGGGATTAAATGTTTTTCAAAATTAAATAATAGGTGGCTGATTTTATGATGCCAGGTCATGATTAAATAGATCTAAGTATGAATGAAGTTTGGACTTAGAATGTACATAAACGAATGGATGATTTAACCATGGGAGAGGAGTGGCAAAACGGTAAATAAGTGCTACATTGAAGAACCATGGGTTCGGCCATGGTACATGGCCGAACCCTATGGGGATTAGACATGGAATCGAATATTAAGAATGATTAAATGAAATGGATAGATGCTGTGTTTTAGGCTCGCTCATTGGAATATTAGAAATGGCAAAAATCGAATTTTATGTATGTGTTTTAAACCACGGAAAATGAGGCTAAGTTAAGGGCTGATTTTCAATGAAATTGTAACATAATTAATGGCCATTAATGGGTCTAAGTAGATGGATTAATTATGGACTTAATCATGGAAAGACGTATGGACTAATTCGGTAAATGTAATAAGGTATCGGTACGTCGCAAACGGTACGCGATCGGCGACTGGATTATCAAACGGAAACGTAACGGAACGCTACGCGGTATTCGGTAGGATTCCTACCTCTTTGTAAGCCGTGGATATGTGATGTTTATTTTAATCTATTTTGATGATTATGGGGCTTGTATTATGATGAGTTTTAATTTATGAATTATATGATGCTGTTATGGATTATATTTTAACATTATGCATTATATGGCTATGTATGGTATATTAAATTTATGGTTTATCTATATACTACACGGCATAATGCACGTACATCTCATGCATAGCATGGCGGGAAAATAATGAAACCGGAGTCCATGCTCCGTCGCGGCGACCGAGAATCAGACATGGGGATAGCCTAAGGGCTATAACCGGAGTCCATGCTCCGTCGGGGCGACCGAGAATCAGACATGGGGATAGCCTGAGGGCTATAACCGGAGTCCATACTCCGTCGGGGCGACCGAGAAGCAAACATGGGGACAATACATTGTATGATCATACGGATGATGGTTGGGACACATGACATAGGCACCCATGGCATAGCATTCATTACGTGCTTATTTTGTTATATTTTATTGTATCGGTATGCGTGTTATCGCTAATCCATGTGCTAGCCCTACTCGGAGTCCTACTAGGCGCGTTGACTAACGCCCTACTTCTACCCTAGCTGATGACGCAGGGGATGGCGGAAACGGTGGACATGACAGGAGCCAAGCTTAGGAGCTTGGGAAGCGCATTCTTAGTTTATTTAAGTTTATATTTTGGAAATGTAATTTTGAGTAACTTAGCTCGTCGGACTGTATAATTTGCATTTCTTGCGATGGTTTGGACTTTACTTATGGACGATTATATTTTATGATATAAATATGAACATAAGGGCATTTTGGTAATTCAATGTTATATCTTCCGTTCTATCTAAAAACCGGTAGGATAGACTTTATTATCATGTTCCGCAATAATTATAATCCGCGAGCTTACTTCCTACGCGTGAACCGTTTCTCATGGACTTGGTTCCGCGCACGCGTGGGGTTGGCCAGTTAAGGGCTGGGCTTTAGAAGCTCGGACTTAACTCGCGTCGTGACGTCCGCGCCCTCTCTCACTTTTCATTTCAAAAAAAAAAAAAAATAGACTCGGATTTTCGGAAGGCGAGTAAAAAAAAGGGGCGGGCATTACAAATCCAGATATAATATACCATATCATACTTGTAAAACATCCTGTCCAAAATTATGTATGATAACAGAGATCCAATCATACAGATAAAAACCAGTAAACTTGCATGATAATAAAGATCATATCATGCCGATTCAATGCCATGTCATGCTAGCACATGTCTTATACAATGAGTCCCACCCATCACATACATATAATCTCTTGTTAGTATTCTCATCTCTTGATAGTATTCTCATCTCTGGATAGTATCCTTATCTCTTGATAGTATTCTCATCTCTTGATAGTATTCACCACATCATATTACTCCTCACGACTTACGGACGCCCCGACGGAGCTTAGGTCTCCGGTTAAAGTATCCTTCTGGTGGGACTCTCATCACCTAAGGAGGCCCCACAGTTGCATCACGGACATTCCGACGGAGTGTGGGCTCCGGTTGCAAGACATCTCCCCCATGCCATGCATGAGATGCAAATGCCAATCATGCTACAAAATATTACAAAACATAGCATGAAAATCCCATAATTGCAACATATTGTTTGATACCAAAATAACTTTTCAAACATAAAATAAAATCATCAAAAGTACATAATACATATCCATGATTTCAATGATGTAGGAATCCTACCGAAAGTTCACTTAAAAGTCCGATCTTCTTAATCGTCACCCGCTCATGACTCGTGAACCGTTCAAGTCCCGTTACCTTGTTTATATAACAGCAAGTTAATAACATAACCTTTTGATTTCTTATTAGGTTTAAATCCCAAAAACCACCTTGTGGGGTTCGGCCATACCCCATGGCCGAACCTCACCCACTTTGGATTTGATCTTCCTTTTCATTTGATCAATACCTTACATAAACACCTTATATTAAATAATATACCTTGGTAGGGTTCGGCCATACAGCATGGCCGAACCATACCACTTTGGTTTGACCCCTCTTTCAAGTCCTTTAATCTTTCTTCATCCATATTTACATTATTACTTGTATTTATAGTTTTGCCATTAGACTTAACCCATATTTAATCTTGCTTAATAACCATGATCCATAAAATCCACCTTAGTGGGGTTCGGCCATACAACATGGCCGAACGTCACCATCTCAAATTTGGTCTTTTAATTAAATCTAAATGCCACAATCATCCCCCATGGGATTCTTCATTTTTGGCCATATTTACATCCTTGCCACTCATTCTTCCCATGGTTAATCACCTTTCATATATTTATGTTCATAACCCTGACTGATCCATAAACATGGATCCATCCATGCCTCATCAATCATGACATGGAAACACATTATAAACATGCCTAGATTCATACTTAACCTATGAAATGACCCATAACATAGGTCATGGGGTTCGGCCATGGTGTATGGCCGAACCCATGATGTTATTTCCCTCATGTTCTTAACTCTAAACATCCCATAAAATGGTCCATGGGGTTCGGCCATACACATGGCCGAACCCTATGGTTATCTTGGCACAATACTTCCCATAATTATTCATGGTTTTGACATACTAATTTAACCATAAGAAAGATATGGTTCAGCCATACATTTGGCCGACCCAAGACATACACCTTATCTCCATTTTTTAACACCTTAACCCTTCCATACCTTGTATGGTTTTTATCTCTCAAAACCATCAAAAATCACCATAAGCTTGTCAAATCCTTTCATGGGGTTCGGCCATCCCAAGTGGCCGAACCCTATGGCCTATGATTTGAACCTCTTTAACATATACTTTGTGTCTCATTAAAACATGTAAAAATCTCCATGGTTTTGCATGGTTTTTAGCCTTCAAAAACCATCAAAATACCCAAATAATTTCATGGGGTTCGGCCATCCAAAGTGGCCGAACCCAATGATCCATTTTTTATCCCTTTTATACAGTACCATCCAAGGTTTAAGCCCTTGATGGATTCGGCCATTCCATCGCCAAATCATGCTCCCTTTTACCAATTTATTTAACTAAATTCTTATGTAAACACTTACCAATTCCCTTTGCTTTTTTTCTCTCCTTTTGATCCTTGCTTTCTTCTTTCTTGCTCCCTTAGTCCTTAGCTGATTGAAAGCTTAAACAATGGTGAAAACTCCAAAGGATAATTCGGCCAAGAGGATGGGTTTTTGAGAAAGGGAGAGAAATAAAAGTTCCAAGCTTATTGAGATGTAAAATTCGGCCATATGGTGTATTGCAACCCTTTTGTATATCAGCCCCTTAAACCTCTCATTTGTCCTCATAAATATTGGTCTAACCAAAGAGTCATTTGATACCAACCAAGGCACCCCTTGGCACTCCCAACGTTGGGCTTTGGGTTTCCATCATGAGATGGAAACCTCCATATTCCCCATGTGATTCTTATCCCATATACATTAAAGTCTATGCATGAATCATAACTCCCAAGCCACCAACGTGTGGGACTTGTTTTTGGTGGTGTTTGAGATCAAGGCAACTCCTCACCTCCCCATTTGACTCACTTGAATTCAAGGTCCCTTTGGTTTCCAATTTAACTCACCCAACTCATTAGCTCAACTCACCACATTTAATGCCGTTCATTTAATGCACTTGAGTCATCTCCATTATGTAATTCAAATCCAACTCACTTCAGCCCTAACTCAACCTGATTTGACTCACCCTTTGAGCTCACTTGAGGGTCTACACGGTCAACGTGGTCAACATGGTCAACTTGACCCATTGGGTCCCAACTTAGCTTATTGATCCAATTTAGCACCTTGACCCATTTATGGGTGGTTTACCCATTTAAATGCGGTTTACATATTTGCATCCAGCCTACCTATTTATCCTTCATTTAATTCCAAATCAATTCAGCCTAACCCTGTAATAGCCCGGACTTTTTAAATCAGTATAAATGTGGATATTATTTATTTTAATGATGGAAATTGGGAAATTTGATGGAATAGATGGTAAATGGATCAAAGTTTGGACAAAGGCCCAAGTATGGCCCAATGGACCATAGATTGGATTAAATTCATTTAAATGGTCAAGGATGGTCAAATTGGGCCCAATAACCATTTGGGACCCAATGGATCAAGATGATGTAAGCTCTAAGGTAAATGGGTAGGAGGTGAATGTAATTGGGCCATGGGCCCAAGGGTGATCCAAGTAGTTGAAATGGATTTAATTAAATCACCTAAGTTAGTAGTGAATAGACCAAGGTGACATGGCCAAATGGGGCCCACCTCCACCTCACCAAGTGAGGTGGCGTGTGGACCAAGGATTGGTGGGGCCGGCCACCATGGTTGAATTGGTCAACCATGGGTGGATACATGGAGGGAATTTAAAGAAATGGAATTAGGTTAAATGGGAATTAATTAACCTAAGTTAATGAGCTAATTAATCAAATGATTAAGTTAATCAAATGTGGTCAAATGGTCAAAGATGGAAGACCAAACCACCTCATCTCCAAGCTCAAAACCGTTGGCTCAAGTGGTGGTTTATCCCAACCACCACCACTAAGCACATTAGCCCATGTTGGTTGGTAGGAGGAATTAATGATGGAGTGTAGTATAAGCAACCAAGGGGATGAGATGGGTTTTCATCTCATCTCTCCATTCCACTCTCATTTCACTCTCTCCCTCTCTTGCTCCCTCTCATTGCTGTCCCTCACACAAGGAGAAAATAAGAAGAAAAACTAAGAAGAAAAGAAGAGAAGAAAAGAGAGGAGAAGTGCAACCTTTGGCCCATCACTCCAAGATCAAGACCTTGGGTTAAGTTCTTCCCATCTTCTCCTCCCTTCCCTCTCTCAAACACACCCCATGTTGGCCGAACCCAAGCTTTGATGTTTTCATCTTGATCAAGCATCTTGGCCAAAGAACAAAGGAGAAGAAGAAGAAAGGAGGCCAAGGAATCCAAAGGGAGCAAAGAAAGTCGGAGGAGCCGTCGGATCTGTAAGTATTTCTAAACAAGAGGTTAGATTTTGTTAAGGTTTAAGATTTGGGGTCCATTCTTCTTGGATTTAATGGTGGCCAAATTATCATGGGCCTTGGATCTCAAATCCATCCAATGAAAGGATGAAAAAATGGACAAAGTGGGTAATTGATCTCATGATTAGATGCCACTTTCCTAAGAACGTTGAGTCAAACACCTTTATTTCTCCTCCTCTATTCTCCACATGAAATACCTTATTTAGACTTAGGATCAATAGGACTTTCTAATAGGACGAAACGAGGCTTAGGACCGGGTTATATCAAGGAAGGGATAAAAGACTCTAAAAATTAACATTTTCACAGGAAAAAGTTAGAGGTCTTCATAATATGAGTGGGATATTTTTCCTCTAATATTTTTTCTTTTCTTTTTTTTTTTTTTAAAACATCCCATTTTGATGTATGGATTTTTTTTTTTTTCAGCAATTTTTTTTTTTTTTAAGAAACCTCTTTTCTTTTTCAACATCCCTCTTTGATGTGTGGATGTTCCCATCTTGCTTTCTCTTTTATTTTCATTTTTCATTGAATTTTATCCCAAAATCTTCCCTAACCTTTTCTCATATGATAATAGGTAATGGATATAAAATTTTGGCTCAAACTCCATATCCGGAGTTAGGTATGGAAGATATGGCTAATCAATAAAAAAGGCTATATTAGGCTCAAATAGGGAACTATCAAGATGGAATGACCAAAGTAGGTGGGCTTGAAGGCTCAAACAGTCCAAAAATGGCCTATATCCTATCCTAAGCTTCATAAGATGATTTCTTTGTTTTGAATAAATTTAGAAAAATTTCAGGTGTAATAACTCAAATTTAATGGCGTTCTTAGTAATATGACCAAAACAATGATAATGAGATCACTCAACGACTCGATGCGCTTATCAAAGAAATAAGAATTTACTTATAACCCTCCGAAGGACAGAATGGCTCTAAAACTCACTGGGTTTAAGTCTCCACTAGTATTCCTCTGGTGATCACTTGACTCATGAAAATTTTTCTTTTTTTCAGACTAACATTAATATGACTGTGTACATGGACTTCCGAGCATAAATCCTATAAAAGTCTTTCCGGAAAAGTATGATATAAAGATTTTTATTTACGTATTAATGCTAAAAAAAAAAAAATTTATTCTATGACTCTTTTTACGTCAGATTGTCAAGACGCATGATTTTCTTACACCTCAATTGACATTCTTTTTAAGTACCAAGGTGTCTCAGCTTTTGCCTACTCTACCCTTAAAAGATTAAGTTTATCTCTCTCTGCCTAAGAAAATTTTGACTCGTTTAACGTCAGATTGTCAAGACGTTTATAGTCCCCTAAGCGAAAATCAACAGTTCTTTGGACACCAAGGAGTCTCAGTCTTTCCGGACTTACTCTACCTTTGACTAGGTCCAAATAAATCTGTCTATTTTCACTAATAGGTCTATGTTTTGCTGCTGTTACACAACGAACTCCTTGTTCAGATATTTTTCCATTGCAATTCACACGTCCACATTTGTGACAGATTCCTAGCCTCTTAGCTTTCCTCTTTACAGCCAGAGTGCTTCGACCACAAAGAGGTCTGGGTTGCTCCTCTTGGATTTCAAGCTTCCTCACCCTCATAGCTAAGGAAACGATTTTCCTACACAAGTCTGGGGGAACTTGTGTTCTAGACAGACACAAAGCGAAGACAAAAACTCGATCGTCTACGTGCATGACTCCTATCCAGTTCTTTAACGTCTGCTAGTCACAAAGACAAAACAGATGATGATTTTTTTTAATTTTTAAATATTTTTTTTTTTTTTTTTCAATTTTTCAATAATTTTTTTTTTTTTAAATTGATGACCCTCAGTACCCCCAAACTTAAATTGAACATTGTCCTCAATGTTCCCTAATTGACACTGGCCAGGTGTAAAAGAAGAAATATTTTAGAAAACGAACAATCGGGTTTGGACATACCTAGGAATGCATGAGGTGGAAAATGGACCAAATAAAAATCCTATACTAACTCAATGAAAACCTAAACTAGACACTGAAGATACAAACTGACTCAGACATAGACAGGTGGATATGTAGGTTAGGGTAATGGAAATGATGAAGATGGGTAGGTGAGTGAATGGGTATGGATTCTCAAATCAGTTCTGGTACACAGGATCAGCTAACTCGACCTCAGTCTCTTCTTCTGGAGTGGGGAATGATAAAAATGGCTTTAATCGTTGCCCATTAACTTTGAACGCACGACCACTCGTAGGATGTCTAATCTGTACTACCCCATGTGGGAATACAAATGAAACAATGAATGGACCTATCCATTTGGACCTTAACTTCCCAGGAAAAAGATGCATCCTTGACTCGTACAACAAGACCTTCTGACCAACTGTAAAAGATTTTCTCAATATGTGTTTATCATGAAACACTTTCATTCGGTCTTTGTACCTTTTAGCCGTGTCATAGGCTTCATTTCGTAATTCCTCCAACTCAACAAGCTGAAGTTTCCGATGTTGCCCAGCAGAGTCTAGAGCAAAATTGAAATTTTTTATTGCCCAATAGGCTTTGTGTTCTAGCTCGACTGGAAGATGACAAGCCTTCCCATAAACCAGACAGTAGGGTGACATTCCTATGGGCGTTTTGAAAGCTGTACGGTACGCCCATAGTGCGTCAATGAGTCTGGAAGACCAATCTTTCCGATTTGGATTGATTGTCTTCTCGAGAATACGCTTAATTTCTCTATTCGAAATTTCCACTTGGCCACTTGTTTGTGGGTGATAAGGAGTAGCCACTTTATGCGTCACCCCATATGATTTTAACAAATTAGCAAATGGGCGGTTGCAAAAGTGTTTACCCCCATCACTAATGATGGTTCGTAGAATTCCAAATCGAGAGAAAACGTTTTCTTTAATGAAGCGAAGGACAACCTTGTGGTCATTGGTTTTGCATGCCACCGCTTCGACCCATTTTGACACATAGTCAACCCCTACCAGGATATATTGATGGCCGAAAGAATTAGGAAATGGTCCCATGAAATCGATGCCCCAAACATCAAAAAGCTCAATGGTTAGAATGGGGTTTAAAGGCATCATATTTCTACGGGAGATACTTCCTAATCTTTGACACCTATTACACGAGACACAGAAAGTGTGGGTGTCTCGAAACATGGAGGGCCAATAAAATCCACACTGCAAGATTTTTGCAGTTGTCTTTCTTGTGCTAAAATGCCCTCCACAGGCCTGGTCATGGCAGAAACTTATGACACGATTTTGCTCTTCTTCTGGGACACACCGACGAATGATTTGATCCGCACAGTGTTTAAAAAGATAAGGGTCATCCCAAATAAAACTTTTGACCTGGACCAGAAACTTAGACCTATCTTGCTTAGTCCAATGCGGGGGCATTTGACTAGTAACAAGATAGTTCACAATATCGGCAAACCATGGTACTTGGGACACTGACATGAGTTGCTCATCAGGGAAGAACTCAGTGATAGGACGGGTCTCATCAGTGAACTCAGTTATCAATCTAGATAAGTGGTCTGCTACTACATTCTCGGAACCTTTCTTATCCCGGATTTCCATATCAAACTCTTGTAGTAGCAATATCCATCGGATCAGGCGAGACTTAGCATCTTTCGTAGAAAGAAGATACTTAAGTGCTGCATGATCAGAATAGATAATGACTTTCGAACCCACTAAGTAGGATCGAAACTTATCTAATGCAAAAACGACTGCTAACAACTCTTTTTCCGTGGTGGAATAATGGAGCTGAGCGTCATTGAGAGTTTTGCTAGCATAGTAGATAACATGAGGCAACCGATTTAACATTTGTCCTAAAACGGCTCCGACTGCATAATCGGAGGCATCGCACATAATTTCAAAGGGGACAGACCAAACAGGTGGTTGTATTATCGGAGCAGAGGTCAGAGCGGTTTTCAATTTTTCAAAGGCTTGAATGCACTCATCATCAAAATCGAAATTAGCATCCTTGGCCAAGAGTTTACAGAGAGGTTTTGAAACTTTACTGAAATCTTTTATAAACCTCCTGTAAAAACCAGCATGACCTAAGAATGACCTGATCTCTCTAACAGTTTGGGGTCTTGGTAAATTAGAAATCAAGTTGACCTTTGCCTTGTCCACTTCGATACCCTTTTCAGAGATAATGTGCCCTAGTACTATGCCGTTTTTCACCATAAAGTGACATTTTTCCCAATTCAATACCAGTTTCTTTTCTTTGCACCTGATTAGCACAAGGCTCAAATGGTGCAGGCAATGGTCAAAAGTGGACCCAAACACAGAGAAGTCATCCATGAAGACTTCTAGGAAACGTTCGACCATATCGGAGAAAATACTGATCATGCACCGTTGAAAAGTGGCTGGTGCATTGCACAATCCGAATGGCATACGACCATATGCGAACGTACCGAATGGACATGTGAAGGTGGTCTTCTCCTGATCCTCAGGAGCAACGTAGATCTGGTTATAGCCGGAATAACCATCAAGGAAGCAATAAAATGCATGACCGGCTAACCGCTCAAGCATTTGATCGATGAACGGAAGAGGAAAATGGTCATTTCGAGTAACAGTGTTCAGTTTACTGTAGTCAATGCAAACTCTCCAACCCGTTTGGATGCGGGTTGGCACCAACTCATTATCCTGATTTTTTACTACCGTAACACCCGATTTCTTAGGTACAACCTGTATCGGACTCACCCATTGGGTAGATAATACCCATCTCGAGAAGTTTTAAAATCTCAGCTCGTACCACATCCTGCATTGCCGGATTTAGCCGCCTCTGTGGTTCTCTGGATGTCTTGGAATTTTCTTCCAAGTGAATTTTATGCATGACCACAGATGGGCTAATTCCTTTGAGATCGGCAATGGACCATCCAATAGCTTCACGGTGATCTCTTAAAATAGCAAGGAGTTTAGACTCCTGCTCAGAAGTTAAATCGGAAGCTATGATCACAGGTAACGTTTCTGATGGTCCAAGATAAGAATATTTCAATGTCTCAGTAAGTGGCTTGAGCTCTAACTTTGGTGGCTTCTCGATAGAGGGGATCAGTACAGATTGACTAATAGGGAGAGGTTCAAATTTGGAGAACCTTCGCACATATGGAGATGCGTCAAATATTTCGTTCACTTCTTGTTTACCATCTTCATTGAAGTCTGTACGAAAAGTGGACACAGTCTTCTCAAATGGGTCATCACAAATGAAGTGAAGGAAGGACTCTTGAACAGAACTCTGAATCATGTTAACCTCATATGGATCGTCTGTGCAAAAAGGTTGTCGACATAGGCCAAAGACATTGAGTTCTGTTGTCAGATCTCCAAATGACAACTTAAGCATACCATTTTGGCAATTAATAACAGCTTTCGCGGTGGCCAAAAATGGTCGTCCTAAAATAACCGGAATGTGCCCACTTTCGTTTTGAACAGGTTGTGTATCCAACACAACAAAATCGACCGGAAAGTAGAATTTGTCTACTTTCACCAGAACGTCTTCTATCACACCCCTTGGAATTTTTACAGAGCGGTCAGCTAACTGTAGTGTGATAGGAGTGGGCTTAAGCTCTCCCAGCCCCAACTGCTCATAAACGGAATATGGCAGTAGGCTAACACTAGCTCCCAAGTCTAATAAGGCCCTTTCAACTTCATATGTGGCAATGGTGCATGCAATGGTTGGGCACCCAGGGTCCTTATGTTTAATTGGGAACGGTTGTTGAAGGAGAGCACTTGCATTTTCTGCTAGAAATGCTTTTACGGGAACATTAGTTTTCCGTTTCACCGTACAGAGGTCTTTAAGAAACTTAGCGTACGAGGGTATCTGATTGATGGCATCTAGTAGAGGAATATTGATATTGACATTTTTGAAGACCTCTAATATGTCACCATAAGGTACCCCTTGCTTAGTGATGAGCCTCTGAGGGTACGGAGCCTTAGGTACGTAAGTTTTTCTAGCAGATGGATCCGGTTCGTTTTGGACTGGGGATGAACTAGATGGGTCATCCTGATGCTTGGAATGACCAGTGGTCTGGTCTTCCGGTTGCGGAGGCAATTTCACTTTATTATCTACCTGTCTCCCGGATCTTAAGGCAATAATGGAGTTAGCGTCTTCTGGATTAGACGATGAAACTTCATTTTGGCCCTTGGGGTTTGGGATAGGCTGACTAGGAAATTTACCTTTCTCCCTATCTCCTATTACGGTGGCTAATTGCCCAAGCTGTGTCTCAAGCTTGTGCATAGCCTGTTGGGTAGACTGCATGAACTGTTGCAACGTATCCTCGAGAGAGGGCTTACGTTGTTGAGATGGGCCGGATTGATAAAACTGATTTGACTAGGCTGGATGATTTTGAGATTGATGGAATGGTTGGTTCTGAGGTGGTTGGTATGGTGGATTTTGATATGGTGGACCTTGATATTGAGGGGGTCCTTGACCTACAGGAGGTTGGTTCTGGCGCCAAGAAAAATTGGGATGATTCCACCAATTAGGATTGTATGTGGCAGAGAAAGGGGTTCCCTGCTGTCTTCCGAAATTATTGAGTGCATTGGCCTGTTCGGTTGAGCACTCAGAGTTAGGTCCAAAGGAAGGACAGTTTTGGGCAATGTGTCCTAAGTTAGAACACATCACGCAAACCTCTGCATTCATTCCTAATGTTGGTTTCATTGCCTGGGTCATTGCTAAGGCATCAATTTTCTTTGTTAAGTTTGCGATTGCAAGCTTAACATCAAAGTCGGTACTAACTTCGTATAAACCTCCTCTTTTTGAGGTTTGGGCTTAATTATCTCTTTTGGAGAAATCCCATCGCTGAGAACTTTCTGCCAAGGTTTCTAAGAAATTCCATCCATTGGTTGCAGTTAGCATCAAAAATTCCCCACCCTTCATAGATTCGACCATTGTGCGGTTTGAGATGGTTAAACCATCATAAAAGAATTGCACGAGTCTTCTCGTTTCAAAACCGTGGTGGGGACATTTATTCAACGTATCTTTGAATCTTTCCCATGATTCATAGAATTGTTCACCCTCCTTCTAATTAAAATTTGAAATTTCTTTCTTGAGGGCGTTAGTTTTAGATACAGGGAAAAATTTATTCAAAAATTTGTTGGCTAACAGATCTCAAGTTGTGATGGAATTTGGAGGTAGAGAATTTAGCCAAGATTTCGCTTTTTCTTTAAGAGAAAAAGGAAATAATCGAAGTTTGATGGATTCATCAGAGATGCCTTGAAGTCTGATGGTGGCGCAGATTTCTAAAAATTCTTTGATGTGTAGGTAAGGGTCCTCATGATCAAATCCATGGAAAGTGGGTAGAAGATGTAATAGGGCTGGTTTGAGTTGAAAGGCTGCATTAGTTGGTGGGACAACTATGCTTGATGGTGTATTGGAAGTGACTGCTGAAAAATAATCTTGGAGGGTTCTCTCTTCGATTCTTTCTTCGGCCATTTTGGGTGATGGTGGTGGTGACGGAATTGGACTGTCTATAACTGACCTAGACTGAGCTCCGGACACAATGATCGGTAAATCGACAGAAGACTTGACTCGAACTAAACAGTTGTGTGAATCACGATACCAATATTTCATACACAATCAAGCTCATTCATGTTCATCCAAATTCACACAAGAAGAATGCCTAAATCTAAATTTGAATTGCAATAATGCAATCAAAATTTTTTTATTGGGACCCTAAGGATTGTTTCTAGACTGCTCCTACTTTTCTCTCCAAATAATCTAAGTCTCCGATGAGAGCTTAACCACAATCATGGCCAGGTAAGTTCCCAGGTAAGTGGAGGAGCACACGGCATCTGCATTTCCACTTATCCTTAGGCTCTTTACACCTTGGTGACAGAACTAATCCTAGACACCATGATTGAAGATAAAATATTCACCGGTTACAAAAATTAATTTAGATTAAAAAGGTTCCTATTGAGCATAAAACCCTAAAGTCTACCCTAATGATTCCTTAATTGATTTTATTAGGGAAGTGCATGAACCAATTTTACTAATCTTATTTTTCTAAGTATTGTGAAAATGCAATCCTAAATTACCATACAGCATTCAAGTCAATATACAAACATTAATAAAACAATCTAAACTAATGCATGAATACTAACAACCTAAATGCATGGACAGATTAAATGCAAATAATAATAAATAACACCCTAAATAAATCTATATGAATGCATGAGATAAATAAATAAAAAATTAAAAACTCACCTTAGCCTTTTATGCGTATTTTCAGCATTTTTTTTTTGTTTTTTTTTTTTTTTTTTTGGTTCAAGCGCGCATTTTTAAGCTTTGCGGAAGGTTTAGCCTTTTGTGCATATCCCCATCGATTTTTAAGTACAGCGTAAATAAAATTCCTGCAAAACAGACAATAAAAAAGTTTGGTGAAGATTCTGATTCAAATAAAAATAAATAAATAAATAAATAAATGAATAAGTTAGATGAAATTCTAAATTAAGACATATCTGCAGTATTAGATTTATTTTCAAAAATCACATAATTTAATAGCACACAATTTTTATTTCGAGATTTCCCCGGCAACGGCGCCAAAAACTTGATGTGAATTTTAAATTACTCGCAAGCGTACGAACCGGTTTATAGTATAGAGTATGAGTGCGAGGTCGTACCCAAGGGAAATCTACAAAATATATGTACGAAATAAAAAATCGCACTATTTAAAAATGATGTGATTTAAGGAAATAATTTTCTAAAACATTTAGTTATAATCTTAATTTAAAACAATGAATAGTTTTGATGAATTTTTGAGAAAAAGAAAAATAAATCAAAAATAAATTTTTTTACATAATCTACAATGGAATCGGGTCAAACATCGACGCAGCATATTATCCTATTTAAAAATAAGAAAATCACGGCCTAGACTATGAAATGATCTAGAGTTATAAAATATAATTCAAATTCATTTTCTATTAAAATTCTAATTAGAATTTTTATGTCATCTATAAAATTCGTATTTTTTTTTCAATTCAACCCTTAGGCTTGAGCGGGTTTTAACTTGTGTTTCCCCAAATCTAAAATAACTGTTCTTGATAAGAACCTTAGACTGGAAAGACGGCAAGTCCCACTGATCCTAATAGGGGTTCTACTTTCCTTGAAAAAAATTCTAAAAATAATTTTTTTCTTACATAAAGTTCATAAAAAGAATAAAAAATAGAATACAAATCATCATTATTAAATATTTTAATAACTGGGATCACCATAAATCTAAACAACTGCCATGAATTTTTATTAATAAATTGGAAATGAATTACAAATCTTTTGGACTTTAAATAAAAAATAAAATAAAATAACTTACAAGAAATTATTTATTTTTTTCCTTCTGTCTTTCGGTCGTCCAATTTCAGCCTTCAATGTCTTGCCCGGTTCAACTTTCAATGGATCCGAAGCCTTCAATTTATAGGAGATGAGGGATGAGATAAGGGGCCCTTCAAACTCAGCCGGGATAAGAGACCCGTTCAAATTTAAACTCAGCCGGGATAAGCCCTTTTCTTTTTAAACAGAACCCATCATCGGCTACTCTTATCTTTCCTTCTTATCTTCTTTTTGAACTCTCCTAGAAACCCAGCTGCTTATCTTATTTTTCTATTTCAATTTTGAAAACCAAGCTCCCAACGAGAGATGATTCTTATCCATTTTTATCCTCATCTCTTCTACCTTTACCAGATTTGCTCTGTTTTTGGTTTAAAATACTTCTTCATCCTCATCCTCTTTGCTTATCTTATCCTTCATCTTTTTTTTTTTTCAAATTTGAAACCAACTGCTGCATGTCAGCTGGTTTACGGCTCAACGGCCTTATCTTCATCCAAATTTTCATCTTCTTTTTCAAATTTGAATCCCGACTGCATCTTATCTTTTCTCTGCTATCCTTTCTTATCTCTCCTTCTTCTACTTATCCTCATCTGATCTAGATCGGATAACTCCCGTTGGCTGCCCTACTATCTCTTTCTTATCTCTTCTCGGACTGGCTGCCGCTGGCTGCTCGGGCGGCTGTTTCCCTGCCTCTGCTGCCCTCTTCAGTTGGATGCGCTGGACGGAAGAGGTCTGATTTCGGCTGACTGACAACTGCTGTCGGTGCATGGCTTTCATTCACTGTTCCGGCTGCATCTGATCTTGTTGTTTTTCTGCTTTTAATCTCTGCACTGCTGTCTGGCTGCCTGTTTTGCACTCAGTTCAGGTGGCTGCCTCCGGCTGGTTGCCGTCTGCTCGGCTCTCTACTTCTGCTCGGACTGCCATCTCTCTTGCCTCTACTGCAATCTTCAGCCGGATGCTCGCTGTTCTCCACTGTGTGTTGCCGCTGGCTGCTTTTCATTGCTGGTTGCCGTTCATCTCAATGCCCTTGCTTCGCTCGGAGCTGCTCAGACTTCCCGGCTGCCTTCAGCCTCTTGGCCGCTACCTGCTCGTCGGAAAACAGGCCTAAAGGACCAGGCCGTGCTGCCTGGACTACTGGCTTCAGTTTCAGCCGGCCGCTGCTTTGCATCGCTGCTGCTTCTCTGTTTCAGTTGGCTGCTCTTCTTCTCCTCTGCTCAAACAGCCGACTGCACTTTCTTTTTCCATCGCTGGCCTTTTGGCTTGCTGTACGTCATCTCTTGCTGGTTGCTGCTGCCGCTGTGCATGGATGTTCTCAGCTGGCTGCCTGCTTGCTAGGCCCTTCTCAGCTTGGGCGTTGTTGGCCACCGTTAGAAACAGGCCCAGAGGACCCAGCCATGCTGCCTTCAGCTGGCTGCCGTTCTGCTTTCTCCATTTCTTCTATCAGTCTTCTCCCATAATAATTCCTGCAAACAGATAAAAGAAAAGAATAGAAAAGAAATAGAAAATAGAAGAATAAATGGTAAGAGTTCCTTTAGGCGACGGGCATTCCGATCGACAATAAATGAGAGGGGTTGGCCGATAAAACTCGACTTTCACTCAAATTTGGAAAATGAAATATTAATTACACGAGTGTAGAAAGTTATAGGTTCTGAGACCCAACTGGTTTAACCAATTTGACCTGACCATTTTGAAATTGATGTCGACCGTACTTTTGACTTTTTATCATTTTTATTTTTATTTTATTTTCCTTTTTTTTTTATATTTCTCAAAATAAACTATAAAACTAAAAACAACCCTAAATATATCTAATATTTATAAAATAAGGACTAATTAATCTAATATCAAAGGGTAAAATTGTAATTTTACGGTGTTCATCAAATACCCCCAAACTTAGATTTTGCTAGTCCTCGAGCAAAACTAAAAACTAAAATGGAAAATTAAAAATCCTAAATGGCACCACTTTCGCTGGCTCTCTCAATTGCATTTAGCGTATGCAATAAGCCTTTAAACCCCTAGGTTACCCCTAGTGGACGAGTTATAGTCTCGTGAGGGTTTTCAGTGATGATACCCACAAACATCATCATTTTTTTTTTTTTTTTTTTAAACAAAAACACATAGCCAAAAATCTAAACATCATACAACTCTAAAATTCATTTTACAAGACTTATACTTGGAGTGTTGTGTGTGATAGTCATTATTAAGACAGTCTTCTTTTTCCAAATTGACACAAGTTTTATAACCACCATTGGAAAATACGTTTTGACTTCAATCCTCACCAGATATATCTCTCAGAAAGACTAACGCTCAAAGGTGGGTTTATTTTCTCTCAAGGTATATGTGAGCGGAGTTTATGTTTTCAAATCAAAATTCTCACATATGTTTTAAACAAAGACGGCATAAATGAAGAAAATAATTGATCTCATGATTAGATGCCACTTTCCTAAGAACGTTGAGTCAAACACCTTTATTTCTCCTCCTCTATTCTCCACATGAAATACCTTATTTAGACTTACGATCAATAGGACTTTCTAATAGGACGAAACGAGGCTTAGGACCGGGTTATATCAAGGAAAGGATAAAAGACTCTAAAAATTAACATTTTCACAGGAAAAAGTTAGAGGTCTTCATAATATGAGTGGGATATTTTTCCTCTAATATTTTTTCTTTTCTTTTCTTTTTTTTTAAAACATCCCATTTTGATGTATGGATTTTTTTTTTTTTCAGCAATTTTTTTTTTTTTTTTTTTTAAGAAACCTCTTTTCTTTTTCAACATCCCTCTTTGATGTGTGGATGTTCCCATCTTGCTTTCTCTTTTATTTTCATTTTTCATTGAATTTTATCCCAAAATCTTCCCTAACCTTTTCTCATATGATAATAGGTAATGGATATAAAATTTTGGCTCAAACTCCATATCCGGAGTTAGGTATGGAAGATATGGCTAATCAATAAAAAAGGCTATATTAGGCTCAAATAGGGAACTATCAAGATGGAATGACCAAAGTAGGTGGGCTTGAAGGCTCAAACAGTCCAAAAATGGCCTATATCCTATCCTAAGCTTCATAAGATGATTTCTTTGTTTTGAATAAATTCAGAAAAATTTCAGGTGTAATAACTCAAATTTAATGGCGTTCTTAGTAATATGACCAAAACAATGATAATGAGATCACTCAACGACTCGATGCACTTATCAAAGAAATAAGAATTTACTTATAACCCTCCGAAGGACAGAATGGCTCTAAAACTCACTAGGTTTAAGTCTCCACTAGTATTCCTCTGGTGATCACTTGACTCATGAAAATTTTTCTTTTTTTCAGACTAACATTAATATGACTGTGTACATGGACTTCCGAGCATAAATCCTATAAAAGTCTTTCCGGAAAAGTATGATATAAAGATTTTTATTTACGTATTAATGCTAAAAAATTATTCTATGCCTCTTTTTACGTCAGATTGTCAGGACGCATGATTTTCTTAGACCTCAATTGACATTCTTTTTAAGTACCAAGGTGTCTCAGCTTTTGCCTACTCTACCCTTAAAAGATTAAGTTTATCTCTCTCTGCCTAAGAAAATTTTGACTCGTTTAACGTCAGATTGTCAAGACGTTTATAGTCCCCTAAGCGAAAATCAACAGTTCTTTGGACACCAAGGAGTCTCAGTCTTTTCGGACTTACTCTACCTTTGAATAGGTCCAAATAAATTTGTCTATTTTCACTAATAGGTCTATGTTTTGCTGCTGTCACACAGCGAACTCCTTGCTCAGATATTTTTCCATTACAATTCCCACGTCCACATTTGTGACAGATTCGTAGCCTCTTAGCTTTCCTCTTTGCAGCCAGAGTGCTTCGACCACAAAGAGGTCTGGGTTGCTCCTCTTGGATTTACAGCTTCCTCACCCTCATAGCTAAGGAAACGATTTTCCTACACAAGTCTGGGGGAACTTGTGTTCTAGACAGACACAAAGCGAAAACAAAAACTCGACCGTCTACGTGCATGACTCCTATCCAGTTCTTTAACGTCTGCTGGTCACAAAGACAAAATAGATGATGATTTTTTTTTTTTTTTTTTTCATTTTTTTTATTTTTTTATTATTATTTTTTTTTAAAATGGTAAATGACCTCAGTACCCCCAAACTTAAATTGAACATTGTCCTCAATGTTCCCTAATTGACACTGGCCAGGTGAAAAAGAGAACTTTTTTAGAAAACGAACAATCGGGTTTGGACATACCTAGGAATGCATGAGGTCCAAAATGGACCAAATAAGAAAAACTAGATTGACTCAATGAAAACCTAAACTAGACACTGAAGATTCAAACTGACTCAGACATAGACAGATGGATATGTGGGTTTGGGTAATGGAAATACTGAAGATGGGTAGGTGAGTGAATGGGTATGGGTCCTTAAATCAGTCTTGGTACGTCTTCTGGATTGGACGATGAAACTTCATTCTGGCCCTTGGGGTTTGGGATAGGTTGACTGGGAAATCTACCTTTCTCCCTATCTCCTATTACGGTGGCTAATTGCCCAAGCTGTGTCTCCAGCTTGTGCATAGCCTGTTGGGTAGACTGCATGAACTATTGCAACGTATCCTCGAGAGAGGGCTTACGTTGTTGAGATGGACCAGATTGATAAGATTGACTTGACTGGGCTGGATTGGGTTGATAAGACTGATTTGATTGGGTTGGATGATTTTGAGATGGGTGGAATGGTTGGTTCTGAGGTGGTTGGTATGGTGGATTTTGATATGGTGGACTTTGATATTGAGGGGGTCCTTGACCTACAGGAGGTTGGTTCTGGCGCCAAGAAAAATTGGGATGATTCCGCCAGTTAGGATTATATGTGGCAGAGAAAGGGGTTCCCTGCTGTCCTCCAAAATTATTGAGTGCATTGGCCTGTTCGGTTGAGCACTCAGTGTTAGGTCCAAAGGAAGGACAGTTTTGGGCAGTGTGTCCTAAGTTAGAACACATCATGCAAACCTCTGCATTCATTCCTAATGTTGGTTTCATCGCCTGGGTCATTGCTAAGGCATCAATTTTCTTTGTTAAGTTTGCGATTGCAAGCTTAACATCAAAGTCGGTACTAACTTCGTATAAACCTCCTCTTTTTGAGGTTTGGGCTGAATTATCTCTTTTGGAGAAATCCCATCGCTGAGAACTTTCTGCCAAGGTTTCTAAGAAATTCCATCCATTGGTTGCAGTTAGCATCAAAAATTCCCCACCCTTCATAGATTCGACCATTGTGCGGTTTGAGATGGTTAAACCATCATAAAAGAATTGCACGAGTCTTCCCGTTTCAAAACCGTGGTGGGGACATTTATTCAACGTATCTTTGAATCTTTCCCATGATTCATAGAATTGTTCACCCTCTTTCTGATTAAAATTTGAAATTTCTTTCTTGAGGGCGTTAGTTTTAGATACAGGGAAAAATTTATTCAAAAATTTGTTGGCTAACAGATCCCAAGTTGTGATGGAATTTGGAGGTAGAGAATTTAGCCAAGATTTCGCTTTTTCTTTAAGAGAAAAAGGAAATAATCGAAGTTTGATGGATTCATCAGAGATGCCTTGAAGTCTGATGGTGGCGCAGATTTCTAAAAATTCTTTGATGTGTAGGTAAGGGTCCTCATGATCAAATCCATGGAAAGTGGGTAGAAGATATAATAGGGCTGGTTTGAGTTGAAAGGCTGCATTAGTTGGTGGGACAACTATGCTTGATGGTGTATTGGGAGTGACTGCTGAAAAATAATCTTGGAGGGTTCTCTCTTCGATTCTTTCTTCGGCCATTTTGGGTGATGGTGGTGGTGATGGAGTTGGACTGTCTATGACTGAGCTAGACTGAGCTCCGGACACAATGATCGGTAAATTGACAGAAGACTTGACTCGAACTAAACTGTTGTGTGAATCACGATACCAATATTTCATACACAATCAAGCTCATTCATGTTCATCCAAATTCACACAAGAAGAATGCCTAAATCTAAATTTGAATTGCAATAATGCAATCAAAATTTTTTTATTGGGACCCTAAGGATTGTTTCTAGACTGCTCCTACTTTTCTCTCCAAATAATCTAAGTCTCCGATGAGAGCTTAACCACAATCATGGCCAGGTAAGTTCCCAGGTAAGTGGAGGAGCACACGGCATCTGCATTTCCACTTATCCTTAGGCTCTTTACACCTTGGTGACAGAACTAATCCTAGACACCATGATTGAAGATAAAATATTCACCGGTTACAAAAATTAATTTAGATTAAAAAGGTTCCTATTGAGCATAAAACCCTAAAGTCTACCCTAATGGTTCCTTAATTGATTTTATTAGGGAAGTGCATGAACCAATTTTACTAATCTTATTTTTCTAAGTATTGTGAAAATGCAATCCTAAATTACCATACAGCATTCAAGTCAATATACAAACATTAATAAAACAATCTAAACTAATGCATGAATACTAACAACCTAAATGCATGGACAGATTAAATGCAAATAATAATAAATAACACCCTAAATAAATCTATATGAATGCATGAGATAAATAAAAAAAAATTAAAAACTCACCTTAGCCTTTTATGCGTATTTTCAGCATTTTTTTTTTGTTTAAGCGCGCATTTTTAAGCTTTGCGGAAGGTTTAGCCTTTTGTGCATATCCCCATCGATTTTTAAGCGCAGCGTAAATAAAATTCCTGCAAAACAGACAATAAAAAGTTTTGGTGAAGATTCTAATTCAAATAAAAATAAATAAATAAATAAATAAATGAATAAGTTATATGAAATTCTAAATTAAGACATATCTGCAGTATTAGATTTATTTTCAAAAATCACATAATTTAATAGCACATAATTTTATTTCGAGATTTCCCCGGCAACGGCGCCAAAAACTTGATGTGAAATTTTAAATTACTCGCAAGCGTACGAACCGATTTATAGTATAGAGTATGAGTGCGAGGTCGTACCCAAGGGAAATCTACAAAATATATGTACGAAATAAAAAATCACACTATTTAAAAATGATGTGATTTAAGGAAATAATTTTCTAAAACATTTAGTTATAATCTTAATTTAAAACAATGAATAGTTTTGATGAATTTTTGAGAAAAAGAAAAATAAATCAAAAATAAATTTTTTTACATAATCTACAATGGAATCGGGTCAAACATCGACGCAGCATATTATCCTATTTAAAAATAAGAAAATCACGGCCTAGACTATGAAATGATCTAGAGTTATAAAATATAATTCAAATTCATTTTCTATTAAAATTCTAATTAGAATTTTTATGTCATCTATAAAATTCGTATTTTTTTTTCAATTCAACCCTTAGGCTTGAGCGGGTTTTAACTTGTGTTTCCCCAAATCTAAAACAACTGTTCTTGATAAGAACCTTAGACTGGAAAGACGGCAAGTCCCACTGATCCTAATAGGGGTTCTACTTTCCTTGAAAAAAAATTCTAAAAATAATTTTTTTCTTACATAAAGTTCATAAAAAGAATAAAAAATAGAATACAAATCATCATTATTAAATATTTTAATAACTGGGATCACCATAAATCTAAACAACTGCCATGAATTTTTATTAATAAATTGGAAATGAATTACAAATCTTTTGGACTTTAAATAAAAAATAAAATAAAATAACTTACAAGAAATTATTTATTTTTTTCCTTCTGTCTTTCGGTCGTCCAATTTCAGCCTTCAATGTCTTGCCCGGTTCAACCTTCAATGGATCCAGACACTTGAATTTATAGGAGAAAGGGATGAGATAAGGTACCCTTCGAATTTGATCGGATGAGAGACCCATTCAATTTCAAATTCAGAAGTTCAAATTCAGCCGGGATAAGTCAGTCGGCAATAACTGAGAGTTTTATCTTTTATCTCTTTTCTTTTCTCTTCGTCGGCTAACTCAAGCTCTTTTCTGTTTCTATCTTATCTTTTCTTCAAAACACTTATCTCAAACACTTATCTCTCCATTTTTTTCTGCTTTCAGGTTAGCCCTTCTTCTCAGACTTCTCTCTGGATGGGCTTACTCGGCAGCTCTATCTTATCTCTTCTCTCCTTCACGCCTCTATCTTCTCTTTGTTTAAACCCAACTGCTACACGGCAGCTGTTTCTTTACCTGCCTCTCTCTGCTTTCCTTATCCGTTCTGCTATCTCTTTCTTATCTTCATCTTTTTTTTTTTTTTTTTTTAAATTTAAAAACAAGCTGCTGGCAGCTGGTACACGGCATCAGCTGCCTTTTTCCCTTATCCTCATCTCTTTTATCTTTCAAATTTGAAACCAGCTGCTACATGGCAGCTGGTTTACGGCTCAGCTGCCTTATCTTTATCCATCTTCAAGGAACCCAGCTACACGGCATCTCTGCATTGCACTCTCTGCTTTTTAGCTGGCTGCCATACGATCCCTGCAATCTGTCTTCTCTTTTTTTACTTGTAGAACTCTGCCGCCTCATGGAAGAGGGTGCTGGCTGCTGTTTGCTGCTGTTCTGCTTTTCCTTCTTAGCTGCCTCCTCTGCTTTGATCGTGCCTCTTCTCGGACTGCTGCTCGGGCGGAACCTTGGTGCTTTCTTCCTTCATTTCGTCTCAGCTGGTTGGTTGCTTCAGTGCAATCGGTACTGCTCTATCTCTACTCGGCTGCTACTGCTGTCAACTGCTGCCGTCTTCTTTCTCTTCTTGGCCGCCGTTCCTCTCAGATGGCTGCCCGGTTCAGCTAGCTGCCGTTCAGCTGGCTGCTCTTGCCTGCTGTGTACGTCCAGTTGCTCACAAGCCTCTCTGCTCGATGCTGTCTTCCCCGTCTTTGCTGCTGCCTTTCTTCATCTCAGCTGGCTGTGCATCGCTGCTTCAGCTAGCTGCCGTTCTGTTCATCTCAGATGGCTGCCTGCTGTGTTCGGGCGGAACCGATCTGACTGAATTTGTTGTCTTCACTCGCCTTAGCCGCTAGACAGCAAACTTGCTGCTACCGCTGGATGTTCTGCTGCCTTTCTGGCTCTGTTCGGACTGCCATCTCTCTCGGCTGCTTCCGTCTTCCCCCGTGCGCCGCCGCTGTGTGCGGTGTTGGCTGCTCTGCTGTTCTGTTTGCTTCTCAGCTGGCTGCTGTTTTGCACTCAGTTCAGGTGGCTGCCTCCGTCAGTGCTGGTTTCTCTTCCTCGGGTGCTGGCTGCTGTTCGTGAACAGCAGACTGACTCTGCTTCGGCCCTGAGATTCACAGCCGCTGTCGTTCTGCCTTTGCTAAGCAGCCAGCCCGTGCTGCTATTTTACGTGGCTGCTTGCTGTCTTTTTTTCTTCTCTAATAATTCCTGCAACCAAATAAAAGAAAAGAATAGAAAAGAAATAGAAATAGAAAAAGAAATGGTAAGGCTTTTCTTCAGGTGACGGGCATCCCGATCGACAATAAATGAGAGGGGTTGGCCGATAAAACTCGACTTTCACTCGAATTTGGAAAATGAAATAAAATTTAAATATTAATCTGAGTGTAGAAGGTTGGTTCTGAAAACCCCACTAGTTTAACCAACTTGACCTGACCCTTCTGAGGGTAACGTCGACCGTATTTTTGACTTAACCAATTTTTATCATTTTTTTATTTTTATTTTCTTTTCTTTTTATATATTTTTAATATTTTTCAAAATAAACTTATAAAACTAAAAACAACCCTAAACATATCTAATATTTATAAAATAAGGACTAATTAATCTAATATTAAAGGGTAAAATTGTAATTTTGCGGTGTTCATCAGCACCCTTTTGTAACTCCCCTCCCCATTCATCTCCTTCACTTATTCCATTTGGGGGTTTCATCCTTGAGATGAAACCCTCCCAACGGTTTTGGCTCTTGGGCTGCCTTGGTGCAACCTTCTCCCCCAAGCTCCCTCCTCTCATTAAAGCTTCAAATGGGGGTTTCATCTTAAGATGAAACTTTCCCCCCCTTTCCAATGTGTGTCCTTTGAATTTTGAATTTGAAATGAACCCTCACTCCTCACCTCTCCATTACTTCTCCATGTGGGGGTTTCATCTTTGAGATGAAACTCCCATGCCAACGTGTAGCCTAGATGTATCCTCCCTCAAGGTGTGAACCCATTTTGTAACTCCACAAAACGCCACCTCCCATTCATTACTTATCTTGGAGTTTCATGCATGAGATGACCTCCCATGCATCCAACATGTAGTATTGTTTGAACTTGAAACCTCCCGAACACCTTTCATCTACACATTTCACTCACTTAAAAATAAATATTCCATCCAACTCATTTATCTAACTCACCCAACTCAACTCATCCATTTAATCTAACTCAACCATTTAATCCAACTCAACCATTTAATTTGAATCAACTTAAACACTTGTTTGTATTCCCATTTAATTCAGCCTTAACCTAATTAGGCTTGAGCTCACCTAATGGTCAACCAAGTCAACTACAACCCATTGGGTCCCAATTGGGCCTTTTGACCCAAATAACTACCTTGACCCAATTAAATGCACATTACCCAATTATTTAAATTGATCCTTATAACATACCCATTGGGTCTTAATTGGGCCATTGCCCAACACCTTACCCATCTAAGGTTCATAACCATTAATTCACACTTTCAATGGTAATTTCCGTAAATATTGATAAACTGAAAATCTGGGGTATTACAGTCGAGCCAAAAAAGAATTGTCCGGACTTTTCTTGGTCTTGTGTACAATAAGTCAAATATTAGACTTTGGCCCCATCTTTGTGTATAAATCCTAAAGCAATAATTGGGCCAAAGAGCTCCCGAGTAGGTCCTGAAACCCTGCGCAGAGGGAGGAGTCCACAGTCCACCGATATTCTCAGTTAATTTGTGAATGGGAAACAACACCCTGGTTGTCACCGCCTCAAATGCTGTGGACATAAGTGGCCAATATTGAGAATCATTATTTGAAGTGATAGTTATGATCTGATACATGGAAATGGGTGGGCATTTCATTGATGCATGACACCCATGGCATATCATTTTTTTGATTTCTGAGTTATAAGAATTTGGTATTCTCTTATTGTATTTTGAGAAACATGTATTGATCATTACTTGTGATTTTCCTCATTTGTTATTTCTAATATATGTTATTATGAGATTTCACACCTAGTGCACTTTGTAATCGGAATTTTCTACTGGACAAGTTGACTAAGCCTGTATATTTTTCCCCTCAAATGTTAATGCAGAACATGACAAATGAAAAGAGGTTGGGCCTAGCGGTAGCCAAGTCTGATCAAAGGATGGATGCGAAACGAAGCTTGAATAGCTTAGTTAAATTGTTATCTTTTGAGAATAATGTGAATTGTATGAAGGTCTTCTTTTTGGGAAATGTAATATTGTGACCTTGGACAGTTAATATTCTTGTTTTATCTGACTCATATAATTGTTGGGAATTACCTTGTCTTTGCTTGAATCATGATTTGCTAGTCATGCAATGTAAATGCTTAAATATTCCGCAGGTTATGATAGCACGTGCAAAATGTAATCGTGGGCTTGTACCACGCATGTGCTAGGTTGGGCCAGTCAAGGGTCGGGTTTTCGAACTCAGACTTGACTCGCGTCATGACGTCTCCATCTTTTTTTTATAAAAAAAAAAATTAGTCTGATTTTATAGATGGATAAAGGGTGGGTCGTTACACATTGTGCAAGTCCAAGTCCAACAGGCCAAGTCCAAGTTCAAGTTCATGAGCTCAAATCCAAGGTGTCTATTTTGAAGCCCAATTACCTAGATCCAATCCATTTACCCAATCCAAAGCCCATACTCGAATTCACCATAAACCCTAAGTCCACACGCCCAAAGCCTTGTCCCTCTCTTTGTCATGCAGACCATCCATTTAACATCTTCAATCCTGACCATCTATTTCATACAAAAATTTAGGTAAACCCTAGAGCCACCTTACCTAATCCATTGCATACATAATTCATGTTAGATCTAGGCCATGCATTTCATCCACCATATAGATCAACCTTTGAATCTCAACCATCCATTAGAAATCTACCCAGCTATATATTTTATTTTAATCACATATCCTTAGAACCATTAGATCTAAACCCAAAGTAATCATAGCCATCCATTTAGATCTAACCCAACTTAGAACCCAAGCAACCCTATCCTAATCCATGCGTGTATGCCTTGTCATCAACACATCATCTTCTAATCCCATTTAATCCACATGGTTTTCCCATATCTTTTCCTCCTCATTCGAATTTCACAAGTCAACCCATAAACCAAACCATCACATATCATATCATCCATTCATTCACTCCAACTTTTAATCTGAACCATACATTGCATGCAATTCATAAAACCCTAATCCCAAATGTAAAAGTCAACCATAGCAATCCAATCCCTACCTTTTCTCCTTTCCTTGCTTGAACACCAAGACAACACCTCCTCCAAGCCACTCCATTCGACCATGCCTAGTAAACCCTAACCTTTTCAACTTAAAATCTCCTCAATCCATGCCCAAGAAGATTTAATCTTAGCCCTCTAACCATCACTTAATGCAAGATTAAATCTCCACTATTCATTCATTTCCCAAGCCAATAAATAAACCACCAAGCCATAGCAAAATTTAAATTTGATCATGAGCTAAAGAGGAGTGAAGATTAGAGAAAATACACCAGAGACAAGAAGCTACACGATTTTTTACAAGTGAGGATATCATTTTGTAAATTTATTTTTACTTGTATTTTTCCAATATACGTGTATTAGTTCTTTCATTAAATAAATATCTTAGAACCATGAAACATCCAATTTTTGAATTTCTTTTATGATTGTTTGAATTAATTTTGAGGTTTTATTATTTGTTTAATTAAAGGACATAATGAAATAGTTAGGACTTAGATTTCTTTAGATTCAAGTCTAAGGTTCCTTTGGGACATAATGAAAAAATTAGATTTTGAATTTAATTAAATCTAAGGATCTAAGGTTCGATTAATTAAAGTAAAGTTTATGAATTTTAATTTTAATGAAAGGCATGAATTGAGATTTGAATTTTTACTCAAATTTTAGATCTAGAGCTTTTATTTATTTATTTATCTTTGGTTGTGATTGATCTATTCCACTACCACCTTTAAATGATGCATTGTTTTGTTATTTCATTTACTTTATTTGTTAATTTATTTCCTTTGTTTATTTTCTTTTGTCTTTTATTTGGCTAACTATTCTAACCATTGTACTTGTTAGTTTGTTGTAAATTCAATTCAATTATGTTGTTTAATTTACATTAATTGTATGTGTAAATCCATTCTTTCTCTCTCAAAAATTCTTTAACTAGGATTGGACATGTAGATATTTTATTCTTAACCTTGTAATTTTAAATGGAGAAGAGGACTAACTAATTTCACCATTTTAAAAAAAGGATAAAAAAAAAATCTGGATCTAATTGTTAATATGGTTTTAAAATTTTATTTCTTTTAAATCCAAGTTAATTTAAAATTCTATGTTTTAGAATTTCTTTTTCAAAATATTAATTCTGTTTCATAAAACATATCTTTTTAAAAGGGATATCAATTTAATTTATTTGATTTAAACATATATTTTGTGATTTCCGTTGAGTTCGACCTCGTACTCATATGCTATACTATTTAATTGTTTCATGCACTTGCTAGCAATAAATGTAAGATTTGCATCACAACATAACTCATTGGCTTTTGATTTAGGGGAAAAAATGAGAGTTTATCACTCTTGAACAAGCTTCAGCCTAGCCCTGCCTGTGTCATTTTCAGCCCTATTTGAGTGTCTTAAGGAAGTTTCACATTACTGAAAACGTTATTTATAAACTATTGATGGTATGATTGAGAAATATCATAATTTGATTGAGTAAACTAGGCTTCTAATTAACACACAATATTGAAAAAAGTTCAACCTATCATTTAAACATCTATATCAGCTTATCATGACATTAGATTCAAGAGTTAGTGAGTACTCTCTGCCCCAACCATAAAAAGAAAAAACCGTGCATGTATGACGTTATGAAAATTTTAAATTTATATTTACTTGTAAGCGCTCGAATCAAATTAAAGTATAAAGATATGCAAGTGTAAGGTCGAACTCACATGGACTTGATTTATAATGAACGGGAAAATAAATTAATAAGTCTAATATTTTAACCTTAACCTAATTAATAATTTTTAAGGAGAATAATTGAATTGAAATTGCAAAATTAATAAAAAAAAATTAAAAATGGAGATTAAATCAAGTGAGAGAAATTACTAAGCATCAAATTCTACCACCATTAAATCCATAATATTCTAATTATTTATTTATTAATTCCCATTTTTTAGAGATTTAAACATTCAAGTTCATTAATATGGTTTTCAAAAATCAGATTTTCCTTCACTTTAAATGTAAATTCTAAGCATTCAATATATCCTATCTTAATTCAAAAGAAAATGGATCAAAGGGATCAATCTAAGCATCCAATGTATTTAAATTAAAATAAAAGAAAACAATGAATCAAAGAGTTTTACGTTTTATCAATTAAAACATCAAGCATTTAATTAATTATACATTAATATTAATAACAAAAAATACATGACATTGGTGGTAAAAATAATTAGCATCTATTAATTTGATGAAACCAAAATCATAAATAATCAAACACATATAATTTGGAATTAAATAAATAAATAAAAGAAAATTATTTCATTAATGTAGTTTCATTCTCAACCTTAGTACAAAAAATTAGAACGTTATTATTAAATAACTAAAATAAAAAGATATGAAAAATAAAATCCTATTGGTCGTAGGAGCTCCCAAGCACTCCAGCCACAACCTTCTCTGCTCTGTCTCGACCCTGTTCACTGTGCTATACGACAATCCCTTTAATATATGAATTGCTCTATGGCCGACTCTCACTAAAGACGGTGTGTTGCTAACTTTTCTCTCAACGGCCCCTTCTAAATACTTATCTTTCTACTTCGTGTATTGGCTGCTACTATCTTTCGCCCGGATGACCTTCCCTGCGGATTCCACTGTCCCTGGATCTTCTCCTCTTTTTCTATTTTTTTCTTCTTCTATCTTAATCTCCTCTATTGTCTCGACCATACCAGATATCTCTTTATATTCTCAATCACACGGTACAAATAGATTTTTTTTATTCTATTTCCTTTTTACTGTTGTCCTCACCGTCCAGCTTAGCCTTCCTCTTTCTCTGTATGACGTAAATCCTCTTCCTTCTCTTCTATGATTTCTCTTTCTACTATGTTGTACACGAATTCGTTTCCTTCCTCTTTTCTATTTCTATTTCAGACCGATCCTGCTTTCTCTGCTCTTCTTCAGCTTAGTCACAGCAAACCCATCTCTCTCTGTTCCATCGTCCTCTAACTTGCGCTCTCTTTTGCTTTGTTATGCTTTCAATTGTTGTTGTCCTCTTTTATTGCTATATGATAAACTACCTTTCTGCAACTGTTAGGTGCTGTCGTTTGTTTGCTACTGCTGCTTGGTTTGTGCTCTTGAAAACACTACTCTGATCTTATTTTTCAATGCTTTAGAATAGCTAGCTTTACTGCTTCTACTTCCAACCTTCGGCCTTCGTCTTCTGCTTAGGCTTACAAAAGGATTTGTTGCAGTAAAACTTGGCTTGGAGTATGTTCACACCCATTTCATCTTCAGACCAGTCTACACGTTCCTGCTGCTGATGTTCTTGTGTTTCTCAATTTGATGGCTACTTTTGGTTGCTAATCTGCTGACCTTTCTTTACCTTCTTCTTTTTCTATTTTATTTCCAATCTTTATATGCTTTCCTGTAACCAGATATCAGCCAGTTCTTTTGATTTCTTTGGTGAAAGATAGGCTCAGATTTGCTCCATATTGAGTCCACATCAACACCTCACCCATACACGTTCTTGGCTGGTTTCTTTGTTTTTCAACTGCAATTTTCAAAGCCTCCAACGCTGATTGGGTTTAGTTCACCAAGTTTCTACGAACTGCAAAACTCATCTTGCTATTCGAGTCTTGAACATCATCTTGTTCTGAATCTCTAGAAGGGTGCTCACCGTGGGTTAAGTGACCCATTCTGTGGAGAAACTTTTGTGCAGCAGCTTCCTGAGCTTTTGTATAATTCTCATGCAACTACAAATCACCCAGCAGCCAAACTTGATACGTAGACATGACTTGAAGTGCCATCTTCAAATAGCACAGTTGTGTTGATGTTTTGAATTTGTAAATCTTGCAAGCGCACGAACTATTTTTAGTACAACAATTGAATGCGAGGTCGAACCCAAATAAAACATTCGAAATATATGAAATTCAAAATACACGTGCTTCAATTTTTATGTTTCTTGGAAAACCAAGATTCAAAATTAAATCTAGGATAAAAATCAATTTTAATCTTAAAAGTATAATCCCAACTAATCAAATCTTCATTCAAATAAATAAATCTACAATTTTAGAGCATTGATTAAAAGTGATTAAAATAAAGTTCTAATAAAAAGTTTATAAACAATCTCAACATTAATTCCAATTCACAAAATCAAATACCTAATTAAATTTAATCCTAACTAGTTAATGAAATTGTTATGGAGGTTTTAAATACATAAAATAAATACACCTTAAAAGAATTAAAGATTTGAAAATAAAAACTAAAATACAACATTCAAGTGAAATAAAATAAACATGAAAAATAAATTGGCAAGAAAAATAAATGACAGAGATAAAAATGCAGTAACGTAAAAAGTGGTTGTTTGGAAAAGACCGTTCATTATTGATGTTTTAAATTTGTAAATCTCATAAGCGCACGAACCATGTATAGTATAGCGATTGAGTGCGAGGTCGAACCCAAAGGAAAATCTCAAAATATATGAATTAAAATTAAATTTGTGTTCCTTTAAAAAGAATTATTTTCAAGAAGTAGAACCTTTATATGTGTCATGTATCTAACTTGGAAAATCAGTAAATAAGATTTGTGAATTAATTGTCCTTGAATTAAAATGGTGAATTAAATGATAATCTTAATCATATTCAAAATTACAAGTTATAAGATTAAAGTACCACATCTTCCTATCATTAATTGAATGAATTTTGAGAGAGAAAGTAATGAAAAGGAAGTTAAAGAATTAAAGAATGAATCATGAATTAAAGAATTAAAAGATTAAATTATACAAGATTTGGGTTAGAATAAGAATTACACAACAAACATGAGATTTAACATAATTAAAAGACAGAAAATTAAATTGCAAGAAAATAAATGACTGAGAAATAAAAGTGCAGTAATGTAAAGGTTGGTTGTTTGGAATAGACTGCTCATCACCCAAAATGTGTAAACAACTACAAAACCTATATCTGAATTCACGTAAAGATCTGAAATGCAATTTATACTCACTAATAAAGACAAGATTCACAACTTTTAATTTAATTAATCAAACCTTAATAATCATGATTCAAAATTTACAATCAAGATCCTAACTATTGCATTTTCTCATGTTTAATTAAAGAAACAAAAGTTGCAAACTTGAAATTAAAAGCAAAATATTCACAAAAGAATTCTAGAGCTGGGATATTTCAGGATTCTAATTGGATGCTTTGTATTTATTTCATGAAAGAATTCAGTATAGGCACTTATAAATTAAATACAAGAAAGACTACAGAAAAATAAAATTTACAACTCTCACTTTGTAAATTCGAATGGTGCTCCTATCTTCTTGTCTTTTGCTCCAACCTTGGTCCTCGCAAACTCCAGGTCAAATTCGAATTTTACCCTTGGGGTAATGGGGTATTTATGGGTTTTGGAAAGAGATGGATCGCTTGGATTAAATCAAGGTCTAAGTTGGGAAATCAAAGGACTGGATTGGATCTAAATGGGAATGGATGATGGGGATTTAAGCTTGGATTTTAGGGTTGCACAAGAAGACTCACATGAATTTGGTGTGGCTTTGTTTCTGGCTAAGTCAAGGTGAAGGGAAGATAGGAGATTAGGAGAGAAAATAGGATTGGGATTGGCAATGTGAAATTCAAATTTGTTATGTAGTTCTAGGGTTTGTGCAATGAGATGATGAATGAATGGATGAGATTAAGAGACGAGATGAATAAATAGAAGGCTAATAGGAAGATGAAATAGAGGGTTGACTAGGTGTGAAATTCGAATGGATTGGATTGGGATTGAGAAAATCGTGTGAGGTGTTGTCATTGGATGATGAGGTGTGTTAAGATCGTAAGAATGTATCTAGATGGTTTTAGGTCTAAGTGCATGGGATGATGATGTGTAAAATGCGCATGGAGGCTAGCTTGAACTACAAGTTGTTCATTGCTTAGGGTTTGTGAATGGAGGGCTTAGATTAAATGAGTTTTGATCTAATGGTTCTAAGGTATTTTGGGTAAAATAAATATAGGAAATGGATGATGATTGATGGAGGGTTTGGATTCAAAGGTTGACCTTAGGGAGATGATGAAATGCATGACCTAATTTCAAGATGATGTATGTATGTGATGGATGCATATGGAGGCTCTAGGGTTTCGAAGAGATGAATGAATGGATGTGATTAGATTACCTAATATCCAATGGCTAAGATGCTCAATGCATGAAATTAATGCGTGGATTAATAGGTGATGCATGAATGAATACTAATCTAAGGTTAAGATGATCATGATGATGATGGATGACCTAGATCTAATGATAGATGAATGGATGGGTTAGATTTGATGGTGGATCTAAGGTTTGACCTAATTTGGTATGTGAAATGGAGGGTTAAGATCTAAGATGGAAGTTTGGATGGTGTGAATGTGAAGTTGGGTTATGGGTTTTGGACATAGGTAGTTAGGTTAGACTTAGGTAAATTCAAACATGGACCATGGAGTTCATTGGACTTGGGCTTTGGATTTGGATCTAGACCTCAATTCAGACCCATTTGAATTGGATTTGAGAGCTTGGGCCTTAGTTGGACTGAGGTTGCACACTGGCCTGGCCCAATGTGTGAAATGCGCATGGGCTTGCATGTGGCTTGGCCCATTTGAAGCTTTATGGAGCATAGCTTGGCCCATTTGAACTTGGCCCAATGACTTGAAATTTAGGTTTTGGCACTTAGATTGCAGCTTTTAACCTCTAGAATTAAATAATTATTCAGCCACTTTAAATCTAAAAATTATTAATTAATCATAGACTCTCATAACTGGATCCAGATTATTTAATTTACATAAAACTCCTAGAAAGTGACATAAAATAATTATACTAATTCTAAGTCTTCTCTTTAAAACTCTAAACTTGCAATCATCTGCTGTTTTAGCTTTATTTTCCTGAACTTTCCATTTTTTACTTCAAAACTGACAAACTACATTAAAAACATCATTATATACAAAATTGAGGATTAACTGGCTCAATAATTAGGGGTAAAAATATAAGATTTCAGTGCTCAACATTCAACACCAAAGATATTTAAATAAACAAATGACCTAGATTTGAAATTCGCGTAAAAATCTAAGATCCAGGTCATGTTTATCATTAATGTTAAAATAAGCTTTAGATTATATAATCAAACCTTAGTAACTTAGATCTTAACAATCATAATCTAAGTCCTAACTGTTTCATGTTCGATTAAATAATTAAAGCATACAATCTTAAAATCGAGGGATGATTCAAGATTCTACATGGATGTCCTTTGATTATTTATTGGAAAAATTGAATACAAGATTGATTGAATACAAGAAAGATGAAAATTAAAATTGCAATAAGAAACTCACTGCAAAATTCGAATGCACTATAAATCTCTGAGTCTTCCTTGGTCTTCTCTCCAATCCAATGGTCCTCTTTGGCTTGAAAGTCAAATTCGAGTTTTACATGTGGGATACTAGGCTATTTATAGGACTTTGGGATTGGATGGATGGCTAGGATTAAATCTGGTTTTAAGTTGATGGGTGAAAGGTTGGGATTTAATCTAACTTAACATGGGTGGCTTGGATTAAAAGATAAAAAATCTAATGCATGGTGTCTTGGGAGGAAATTAGGGATTGGATGTGGGTTGGTCGAATTTGGCATGGTGTTTTAGGGTTTTATGATTTTAATGCATGAATGGTGGAGATCTAAAGCTATCATGAATTAATGGATGAGATGGAGTAGATGACATGGAGACAATCCGAAATGAGATATGAGCATGAATGGGATGATCAATATAAAATTCGAGTGATGCATGTGTGATAAGGTAATGAAGTGTATGTAATGAACCTAGATGGTTACTAGTTAGATGCATGGAGAAAATAATGTGTAAAAACGTGTGTGATTGGGATGGTAAGGTGGTAAAATTGTGTGTGGCCTAATCTTGGATTGGATTGGGAGATAATGTAGGATCTAGATGATGTGTCAAGCTTGGAGAGAAATCCTAGGAGGATCTATGCGATGGAAGCTTCTTAAAGTTGGGATGTTCGTGTGACGCACTAAGGGTTATGCGCATCGGGGTCCTAGATTTTAGGATTTAATAAGATATCTAGGGTTTTAAGAGATAGAACATAAAATGGAGGGCTAGAATTAAATGAACCTAGATGTAATGGATTTGATGATAAATGCATGACCTAATTGGATGGATGAATAGATGGTGAATGCATGAATGTAAATCTAAGGTTAATCTAGATGATGAATGGACTGGATGACCTAGATCTAATCATGATGAATGGATGGGTTGGATTGACTAATTGGATCTAGGGTTTGATGATATGAAATGCATAAGATGAATATAATGAATGAGATGAATGGCTTGGATTGGTTAATGGGGTCAATGGATGGTGTGGATGGGAGATTGGAAATTGGATGGTTAAGATTAGATGGGTAGGATGGGTCATGGATATGGACATTTGGGTTTGGACCTAAAATGGATTTGAGATTGGATTGGCGAAACTTGATTTTGGCCCTGAAGCTTTGGATCTTAAATTGGACTTGGACTTGAACTGGAGACTTGGACTTAAGCTTGCTGGGCTTGAATTCACTCTGGCCTGGCCCACTTTGGGAAATGCGCATGGAGTGCTTGGCCTGGCCCAGTGTCTGGCATTTGGAGCAAAGGTTGGCCCAATTGCAGTGGATTTCTAGCCCATGGATCTTGATTTCAAACTTTGGCCTTTTAATTGTAGACTTTGATTTTAAAATTAAAATAAGTAATCAATACCACTAAAATTCTAAATATTGAATAAATCTAGACTCTCATAAATGGATCCAGATTATCCAATTTACATTTGAAACCCTAAAATGGCATGAATTAATTATGAAATTCTAAAATTTCCATTTTAAGCTCTTTTCTGGCAATTATCCACTGATTTATGTTTGTTTCCTAGTTGTTCCATCTTTTTATCTACAAAACTAGAAAGGCCATTAGACGTATCTTTTATATACAAAATCAAGGCTAACTTAATCATACTTAAAGGGTAAAAATGTAAGATCTTTAGACTCAACAAGTTTCTTGTAGTGTTCAGATTGCTTCAAGTTGAAACTTTACCATATCAATGCACAACAATACATCAACCTAGTAATTAGATAAAATTAAATTATATGAGATACTAACTGAAAGTTCCCATTTTCAATATGTTAGAACATCGCGATTGACGCGAGAGAGAGAGAGGGGGGGTAACGCCCTGCCCTTTTTCACTCTCTTTCTCTTCCGAAAATCAGAGTCTTTTTTTTTTTTTTTATAACAGAGTAGAGTGATAGAGAGCGGGACGTCACGACGCGAGCTAAGTCTGAACTTCTAAAGTCCGACCCTTAACTGGCCAACCCTATGTGTGCATGGACTAAGTCCATGAAAACGGTTCACACATAACAATATCAAACATGCGGAATAACATCATAACTGCGGAATCATAATAGAACACAGTTCTATTCCATTCAGATGGTAAAGTACGTCAAGTCCTTAATCATCATTATCATAACGCAATTATCCAATAAAACATCCAACCATAGCAAATTCATCTAAGTTATTGCAATCCGAATTCTAGATACTCAAATTACAAGCTCATGAGTATCTTAAACAAAATATAAACTATATTCCTCCAAGATCCTATGCCTGGCCCATTTCGCGTTCATCGTTCCCCTCGTTTCCTGCATTATCCACTAAGGGTAGAAGTAGGACGTTAGAACAACACGCCCAGTAGGTATTCCAATTAGGGCTAACACATGGGTTAGTACCAAAAATCCAGACATAATATATATCAAAACAAGTTATAATAAATCATACCATACTTATAAAGCATCGTAAGCAAAACAGTGTATGATAATAGAGATCCAATCATACCGATAAAAACAAGAAAACCTTGCATGATAATAAAGATCATAATCATGCCGATTCAATGCCATGCCATGCTATCATATGCAATGAGTCCCACCCATCACATGTACATAAAAGTACCCACCACATAGGTCTTTCAGACGCCCCGACGGAGTGTGGACCCTCCGGTTATATTTCTTACATAGTATCATCTTGATGGAATGCTCCTCATCAAGGTATACCCACGATTCTATTACGGACGCCCCGACGGAGTGTGGATCTCCGGTTACAATTCATACATAATATCCTCTTGATGGAATGCTCCTCATCAAGGTGTCCCCCAACGAATGTTTTACGGAGGCCCCGGCGGAGTGTGGGTCTCCGGTTACCGTTCATCCCTCCCATCCCATGCATGAGATGCAAATGTCCACATGCTATGCAATTATACAAATCATAGCATTTAAAAGCTCATATTTGAAACATATGCAACACATGCTATTTTATCATATAAATATAGCATTTAAAACTCACATTTTGAAACATACCCTTTGCAATATAAATTCATCAAATCTAAGATAAAACAATGTACATAAACCCATGGTTTCAAAAAGGTGGAATCCTACCAAAGACTGCTAACGTGTCCTTGCGTCTTTCGTTTGGTAACCGCTCACGATTATAAATACCTTCTGAGGTCTCGTTACCTTATAATATAAAATCAATCAAAACCAAGTCCCACTTGATTTATAATATTTTAAGTCCATAAACCAATCCCCATGGGGTTCGGCCACACACCATGGCCGAACCAATGGTCCCTTATTTTTTACCATAATTACATTTATGCCATTATTCCATCTATGGTTAATATAACCCATGACCTGCCATTTTCACACTTATTTAGCAAATTGCCATTGGTCTAATCATTTCAAACTTCTCATTCATTAACACATGCCTAAGTCCATGTTTTGATCCACAACCTACCTCATGGGGTTCGGCCATACATCATGGCCGAACCCATGATCTTTCAATTTAGGCGATAATTACAAAATTGCCATTCAAGGCTATAATTTCATTAGTCTTACCCTTCATCCCTTGGTTTGGTGAACCATTCAATTACATTATACAAAGGCCCACAAATGGCCCATTAACAAGTTCATGGGGTTCGGCCATACACCATGGCCGAACCCATAATTTTAGCCTTTAATTACCACTTTGCCATTATTTGAAAATCCATAAATAGCAAGTCCATAATTAGAAGTTTCATAAATAGAAACTTCCTAAATTTAATATACAACTTCCATAATTAGAAAATTTCCAAATTTAGTATCCATCCTTCCATAATTAGAAGGTTTCCAAATTTAGTATCCATCCTTCCATAATTAGAAACTTACCAATTTAGTTTCCACCTTCCATAATTGGAGACTTACCAATTTAATCTCCACCTTCCATAATTGGAGACTAACCAATTTAATCTCCACCTTCCATAATTAGAGACTTTCTAATTTAATCTCCATAATTAAATCATAATTGAAGGTTCCTTCCATATTTAGAAAATTTCTAAATAAATAAACATCTTCAATTTAATCAATTAAATCCAATAACCATACCAATACAACTCCATGGGGTTCGGCCATACACCATGGCCGAACCCTATGGTTCATAATCTTCATTTTAAAAATCATTCATCCCATAAAATTCCCTTAATAAATTAAATCCATAAAAGACCTCATGGCGAACCCATGATCCTCCATTTTATCATGTATTTACAAAATTGCCATCCTTTAAAACATAACCAATACTTCTCCATTTTTAACCCTTTAAAATCATAGACCTTTTCCATCATTTTCCATGTTCAAGTACATGAACATAGTTTCATAAATATTTATGGGGTTCGGCCATACTACCATGGCCGAACCCATGGTCTAGGATCTTCACCAAAAATCATTCATTAAAACCTTTCTAAAATTAAAACCATAACTCGATGATTTTGATCCTCCATACTTCCTCTTGAACATCATTTAAACCCTTTTTAAAACCATATAATTATTCCATGGTTTTCCATTTAATTCCTTCAAAAATCATATACCATTAAAATCAAACTCCCATTTAGAATTAACCAATAACCTTCCATGGGGTTCGGCCATGCACTATGGCCGAACCCTATGGTTCTTTCTTTCCATTAAATTAAACCATAATCCTTCCCAATTCTCTACCATGGGGTTCGGCCATACACCATGGCCGAACCCTATGGTTCTTTTCTTAAACAAAAACATCTAAACCACTTATAGGTTCCGCGACTCCTCTGGTTTTCCGTCGGTTGATCTTGCTCTTCCAATCTTCTTCTTTCCTTAGCCTTTTCTCCTTCTAGATCTTTCACTCGACTGGCTGCTTTTGTGCTTGCTGCTGCCTCTCTTTGAATGCAATGTGAATGTCGTGCGTCCCTCTCCTTCTCTCCTTATATTACTTTCAACTTGTCCCAATTTAGAAGGTATCAAGATAGCAATTGCTAATGCTCCTTTCCTTTGGTCGGCTGCCCTTTCTTTTCTTAATTAATCCCATCTTAGACAATGCCGTGTGCCCTTGTTGTGGTTCTTTCTTTTTAATAAAACTCCACATGGTTCCATATTAAGAAAGTGCCTAGGCGCCCCTTGTTAAAATAACCATTGTCGTGTGCCTCTCCTTTGTCTTGTAAAACTCCAATTGATCCCAACTTAGAAGGTACCATGCGCCCCTCCTTGTTGCCTCTTTTAATTGATCCTATGCGCATATCTCATTCCTAAATAGAAAGTGCCATGATCCCTTTAAATTTAGCCATTGCCGTGTGCACTCAATGTGTTGCCTCTTTTAAAAATACAATCAGTCCTATCTTAGAAGATGCTAAGATAAATAATTCCCCTATGCTGTATACCCCTTGCTTGAGTCTTAATTGGAAGTTGCCGACCTTGGGCTTCCCACTTTAGAGAGTCCTAAATATAGCTCTTATCAAGGGAAAGACCCCTTTTTAATGATCTTATGCGTATTAACATGGATATGCAAATCCCTATACACGGCCATGCATATTTTTCCTAGGTTCCTTTATTTATCTATATTGAAATTTTAATTATTTAAGCCCCATTTAATTTTTATTGAAACCAATTCCAAAACTGTTGGGTCATAATTGGGCAATGACTCAACCCTTTACCCATACAATTTCCATATCTAAAAATTCACAAATTAAATGGGTAATTTCCGTAAATATTTATAACTTGAAAATCCGGGGTGTTACAAGGGGGAAAAGGGTGAATAGGTCAATCCCATTTTTAATGGTGTTTACAAATTTCTTGATTTAAATTGTAGCGGAATGTTTATCAAGAGATTTGTTTAGTGTGATAATTTTATTAAGCGATCACACTAAAATTATGACCCTTTACATAAACTTTGATTATTGATGCTTATGCGCAATGTGTATAATGAGATAATCAATATACAAAGTGATGCATGTTAAGAAGAGTTCTTAAATACTAAATACAATCACATATAGATCAAACACCACAAGACCATTTTAAAGTGGTTTGGTTAGCCAACCTACATCCACTGTTAGGACTCGTTCAACCTTGAGCTATCTCCAAAATCCACTAAGTGGGGACTTACACCCTCACAATTAGAGTAAGAATTCCATCTTACTCAATCATCTGAGAATTTCAACCACCACTGTCGAATAGGAATTCCACCTATCCATTTGGCCGAGAGTTCAACCCACCTTTGCCCCTGTAGACATCGCTCATGAATTTTTTTATAGTGGTTTCGGGGTATCTCCCCTTAATCCACTTCGAAACAAAGGTTTTAAATAAAATTAAAACCAAAAAGCACTTGCCTTTAAAGCTCTTTCTTCTGATGTGTGCTTCTTCGAGATCCCACCCAGTTATGTCGACCCTTCACCCTGTAGCCGTCGCTTAGAAATCACAGTCCAGGGTGTCAAGGAAACTGGTTCTACCAAAGGTTTCCTAGTTTATAGTTTTCTCAATATCACTTTCAAACTCAGTCCTTAGATTGGTTGTTTATGAGTTTTCATCATTCCTCTCTCTCTCACAACTCAATCCATTTGAGTGGTTGTATTTGATTCCTCTAGTGTAAGCACGAGAGAGAGAGAGAAAGTGATCCTTCTGTTGGCCCTTGTTAAACTCACTAATAAAGATGAGGGTCTAACTGATCCATCCGAAGCATACCAACTGGTTGCATAAAGATTGGTTTATATAGCGAAGGCAAACAGTTGAAGTAACTACAATGTACCAACAGGTCGATCGCACCGAGGTGTCGGTGACTAGAAATGTTACCGTTACAATTCCGATCGTTGTTCATTAAGTGCACTCCCAACGATAATATTATTTCCCAGTCGACAAATCGTTATCGCCGATGGGCCGACACTTATGGTACCAAGAGGTCAGTCCATACAAGAGACTCGTTCTGGTGCAAAACATGATTGACAGTAGTTTCCACTTTGGAAACCTATTACCCAGAACGACCTGTCACCCATTACCGAGGGGTCGGTCCTGTTACTCGATCGGTCTTTGATTGTCGATATGTCTGTTTCTTCGAGAGCCCATAGGAGTTCAAGGTCTCAGAACTCAAGAACTTAATCGACGAGTCGTTGACCACAAGGGGTCGTCTGACCACCTTTCACCGAGGGGTCGGTGCATACGAGACTCTCGATCAGAGGCAAACCCATAATAACAATTTAATGTTCCAGAACCTAATGTCATTCAGGTTGACCAGTCTTTGACACGATGGGTCGATCCTGACTCTACTAGGGGTCGATGAGATAAGACTGGTGGAGCAGACAGTGAAACCAAAATACATATTTCCAAGTTGGGTTCTAATTCACTGTCAACTTTCCTCTCTAGGCTTTTTAAAATTTAACCATTTGTTCTTCTAAGCTTAGGGATAGTCCTCTCTAAGGTGTGGATACCACCTAATGTAACACCCCCACATAGGGGTGTGGGAAAAAGTCCCACATCATCCATGAGGTGAAAGGGGTGTGGAGTTATAAGAGGGTACTCCCCTTTCCTTAGGACAAGGCCTTTTGGGCCTGGTCTTGTGGGCCAAGCCCATTGCAAAGCCGTGCGAGCCGCCCCACGTGGGGCCCAAAACGAAAAATATTGTGCTGAAGGGTCGGGTTGTTACATTTGGTATCAAAGCATTGTTCAACACTCGGACTGTGTGAGCCCTCTACCCTTTTGTGTTGTGTTGCATGTGCAGATCCCTTGTTAGTGTGATGTGACAGAGCCGAGGACGGTTCTGGTCTTAAAGGGGTGGATTGTAACATCCCACCCACATGGGGGTGTGGGTAAAAGTCCCACATCGCCCATGAGGTGGAGAAGGTACGGGATTATAAGAGGGTACTCCCCTTTCCTTAGCACGAGGCCTTTTGGGCTTGGTCTTGTGGGCCAACCCTAATGCAAAGCCGTGCGGGCCACCCCATGTGGGGTCCAAAGCGGATAACATTGTGCTGAAGGGACGGGTTGTTACACCTAAAGACATTTATGGCCATAATACATGTCTTATGATTGCCATAACGATGAGCTTCAATCCTATGGAGCATGATCTTTACTTTTGATTATCTTGGGACTTCAAGCTTCCAGCAAGTGCTTATTTCCGAGTCATGGAATTGATAAACTTAGGGTTTGGCCAAGCCGAGGCACTAACGCTAACAAATATAATTTTAGGAGTAAAATATGTAATAATTTTGCACTTATTATATGATGTATATCTTTCAGATATTTGGCGCCAGTAGTCCATTAAGCATCATTAGGCATTCAACTTGTAGTTAGATGCAAGCACTCTACATTATTCTTCCACTTTCATGTGAACCTCACTAATTTGTCCACCAAAATAAGCTCCAAACTATTGTCATTTTGTCAAAACCTCTCTAAAACATGAAAAGGGATGTCATTTATATTAATAGTTGTTTCAATGATCATTATATGATTATTATTTTCTATAATTTATGTTCAAAATTTTCTAGATATTTATTTCCACTTTCCCTCGAAAATGCCTTGACAAAAAGATGAATCCTGGCAATATGGAAAGGATTTGGGTGAAAATAAAATAAAATGTAAATATTGTGAAGAAGTTGAAATCATCTTGCGAAAAGAATATTGCATGATGTCAAAATGTGTGACAAAGTTCTGGAGAATATTTGTGATTGGCAAAAGATGTCATAGCATTTAAAGAGAGACAAAAAATACACAGATGAAGTGGGACATCTATTGGTTCTGCTTGTACAGGGGAAAGTTTAACATCATCTGTTGCTTTTGCGTCGTCATAAGGACAACAATTGGTTGATACGATAATTAGGAAACACGACAAGGATTATGTTGACAATTTATTATGTATAAGTATGGTGATGAACAACCTCTCCTTTAATTTATTCAGGTCTGAGGAATATAAAGAAGCACTCCAATCCATTACAAGATATAGGCCCACATATACCCCTCCTAGTAGTGAAATGTTAAGGACCAATTTGTTGAAAAATGTGGTAGTATGTTATGTAAATGACATAAGAAAGAATTGGAAGACTTGTGGATGCACACTTATGTCCGACACATAGACAGATATGAAGAATCAACCTTTATTGATTACTTAGTAGTTTGTCCACAAGGCACAATTTTCTTAAGTCCATATGTGCACAGGGGAATATTAAAAGTGGGATTTCATTGCTGACTTTATACCTTTTGTGATTGATGAGATTTGACCAAAAAATGTAGTGCAATTTGTTATAGATAATTGGTTAAACTATACATCTGCAGGATATGTACTTGAAAATAAGTATCAAAATATTTTCAAGACACAATGTGTTGCACATTGTATTGATTTAATGCTAGAAGACATTGAAAAATTGCCACATGTGAAGCCTTACATGGACAATGCTCGAAGAGTTGTTAAGTTTTTTATTGGTATTAATATATCCTTGATTTGTTGAAAGTACATACCAAAGGAAGAGAGTTGCAAAGGCCAGTCACTACAAGGTTTGCAACTCAATTCATTTGTTTACAATTTGTTTTGAGTCAAGAAGATGCATTGAGATTGATGGTCACTTTGGTTGAATGGAGAAACATGCCACAATATAAAAAAAGTGAGGGAAAATGTAATACCCCACCCCATAGGGGACATTAAGCATGAGTGTCCCACCTGGAGAAAAAAATAGTCAAGTTGGGTGTTGGGCGTGTTTAGGCATCCCACATCACCTATTGGAGTGGAATCTCCTTGGTATTTAAGTAGTGTGTTTCCTCCTTCTACCACAAGGCCTTTTGAGAGTATTCCTTAGGGTGCTCACCAATGCAAAGCCATGCGGGTCCCTCTTGTAGGCCCAGAGCAGACAATATTGTATTAGAGCGATGAGTCATTACAAATGATATCAGAGCCATGTTCAACTCTCGGACAGTGGTGTGGACGTGGTTGTCATGAGTAGTCCCGGGAACAACTTTGGCTTTAAGGGGGTAGGATGTAATACCCCACCCTAGAGGGGGGACCTTAAGCATGAGCGTCCCACCTAGAGAAAAAATAACCAGGTTGGACGTTGAGCATGTTTAGACATCCCACATTGCCTATTGGAGTGGAATCTTCTTGTTATGTTAGTAGTGTTCTTCCTCCTTCTATCACAAGGCCTTTTGGGAGACTTTGATGGTCAAAATTCATTCGAATGTATTATTAGGGTGTGAGACCCTTTCATAGTGCATTTTTAAATAGCCCAAGATTGGGTGATTCTAAGAGTGGATGTAGGTTTATTTAAACCAAACCACTATACATATTTTGCACATGTGAGATTGATGGTAGTCTATTTTATTGCATTTGTTTATTGATTGTTGATTGCATAGTATTGTTTTTAATGCACATAGTTTGTTGGTTTCTTTCACTCATTAGATTGAATAAAAATGATAATAAAAATTGAATTCGTCATATTCATCCCTTCCCTCTAGGACGTGTATTGGTCTAGTCCTTACTGTTAGTACCCCGGCTTATCGAGTCACCTTTTTGTCAAGTTCGTGACCTCAGTGAAGCATTGCCTTGAAAGATTGAAGCAAATGAGTCAAGTCTTAAAGCAATCAAGATCAGTTGAATTTTCCAAGTGTAACACCCCGGATTTTCAAGTTGTAAATATTTATGGAATTTGCCCATTTAAATTATGAATTAATGGATATGGACCTTAGATGGGTAAGGTGTTGGGTCAATTGCCCAATTAAGACCCAACGGATTATGGATAACGTTCAATTACAATAAATGGGTAAGATTTATTTAATTGGGTCAAAATTGTTAATTGGGTCAAATGCCCAATTAGGACCCAATGGGTCATGGTTGACTTGGTTGACCACCAAGTGAGTTCAAGCTTAATTAATTGGGGCTGAATTAAGTTGGAAATGGAATCAAATAATTGAGTTGACTTTAAGTGAGTTAAGTGAGTTGAGTTAAAGAGATGAGTTGAGTGGAAGTAAATGGGACTTTCATCTTAAGTGAGTGGAGTGGGAAGATGAAGATTTTTGTTGTTTCAAAAGACACCTTCAAGGGTTACACATTGGAATGGTGGGAGTTTCATCTCATGGGATGAAACCCCCAAAGTAAGTATCAATGGGGAGGTGAAGAGTCATGGGAGTTACCATAGGGCAACAACCAAAGGACACCACCCTTGGCTGAATTATATTGGACAAACAAAGAGGATTCTTGGCTTCATCTCACTCTCAAGCTCTCACACAAGGCCGACCCTCTCTCATTGACAAAAGACAAAGGACTTAGAGTATTTTCTATCCCAAGCTTCTCTCTCTCTCTCAAACCTACACTCTCTTGGCTGAACCCTCTCTTTGAGTTTTCATCTCAAGACCTCTCAAGTTCACACTCGGCCAAGGATCAAGGAGGAAGAAGAGGCTAAGGAAGAAGAAGATAAAAGGAACAAGAAGGAGTGAAAGAAACCGGAGGAGTCGCGGAATTGGTAAGTACTTGACAAGATTTTTATTAATTGGAAAAAGGTTAAGAGAACATTTCATTTTGGATTGGAAAGTTGGCCAAAAATGTTATGGGCCATGGATGTAAAAATACATCCAAGAAATGAGATGGAAAAGATGGACAAAAACCCTAATGGGTAAGATGGATCATTAAGGACAAATGAAAGGGTTGGATGAGGTTCAGCCATGGTGTATGGCCGAACCCCATCAAAGGATTAAATCTTGGAAGTATGATTTTTAGAATAAATTGATGAACCATAGGGTTCGGCCATGGTGTATGGCCGAACCCCATGGAAGAAAATCATTGGTTTAAATGGTTTTAAAGGTGGTTAAACCATGGAAAGGGTTAAGGATATTAAAAGGTTTTAAAATGGAAGTATGTTAGTAATTGTTATGGGTTTTGACGGATGAAAACCATGGAAGTTGGTTAATGATCTTAATAGGTTTTTAAAAGGATCAATCGTGGAGTTATGATGTATTGAACCATAGGGTTCGGCCATGGTGTATGGCCGAACCCCATGGAAGGTTAATAATGATTTTAAAAGGTTTTACATGGAGGTATATTGTTGATGTTTAAAGGGTTCTAAAGATGAGAATGATGGATGGATGTTGGTAAATGTTAATGGTGGTAAATGGGTCTAAATGATGTAAAAGGGTGGAGAACCATTGACCTTGGGTTCGGCCATGTTGTATGGCCGAACCCCATGGAGAAATATTGAATTAGTTACATGTATTTAGATCATGGAAGTAAGGAGGAATGTTATTGATTTTTAAATGGTCTCAAATATTATAATGATGAAGAACCTTGGACCATGGGTTCGGCCATCTTGTATGGCCGAACCCCATGGAGAGATATTGATGGACTTAGGTACTCTTGGACCATGAAGATGATGGGGGAATGATGGTAATCTTAATTGATTTTAAATATGGTTAATGATGATCCAAAAGGATGAACCTAAATGTATGCTTAAACCCCCATGGAGGGACTTTGATTATGGACCTAAGATTGTAAATCATTTAAAGGAGAAGATGAAAAATGAAACACCATAGGTTCGGCCATGGTGTATGGCCGAACCCCATGAACCAATTATGGACCATTGATGGATCATTTGGTAGATCCATGTATGATTTAAGAGATGAATCATCAAGCTATGAAATGGAGGAGTTTAGTCATGGAACTATGTTGTGTTGATGAATGATTTATGGACCTAGGTTATGTATAAGTAAGTTAAGTGAGTAACTATGGAAAGATTAAATGGCAAAGAGGTAAATATTGATGAAAATGATGGACCATGGGTTCGGCCATGGTGTATGGCCGAACCCCATGGAATTGTTTTGTGGACTTAAGGAGTTATTAATGTTAAATGATTAACTTATAAATGTTTGGTTTAATGAATCAAAGATGGCATGACCTTGGACCCACATTGGTTAGAATGGTCAAGGATCAAAAAGAGGGACCCAAAGTGTGGTTCGGCCATGTTGTATGGCCGAACCCCACTAAGGTGTTTATGGACTTAGACATGATTGTAAATCAAATGGAACATGGTTTTAATTGATTGATGTATTTTAAGGTAACGGGACCTCACAAGCGGTGTACGATGGTGAGCGGTTTCCGGACTAAAACGTAAGGACACTTTAGTGGTCATTGGTAGATTTCCTGCATCATTGAAAACTATGGGATGTGTACAATGGTTTTAATTCTTATTTTGATGAGTTACTTTGTATCAAAGGATATGTTTCAAATGTAAGATTTTAAAGGCTATGATTGTATTATTGCATAGCATGTGTTCATTTGCATCTCATGCATGACATGGGAGGGATGGAATGTAATCGGAATCCACACTCCGTCGGGGCGTCCGTAAAGCATTGGTGGGGGTACCTTGATGTGCATTATCAATCAAGAGGTAACCGGAGTCCACGCTCAGTCGGGGGTTCCGTAAGGCGTTCGTGAGCTTGATGAGGAGTTTTCCATCAAGAGGATACTATGTTTGTAATGTAACCGGAGATCCACACTCCGTCGGGGCATCCGTAAAGTACTCGTGGGGGGTACCTTGATGTGCATTATCCATCAAGAGGTAACCGGAGTCCATGCTCCGTCGGGGCATCGGTAAGGCATTCATGAGCTTGATGAGGAGTTTTCCATCAAGAGGATACTATGTTTGTAATGTAACCGGAGATCCACACTCCGTTGGGTCGACCCATCGAGACCATCGACCCATCGGTGAGATAGGACATACCCATCGAGGTCATTGACACGTCGACTATATTAACAAGGTTTCTGGACTAGAAGAACTGTCATTCAAGGTTCGAGCATATCGTGCCCATCGACCCCTCGGTGAACACCTGACCGATCTATCGAGGTCCTCGATATGTCGACTGAGATTATGCAGTCTCTAGACAAAACATAGTGTAAAATTAGTCTTCTCTCTGATAATCAGGTTCGACCTGTTAGCGACCTCGACATGTCGAACTGGATCAAGTATGAGTTCTGGACTTAGGACTCTGGGGTACTCTCAAACAAACACATCGATGTCATCGACCCATCGAGAGTACCAGGACCAACCCATCGATGGACAAACATGTCGATCAGTATTTTCAAGGTTCTGGTTGAGAAAGCTCTGTATTTTTTTGTTGCTCTTTGATAAAATGCACCGACCCATCGACAAGCTCGACATGTAAAAATAGAGAAAGTGTTGGCCTTATATGAAGGCGATGTATGGACTTCAATCCAAGATGAATTTATTGAGAAAGTTTCCTTGCATGGTTCAAATTCACTACACTATTTAGATATATGCAACTCTATATTTGGTCTTGCCTCTGTGAATCCTTTGACAGGTGACCGCACTTGCAAACAAGAAAATGATGATGAAATTGGGAAGGAAATGAAGACTACTCTAAATGCTATGGATGATTATGAGTCGGCATCAAACTTGGAGAAACAAAGCAAAGGTAAGTCTTTAAATATTTTTGTATCTTCAATTACTTCCGACCAAAAAGAATACATTGGTGAATCAGAAGGTGATGAAGACCATGATGACCTCCAAGAATCTTATAGTGCACTGTATCTTGAGAGTGTGGATTTGGCTAAGAAAGTTCACAAACTTAGAAGTGAAAATGCCAAACTTACAAACCTTCTTGAAATTGAGAAATCTGAGAAAGAACTTATCTCAACAAAATTTAAGAACTCAATTCATGAGATACTGAAGTTGAGAAAAGGCGAAGTTGATCTTCAAGGCCAAGTAAAATAATATGAAAAGGAACACAAGAATTTGGTTGAAATGAAAAGATGCCTTGAAAATAAAAATTTTGTCTTAAACTCAGATTTAGAAAAGTTGAAGCATCATAAGTCTCAATTTCAAGATAAATTCACTCAAGGTGAAGAAAAACTAGAGAAACTTCTTAACTCCGGTAAGAATTACAAGGATAGGTCTGGGCTTGGATACAATGAAAATTTGGAAATCAAACCTAGACATCCTATCACCTTTGTTAAGAGCCAATTGCCTAAACTCGCAAATCTAGTATGCTATTATTGTGGTAAGGTTGGTCACATCAAATTTGAATGCTTCCTTAGGAAAAGCCATTTGAGAAATCATCCACTTATTTCAAATACAAAAGTGTGAATTGTGAAAGACAAAAGAAAAATGGACACACTAGGCATGAGTTCCAAATCAAAAATTGAAAAACATTCTAAAGAAGTTGGGGAACCCAAGGCTCAAATATTTTCATGGAAAGCCTTACTTTATATCTGATCAAATTGTACATCAAAAGACCATGAACTCTACTTCATCTTCCTCATCTAAAGGGTTCCAAAGGCTATGAGCCTCATGATTCACACCGCCTTAAATGTTGAAAGACAATCAAAATGGTACTTGGATAGTGGGTGCTCCTAACACATGACTTGAAATAGTGCATATATGTCGGATTTGGTTGACTTTAAAGGAGGTGCCGTCATATTTGGTGATGGTAATATGGCCAACATATTTGGGAAAGGTTCATTAAGTCTATCATCTTCACATGTCATTAATGATGTATATCTTGTTGATCGGCTTAAGCATAATTTACTTAGTATTTCTCAATTATGTGCTAAAAATAATGAAGTCAATTTTAGAAAGAATGGTTGCCATATTTATTCCAATAAGGTTGATGTTATTTTGAGTAGGATTCTTACTTCGGATGATTGTTATGTCTTGTATAGTGCATCAACTCCCATCAAACATAGTTTTTTCATTTCCAAAATAAGTGAGGCTGAACTTTAGCATCAAAGGCTTGGACATATAGATTCCAAAGATTTGTCCAAATTGAGTGACCATATAAAGGGGTTACCTAAAGTAAACCGATCTGAAAAGTCTATATGTGGAGATTTCCAAAAGGTAAAACAAATTAGAGCAACTCACAAGCATGCCAATTTGATTACAACATCTAGACCTTTAGAGTTTCTTCATATGGACTTAGTTGAACCTACACAGCATGAATGTGTTGGTGGAAAGAAATATTTTTTGGTCATAGTTGATGACTACACTAGATATACATTGGTGGCCTTTCTAAGAGAGAAATCTGATGCATTCCATGAATTCAAAATCATTGCAAAACGAATAATGAAAGGAGTCTCATGTTCATAGAATAAGAACTGATAACAGGAGAGAATTCGAAAATCAATCATTTGACAAATTTTGTGAAAAATGTGGAATTCATCATGAATGTTCTACTCCCAAAACTCCACAGCAAAATGGAGTACGCTAGAGGAAAAATAGAATTCTCCAAGAGATGGCCAACAATCTCTTTCAAAGTAAAAATATCCCTAAAAGTTTGTGGGCCGAAGCAATTAACACTGCATGCTTTATTATTAACCGTGTTTATTTAAGAGCGGAGTTAAACAAAACTGCTTTTGAACTTTAGATTGGTAGAAAGCCCAACTCTAAGTACTTCAAAGTCTTTGGAAGTAAATGTCACATACATAGAGATAGAGAACGTTTGGGCAAATTTGAATGCAAGAGTGATGATGGTATCTTCCTAGGTTACTCCAACACTAGTCATGCATATAGAGTTAAGAATTTGAGAACTAGAGCTATTAAAAAATCAGTGATTGTTGTAGTGGATGATCATGTGCTCACCCCTAGTGAACAACCAAAAGAAAAGGACTCTATCACTCTAGTTCAAAATGAGGAAAGTCAAGAAAAAGAAAAAAAGTATCCTCTCATAAACCCAAACCTCTCAAAAAAACAAATCATAGGAGAACCCACCGTTGGAGTGAAAACTAGAATACAACTTGAGAACTTGGCTAATTATCTTGTTTCACTTTAGAATTGGAGCCCAAGAAGGTAGAAGAAGCGATAAATGATGAGGATTAGGTCAACGCCATGCAAGAGGAACTAGGACAATTCACTAGAAATGAAGTGTGGGATTTGGTTCCTAGACCAAATGATGCTCATGTAATTGGAACAAAATAGATATTCAAAAACAAGTTGGATGAGCATGGAACCATTGTAAGGAATAAGGCAAGATTGGTAGCTCAAGGGTACACCCAAATTGAAGGAATCGACTTTGATGAGACATTTTCCCCGGTTGCAACATTGGAATCCATTAGAATCTTGTTCTCCATTGCATGCTATCTTTAGTTCAAACTATATCAAATGGATGTGAAAAGTTCATTCTTGATGCATTTTTGAATGAGGAAGTGTATGTGGAACAACCTAAAGGGTTCATTGATCCGAAGTATCCACATCATGTGTTCAAGCTTAAGAAAGCCTTGTATGGTCTCAAGCAAGCCCCAAGAGCTCGCTATGAAAGGTTGACTCAATTCTTGTTTGACCATGGTTTCCAAAGGGGGAGTGTGGACAAGACCTTGTTTCTCCAAAATACCAAGAGATCCATCCTTATTGTCCAAATCTATGTTGACGACATTATGTTTGGGTCTACGTGTGAGAAGACCGCAATTGAATTCTCTAAGCTCATGAAATCAAATTTGAAATGAGTATGGTGGGAGAATTAAACTATTTTCTTGGTCTTCAAATCAAGCAACACAAAGAAGGCCTCTTTATTTCCCAATCAAAATATGACAAAGTACTTGTGAAGAAATTTGGTCTTGAAGGATGCAAGCATTCAAGTACCCCCCATGAGCACTACAGTCAAGCTATTCAAGGATGAAAGTGGTAAGGATATTGATCCTAGCTTGTATAGAAGCATGATTGGAAACCACTTGTACCTCACACTAGTAGACCAGACATCTCTTTTAGTGTTGGTGCATGTGCAAGATTTCAAGCTCAACCAAAGGAATCACATTTTGAAGCCATAAAAAGAATAATCAAGTATGTGGCCATGACCACCATGTATGGTATTTGGTTTCCGTTTGATATGTCTTCCAAGATTGTCGGATACACAGATGGGGATTGGGCTGGAAACATTAATGGTAGGAAATCAGCAAGTGGAGGATGTTTCTACGTTGGTAACTGTTTAGTGGCTTGGCATAGCTGAAAGCAATCCTTAGTCTCTCTCTCTACAGCTGAAGCAGAGTACATTACAACTGCAAGTTGTTGCACTCAACTTATTTGGATGAAACAAATGTTAGTGGATTATGGAATCAGGAAAGAATCCATGACCTTGTATTGTGACAACACAAGTACAATCAACATATCAAAGAATCTCGTGCAACACTCAAGGACCAAGCATATTGACATAAGGCACCAGTTCATCAGAGAACTAGTGGAGGAGAAGACCATTGAGTTTGAGCACATTAGTTCCGAGAACTAATTGGCAGATATCATGACCAAACCCTTGGATTCATCTAGGTTTCTTTACCTTAAGAAGTCCATTGGCATTTGTGTTTCTCCTTGAATGCTCTAACTTTTGAACATGTACTTATATTTGAATATTCTTGTGCATGTGTCGTATGTCCATCTCTTTCCTCTCCACATTGTCCAACAATTGGGACTTTTTGAAGCACTCTCATTCGTGTATTTCATGTGCTTTACATCCTTTGTCAAATTCTGACAAAAATGGGGAGAATCTTAGAAGCTTAGCTACAAGCTTATGGTATACATTGAGGGGGAAAGATAACTTAATGTGTTTAAATGCATGTGTTTTATGGACTAATAGTTGAGGGGGAGACATTGTACTTCCACCTAGTGTATTATGACTTGCATACATTTACACATCTTGAGGGGAAGCAAAGCTCAGTGTCCAAGGATCGTCATTTGAATTTAAATCTTGTAATTGTTGTATTTATTTATTCAAATGAGTTGTAAGGGTTGGGATTCATGTTTGTATTCATTAGCTTCTAGGTTTTTGTCACGAATTGACAAAGGGGGAGATTGTTAGTGCCCCGGCTTGCTAAGTCACCTTTTTGTCAAGTTTGTGACCTCAGTGAAGCATTTCCTTGAAAGATTGAAGCAAATGAATCAAGTCTCAAAGCAAAGATCAGTTGAAGTTTCCAATTTCATCACATGTATGGCAATCACATAGGTAAAACTGGCCATAGATGACCTTAGGTGGAACCCACACCCCTTGTGAACCTTGCCTAGACTTAGGGATCATATTGGTAAAATTACCCTCTAAGTCTAAGTGGTGCCTGGACAGTCACATAAGCAGATGGGATAAACATTGGAAATCTGGTAATTTGTCAGGTCGACCCGTCGAGACCATCGACCCATCGAGGTCATCGACACGTCGACTGTATTGACAAGGGTTCTAGACTGGAAGGACTGTCATTCAAGGCTCAAGCATATCATGTCCACCAACCCCTTAGTGAACACAGGACCGACCCATCTAGATCCTCGATATGTCGACTAGGATTATGCAGTCTCTGGACAAAACAGGCTCTAAAATCATCTGATAATCGGGTTCGACCTATCGACGAGGTCGACATGTCGATCTGGGTCAAGTATGAGTTCTGGACTTAGGACTCTGGGGTACTCTCAGACAGACACATCGAGGTCATCGATCCATCGAGAGTACCATGACCAACCCATCGATGGACAGAATGTTGATCAATATCTTCAAGGTTCTAGATGAGTAAGCTCTGCATTTTATGCTGCTCTCTGATAATCGGGACCGACCCATCAACACGATTGACATGTCGAACTCAAGTCTGCCGACCCATCAGTGACACCGATCCATCGGTAGTTCCAATTTCTGTACCATTGGAGTGCAGTTAATGCACAACGGTCGAGTGGTTGAACAGACATATTTGAGTTCACCGACCCATCGGAGCGCTCGACCTGTTGGTACAGTTCAGACTTAAACTTATTTGGATGGCCTATTTATGCTCTGATTTTTCTTTTATGAAGGAAAGGACTATTGAATCAAAAGCACCTGAGATATCATTTGGAGCTTCTACTCTCTCACACCCTCATTCTCTCTGACCAATCTTCATCTTGGAAAATCATCACTTGAGTAAATTTAGAGAGAGGAAAAATTATCTCTAGGATTATATAGGTGTACTTTAGATCCTAGATCCTCCCAAGCATGTGATTGTGCATACATTGGTATATCATCTACATCAAGAAGATCAGGCAGGGGAGATTCCTTGAAACACATCTACATTCATAAGAGTTACAAAGGCAAGTGCTTCATTTAGTTTTTATTTTTCAATTATCAACTTCTAAAGTGGATTAAAGAGGGGTTACTTTTGAACCACTATAAAAAATAGAGGGATAAAGAAGTAGACTGTGGTTGGTCGAATCTTTCAAAACTAGGATTGTGTAGGTGAAAGTCCTACACTTAACTGAGGGTGAAATTCCCCACATAATGAATTTGGGATAACCCAAAATTGGGTGAGTCTAATAGTGGATCTAGGAGAGTTTACTCCGAACCACTATAAATTGTGTGTCATTTGTGATTGGTGGAGTGTATACTCTCTCAACTTGATTAATTGCATTACATTGTTGAAAGTTCTCCTTTGGATGCTAGAACACAATTGACCCTAGTGGATGAGAGGGGAGGGGGAGGGGGGAGGGGAATAGATCAATCTAACAATCGTTGGTCCATATAAAAAATTACTTAATTGAATAGTTTAAACGTAGCGGATATAACAATCAAGTGTGTGTGTGTTAGCAATGGTGATTAAACAATAAAGATAAGAAACTAGTTCTAACAACACAAGCATAAGGATACAATAATATATTGGTTTGGTTAGCCAATCTACATCCACTGTTATGACTCACTCAACCTTGAGTTATCCCCAAATTCACTAAGTGGGGACTTACACCCTCACAATTAGAGTAGGAATTCCACCTCACTCAATCGGCTGGGAATTCCACCCACCACATGTGCCAGAGACGACGCTCTAGATTTTTTATAGTGGGTCTAGAGCCAAGCCTCCTTAATCCACTTTCACATGACAAAGGTTTTAAAACAAAATTAAAACCAATAAGCACTTGCCTTGAAGCTCTTTCTCGGAGATGTGTACTTCTCAAAGATCCACCCAATGTGGGCCGACGCTTCTCCTTATAGCCGTCGTAGAGCAATCACAAATCCAAGGTGACTAGGAAACTGGTTTGACCAAATCTTTCCTAGTTTGTATCTTTCCTTTCCTTCTCTCTTTCTCTCTTTCACCAACTCAATCAATAGATTGGTTGTATATGATTCTCAGGTATAGGCGCAAGAGAGTTGATCGCTCCTTAGAGTGCGTAACTCTTCTCAGTTCAAGGAAGATAACTAAACGATCACACAGCACTCATATTTATAGAGAAGTCATCACAGTTTTTCAAACTGTCCAGTACCGATAGGTCGGTGACATCAATGGGTCGGTGTTCATATTTATTACCGTTCAATCACCTGACTGTGCACATTAAATGCACTCCTAACGGCATTATTAATTCCCAGTCGACATGTCAGTGTCAGCTGATGGGTCGACAATCATGGCACCGAGAGGTCGTTCCATACGAGGGTCTTGATCTGGGGCAACACGATGCAAACAGAGTTTCATGTTCTGAAACTTGTCCTGCCCTGAAGGATCTATCTCCTTTTACTGAGGGTTCGGTCCTGATACTCTTGATCGGTCTTGAATTATCGAGATGTCTGTTTTCTCGAGATTCCACATGAGTTTTAAGTTTTAGAAATCATAAGTTATCATCGACGAGTCGTTAACAACAAGGGGTAGTTTCAGCTTTCCACCGAGGGGTCGGTGCATAAGAGACTCTCGATAAGAGGCCTACCCAGAATGACAGTTCTATCATCCAGAACCTTTGTCAATCTAAAGGATTTAACCATCCTAGTTGATCCGTGGTAGGACCACATCATGAGTACTCATTTTTGTCTATTGTTTGTTTACTCTTATTTGAAAACAAAAATTGAGAAAAAAGTTGCATCCCGTGAATAAGATGATTGGACCTCTATCCAAGATGAGTCTATCGAAAATTCTTGTACATCTTTGGATAATTCAATGAAAGGCCTCATCTCTCGTAACAAATTGAAGAATCAAGAGAGAGTTAAAAATCTGAAATGTTTCATAACCTATGTTGGTGATGATCAAGAAGGATCCTCGAGTGAGGATGAGGATAGTAAAGAAAATCTTGGTAAGGATGATGGCCTTCAAGAATCTTACAACGCTTTATATTTAGAAAGTGAGAAGTTAGTCATGAAGGTAGACATGTTTAAATCTGAAAAATTAAACCTTGCAAATCAACTCTAAACCTTGAGGAAAGACTACGACTCTCTCACTCTAGAGTTAAAATCTTCAAATGAAGAACTGTTGAAAATCAAAGAAATTGAGATATATTTCAAGAATCGTTAAAAAGACAAAGGGATGACATCAAGTTGCTGAGTAATGCGAATAAAAATCTTGAAAATCATGTGGTTGAACTGACTATAGAGATACAAGACTTAAGAAACCATAAAAAGAATTTGCAAGATGAACTTACCCATGTCGAAGAAAAATTGTTAAGATTCTTAAAAATGGGTAAAAGGTTTGGTGACAGGTCAGATCTTGGTTCATCATTGGAAACCAATGCACTTGTAAATCAAAGGGTGTTTGTTAAGAGATATGTGTGTAAAACCAACAAGGGTAGGCTTTTTTATTGCCACAAGGTTGGACATTACATAATGGAATGCAATCTTAGATAATAAAGCCCAAAAACAAGCTCGAGATCTCAATGTTAAATGATACCTCCAAAGTCCTAAGGTAAATTTTAAAAGGTATCTATTGAGGCCTAATAGTTAGATCCTCCAAATGAAGATGAACCCAAAGCAGAACTACTTGTTGAGACATCTCGGTCATGTTTTGAAAAAATCGAGATCTCCAATGTTTGGACCACCAAGATTTGCCCAAAAGAATGTGTATGAGAGACCAAACTCAACTATTTTGGCTCCTAGAAGATAGACCATTAATCATGTTTTGTTTTTCTTTAACATTTACTTACATATCTTAGACCACTGCAATTGGACTCGCAAGAGACCATGTGATTTCACATAGCAGAAAGTCATGTGACATGCGGAGAGAAAAACTAGCTAAAACAAGTCTAGAATGTACTCTTCCTAGCTATAGTACATATTCTGCTTGGAAAGCCATACATTCCACTCAAAGTATTTTTTTCTCTTGAATTGTATATGTTTTAGAATGTGAATTTTTTATTATGTGCATGTTTAGTGATTTGATGAGTTATGTTTGACATATCTATGCATTCGAATAAAACTATGTATGCCGTGCTTAGAATAGGACTCCATCAAGTTGCACACATAAAGGATGATTCCTATGCAATCTGAACCTCTCGATGTTGTCGACATGTCAGTGAATAGACTGGTCGGTGCTGACAGACATATCAATACTGTGCAAAATTGAGCACTGTTGTAAGGAGTAAAAAAACTGCCAAAAGGTTCAACATGTCGATGATATACGACATGTCGATAGGACAAAAAGCTTTAGTTAAAAAGATCTTTTCTGTGAAAACAACAATCCATTCGATTTCATCTCTCTCCCTCTCGCTAAAGCGCTGGCGATTTCTCCTCTTGCTCTCGTGCCCTAGACCAGTCAGTAAACCTCTCGAAGTGATTTCACGATGAAAAATATTAGCGTTTTTGCTCCTCTCACCTCAAAAAACCAAGGTATCATGGATATTCTGATTTCTCGTGTTCAGGTAATCTCAGAAACTTCTCCCTCCTCATTTTTTGTTTCAGCTTTACCCAAGCAAAGCATGCCAAAAATGCGATTGCCAAAGAGTGTCCAACTCCTGATTTGGAGGAACAGACTGAGGCTAGCTCTCCACCTCCCAAGAGACCAAAACCTGCTAAGGAGAAAACATTTGCTGCCTCGAAACCTAGCCGTATCCCAATAAGATTTAGGGGTTTAGATTCTGAGAATACTCCTCTAGCTAAACTACCTTTTGTCAGATCCAAGTCTGTAGGGCAAACCCATTCTCAAATCCCATTTGAAAGGGTAGAAGAACCAGCTGCAAAAGAACACAATGACCAGGAAGAAGTCAGAGAAGAAGGTGACATGGATGATGAAGAAAATAGCACCGAAATTAGGAACAAAGATGGAATTAGGACTTCTGGGATAAGTGATGAGGAAGAAGAATCCTCAGACGAAGAGGGAGCTGGCACCACCCCTAGTTCGGCATAGATGTTTCAAAGACTTCAATATAGAACAAACTAGTTGTGCAGTTGAACTGCATAAATGTGGGTCTATGCAATTGCTACATGACATGGGCTGATCAAATTTGGTGCATTGGGGTGGAAATATGTATTCTTCCTTGGCCATGAGAATGTACTGCTCAATCAGGGATGATTCAAAAGCAAACTACTCCAAAATCTTGTTCAAAAATGGAGAATCAGTACTAGTCTCTCCTCAACTTGTCTCTAAAATTATTGGGATCCCTCTTGTACCAAATAATGCTCTACCCATCATTCGTCCAAAGATAGAAGTAACAGGGCAAAAGAAATTTTCCAAAAAACTGTGGAAAAGAAGTAAAGTGGAAGAAAAATATATTGATCAGAAGTGCAGACTTACTACAACAATACAAAGTTCTCCACCTTCTTTTATGCTCTAATCTATATCCTAGACATGGGAACATGGCTGATTTAAATCCTACCATGATCATTCTCCTAGACAGAGTTGCTCGCAAAAAGAAATTTTGCATGTCTACTTGCATATGTCATTCCATCTCTACGTACTCGAAATCAGCAAGGAAATGATATCCTCCCTTCTATTACCTTATGTCCATATTGACTGAGCACTTCAAACTCAAGCCAAGAAAAGGTGGAGTGCCAAAATCCACTAGACCCATCGACTAGGCCATTCTTCGAAAAAACCTTCCTACAAGTTTAGCTAAGTCCTTCTTTGGGAACAATGATCCTTCATCTTCTGACCATCCTGTTTTTGAAGAACTAGAAGAAGAATAAGAAGAAGAACAAAAGGGAGAAGCAGCTGAATCTACTCCTACAAATCTAAAAGCCTAAGAAGAATAACTTCAAATTCGGTTCAACCATCTTTCAAACAGACTTGATGAGCATGAATCCTTCTGAAGCAAATCCTAGCTGCCATTACCTTGAATAAGTCTCAACGTTCCACATCTGCTCCTCCTGATGTTACACCACCTTAGTTTGTCACATTTTTTTTGGGTTGTGTAAACATTAAGTACATTGAGTAAAAACTCTACTTTTAATGCTTGACTGGTATTTTTTTGAACTATGGTTTGATTCAGTATGATGTATGTACTGTTGTATTTTGAATGCCTTATATCTATTGCCTATGGTTACCTTGGTTTTTGTTAAATTGACTAACATGCAGGTTTGAATGAGTTAGTTTTGTATTGGCGTGTTAGGGAGATAGGGATCGGGTTGTGATGATACACACATCCTTGAAGGATGGGAGAGTACAAAATATTTGCTGATTAGTTGTTGTCATTGGTCATGACAGCTTATGGAGAAAGGAAAATGCAAGCTTGAAAGAAATCTTGATGGAAGATAAAAGTTAGAGGCAGCTAAGTTTATGGAGGAGATAATCTCGAGAAGTTGGAAAATATAGCTTACTCCATGGGGGAGATGAGTCAAAGAAGCTACAAAAGATAGCTTGGAAAATGGGAAAGACTCTAGGGACGCTAAGGAAATGAGCTTGTCTCATGAAAGAAATCAACATGCTTTGTCAATTAGGAGTGTTTGAACTCGATGTCTGCCTCCTAATCTTTGTCAATTATATAACAAAATTGGGGAGAAATTAGTAGAAGCAAGTATACATCAACATCAAAATCAACATCAGGTATGGGGCGTAATTGGTAAAACTTAAGTGCTTGGGTCTCTAGAAAAAATAGAGCTATAAAAGGGGAGAAATATGATGAACCCAATAGACATGGGAAGGATGTTTATGCTTGGAGTTTGGAAGTTCAAACTCAAGAAGAATGAGGGAGAAAATCTTCTCAACTCTAGGTAGTGTTACTGGCTAGGAAATCTATTTTAGTCCCTTGATTTATGTTCTGAACTAACTCCTCTAATGATTTCTTTAGTATTGATTGCTTATGTGCTTAAACAAGAAATCATGATTTGAAGCAAACTGAACAAGAATATGTGAAGACCATAGTCTTGTTGTACCATTTGAATATATAAGTGATGTAATATTTTGTATTCAAATGTAATGTAATAAGGGTGGGCTTGTAATTGGGTTAGCTTATAGGTTTTGTCATGAAATTGACAAAGGAGGAGATTGTTAGTGCCCAGGCCTTGCCGAGTCCCTGTTTGTCAATTCCATGACTCAGGAACAAGCACTTGCTAAGAAGCATGAATACCCAAGATGATACCCCACCAGGTTCAAAGCTCATCATCATGGCAATCACAAAAATAGGTATTTGGCCATAGATGACCTTAGGTGGTACCCACTCCTTAGAGAGTACTATCTCTAGGCTTAGTTGAACAAATGGTAAATCCATAAAGAAGCCTAAGAGAGGAAGCTGGACAGTGAACATGGAAATATGAATTAAATTCATTGTCAGATCGACTAGTCGTTCTCACCCCCTCGGTGGACACAGGATCGACCCATCTTGGTCAAGGACTGATCAGCTAGATTATCATTCTGGATATGCCTCTGATCAAGAGTCTCATATGCACCGACCCATCGGTGATGAACTGAGCGACCCCTCGTGGTCAACGACTCGTCGATGAAAAACTTGAGAGTTCTGGACTATGAACTCATATAGGATCTCGAAGAAACAGACATATCGGTAGATCAAGATCGATCGAGAGTATCAGGACCGACCCCTCGGTAAAGGACGACAGGTCCTTCTAGGTAGGACAAGTTTCTGGACATGAAACTCTGTCAGCATGGTGTTGCCCCAAATTGAGCCTTTCGAATGGACCGATTTCTCGGTGCCATGAGTGTCAACCTATCAGTGACACCGACCTATCGATCAGAAAGTAATAATACCGTTGGGAGTGCATTTAATGCGCAACGGTTAGGTGGTTGAATGGTAATAAATATGAACACCGACCGTTCGGTGCCACCGGCCTGTCGGTACTGGACGGTCAGAATTACCGTTAAGACTCGTCTATAAATATGAGTGTCGCGTGATCGTTTTACCATCTTCCTTGAGATGAAAAGAGATGTACACTCTAAAAAGTAATCAACACTCTTGTGAGAAGAATCATAAGCAACCAATCTATTGATTGTGTTTAGAAGTGAGAAAGAGAGGAGGAAAGAAAAGCAATAAACAACCAATCTATTGATTGAGTTTGAAAGTGAGGAAAAGAGAAAGAAAAGATATAAACTAGGAAAGCTTTGGTTGAACAAAGTTCCTTGTCACCCTGAGATTGTGATTGCCATATGACGGCTAGAAGGAGGAGCGTCGGCATACATCGGGTGAGATCTTCAAGAAGCACACATCAGCTAGAAAAAGCTTTAAAGGCAAGTGCTTCTTGGTTTTAATTTTATTTTTAAAATTTTTGTCCCGAATGTGGATTGAGGAGGATTTTCTCCGGAACCATTATAAAAAACTCTAGAGTATCGTCTCTGGCACAGTGGTGGGTGGAATTCCAAACCAATTGAGTGAGTTGGAATTCATACTCTAATTGTGAGGGTGTAAATCCCATTTAGTGAATTTGGGGATAGCTCAAGGTTGAGCGCGTCCTAACAGTGGATGTAGGTTGGCGAACCGAACCACTATACATCTTATGTCCTTGTGCTTGTGGTGTTAGGGTTGTTTTCTTGTGTTGATTGTTTAATCACATTTGCTAACACACACTCAACTGATTGTTAGCTCCAATGCGTATCAACTAATCAATCAAGTTAAAAATAAAAAAGAACCAACGATTTTAGATTAACCTATTCACACCCCCACACACCCCCTCCCTCCCTCCCTCCCTCCTCCTCTAGGGTCAATCGTGTTGTTCTACCTCCAAAGGGATCTTTCAATTGGTATCAGAGCCTCGTGCTATTCATAAAGGATTTAACCATCCTAGTTGATCCCCGTGCTAGGACCACATCATGAGTACTCGTTTTCATCTATTGTTTGTTTACTCTTATTTGAAAACAAAAATAGGGAAAAAACTTGCATCCCGTGATTAAGATGATTGGACCTTTATCCAAGATGAGTCTATCGAAAATTCTTATACATCTTTGGATAATTCAATGAAAGGCCTCACCTCTCGTAACAAATTGAAGAATCAGAGAGAGTTGAAAATATGAAATGTTTCATAACCTTTGTTGGTGATGATCAAGAAGGATCCTCGAGTGAGGATGAGGATAGTAAAGAAAATCTTGGTCAGGATGATGCCCTCCAAGAATCTTACAACGCTCTATATTTAGAAAGTGAGAAGTTAACTAAGAAGGTAGACATGTTTAAATCTAAAAAATTAAACCTTGCAAATCAAGCCGAAACCTTGAGGAAAGACTATGACTCTCTCACTCTTGAGCTAAAATCTTCAAATGAAGAAGTGTAGAAAACCAAAGACATTTAGATATATCTTCAAGAATAGTTAAAAAGGCAAAGGCAAGTTGCTGAGTAATGCCAATAAAAATCTTGAAAATCATGTGGTTGAACTGACTATAGAGATACAATACTTAAGAAACCAAAAAAAGAAGTTTCAAGATAAATTTACCCATGGCGAAAAAAATTGGAAACTCTTAAAAATGGGTAAAAGGTTTGGTGACAGGTCAAGTCTTGGTTCATCAATGGACTTGTAAATCAAAGGGTGTTTGTTAAGAGATATGTGTCTAAAACCCACAAGGGTAGTTTTTTTATTGCCACAAGGTTGGACATTACATAATGGAATGCAATCTTAGAAAGAGGCACATGGATAATAAAACCCAAAAACATGCTCCAGATTTCAATGTTAAAAGATACCTCCAAAGTCCTAAGGTAAATTTTAAAAGGTATCTACTAAGGCCTAATAGTAAGATCCTTCACATGAAGATGAACCCAAAGCAGAACTACTTGTTGAGACATCTCGGCCATGTTTTGAAGAAATTGAGATATCCAATGTTTGGACCACCAAGATTTGCCCGAAAGAATGTGTATGAGAGACCAAACTCAACTATTTTGGCTCCTAGAAGATAGATCATTAATCATGTTTTGTTTTTCTTTAACATTTACTTACATATCTTAGACCACTGCAATTGGACTCACAAGAGACAATGTGAGTTCACATAGCAGAAAGTCCTGTGACATGAGGAGAGAAAAACTAGCTAAACCAAGTCTGAATGTACTCTTCCTAGCTATAGTACATATTCTGCTCGGAAAGCGATACATTCCACTCAAAGTATTTTTTTCTCTTGAATTGTATATGTTTTGGAATGTGAATTTTTTATTATGTGCATGTTTAGTGATTTGATGAGTTATGTTTGACATATCTATGCATTGGAATAAAACTATGTATGCCGTGCTTAGAATAGGACTCCATCAAGTTGCACACATAAAGAATGATTCCTATGCAATCTGAACCTCTCGATGTTGTCGACATGTCGGTGAATAGACTGGTCGGTGTGACAAACATATCCATACTGTGCAAAATTGAGCACTGTTGGATGGAGTAAAAAAAACTGCCGAAAGGTTCGACATGTTGATGATATACGACATGTCGGTAGGACAAAAGCTTAAGTTAAAAAGATCTTTTCTGTGAAAACAACAATCCTATTCCTTCCCCCCCCTCCCCCCGGTCAATCATGTTGTTCTAGTTCCAAAGGGACACTTCTCATTTTGGTCTTCCATGAGGCATAGTTTGTTCCATCGAGGTAAGGGGGTTTTGAGATTGCATGACTGTCTCCCATGGTGTTTTAGCTTGGATCAACTCGGATGGTTAAATCCTTATAAAGAGCACTAGGCTCTGATACCAATTGAAAGTTCTCCCTTAGATGCTAGAACACGATTGACCCTAGAGGGGGGTGAATAGGTCAATCTAACAATTGTTGGTCATTTTCAAAAATTACTTGATTGATTAGTTTAAGCGTAGCGGATATAACAATCAAATGCGTGTGTCTTAACAATGGTGATTAAACAATCAAGGTAAAAAATTAGCTCTAGCACCATCAGCACAAGGACACAAGATATATAATGATTCGGTTAACCAACCTATATCCATTGTTAGGATTCACTCAACCTTGAGTTATCCCCAAATTCACTAAGTGGAGACTTACACCCTCACAATTAGAGTAGGAATTTCACCTCACTCAATTGGCTGGGAATTCCACCCACCACATGTGCTAAAGACGACGCTCTAGATTTTTTATAGTGGTTCCGGAGCCAAGCCTCCTTAATCCCCTTTCACAGGACAAAGGTTTCAAAACAAAATTAAAATCAAGAAGCACTTGCTTTGAAGCTCTTTCTCGGAGATATGTGTTCTCAAAGATCCACCCAATGTGGGCCGACGCTCCTTCTTCTAGCCGTCGTAGAGCAATCACAATTCCAAGGTGACTAGGAAACTGGTTTTACCAAATCATTCCTAGTTTGTATATTTTCTTTCCTCTTCTCTTTCTCTCTTTAACTAACTCAATCAATAGATTGGTTGTAGGCACAAGAGTGTTAATTGTTTCCTTAGAGTGTGTGACTCTTCTCTGTTTAAGGAAGATAATTAAACGATCACACAACACTCATATGTATAGAGGAGTCCTCATAGTTTTTCAAATTATCCAGTACCGACACGACGGTGGCACCGATGGGTCGGTGCTTATATTTATTACCGTTCACTCACCTGACCATTACACATTAAATGTACTCCCAACGGCATTATTAATTCCCAATTGACAGGTCGGTGTCACCGATGGGTCTATAATCATGGCACTGAGAGGTCGGTCTATAAGAGGGTCTCGATCTGGGACAATACCATACAGACAGAGTTTCATGCCCCCAAACTTATCCTGCCCAGAACGACCTGTAGTCCTTTACTGAGGGGTTCGGTCCTGGTACTCTCGATCGGTCGGTCTTGAATTATCGAGATGTTTGTTTTTTCGAGAGTTCACATAAGTTTCAAGTTCCCGAACTCATAAGTTATCATCGACGAGTCGTTGACCATGAGCGGTCATTTCAGCCTTTCACCGAGGGGTCGATGCATACGAGACTCTCTATCAGAGGCATACCCAGAATTACAGTTCTATCATCCAGAACCTTTTTCAATTTGGCCGACGAGTCTTTGACCACAATGGGTCGATCCTGTCTCCACTGAGGGGACGGTGAGAACGAATGGTTGAGCTGACAGTGAACTTGATTCATATTTCCAAGTTCGTTTCTAATTCATTGTCCAGCTTCCTCCCTAAGCTTTTTATGATTTTACCATTTGTTCAATTGAGCCTAGGAATGGTCCTCCTAAGGTTTGGGTATCACCTAAAGTCATCTATGCCCAAATACATGTTTTGTTATTGCCATAACGATGAGCTTCAATCTGGTGGAGCATGATCTTTATTTTTTATCATCTTGAGTTTTCAAGCTTCTAGCAAGTACTTCTTCTTGAGTCATGGAATTGACAAACATAAGGACTCGGCAAAGTCGGGGTACTAACAATTGTTACATTAATTTTTGATTAATGAAGTTATTTGTAAAAGGTTTAAAAATTGGGGATTTTCCTATTCCTCCCCCTCCTCCTCCTCCTCCTCCTCCTCCTCTAACACAAGAGCCTATGAGTTTCATATACAATTTATAGCAAATTTGTAATATTTTAGATAACAAAAATTTAGAATGATTTATGGAATTTTTCGTTGATAATATCTCAAAAGTTGTGCATTTGGATAAACATGATTAAAAATTCTGAATTGGATTAGAGTGTCTCTTACACTTAGTCAAACATTTTTGGACAAAATTGCTCATGTCTAATTTTTAGAATTAAAAGGATGCCACACAAATACGCAAAAGGGCGCACTTTAAGACGAAAACGCAGTTAAAACACGTTTTTTTCATATTAAAACATGTTTTTTAATGTTAAAGCATTAGATACACATAATGCTTTACATAAAAAGACGTGAATTAAAAACATAAAAGCTATTATCTTTCAAAAGAAATACATAAAAGCTATTGTTGCTAGGTGTTTTTCATAAGGTGGTCTTGGATTCAAATTTTGTTCAACATATTTTTTATTCTTATCCGTTTTTTGTTTTTTTTAAAAAATGTAAAAACTAAAAGGTGTTCATTTGTCCAAGCCCAACCTAAATAAATGGGCTTTGACAAATATTATTTATTCGATGGGTTGGGCTCGGGCTATTAGGCCCATTTTTTTTTAAGTACGAGCCCAACATGCCTCGGTGGGCTTCAAGTAGAAGCATGAGCCCACCCCTGACCTAAATAAACGGACTTAGACAAAGATTTCTTGTTCGAGTCATCGGGCACTGGCATAAGAAATAAAAAGGATAATAAGCCCAAGCCCTACGTGTCAAACGATAGTTTTTTTTCCAAGCCCATTTACTTAGGTCAGCGGTGGGTCAGTCAAGGCTTGTTGGGCTCGTACTTAAAAAATAGTCCGGCTTTAAAACCCAAGTCTGAGCTCAACGGGTTGAACAAAAACGCTTTGTCCAAGCTTGTTTATTTATGTCGGTGGTGGGCTCGGTCTTTAACTTGAAGCCCACCAAGGCCCGATGGGCTCATACTTAAAACATAAATGGGCCTAAAAAATTCGAGCACGAACAATCAAATAAATAATATTTGTCAAAGCCTGTTTATTTAGGTCGGGTCCGGATAAATGAACACCTCTTAATTTTTACTCTTTCTTCAAAAAAAAAACAAAAAAAATGACGAGAACGGAAAAAAAAATGTGTTGAACATGATTTGAACCAAAGACCTCCACATGGAAACAAATATTTCACCAACAAACTATAATAACTTTCATGTTTTTAATTCATGTCTTAGCGTTGTGCATATCTAATGCTTTAACATGAAAAAATGTGCTTTACAAAAAAAAAAACACGCTTTAACATAAAAAACACTAGCTAAATAATGTTTTCATGTTAAAATGCTAGATAATGTAGCACTTTTATGAGTATATGACACTAGCTATTATCTAGCGTCGAGCTCAAGCTTGGGCTTTAAGGCCTGTTTATTTTTAAGTACAAGCCCAGCGGGCGTCGGCTAGCTTTAAGTAAAGCCCTGGCCCATCCCGATCTAAATAAACAGGTTTCGATAAAGATTTTTGTTTGACACGTCGAGCTCGAGCTTTTAAGCCCATTTATTTCTTAAGCCTGAACCTGATGTGTTGAACAAAAAATCTTTGTCTAAGTCCGTTTATTTAGGTCGGGGTGGGCTTCTACTTAAAAACAAACGGGCCTAAAAGCCCAAGGCGGACCCATCAAATAAATAATATTTTTTGAAGCTCGTTTATTTAGGTCAGGCTCGGACAAATGAAGACCTCTTACTTTTTACTTTCTTTTATCAAAAAATGAAAAAAAAAAAAAAAGAATAAAAATATATGCATTGAACAAGATCTCTACATAGAAAACAAATACCTTTACCAAAACTACAATAGCTTTTATATTTTTAATTCACATCTTTTTATGTATATAGTGTTGAGACTTGAAAATGACAATTTTACCTCTAATCATTGGACTAGTTAGTCTCAATTTTGTATATATTAGGTGCATTTAATATATTTTGTGAATTTTGTAGATAAAATGGAAAGTACGTGAATTAGTTTAAATCTAAAAGAAATTGAAAGGATTTGTGCTTAAAATGGAAGACCTAGAATTTTTAAAATCAATTTTTGACCACTATTAGGGATATAATTGTAAATTGAATAATCTGGATACAAGTACAAGAGTTTAGATTAATTCAATATTTTTAGAATTTAAGTGGTGAATTAATTATTTTAATTTTGGAGATAAGTAGCAATTCAGGAGGCCATAGAAGAGTAAAATATGAAATTCCAAATCAATGGGCTAGAGATCCACTCAAATTGGGCCAGGCTCACTATCCCATGTGCAATTCATAGTTGGGCCAAACCAGTATGCAATTCAAAGTCCAAGTAAGCCAAAGTCCAAGTCCAAGTGCTCAAAAGTCCAAAGTTCAAGAGAGGCCACTACCCTGAGATCCTAAAAGCCCATACTCGAATTTCACTTTGAAACCATAAGTCCACACGCCCCCTCACCTTGCTACATCCATTTATATCCACCATTCATTTAGCCATCTCTTCCTCTAAACCATTCATCTCATGCATAAACATTAAGAAAATCCTAGAGCCACCTTTCCTAATCCATCTCATACATTCTGCATGTTAGATCTAGGCCATCCATTTTAATATTCATCTAGGAAAACCTTTAAATCACAAGCCTCTATGCATAATCTCATCATTTATATAATTCATCTTAATCATCCATTAATAGAAACATTAGATCTAAACCCACGTTTTCAGAGTCATCCATTCATAGCCTCCATAAAACCCTAGATCTATTCAAACTTAATCCCTATTTCCACTCCATACATGCACATACACATTCCTAAAACCTAGCAACTCCATACGGTAATTCCACTCTCTCATACGATCACTTGCACTCCAAACCAAATCCCTAAAACTCCTCCACCTCATCTCCAAAATTTCATCTGTATACACTCCTTCCAAAACTTCTCCATGTGCACAACACAAACAAATTCCACCCGTACACCTAGACTCCAGATGCGCATCTATCCCTTTCCAATTTCCACATACGGCTACACCTTATCTCATTCCACCTCACCCATTACTTGTACACACGACACCATCATCTTATCTCCAATCCCTAGCTATCCATGCTTAACCCAAACCCTAAGCCTCTCCATTAGTTGCACAAATCTAAGCCCTTCATTCCAATAAACCCTAACAAATCTTAGTCATCCATTCCATCCCAAAATCCTATAAATAGATGCATTATCAGAGCTAGGCGTGGGCCAAAGGAGTAGGAAAGGAGAGAGAAGAAACCATGGAAAAATCGACAGAGGCCCAGTGTTTCTAGGTTTGCATTTAATTTTCATTTTCCACAGTTTTCTTGTATTTCTTTGATTCCAAATCCATGTATTGTAATTCAAACTCCATTGTTATGAATGAAATCGAAGTGCAGTGATATATTTAGATTATGGTTTTCCAATTGATCTACATTTGTGCTTGTATCTACTTTTATGTTCTAGAAGTAACTCTATGGACGAATTTATTGTGAACAAAATTTTTTGGATGATTCTCTATTTTAATTTCTAAGGCTCTTATTTTAAGAGTGTGATGAAAATTTAGAGTTGAAATAGAGGTTTATCTTTATCATCCAATTAGAAGGTCCATTTTTGGGTGATCCCTTATTTTTATTTCTAAGGCTCTTATTCTTAAGAGTGTGATGAAAATTTAGAATTGAGAGAGGGGTCTATCTTTATCATTTAAATCTAAGGTCCGTTTTGTGATGAGTAGTTTAATGAAACCCATAGATTTAATCTTTAAAATAATTGTAAAAATTAATACAAATATAGTCGGTTTACATAATCTCCATGTCTAGGCTTCATTTTATAAATAAAAATTGGAAAAGTAATGTCTTTTAGATATTTTTCTTAGATCCAATTCCAATGTATTATATGTACTTCATATTATTTATTTGTTAGATCTAGTCATTTTATTTGATTCTTTATTTCAATACCAATGTAGCCTATGTAATTTTATTGATTTTTATTCTTTTATTCATCTCCAAACTTCAAGATCTCGAAAATAAACTGAGAATGAGATTAAATTAATTAATTTTTCTTAAAACCATGTCAGATCTAAAGTATCTCTATGTTTTCTAATTAAAACAACCAACATGAGTCTCAAAATTAAATTTTACATTAAATAATTAATAAATAATTGTGAATATTTTTATGGATATATCTTCTGTAATTCCACTCACACTGCTATATTATACATGGTTCATACACTTGCGAGTAATAAATTTAAGACACAACATATAGCGTTATGCAAATCTAACGTTTTAATATGAAAAAACATGCTTTAACATGAAAAATGCACTTAAACATAAAATATGCACCTTGACAGTTTTTTCATGTTAAAGCACACACTTTCGCGTATTTGTGTGGCATTTTTGTAATTGTCACGCCCTGACCCAACGGGCATGTGAGAAAGAAGGAGTTTTTTTTTTCAAGACTCTGGAGCATGCACAACTCATAGTCCATACACGTGGTACTCAAACGTGTAATGGGATTCCAATGAATCCTAGTACTTATTGGACCCTCAGTGTTAGGGCTACAACTCGGGTCGGGCGGGTCTGGTTTCTTAAAACCCAACCCGACCCGAGTTGAAATATATTGAGCCCGACCCGACCCGACCCAAGTTCTCAACCCAAACTCTAGAACCCTACTCGCATTCTGAACCCATTCTAGCCTAATTTTAGCCGGGTCGGGTCAGGTTAACTTGTAAATCCTCAACCCAGCCGACCTGAATTTCGTGGGGGTTTTTATCTTCTCAACCCGACCCGACCCACTAGCCCAATATTCTTGACCCGACCCGCATGATTTCTCGAGTCGGGTCATGCAGGTCGGGCCAAAACCCAACATGAGTTGCAGCCCTATTCAGTGTGATTGAACTAAATCATCAGCTTCATATGTCCTCCCTTGGAGATCAGATCACACGTAGTTCTAACTTCTCTTATTTCATGGCACCTACCCCGTGCTATTATGATGTCATGACGTGACATTCTACTGCCCAACTATGGGTCTCTCACTAGACCATAGGTATGCACATCCAATCATAGGTCTAATCAATCACGGGTCTAGCCAATCACAGGTCTATCATCCACCATATGACCAACGTCTACTATGGGATCAATGTCATACATGGGATAAACATCAACCATGAGACATGTACCCGAACATGAGCACTACTTCCTTCCTCGGGGACAATACTCTAACATGTGTCCAATCATCTATGGAATCAATGCCCTCCGTGGGCATACCCATCCAAGAGAATAATATCTATCCATGGACACGATGCTCTCCATGGGAATAATGTCAATCCATGGAACCAACACGTGCACCATGAGACCAATCAATCTATTATGGGACCAACAACCAGGCATTAATCGAAACTGTCATGGGAACAATCAGCCATCTGTATAATCATCCATCCTTGAAAACACTCTATCGATGTGTATAATTTATCCATGGGTATAATCCGTCCATGAATATAAGCTTTTCGTGGGTATAATCCCTCCATGGGTACAATCCGTCCATGGGTATCAATCCATCCAAGGGTACAACTCATCCATGGAGATATCATCTACCATGAGTCTATTATCCATTGGAACAACATCGCATGAATCACTACATGACTGTAGCAACATAATCAAATCATCACAACACCCAACAAGACTTAGGACCTACGTTTTACCAAACGGGTGACTCACGCTGCGGGTGCTCTAGTACACCTCTCTCTGCATGTCTTTCACCACTTCCTAGTGATAAATTCAACCTCCTACGTGGTCAGAAAGTGACTTACTCGGCTAGCACGAAACCCAATGTGTATAAAAGTGCCTAGATTTGCACGTCTTGCACACATAGTGTGCTAACAAACCCGTGAGAGACTCACTACTCATCTTGCGGCAGAATTCGCGAGAGATATACTCATCCACAATCCAAATCATAATTACCTGAGAGACATACGCATACCATGCCTCAATATCAGTATCACGTGAAGGACGTACCCATACCACGCCTCAATATCAATATCAAGTGAGAGACATACCCATACCACGTTTCAATATCAATATCATGTGAGGAACATACCCATACCATGCCTCAATATCGGTATCACGTGAGGGATGTACACATACCACGTCTCAATCTCAAGTGACCCAGTCACGTATACATCTCAATGCCACAGTTCCCGTATGTTCATATCGAGGTTTCTACAGTCTCACAGCTACTCTACGCCTTACTCATGGAATCTATATACTTGTCTCATCATTTCAGGACTCCCAAGGTCTTAGAACCACTCCGGCCCACCTTCTTAGGGTCGAAGGTCTGGCGCTAGGGGTCTACATCGGGAAAGGTACCAGTCCCCTCTCTGCCATACACGCATACCAAATACACTAGTGCACCCTACCATACTTCTACTCATACTTGCATGCCCACTTAAATCCTATGTTGGTACATCACAAGTCTAACATGTATTAGCCATTGCATTATAATGAGTATCTGAGAAACAAACATGATTTACACACATTTAATCATCCCTTTTACGAAACAAAGATGTGACACAGTAAAGTCTTTTGATCAAACTGAGGCACAATGCTCCCAGTTTCCTACGTTCCACATAGTGGATCCGTAGTTCATTTGTTTCTGAAATTAGGGTTGTCATTGGGGAGTGGTCCTAATCTCGTTTTAGGGGAATTCAAATAAGCCTTTCTTAGCATTTACATTGCATTCCTATGCAATTTCAATCATATTAGCCCATCCCCATTGAAGCACAAGTTAATCCCTTGGGTCATAGGATACTTGACCTCACCTCACTCATTTCACTAAGTAAAACCTTTCATAAGTTCCACTTCTAATCACAGGAAATTCATTCTATACATGGTTAGGTCATCCATCAACAACCATTATCAAACAAAGGTACTCAATAGAGATGCACATATCATCACCACATCCAAGCATGGCACTAAAACAGCGTTCATCATGCGATCATATGAGTCACCCATTTAAGAATTCCACTCACAATCATGAGAACTCATTTGATACATACATTGTTGATAACAAAACACAAATATGAGAATTTATCAAGGCCCTACGTTACCATGTCTTAGGCAAGCTTGATTCATCATACATTCAGCCATACTTCAAACATATCACAAACATAAGAATTCTCTATTATAACAAACACCTAATCATAGGGAACATGGGAAACTCATACACATGTATTCCATAAAATACATTCACATCAATCACATATAAGCATAGGGAGGTCAAACCATATCCTTATCCAAATGTGCCCAAAGGAACATTCACTCAAACATAACATCAAACACCTTGTGAGCATGGAATTTCACAAGAATTCCAAAACTCCAAGTGCATGACACTTCCTTCCCCCCACCCCCCCTTCCCCCTCCCTCCCTTGGGGTTCCATTTGGTTTCTGAGTTAAGCTCAGGTTCACCGAGTCCCGAATTTGGGTAATTAGGCTCTAATCACATACATCTCTTTGATTAGGCCCATTAAAGCTCAATTAGCTATAATACCCAATTTTCACCCAAATTCAGTCTAATTCATTTCCATATCTTGGGAAAATCTAATTTAACAAATGCCACAACCCCAATTTCGACCATCAACAGGTTTAATTTCTTAAATTTCTCTATTTTCCCCAAATTTGTCCTCCTATTAGGGTTCCAAACTCACTTAAAGTTCAAATCCAACCCATACAAAGCCTCAAATCACAAATACCTACTTTAATTTATCTGTTCTTCTCCTTCCCATGCATACATCACCTTCCTAGCTCCATTTCACAAAAATAACCTAATAAAATACAAATAGGATGATGGAAGAGCAAAAGGATTACCTTTTGTAAGAGAAAATCCAAGCAGGATGAAGCTTGAAACGAGTACATCTCCAATATCTTGCTTATAATCTCCCAACATGGGGCTAGGAGGGAGGAAATCAGATAAGGTTTGGCGGAAATGGGGTTTTCTCCCAAAATCTGAGAAAAAAGGAAAGAATGATTGAAAATCACGGAAATGGGTAACTTAAAATGACTTAAGTCGATCGTCGGTTGGACCGATGCTTCATCGGTCTAACCAATGACACTCAAAACACCTTTCTCGAGAGAATCGTCAATCGTACTGATGAACTCTATCACTCCAACCAACAAAAATTGCCATCTATTGGTCACACTGCTCGGTCGCACCGACTATTTACTAAAATATGTTGGTCGAACCAATAAACGCACCAAATCTTTTGGGTTTAAAACCTCATTTAAAAATTATCATACTTTTACTGGATATAGGTCTCTCTGTAACCTTTAATTTAGACACAAATTTGTCACCGATCCAATCGCTAATGACCAAATTAAAAATCATACACCGAGACGTTGTAAAACTGTCCAAAAATCACACATCTGTAATTGGGTCCAATTACAGATTTAATTTGACCCATCAAACCAACAAATTTTATTTTGACTTTTTTACTGGAGATATACAACCTCGTTCTGATTATAATGGACATAAATTTTGCATCGTTATGATATGCACAGCCCAAGTTATGATTTATTTAGTAAAACCCAGCGAAACTGCATTTCAGATCTGAATCAGAATTTGGTCTGTGTTTCAGATCAGATCTGGGCCGTGAAGTCACCTTCTTTTCTTCTCAAATCTTGATAGCAACTATATCTATCAAATTAGAATCCAACAAAACAAGCTTTCGTCAAAAAATTCAATCGAGAACCCCAAATATGAATTTTTTCGTGACAATACACAGAACATATCCAAGAAACAGTCTTACTCATTTTTTACCATACAAATCAGATCCAATTTTGCTCTATCAAAACCCTAGGGTATCAATTTTGTATAAAAAAAATTTTAATCCATCAATATACATCAGAAAGTTAATGGCTTTCATCAATTTAAGTACAAGAATTAATAGTAAATCCAAACCCTAATCCATGGAAAATAGATTCCATGATTTTAGGCATTTTGTACCCTATACAAAATTTACACACCCATGATTTCAATTTTAATTTCCTCTACCATAATTCCTTCTTTAAAAAAAATTAAGATTTACTTACCTCGAAGAGAGAGATGAAACCCAGGAAGAAATCCAAGAAAAGGGAAGATAGAAGACTCCAAAAAAAGTTTCAATTGTATATCGATAGAGTTATTTCTTTGCATGGTGCTCTAGTAGCTATAGTGTCTGATAGAGACTCCAGATTAGTTTCCTAATTTTGACAGAGTCTTCAGAAGGAACTGGGTAGACAACTTTGTTTTAGCACGGCTTTCCACCCTTAGACTGGTGGACAATCTGAAAGGACTATTCAGATTTTGGAGGATATGTTGCGTGCTAGACATGAAAGGCAGTTGGGAAGATCATTTATCCATGGTGGAGTTTGTTTATAATAAAGATATCAATCCAGCATCAAAATGACACTTTATGAAGCCTTGTACGGCAGACACTGTAGGTCACCTTTGTGTTCGGCAGAGGTCAGTGACAAGATTATTTTGGGGCCAGATATGGTTAGAGGGACAACCGAGAAGGCAAAGTTAGTCCGGCAGAGATTAATCACAGCACAAAGTCAAAAAAAGTGTTACACTGATCGTGGGCATAGACCTCTAGAGTTTACAATTTGTGACCATGTGTTTCCTTAAGATTTCTCCTTGTCGCAGCATTCAAAGATTCAGAAGCAAAGGGAAATTATCTCCTAGATATATTGGACCGTTCGAAATCTTGGGTAGGGTGGAGAGGTGGCTTATCAACTCGCATTTCTGCCTCAACTTGCTCGAGTCCACAACGTCTTTCACGTGTCTATGCTCCAGAGATATCTTTCAGATACTTATCATGTGCTGAATTGGGAAGATGTTGAAATCACAGAGGATGCGGCTTATGAAGAAAAACCAGTGAAGATTTTGGGTTCAAGAAAATAGATTCTTCAAGGTAAGACCATCCACTTAGTGCATGTACTGTGGCAGCAACATGGAGTGGAGGGATCTGCTTGGGATCTGGAAGACTTGACCCAGAAGCTTTACCCCTACTTCTTTGATGATCAAGGTATGTACCTTAGTAAATTTTGCGACGAAATTTCTTTTAGGGGGTAGGTTATAACGACCCAACCCAAATTAATGGATCATGGTCGAGTTAGAAATTAATCAAGTAGATCCTAATCAGGTAATCGGTTATTTTTAGTAAAATTGTTTGATATTGCTAGAAATTGTTTGAATGTGTGTCAGACAATAGAATTTTGAACTCTATACCCTCAATATGTGTTTATCATAGTCTAATTTGAATATTGGCAACAAAAATAAAATTTTGAATCGGGGTACCACAAATGGCAGGTGTCCAAAATTGGAATTTTTCTAAATTTAGCATACTTGAGGGACCATATCTATTAAATTGGGCAGCATAAGATGAAAATATCACAGAGTTTGAATTTTTAAAATCCTATTTTGGTATGTATGAGTCAAATTTGGAAAATTTCCAAACTTAACACCGGTAGGACCCACAATGCTAAATTGTTCAAAATAATATTTTTTTTTTTAAATAGAAGTTTAATTCTTTGGATTTAAATGTTGAGAAACAATTTTGAAAATTGATTTGTAAAATTCGAATTTATGGTTCAAATTTAAATGGGTTAGTGGGATCCACAACCTTGGACCAAAATACCTTCTAATATTAGGATTTTTCTAAGATTTAGCATTTTTTTTCTTACACATACTCCCACACATTTTTGGAAAATCGGAATCCCAAAAAAATAACCAAGTTGCTTTGAAAATAAGAGGAATAAGGGCTTACACGTTGGAGCCTATGGGAAAAAAATTAGAAAATCCAATTTTTAGAGAGAATAAAGGAGAAAAAAAATCTAGAAACAAGAGAGATGTTCTCTCTCCATGGCTAACCCTCCCTAAATAAAATTGCACTTTAGTTGGGGCCTCTCCAAAACAGACGCCCAAATCTCTTTCTCATTTCCCTCCAACGAGTTTTCCCTCCTCTCTCTGTCTCAAAGACAATATTGTGCTGGGTGGACTGGGGCGTTACAAATGGTACCAGAGCACGATTCAACTCTCAGACTGAGGGTGTGGGTTGGTGTACGTCTGGTGAAGTAGTATCAGAGCACGGTTCAACACTCAAATTGTGTGGGCTCTACTTGCATGACCTTACATGCCTGTGTGTTGTCCCTTGTCAGTGACATGACAGAGCCAGGGACGGCTCTGGTATAATGGGAGTGGATTGTGAAAGTCCCTTTCTCATTAGTGCTAGAACAACACGATTGACCCTAGAGGGGGGTGAATAGGGCAATCGTAGTTTCAATGGTGTTTACAAATTTCTTGATTGTTTTAAGTGCAACAGAACATTAATCAAGAGATGTATTTAGTGTGATAGATTGTTTGTAATTTCTTTAAATGATTACAGTAAGATTATAACCCTTTACATATTGCTTGATTATCGATACTTGTGCACAATGTGTAAAATACGATAATCAACATGCAAAGTGATGTCTGTTGTAACGCCCCGCCCATTTTCACTCGCTTTTCGAAAAATCAGATCTATTTTTTTTTAAATAAACAAAGAGTGATAGAGAGAGGGATGTCATGACGCGAGCTAAGTCCAGACTTCTAAAGTCCGACCCTTAAGTGGGCAACCATACGTGTGCGTGGACCAAGTCCACTAAAATGGTTCACACGTACTCAAGTTAACTTGCGAAATAAACATACATGCAGAAATATGATAGGATAACAATCCTATTCCATTTTAGATAGCAAAGTAGTCCAACACTTAATAATATTTGCCTTACGTTAAATATCCAAAATCAACCATCCAAACCACAGCAAATATATCTACGTTATTACAATCTTGAATGCTAGCTATTCAAATACATAGTCTATGAATAACTTAAACAAAATATAACTTAATCATCCAAGCTCCCAAGCTTGGCTCCGATCTCGTCCTCGTTCAATCCATTCCCTGTACCATCCACTAGGGTAGAAGTAGGGCGTTAGACAACACTCCCAGTAGGTATTCCAAGTAAGGCTAACACATGGGTTAGTACCAAAAATCCAAATATAATATATATCAAATCCAGATATAATAAGTCATACCATACTTATAAGGCATCGTATCCAAAACAGTGCATGATAATAGAGATCCAAAACAGTGCATGATAATAAAGATCATAATCATGCCGATTCAATGTCATGTCCATGCTATCATATGCAATGAGTCCCACCCATCACAAACACATAGTAACCTCTTGATGGAAAGCTCCTCAGTTAAGGTATCCCCCACGATTGTATTACGGACGCCACGACGGAGTGTGGATCTCCGGTTACCTCTTGATTGAAAACTCCTCATCAAGGTATCCCCCACGATTGTATTACGGACGCCCCAACGGAGTGTGGACCTCCGGTTACCTCTTGATGGAAAACTCCTCATCAAGGTATCCCCCACGATTGTATTATGGACGCCCCGACGGAGTGTGGATCTTCGGTTACATATCATCCCTCCCGTGCCATGCATGAGATGCAAATGTCCACATGCTATGCAATTATACAAATCATAGCATTTAAACTCTCATATTTGAAACATAACATTTTTACAACATAAACCATCAAAATAAGAAGTTAAACCATATTACATAACCATGGTTTCAAAGAGGTAGAATCCTACCTATAAAAACTAGTTTGACCTTGCATTCTTATCTGAAAACCGTTCACGACCGTATACCGTTTGTGAGGTTCCGTCACCTTGTTACATATCAACAAGTCAAACTAAAGTCCCATTTGATTTACAACAATGTCCAAATCCATAAACACACTTTGTGGGGTTCGGTCATACACCATGGCCGAACCTCACTCACTTGGTTTTAGTGCCTCTCTTGATTTATTAATCATTCATCACTAAGTTAATCATTTAAACCCTTAACATAAATCCATAAATCAACTTTAGTGGGGTTCGGCCATACAACATGGCCGAACCTCACTCACTTGATTTGGTCCCTCTTTGATCTATTACTCCATCACCACTTAGTTAATCACTTAATAATTAATCATCTACCATTGGTAACCACCTAAGTCCATAAAACATTCCTCATGGGGTTCGGCCATACACCATGGCCGAACCCATGATCTTTCATTTTCTTGCCTATATTTACAACTTTGCCATTTATACAAATCCATAACCATTAACATAATCCATGAACATAGTTATATATAATTAAATCCCTTATTTCCTTGTTCAATCCTCCATTCATTTAAACATGCATAACAACTCTAAATGTTCCTTTAACATGTTCCATCAAATGGTTCATTAAATGATTCATGGGATTCGGCCATACACTATGGCCGAACCCATGATATCTTATCTCCATATTTTATCATCTTAAGTTCATAAACAAGTCTCTCCATGGGAAGGTTTATATCATATCCTTTGATCTTTATTTACAACTCCAAGTCCATACACATGACTTCATTTAAATCTTCCATGATCATCAATATTCTTCCATGGGGTTCGGCCATACAACATTGTCGAACCCTATGGTTCCTTATTTTCCTTAAAATTGTATCATACCCATATGGTTTGATCTTTTAATGGTTCCCATTCATACATCCATCTAAAATCCTTTAAAACCTTTTAAAATCATAAGCATACATCTATGATTTCCATCTTTCCAATCCATTAAAAATATAACCAATATCCTTCTATGGGGTTCGGCCATGCACCATGGCCGAACCCTATGGTTCATCCTTTCCATTAAAACAACACATTCATCCATTAATTTTTCTTCCATGGGGTTCGGCCATGCCCTATGGCCGAACCCTATGGTTCCTTATTTCCTCTTTTAAATCCAATCACCATGATCATAACCTTTGATGGGATTCTTGTATATACCATTTAAGGTTTGGCCATGTAATGGCCGGACCATGTTTCCTTATTAAAAATTGATCAAAATACCTACCGGTTCCGCGACTCCTCCGGTTTTCCTTCGATTCGACTTGTTCTTCCGATCCTTTCCTTCACTCCGACTTGTTCTTCCGATCTTTCCTTCCTTAGCCTCTTCCTCCTTCCTTCTTACTTCTTTGGCCGAGAATGAGACTTGAGAGAGAGAGAGAGAGTTCGGTCTTGAGTGCTAGCTTGAGATCAAAAACTTTTCTAAGTCTTTTGTCTTGAGGAGTGGTCGGCTAAGAGATGGTTTGAGGGAGAGAAAACAGCCAAGAGGGAGAGGGAGAGAGTGAGATGAAAATCCAATTTGTTTTGTTCCAATGTGGTGGTCGGCCAAAGGTGATGCCCTTTGGTAAAGCCCTTTGTGTAACTCCCATTTTCATTACTTCCCTCCTTAGTGCTCCACTTGGGGGTTTCATCCATGAGATGAAACTCCAAGGCTCCAACGGTGTGCCTTGTCTTGGCTTGTGTAACAACACAAAACCGCCACCTTTCCATTTAATTCTCCATTTGGGAGTTTCATCCATGAGATGAAACTCAAAGGCTCCAACGTGTATGCCATTGTTTTGGCTTGTGTAACAACACAAAACCGCCACCTTTCCATTTAATTCTCCATTTGGGAGTTTCATCCATGAGATGAAACTCAAAGGCTCCAACGTGTATGCCATTGTTTTGGCTTGTGTAACAACACAAAACCGCCACCTTTCCATTTAATTCTCCATTTGGGAGTTTCATCCATGAGATGAAACTCCAAGGCTCCAACGTGTATGCCATTGTTTGAATTTTGAAACAACAAACCATCTTCATCTTCACACTCCACTCACTTGAGATGAATATCCCCACAACTTCCCATCCAACTCATTTAGCTCAACTCACCTCTTTAATTCAACTCATTTAATTCACTTAAAAATCAAGTCAATCACTTGATTCCATTCCAACCCAATTCAGCCCAAATTATTTAGGCTTGAACTCACTTGGTGGTCAACCAAGTCAACCATGACCCATTGGGTCCCAATTGGGCATTTTGGCCCAAATAACAACCTTGACCCAATTAAATACATCTTACCCATTTAATTTTAATGGAACCTTATCCAATATCCGTTGGGTCTTAATTGGGCAACTGACCCAACAACTAATCCATCTAAGGTCCATATCCAATAATTCACAAATTAAATGGGCAAATTCATATAAAATGATAACCTGAAAATCCGGGGTGTTCCATCTGTTAAGAAGAGTACTTAAATACTAAATGCAAATACACAAAGATCAAACACCACAAGACCAAATTTATAGTGGTTCGGTTAGCCAACCTACATCCACTGTTAGGACTCGCTCAACCTAGAGCTATCCCCAAATCCACTACGTGGGGACTTACACCCTCACAATTAAAGTAGGAATTCCACCTCACTCAATTGGCTGGGAATTCCACCCATTAGTGTGCCAGAGACGACGCTCTAGAGTTTTTTTATAGTGGTTCCAGAGCCAATCCTCCTTAATCCACTTTCGGGACAAAGGCTTTAAAACAAAAATTAAAACCAAGAAGCAATTTCTTTTGAAGCTCTTCCTCGTTGATGTGTGCTTCTTGAAGATCCCACCCAATGTGTGCCGACACTCCTCCTTATAGCTGTCAAATAGCAATCACGATTCTAGGGTGACAAGGAAACTGGTTTTACCAAAGCTTTCCTAGTTTATTATCATTTCTCCTCTCTCTCAAACAAACTCAATCCATATGATTGGTTGTATTAGATTCCTCAAGTTTAGGCATGAGAGAGAGAGTGATCCTTTGTTGGCCCTTATTTAAGCCCACTGATAATGATGAGGGTCTAACCGTTTTGCTAAAGGATACCAAATGGTTGCATAAAGATTAGTTTATATAGAGAAGGCAACCAGTTACAGCAACGGTAATGTACAGACAGGTCGGGAGCACCGAGGGGTCGGTGACGAAAAATGTTACCATTCAACAACCCGACCATTGCATATTAATGCACTCCCAATGGTATAATTCTTTCCCGGTCGACATGTCCGTGTCGCCAATGGGTCGACAATCATGGCACCGAGAAGTTGGTCCATACGATGGTCTCAATCTGGGGAAACGCCATGCTGACAGTAGTTTCAAGTCTAGAAACATGTGTTACCCAAAACAACCTGTCGCCCTTTACCGAGGGGTCGGTCCTGGTACTCTCGATCGGTCTTGAACTACCGATATATCTACTTTCTTAAGAGCCCACCTGAGTTCTAAGTTCCAGAACTCATAAATCTCTTTCGAAGAGTCATTGACCACGAGGGGTCGTTTCAGCCTTTCACCAATGGGTCGGTGCATACGAGACTCTCGATCAAAGGCTTACCCAGAATGACAGTTCTTTGATCTAGAACCTCTGTCAATCTGGCCGACCAATCCTTGACCACTATGGGTCGATCCTGTCTCCACCGAGGGTCGGTGAGAGAGCCTGGTCGAGTTGACAGTGAAACCTAATACATATTTCCAAGTTGGGTTCCAATTCACTCTCCAGCTTCTTTTCTAAGCTTTTAATGATTTTATCATTTGTTCAACTAAGTCTAGGATTAGTCCTATCTAAGGTGTGGGTACCACTTAAAGTCATCTATAGCCAAATACATGTTTTGTGATTTCCATAACGATGAGCTTCAATCCGGTGGAGTGTGATCTTCATTTTTGATCATCTTGAGTCTTCAAGCTTCTAGTAAGTGCTTCTTCCCGAGTCATAGAATTGACAAACAGGGACTCAATAAAAAGGGGCACTAACAGATTGTAACATCCAAGCAACGCTGTTGCTAGTGTGTGGGAAGAGTCCCACATCACATATCAACAAGTGGGTGGAAATTGGATATTTGAGGGGGCAAACCATCAACCCATCAAAAGGACTTTTGGGCCTAGCCAAGTGGACCAAGGCCCAAAGCAAAGCCGTGCAGGTCCATAGAGCCCAAAGTGGACAATATTGTGAAAGGGTAGGGTTGGGTCGGCACATGCTCATAATGCACACTTAGTGTGCCAACAAATCGTGAAAGCGCCCTCAATTCCAAAACATGTGAGGGACCTACTCCTCGACGGTAACCTACAAGACCAAATCACTGTAGCTTAAGCCACAATTCCTATAGGGTTCCATATACTCATTTGTTTTATCGTCATTCCAACCTCTTCTAAGGAGTTGGAAGAACACATTAGTGGGGCCCAAGTGGGGGAAGGCACACATTAAAGTCCTCTTTACCCCTAGGGACCAATCTCCAAACCTAGCGGTCTTGATTCAACAATGCCCATTTTGCACATTTTCCCATACTCACACCCTAATTAACTAATCCTAGGTCCACAAAATTGAGCAATGCAAAGGGAACATCAGTCTCAATGCACGGGCATGCCAGGCATATCATAATCACATCAATGATTAGAAAATCATTTAGATGGCAATCATAGAAATTCCAAGCCAACTTCATACATTTGATACAATCTCACTATAATGGGTTGACCTTGGGAGGTGAGCCACATCATAGCCTTGGGATATTCAATTGGGTGTGCATTGAGCTTACACATGGCTCAACATAAGTCCATCCCTTAGAGACTTAACACAATTGGTCCCACTACCTCCCACTACAAGGGGTCCAAACCCAAATTTCCTCATCAATAATCATCTTAACCTTTCATAAGGGTATATCAATGTCTTCACACGAGCCTCTAAGCTCTAATCACTTATTCACTACACGAGTGTAATTCAAACCATTTTCACCCAAGTGCATCATGTTAAGCCTCAGACTACAGGCATCACATAGCCTGATCATCACTACGTACGATGTCATGGGTCAACGTATTCCATTTACAGGCCTTAAGTTATTCCATGTTCAGAGGCTTAGGAGAAACAATCCCTCTCAACTCAAGGCAACTCTCCTCAGAATATATCTATATATGTTTGGCCACTCGAACCTCTAGTCATTACCTCGACGAACAACCTTAGAGGTTTCACCAACCTCTCCCCTGTGGTTCGAGTCCAAAATCATTGGCTAAGACTTTCTTGCGTCACAAAGGAAACCTAACTCATTTCCCGAGAATGCCCTTGGTCATCCAATGCCGCCACTAAACAAAACTAGTTATCTACTGTAACCACTTTTCCTAGCCAACTATAGGCCTTTGTCTCTTGGTCCAAGCCAAAAGTCGCATTCCCAGCCATTTTTGGCTGAAGTACTATGCATTCACATACACATGTCCCTCTAGTCTTTTTCCTACGTGGAATCAGTGACGACCTCACCTCACCGATGTCCATCGTGTGGTAACCTACCAGCGTTCCATAGCAGTCTATCCAACCCTCGTCACAGGACTCTCAGCTTATTGGTCTCACTCCCACTTTCCAGAAAAGACAAGGTCACCTACACCTCACAGGATGATTTGCATACGGTTCCAAGGGAATTCCAAAGTTTTCCACACAATAAGTTCAATCATTTCCTTGCGACTTTTCCGAGCCCAACCAGCTCCACCACCTCTCAACTCAGGGTACATGTGAGTCTAGCCCTCATGGGTCAAGTTCATACTGTGGCATTACTCTGGTCACCCCGTTCGAGGTACGGCCAAGACAGTAGTCGCATAAATCTAGTGGTACGAAGAGGTCTCAGCCTCAACTCATAATCCTGCTCACCCTCGACTCAAAAACAATCTCATGCTTCCATCAGAGCTCCAAACTTCATACACATAGTCCTCAAAGAAAATAAACCCAAGCTCTGCTACCAACTGTCACACCCTAGAAGCACGGGCATGTGAGAAATAAGGATATTTTTTTTCTAAACTCTAGAGTATGCACTGAGAGTTCCGGGAGTACTAGGGTCGGTCTCCTCGATGGGTCGACATGACTTATAGTTGATGTGTAGGTCTTGTCGATTGTATCGACCTAAGGCAAAACCATGCAGACAGAATTTCAAGTCCAGAAACTTGTCAAACCCAGGTCAACATGTCAGTACCATCGATGGGTCGGTCCTGGTACTCTCGATGGGTTTGTTACATCGATGTGTCGGTTCCGAAAGTACCCCAGAGTCCTAAGTCCAGAACTCATACTTGACCCAGATCGACGTGTTGTGTGTACCAATGGGTCTGTATTTCCTTATCGATGTGTCGGTGCACTGATGGGTCTATCTCCCTTATCAGCGAGCACCTAGATTTTACAATTTGTTATTTCCATAGACTGCAATAAACCAGTCAATGTATCGGTGACCTTGATCGGTCGGTCCTGTCTTTCACCGATGGGTCGGTGAACTCGATACATTCGAACTGATGGCAACCCGGAATGACAGTTTGTTCATTCCAGAACCTTTGTCAATCCGATCGGCATGTCGAAGATCTTGACTGGTCTGTCCTGTCTCACCGATGGATCGATGGACTCCACGCGTCGACCTGACAGAATACCAGTTTTCCAATGTTTTTCCCATCTAGTTCAATGACTATCATGGGTGCACTTAGGCTTCATTATATTTACCAATGTGATAACTAAGCCTAGAGAAGGTTCACCTAAAGTCATCTATGGTCAATTTACCTTTGTGATTATCATACATATGGTGATGCTTGATTCTCCAACTTGATCTTTAGTCTTCACCATCACTTGAGTCTTGTTTCATTAGCTTCAACCTTCCGAGGCAATACTTCACCTAAGTCATGGAATTGACAAATAGGTGACTCGGCAAGCCGGGTCACTAGAACTATCCCCTTTGTCAATTTCCATGACAAAACACCTAGAAGCTAATGAATACAGACTCGATGACTTAGCCCAACCCATATACATTATTTGAATACAAATTGATGCAAAAATTATAAGTACAAATTCAAATGACAAAACCTAGACTATATGCTTCACGATGCGACCTTCATCTTACTTACCTTGCAAGCTCCATTGTGATCCTGTACATGTACCTGTACACACAAAAAATGTAAGCAATGGTTGAAGCATAGGTCTCTGCCTCAAATGTTAGTCCATAAAGCATAATGTGCTCCCCCATAACAAATGGACTAAGACCCCTTTTAGTCTTGATTAAACTCCCCATTAATCAAAGACTATCCTCCTTTCCCCTTAAAGCTTACATCAAGCGTCTAATATGTCTCCCCCAAAGCTTCATAAAGCTTCAAAAACATCTCCCCCTTTTTGTCATAAATTGACAAAAGGGTAATAAACACAAATATACCACATTTAGTGTGCTTCAACAAGTCCCAATTGTTGGACTTAGAGGAGATGGAAAAGGAGGGGTTCATGCATTTTCAAGAATTATACCATTTTTGAAAACATAAGTTATGCATGCAAGAGGAGGGAATCAGTCATACAAGAAATATTCCATTAATGAACATATGAGAGAACACAATCACGAACTAAATAAATTATACACCAATTTGAGCACATAGTTTATGAAAACAAGGATGATGCCAAATCATATACCTATATGAGTACATATACATCAACCAAAATCAATATGTTCATTCACACAAATATACACCAATTATGAGTTTGTGAATGAACAAACACCTATCCTTGGAAATCCATTAAGTACATGTAAGCTTGTTTCTTCATTTAAACTTTCCAAGGTGTGCTCTCCATTGCTCAAATTTTTAAGAGCACAATGCACCAAGTCCAATAACACTTGGACCACTTAACCATGTTTGCTTTCATTACCAAAACCCATTTGGTTTTAAGATTCACCTTTTGAAAGAAGAAAGCCAAAAACATAGGTGCATAAGGTTTTGGAGAAGGATGATTTTCCTTATTTACTCATTTCTCCAAACACATTTCCAATGTCTAATGATTTTCCAATATAGAGTAATACGAGACAAATGGAAATTACAAGAATTCATCCCACTATGATTTACCAATTTGGGGGATGACAGTGTGTGTGCTTGTGATGCATGGAAGCTCATAAGACAACAAGTTTTACAGCTTAACCTTTGAATGGCAATGTAAGCCAATACATTCACACGATTTTGTGTCATTTGAAGATTCAAACCATTTCACCAATATAGGCACAAAAGCTTGGATCTTGGATCAATATACCATTATAAGTCCAACTTGAAATTTTTTATCCAATCCAATCTTGTAACCTTGGGCATTTTTAATTTACCATTTGAAAGACCATTGCCCATGTGTAATGTCATGTGATAAGGCATTCTTAGGTTTAGCAAAACATGATGCTTATGAACCACAATCATACCTCAAGACATATACCAGTGATGAGAATAGGAATGAGGGCACAAACACACAAAACATACATTCATTTCACATATTATATGCCAATAATAAGCCCATGGAAATGCAGTGTGAGAGATATATGGCATGCAAAAATATGCACCAATGGCAAAAGCTCATAACATGCCATAACAAACAAAAAGTTACAAAACATTTTCAAATGTACCAAGGTATACCAATAAGAGAAAGGTGCAAATGAGAAATGATCTCCATGTAAAGCATACAAATGTTTGACAAAGGTTGCTCCCCATGTTTTTTCCCGGATTACCATTCAAATATGGATACTCCAATTCAGTTCAATATTTTAAGTTGAATGGTACATGAATGGATTACCCTTTTGAACATTTGATTACATATGTATCAACAATATCATTCACAAGCAAGGGGCAAGTTTCATTCCACAAGAGATTCACAAATTTTGTAAACTTGGAATGACACAAAACTTTATATGTGCACAAGATCATCTCCCAAACAAGATTCTACCAATTTTAAGTTCAGAGATGGAAAGACATATAATGCAATCACATACAAATGATATACATGAGGCAATACACAACATTCATTCATTCCCAAAACTATGCACAAATAAAATTGACACATGGAATGAGATGAAACGAGATATATTCCAAAGATTAAAGCACAATGTGTAAGCCTACATGAAAACATACATTTTATTAGAAGATATACCCGTTTAAATACATGGAATGAGAAGAAAATCAGAAGAGAGGTTTTTATACCAAAAACTTTTGTTCAAACACGGTACATCGACGATGTCGATGGGTCGAAACCTCGACACATCGACTCCACGATGTGACGAAAGAACAGAACACGGAATTTTCCTTATAATTCTTTTTCTTTTGAAATCTTCCTCTTGATTTTAAAAACCATGTGGCATATGATAAACATGATTCTACGAATATAAACATGTATGCCACACAAGTATCTTGCACAAGTTCAATCCAACAATCAATCAAGAACATGGAATGAAGGCAAGATACACAAAGTGATTCCAAACATGCTTCAAATGTGTTAATCATATAGAAAAGATAATTTGAGTAACCATTGTGGGACTTGTAATCTAAGTTCACAACTCTATAACACTTCAAGCAAGATTAATACTATAGCCAGGACAAGTACAATCAAGTGCTTGAAAGAGTCAAATGTGTCATGCCACAACTCATGGTTGTTTGAACTCACTTGAATGAATATTTGAGTTCAACTACATTTGGTCTAGAGATACGACCAATGATGCTCAATTCTAAGACCAATGTAGGACATAAACAAGGTCCTATCACTTGGGGATCCATACAAACTTTTGATCCGGACCTTTCCTCTCAAATCCATGAACCTTGAGCATTTTGGTTCTTCCATTATAGACATTTGACTCAAATTCATTGAAATGAGACAAGACCCTCCTTTTGTTCTTCCTATTCATATTATAAGGAGGTCTTAACTTATCCCTTTTAAATTTTCCATTATAGGGATGATGTGTGTGATGAGGTGCATATGGTTTCCTAGGTAAATTCACACAATCAAAATGATTTACCTTATTCTTTGTAATGCATGAATTTCCAATCACCTCATGCTTTCTTTTCTTTGTACTTGGAGAAGAACCATAAGCCACCTTTGAATTGACCTGCAACTTTCTTGTTTTGCACTCATACTTGAAATGCCCTGTCGATCCACAATAAAAATATTTTACTATAGAAGTGCGTGTGGTGTGGATTTTACCTAACTTGGATTGGTTCATGGGTCTCTTAAGGTTTTGCTGAGAATGTCCAAGACCATGCCATTCACAATGAGGTTTACCCAATTTTAGATTTCCTTGGGTAACCATTTCTTGAGATTTCTTAACATTTTTTATCTCTAAGGCATTTTCCAACTTCCTTGAGCTTCAATATTTTATTCTCATAAACTTTTTAAGTTTCTTGAAGCCCATTTTGTGATTCTCTCAACTTCACAATTTCAACATATGCATTTTTCAAATTTGTTCAGAGAAGATCATTTTCATTATTTGCACATTGAAGTTGGGTAGAGAGTTTGGCATTCTCAATGTTTACCTTATCAAGATCCTTTGCCAGTCTCATACTCTCTAAATAAAAGGCATCAGAGGATTCTTGGAGGTCATCTTCCTCTTCAAGATCCACATCATCATCCTCTTCCTCACTTCAGGATCCCTCTTGGTCATTAACAACGAAGGCAATAAGACATTTGAAATTTTCACCTCTCATGATTCTCCGTTTGATCTTGAGAGGTGGAGCCTTCCATTGAACTATCCAAGGATGTGCAAAAAATTTCAATGAACTCATCTTGGATAGATGTCCAAACATCATTCTCAATATTTTATTTCCAAGAAACCAAAAAGGTCAAAAGTTGATGTTAGTGCCTCGGCTTGGCCAAGTCCCTATGTTTGTCAATTTCAGAAGGATGAACTGAATTTTCAAATGGCACAGGTGTCATGTAAATGTATGTATCATCACTGGCATTAAAAGGTGTATAAGGAAAGCTTGATGAACTAAGAACATCACAAGCACACACACACATACCCAATCTTCATTCATTGTAACACCCAGGTCGAAGGATAGACTAGTGGGAGGTACAAACAGGTCAGTACTGCTGGACTTTAGAACACTGTCTAAAAGGGGAAAAAATAGCAAAGGGAGACAGGTTGATACATATCGACATATCGACACAAATAGGTCGTGGGTCACGACTGGTCAGTGTATCAGAAATAGTAAGTTAATAAGGACTCTTTCTGCAAAAACGATAGATCATTTCAAAATCATCGTTTCTTCTCCCACTGAGCTCTGTGATTTCCACTTCTCCTCCCGTGCCCTAGGTCAGTCGATAGGACCTCCAGGAGCAAAATCTTTTCGAAAAAAACAGAGGGTTTTCTGCCCCTTCCATCTCCAGTAGTTGAAAATGACAAAAGCTTGAATAAAATCTTGATGAGTGAAATAAACTTAGAGGCAGCTAAGTTTATGGGGGAGATGGGTTGAACTAGCTATAGAATATAGCTTGGAGAATGGGGGGAGAAAGACTCTAAGGATGCTAGGACGATAGCTCCACTCATGGAAGAAATCAACAAAGTTGACTCTTAGTTTGTGCAGGGACGAACTAATCTTGATACACGAGAAGTGTACATTGAACCATGGAGGAAAACCATGACTTAGAGCAGAACCTAGTCAAGCACTAAATGCGAAGAAGCATGGGGGAGTGCTTAAAACTCGATGTCAGCTTACTAATCTTTGTCAATTGGATGACAAAATGAGGGAGAAATTAGTAGAAGCTAAAAGACATCAAAGTGAATGGACATCAGAAGAATGTCTATCCTTGGAATTTGGGAGATCAAACTCAAGAAGATTGGGGGAGAAATCTTCTCAACACCGATAGCATGGATAAGCTATTGGTAGTGCTGGTCATTAGGAAATCAGGGAATATGGGAGGAGCTTGAATATATATCTTGTTTAGTCTATGAATGCATTTCTATGTTTTGGGACTGTAACACCGCGGATTTTCAAGTTATAAATATATATATATATATATATATATATATATATATATATATATATATATATGGAAATTGCCTATTTAATTTGTGAATTAATGGATATGGACCTTAGATGGGTAAGGTGTTGGGTCAATTACTCAATTAAGACCCAACGGATTGTGGATGTGGTTCAATTGAAATAAATGGGTAAGATTTATTTAATTGGGTCAAATGCCCAATTGGGACCCAATGGGTCATGGTTGACTTGGTTGACCACAAAATTAATTCAAGTTCAATTAAATTGGGGCTGAATTAAGTTGGAAATGGAATCAAGTAATTGAGTTGATTTTAAGTGAGTTAAGTGAGTTGAGTTAAAGAGATGAGTTGAGTGGAAGTTAATGGGACTTTCATCTTAAGTGAGTGGAGTGGGAAGATGAAGAGTTTTGTTGTTTCAAAAGACACCTTCAAGGGTTACACGTTGGAACATGGAGGGTTTCCATCTCATGATGGAAACCCAAGGGTCATATGGTGGGGAGTTTCATCTCATGGAATGAAACCTCCAAAATAAGTATCAATGAGGAGGTGAAGAGCCATGAGAGTTACAAAAGGGGTATCAACCAAAGGATACCACCCTTGACCGTACTACATTGTGCAGCAAAGAGAATTCTTTGCTTTATCTCACTCTCTCTCTCTCCCACTCAAGGCCGACCCTCTCTCAAAGACAAAAGAGAAAGGACTTAAGAGTTTTCTATCTCAAATCTCCTCTCCCTCTCTCAAACGTACACTCTTTGGCCGAACCCTCTCTTTGGGTTTTCATCTCAAGAACCTTCAAGCTCACTCTCGGCCAAGGATCAAGGAGGAAGAAGAGGCTAAGGAAGAAGAAGATTGGAGGAGCAAGAAGGAGTGAAAGAAACCGGAGGAGTAGCGGAATCGGTAAGTACGTGACAAGATTTTATTAATTGGAAAGAAGTTAAGGGAACATTTCATTTTGGATTGGGAAGTTGGCCAAAAATGTTATGGGCCATGGATGTAAAAATCCATCCAAGAAATGAGATGGAAAAGATGGACAAAACCCTAATAGGAAAGATGGATCATTAAGGACAAATGAAGGGTTGGATGAGGTTCTGCTATGATGTATGGCCGAACCCCATCAAAGGATTAAATCTTGGAAGTATGATTTTTAGAATAAATTGATGAACCATAGGGTTTGGCCATGCTGTATGGCCGAACCCCATGGAAGAATATCATTGGTTTAAATGGTTTTAAAGGTGGTTAAACCATGGAAAGGTGTTAAGGATTTTAAAAGGTTTTAAAATGGATGTATGTCAATGATTTTAAAGGGTTTTAAAGGAGGGAATGGAGGAATATTAATCATTTTGAATGGTCTCAAATGCTGTAAAGGGTGGAGAACCATGGACCATGGGTTCGGCCACGTTGTATGGCCGAATCCCAGGGAGAAATATTGAGGTATTTACATGTATCTAGACCATGAAGATGATGGAGAAATGTGGTCATCTTAATAGGTTTTTAAATATGGAAGATGATGTTTTAAAATGAGAGACCTAAGTGTATGATTAAACCCCCCCTATGGAGGGACCTTGGTTCATGGACTTAAATATTGTAATTGATTTAATGGAGAACATGGAAATGAGACACCATGGCCGAACCCCATGAACCATTTATAGACCATTGAAGGATCATTTGGTAGATCCATGTATGATGTAAGAGATGAATCATCAAGCTAAGAAATGGAGGATTTAATTATATATCTATGTTTATGGATCAGTTATGGACTTAGAAATGTGGAGTGATTACGTATGGAAAGAATGATGGCAAAGAGATAAATATGGTGAAAATGAAAAGGCCACGGGTTCGGCCATGCTGTATGGCCGAACCCCATAGAAAATGTTTTATGGATTTAGGGCTTCCATTAATGTAAAACTAATGGAATGATTTTGGGACTTAAGTCATGTATATATAACCTAAGTAGGTAGCCATGGAAAGATTAATGGCAAAGAGGTAAATATGGGTGAAAATGATGGACCATGGGTTCGGCCATGGTGTATGGCCGAACCCCATGGAGAAAGTTTTGTGGACTTAGGGTTTTATTGATGCTAAATGACTAACTTATATGTGATTGGATTAATGAATCAAAGATGGCATGATCTTGGACTTAATTAAAAGATCAAATGATTAAAAAGAGGGACCCAAACCAAGTGAGTGAGGTTCGGCCATGGTGTATGGCCGAACCCCATGGAGAAGGTTTTTGTGGACTTAGGGTTTTATGAATGTTAGATGATTAACTTATGTATGTTTGGATTGATGAATCAAAAGATGGCATGATCTTGTACCCACATGTATTTAAAAGATCAAGGACTAAAAAAGGGACCCAAAATCAAGTGAGTGAGGTTCGGCCATGTTGTATGGCCGAACCCCACAAAGGTGTGTTTATGGACTTAGACATGATAGAACATGGGTTTTGATTTATTGATATGTTATAAGGTAACGGGACCTCACAAGCGGGTACGATCGGTGAGCGGTTTTCGGACGAAAACGCAAAGACATATTAAGTTGATCATTGGTAGGATTCCTACCATATTGATACCATGGGACATGTATGATGGTTTTAATTCATATTTTGATGAGTTATTTTGTATCAAATGTTATGTTTCAAATATAGATTTTTAATGCTATGATTTGTATAATTGCATAGCATGTGGACATTTGCATCTCATGCATGGCATGGGAGGGATGATATGTAACCGAAGACCACACTCCGTCGGGGCTTCCGTAAGGCAACTGTGGGGGTACCTTGATGTGCATTATCCATCAAGAGGTAACCAGAGTCCATGCTCTGTCGGAGCGTCCGTAAGGCATTCGTTAGCTTGTGAGGAGTTTTCCATCAAGAGAAGACCTTGATGAGGAGTTTCCATCAAGATGATGTTTTGGTGATTGTGATATGGGTGATGGGTGGGGCTCATGGCATATGACACTCATGGCATGGCATTGTATCAGCATGATTATGATCTCTATTATCATGCACTGTTTCTGGTTTTATCTGTATAATTGGATCTCTATTATCATACATTGTTTTGGATACGATGTTTTACAGTTGATGTATTATATCTGGATTTTTATACTAACCCATGTGTTTGACCCTAATTGGAATACCTACTGGGTGCGTTGTCTAACGCCCTGCTTCTACCTTAGATGATGACACAGGAAATGGACAAAGCGAAGGACGTGATCGGAGCCAAGCTTAGGAGCTTGGAGGCTTTAGTTTCATTTTATTTAAGTTACTCATGGATAATGTATTTGAGTATTTAGTTCGTGGGATTGTAATAACGTAGATTATGTGCTATTGTTTGGAATGTTAACTTTGGATATGTTAACTTAAGATAATCATTATTAAGTGATGGACTCCTTACTATCTAAAATGGAATAGAATTGTTATTCTATTACATTTCTGCATTTATGTTTATTCCGCATGTTAACTTGAGTACGTGTGAACCATTTTAGTGGACTTGGTCCACACACACATATGGTTGGCCAGTTAAGGGTCGGGCTTTCGAAGCTCGGACTTAGCTCGCATCATGGCGTCCCGCTCTCTCTCACTCTTTTATTAAAAATAAAAAAAATAGACTCTGATTTTCGGCGAGTGAAAAAGGGTGGGGCGTTACAGTTGGTATCAGAGCGAAATGGGAAGATTGAATCTTTCAAAGTAAGATTAAGACGGTATCATGTCTCACTGACAGATAAGAATCCCAACTGACTGACTGTTCGGAGTCCGCTGCACGATTAATTTACTTTGCTAGACTCAGACTGAAACATTCAATCTGAGAACAACAAGGAATGATAGCAAAGGAAGTATAGTCACGATAACTGGATTTATCAAACATAGCAAATTAGGAGATATTTCCCCGATATACCCAAACTGAGAAACAAACAATAGATACTTAGGAAGTTTCCCCAAAAACAAAGAAATACAAAGAGTGCTTATTTGGTAATTTCCCCAAAATGAGAAAAACACAAACTTTACGATGAAACTAAGTCAAGATGTTTTTCAATGGCTTAGGAAAAATGCCTCCGAGAAGAAGAAGAACCCGACAACACCCAAGTGGGGATGAAGAGTAGGTACAACAATCTCAACATGAGGAGGAACAAAATAGCATGAATATACCCGTGGTTCCTCCCGAACTACAAAATTTGGTTCAAGCAGTGGTCACTTCTGTTCTGCAACAATACATGAACGGAAATGTAAACACTAGTGATGCCAATGACAGGAGCATGGTCAGGGATTTTCAGCAACAGCGCCCCCCTTACTTCAAAGGGAAAAAGGGCCTGTCGGAGCAGAAAATTGGTTGAATAAAGTTACTCAGATACTGACCCTGCTAAAGATCTCGAGTCATAAAGACAAGATATTGCTGGCTACATCACAACTGATTGATTATGCCGATAAATGGTGGGAGGTGGTAGAGAAACAGCGAGCACTCATTCCGGAAAGGGAAAGGACTGCAATGACGTGGGAGCAGTTCTCAGCTACATTTTTGGATCATTACTTCCCCAAAGAGGAGAAGGAGCGCCACACCCAAGAGTTCCTATCCTTGGTACAAGGCACCATGACGGTGACAGAGTACCATCAGGAGTTCCTCAGTCTGTCCTGTTAAGCACTATATATGGTGGATACGGAGTACCGAAGGGTTCGCAAGTTTGAGCGGGGCCTACGGCCAAGCATTAGAGCCAAGATAACCATATTCAAGGCAGCTACACTGGCAAAGGTGGTCAGCAAGGCCACCATAGCGGAACAAGAGATGGCCGAGATAGTGCGGTTTGACAACCGCCGAGGTCAGAGTGGGAAAGGTACATTGCATCCCAATAAGAGGTTTCGACCTAACTTGGGCAGACCCTCACCTTCTACTGGGTCAACAGGGGGCTTTCGTCCCAATCAGCCCTCCCCATCAGCATCAGTCTCTCAGGTTCCCAGAGGGGTGAACAACTGTTTCCATTGTGATCAGTCAGGCCATTTCAAAAAGGAATGCCCACAGCTTAGCAGATCCTCTCATTCCAGGGGTTCATTTCGCCCACCAGCCAGACCAACTAATTCACGAGGAGGTAGGGCATACAGTTGGGCGGGACGGGCGCCTAACCCTACAGGATCTGGATGGTTGTTTACTTTAGCTCCTTCAGCAACAGTGGATCACTCCATGATTCAAGGTATGGCAGTAGCCAGTAGTTCCTACGCCTTTGCATTATTTCATTCTGGAGCATCTCACTCCTTCATATCTGCTGCATTCATATCCGCTACTGGCACATTAGTACAAAAACTGTCCACATCACTCACCATTGTATCCCCCGTCGGAGACACGTCATTGGGGCTTATATGCACAAAGTGAACACTGAACTCGCTGGATACAGATTTGAGTTCAACTATCTGGTACTCGATATCACTGAGTACGATATTATCTTTGGCATGGACTGGTTGACTAGCGTTCAGGCCAACATTGATTGCCTTCTTCGCAGGGTGAAATTTTGGTCACCCGAGGGGAAGCAATATGTGGTACATGCTGATAAACACAGCATCCCTATAAGAAGAAGACTGCATGAAGGGTTAAATCACCTGGTATTGCACAGTATCAGAATAAACAAGGCACCGGTGGCTGAACTTCATGCAATAGTGAAAGACTACGCGGATGTATTCCCAACAGAACTCCCTGGCTTGCCACCCATGAGGGAGATTAATTTTGAATCAAGTTGTACCCTGGCACTGCTCCAATGTCCTTGCCACATTACCGGTTGGCACCAGCTGAGATGTCCGAGTTAAAGAAGCAGATTGATGAACTGCTCAGACTGGGATGCATCCGGAACAGTACATCGTCTTGGGGAGCTCCGGTGTTATTTGTGAAGAAGAAGGACGGTACACTCCGGATGTGTGTGGATTATCGAAAATTGAACCAGCTAACTGTCAGGAACAAGTATCCTCTACCTAGGATTGATGATCTATTCGATCAACTTAGAGGTTCCAGCCATTTCTCTAAGATTGATCTGATGTCCGGCTACCATCAAATTTGGGTCAAGGATGAAGATATAGAGAAGATAGCCTTCCGGACACGGTATGGACTATATGAGTTTGTAGTCATGCCGTTTGGACTCACCAGTGCACCGGCTGTGTTCATGGATCTAATGAACAGGATCTTTCGCCCTTACTTGGACCAATTTGTCATTATATTTATTGACGACATCCTGATATATTCCAAAAGTCAGGAGGAACATGCTGAACACCTACGGATAGTCCTGGACATCTTGAGGAAGAACCAGCTATATGCCAAAGCCAGCAAGAATGAATTCTGGCTACCTAAGGTTAACTTCTTGGGGCATGTTATATCAGCAGAAGGTATAGCCGTGGACCAGAATAAGGTGGCGGCAGTGAGAGAATGGAAAGCACCGAGGAATGTAACCGAGATCCGTAGCTTTTTGGGATTGGCTGGTTACTAAAGGAAGTTTATCATGGACTTCTCCAAGATTACATCTCCACTGACCCGACTCACTCAGAAAGGAGTCAAATATGAGTGGTCAGATGTGTGCAACCGGAGATTTGAGGAGCTGAAGGAGAGACTTACAACTGCTCCTATCCTAATTTTGTCAGAAAGAGGCAAGGGTTATGAGGTACAATGCGATGCTTCAGGAGAGGGACTGGGGTGTTCTCTCGGTCAAAGTCAGCGTGTGGTGGCATACGGTTCAAGACAATTAAAAATACATGAACGCCTCTATCCCACGCACGATCTGGAACTAGCCGCAGTGGTCTTCACTCTCAAAAGCTGGAGACACTATTTATATGGCGAGAAGTTTGAAGTGTTTTCAGATCATAAGAGCTTGAAATACTTGTTTGATCAGAAAGAGCTGAACATGAGGCAGCGTAGATGGATGGAATATCTGCAAGATTATGAGTTCGCACTTCGATATCACCCTGGCAAGGCGAACAAGGTGGCAGATGCCCTCAGCCGTATATCACATGCATCGGTGGCCAGTTTGATCAGAACAGAATGGGAGATGTTGAATACCATTCGAGAGTTCAATCTATACATCAACAACCATGGGAGTATGTATAATCTGATCATACGGTCCAACATGGTCTCCAAGATTGAACAGGAGCAGCGGACAAATCCGGAAGTGGAGGAGATATGGGCTAAGATGTCTACTGGTGTGGTCCTACCGGAATGGGAGTTACGACCAGGACAGGATCTTGTATTCTGGGGTAGGACATATGTGCCTAAGACCTGCAGAAGAGAGTTACTGATCGAGGCACACCAAACCAAACTCTCTATTCATCCGGGCAGCACCAAGATGTATCACGACCTGAAAAGACATTATGTGATACATAGGGAAATTCCCCAAAACAAAGATTAGTTGATTAGAATTGCGGTTGTCATTGATATGTTTCTGTTGTTGTGATACAGATATGTTGAGCAACGTAAAGTACACAGATTTGTGGGACAAAGGAACCCCTAGCTGTCCTATAGATCTGGTTTCTTCTTCCAACAACTCCAGCAGGCCAGACCGCACTGTGAAAGTTAACGTAGACGTCGAAGTAGGATCACCCGAGGATGTCGAAGTGATTCCAGCTCCTTTTCCAGAAGAGAATATGGGAGATATCCCAGTGATAGGAGAATCCATAGGGGAGATAGGCTTGCCCAGGTATATGTGCGAATTGTGCAACCAGGAGGGGCACAACTGTACTTTCTGCCCCTACCCCCTTGAGGTTATTTGCCCTGTTTGTGGACTTCACGGGTACGGGAAGGAGAGGACTAATTGTCCTTACATTGGGGGACCAGGAATAATACCCTGTCTGACTTGTGGAGTGTTGGGGCACACGTCGACGACATGCCCTGACAACTTCTTCGATTTTGGTGATGATGCATGGTCTTCTACGGAAGGTTAGGCTAAGAAATGGTAAGAAAGTGTCGGGGAAAGAGGAGATTTTGTAAGGGTTGTGGGTACGTTTTGTTCTTTGAAGGGTTTTTCTAACCCTACCCACCCTTGTGATGGAAGTTTGAAGGATTTTTAATAAAGTATGCAACCTCAAGAATTCATGAGGACTTTGGCACTGAGATGTATGTGACTAAGTCATTTGATTATATTGAGACGTGGTATAGGTGCGTCCCTCTCGTGATATTGATGAATTGAGACTGTGGGAACCTCGATATAAAATACGGAGACATGGTTTCCGTAGGGTTGCCGTTGAGGAGTGGGTCCCTCACATGCTACGCGCTGGAGGGCGCTCTCACGGCTATTTCGCACACTTGATGTGCGTTGATGCGCAGATACTATTTTACCCCATGGGGGTGGTACTAGTTTCGTGAGACGTTATTCGACTGCCTTAGAGCTTGACTGAATCACCCTTTGGGTGAAGGAATGCAGGGCGAGGTAGACTTGATCACGTTGGACATGGGTCTTCCGATTAGTAAGTCATGGGCCTTAAGTCTTGCTAGGGGTCAGGGTATATTTATGATTTGATATTGTTGCCACAGTCATGTAGTGATTCATTCGAGTATTGTTCCTATGGATAGAATATTTTATGGTGGATGATGTGCCTGGATTAATTATGATCAAGGATGGAATATGCCCATGAATGGATTATACCCAGAGGGGGGTTATATTCATGGATGGTTATTAACTCTAGATAGATGATACTCACTGATAGAGAGATACCTAGGGATGGATGTGTATAATCGTGGATGATGATTCCCATGGTGGTTTGGATTGATGCCGGGTATCGGTATAATAGAAGATTTGAACAAAAGGTGTTAGTCACATAGTGACTTATGTGCAAATGAAGATGTACTTAATTTTGGGAATGTACTTAGTGGAAAAGATAAGAGTCTAGTGAAACTCGAATAGGAAGCTATGGGCGACTGCCGAGTTAGACTGATCAGTTGACTCTGTAGGTAGCCGATGGAGTTACAAGAAAGTGCAGCTAGAAACCTGGTTAAAATGGAATCAGCGAAAGCCTTGAGCATCGGCTTGCATTGGCAGGCTACCTCATTAACAAATTTCAATGAGGGGCAAGGTCATCATTAACCTCACATAGAGAGTAGACGAATGAACGTATTGAACGAGTACATATGAAAAATATCTTGATAGCAGGTAAAGTGAAACAGAGTACATTGATCTATATGAGGTCACAAATGGACTCACGGGAAAAAGAGATAACATGAGACAGAACAAAGGATGTTACGGAACCGAGCAATTCAGTTCGTCAAGGTAGTATGGGATTGACATGGTAATGAGCAAGCTACTTGGGAACTTGAATCGGAAATGAGAACAGCTCAGCTTGAGCTATTTAGGTAATATGTTTGAAACCCTACTTCGCTCGATTTTCCGGACGGAAATTTTAAAAAGAGGGTTGTATTGTAACACCCCAGATTTTCAAGTTATAAATATATATATGGAAATTCTTTGCTTTGTCTCACTCTCTCTCTCTTCCACTCAAGGCCGACCCTCTCTCAAAGACAAAGGAGAAATGGAGGATTTAATTATATATCTATGTTTATGGATTAGTTATGGACTTAGAAATGTGGAGTGATTACGTATGGAAAGAATGATGGCAAAGAGGTAAATATGGTGAAAATGAAAGGACCACGGGTTCGGCCATGCTATATGGCCGAACCCCATAGAAAATGTTTTATGGATTTAGGGCTTCCATTAATGTAAAACTAATGGAATGATTTTGGGACTTAAGTCATGTATATATAACCTAAGTAGGTAGCCATGGAAAGATTAATGGCAAAGAGGTAAATATGGGTGAAAATGATGGACCATGGGTTCGGCCATGGTGTATGGCCGAACCCCATGGAGAAATTTTTGTGGACTTAGGGTTTTATTGATGCTAAATGACTAACTTATATGTGATTGGATTAATGAATCAAAGATGGCATGATCTTGGACTTAATTAAAAGATCAAAGGATTAAAAAGAGAGACCCAAACCAAGTGAGTGAGGTTCGGCCATGGTGTATGGCCGAACCCCATAGAGAAGGTTTTTGTGGACTTAAGGTTTTATGAATGTTAGATGATTCAATTATGTATGTTTGGATTGATAAATCAAAAGATGGCATGATCTTGTACCCACATGTATTTAAAAGATCAAGGACTAAAAAAAGGACCCAAAATCAAGTGAGTGAGGTTCGGCCATGTTGTATGGCCGAACCCCACAAAGGTGTGTTTATGGACTTAGACATGATAGAACATGGGTTTTGATTTATTGATATGTTTTAAGGTAACGGGACCTCACAAGCGGGTACGATCGGTGAGCGGTTTTCGGACGAAAACGCAAAGACATATTAAGTTGATCATTGGTAGGATTCCTACCTCATTGATACCATGGGACATGTATGATGGTTTTAATTCATATTTTGATGAATTATTTTGTATCAAATGTTATGTTTCAAATATGGATTTTTAATGCTATGATTTGTATAATTGTATAGCATGTGGACATTTGCATCTCATGCATGGCATGGGAGGGATGATATGTAACCGGAGACCACACTCCGTCAGGGTGTCTGTAAGGCAACTGTGGGGGTACCTTGATGTGCATTATCCATCAACAGGTAACCGAAGTCCACGCTCCGTCGGGGCATCCGTAAAGCATTCGTGAGCTTGATGAGGAGTTTTCCATCAAGAGAAGACCTTGATGAGGAGTTTCCATCAAGATGATGTTTTGGTGATTGTGATATGGGTGATGGGTGGGACTCATGGCATATGACACCCATGGCATGGCATTGTATTAGCATGATTATGATCTCTATTATCATGCATTGTTTCTGGTTTTATCTGTATGATTGGATCTCTATTATCATACATTGTTTTGGATACGATGTTTTACAGTTGATGTATTATATCTGGATTTTTATACTAACCCATGTATTTGACCCTAATTGGAATACCTACTGGGCGCGTTGTCTAACACCCTACTTCTACCTTAGATGATGACACAGGAAATGGACAAAGCGAAGGATGTGATCGGAACCAAGCTTAGGAGCTTGGAGGCTTTAGTTTCATTTTATTTAAGTTACTCATGGATAATGTATTTGAGTATTTAGTTCGTGGGATTGTAATAACGTAGATTATGTACTATGGTTTGGAATGTAACTTTGGATATGTTAACTTAAGATAATCATTATTAAGTGATGGACTCCTTGCTATCTAAAATGGAATAGAATTGTTATTCTATTATATTTCCGCATTTATGTTTATTCCGCATGTTAACTTGAATACATGTGAACCATTTTAGTGGACTTGGTCCGCGCACACGTATGGTTGGCCAGTTAAGGGTCGGGCTTTGGAAGCTCGGACTTAGCTCGCATCGTGGCAGTCCCGCTCTCTCTCACTCTTTTATTATAAAAAAAAATAGAGTCTGATTTTCGGCGAGTGAAAAAGGGTGGGGCGTTACAGGGACTGACCCCTCTTATGATTTTCTAGTGTTGCTTTCTTATGTATTTGAACAAGAAAATGAAATGAAGTAAGCTGAACAAGAATATGCGAAGATCACAGTCTTGTTTTCCATTTGAATATGTACATGTAATCATTTTAATATTTTTGTATTCAAATGTTTTGTAATAAGGGTGGGATTGTAATTAGGTTAAATTATAGGTTTTGTCTTGAAATTGACAAAGAGGGAGATTGTTAGTACCTCGGCTTGGCCAAGTCCCTATGTTTGTCAATTCCATGACACTAAAAGAAACACTTGCTAGAAGCTTAAAGACCCAATGTGATCAAGAATGAAAATCATGCTCCACCGGATTGAAGCTTAACGTTATGGCAATCACAAAACAGGTAATATGGTCATAGATGACTTTAGGTGGTACCCACACCTCAGAGAGGACTATTCCTATGCTTAGAGAAACAAATGGTTAATTCATAAAAAGCCTAGAGAAGATGTTTTACAGTGAATTGGAACCCAACTTGGAAATATGTATTTGGTTTCACTATCAGCACGACCAGTCTATCTCACCGACCTCTCGGTGTAGTCAGGATCGACCCATCGTGGTCAAGGACTGGTCGGCCAGATTGACATAGGTTCTGGAACATTGAACTGTCATTCTGGGTATGCCTCTGATCGAGTGTCTCGTATGCACCGACCCCTCGGTGAAAGGTTGAAACGCTTCCCTCGTGGTCAACGACTCCTCGATCAAGATCTTGAGTTCTGAAACTCTGAACTCATGTGGACTCTTGAAGAAACAGACATATCAGTAGTCAAAGACCGATCGAGAGTACTAGGACCGACCCCTCGGTAATGGGCGACAGGTCGTTCTAGGTAACAGGTTTCTAGAGTTGAAACTATTGTTAAGCATGTTTTGCACCTGAACAAGCCTCTCTTATGGACCGACCCCTCAGTACAATAAGTTTCAACCCATCGGCGACAACGACATGTCGACTGGGAAAGAATATTACCGTTGCAAGTGCAATTAATGCACAATAGTCAGAATTGTAACGGTAACATTTCTAGTCACCGACCCCTCGGTGCAACCAACCTATCAGGTACATTACCTTTACTTCAATTGGTTTCCTTTGCTATATAAACCAATCTTCATACAACCAGTTCGTATCCTTCGGAAGATTCAATTGGACAATCATCTTTATCAGTGAGCTTAAAAAGGACCAACAAAAGGATCACTCTCTCTCTCTCGTGCTTACACTAGGGGAATCAAATACAACCAATCAGATGAATTGAGTTGTGAGAGAGAGAGGAAGGAAGTAAACTCATAAACAACCAATCTGAGGATTGAGTTTGAAAGTGATAATGGGAGAACCATAAACTAGGAAACCTTTGGTAGAAACAGTTTCCTTGACACCATGGATTGTGATTGCTAAACGGCATTTATAAGGAGGAGCGTCGACACACATTGGGTGGGGTCTTGAAGAAGCACACATCAAGAAAAAGAGCTTCAAAGGAAGTGCTTCTTGGTTTTAATTTTCTTTAAAACCTTTGTTCCGAAAGTGGATTAAGGGGAGGTACCCCGGAACCACTATAAAAAACTCTAAAGCATTGTCTCTGGCACAGAGCTGGGTGGAATGCCCTGTCGAATCGATAGGTTGAATTTCTATTCGACAGTGGTGGATGAAATTCTCAGCCGATTGAGTGAGGTGGAATTCCTACTCTAATTGTGAGAGTGTAATTCCCCACTTAGTGATTTTGGGGATAGCTCAAGGTTAAGCAAGTCCTAACAGTGGATGTATGTTGGCTAACCAAACCACTTTAAAATGGTCTTATGGTGTTTGATCTATGTGTGTTTATATTTAGTATTTAAGTACTCTTCTTAACACACATCACTTTGCATATTGATTATCTCATTCTACACATTGCGTACAAGCATCGATAATCAAACTATGTAAAGGGTCATAATATTAGTGTGATCACTTAATGAAATTATCACACTAAACAAATCTCTTGATAAACATTTTACTGCACTATAAATAATCAAGAAATTTGTAAACACCATTAAATATAGGATTGAGCTATTCACCAACCCTCCCCCCCCCCCCCCCCCCCCCCTCTCTCTCTCTCTCTCTCTCTCTGGCCAATCATGATGTTCTACCACATTGAAAATGGGAACTTTCAGTTGAGATTTGGACATTGTTCTTTGCACACAGATCTATTCAGACTGTTAGATAATTTATGAAGAGTACAAGGCTCTCATACCAATTTAGAGTTCCCAGGAGTGCGAGAACAAGATTGACCCTAAGGGGGGGGGGGGGTGTGAATAGGGCAATCACCATTTTTTATGATCTTCACAAACTTCTTGACTAATTAAAATTATTTGCAGCGGATTAAACAAATTAATCAAGATAAGTGTGTTATGTGATAACAAGAGTTCTCCAATTATAGATCAATCACACAAGCAACGACCAAACACCTATAACACCATATCTATAGTGGTTCGGAGTAAACCCTCCCACATCCACTCAAAGGATTCACCCAACCTTAGGTTATCTTGAATTCACTAGTGGGGACTTACACCCTCACAAATAGAGTAGGAATTCCACTTATCTCAATTGGTTGAAAATTTCACCCAACTCCCCTAGGATTTTGAAAGGTCCGACCTACCATGGTATACGTCCTTATCCCTCTATCTTTTATACTGGTTCCAGAGTAAACCTTTTATAATCCACTGTACAATATTGATTTATAAAATTAAATCAAAAACACCAAAGCACTTGACTTTGTAGATCGATTCTGATATATGTTTGCTTCTGAAGCTCCTTCCCAATGTGATTTTCGTATGTTGACGAAGATGCGTCATGTGTAAACAATCACAGTCCTTGGGAAGTCTCTAGGAAATTGGAGGTCCAATGTCTATCTTAGAATGTTTGCATTTCCTCTCTCTCTCTCTCTTAATCTCAATCTATGGAAGATTGGATTATCAAATGATTCTCCTACGTAAGGTCGATAGAAAGGAGTTTGAATGAAGGGGAATGCCTAAGGATTTTCTTATTGAAAACTCTCTCCCAGAGTCCAACCAAACTCATCAAGGTTTAGAGATATATAGGCAAACATAAAAATCCCGACTCTATGTCATTGATGGGTAGGTGTGGTTGATGGGTCGGTGCAGGCAAAGTGTCATAGCAATGTAACTGTTCCGCATTAGTTGCAACTCAAACGGATAGAAAACGGTCACTACCGATGGGTCAACAAGACTTGTAGTCGATGTGTCAGTCTTGTCGATTGTATCGACCTGAGGAAAAACCATGCAGACAAAGTTTCAAGTCCAAAAACTTGTCAAACCCAGGTTGACATGTCGGTACCATCGATAGGTCGGTCCTGGTACTCTCGATGAATCTGTTACATCGATGTGTCGGATCCTAAAGTACTATAGAATCCGAAGTCCAGAACTCATAATTGACCTAGATCGACGTGTCGTGTGCATCGTTGGGTCTGTATTTCCTTATCGATGTGTTGGTGCATCGACGGGTCTATCTCCCTTATCAAAGAGCACCTGGATTTTATAGTTTGTTCTTTCCAGAGACTACAATAAACTAGTCGATGTATTGGTGACCTCGATAGGTCGGTCCTGTCTTTCACCGAGGGGTTGGTGAACTTGATACATTTGAACTGATGGCAACCCCGAATGACTAAGGGATGAACTAAGTGATAATATAAACACTGGAAATTGACATATTTTACCTCTGTATCTAGATCATTTAGTCCTTGTTTTTGTGTGTTTCTGATATTTTTAATGGAGTTTTGGAGTTTTATAGATAAAATGGAGATGTCAAGGAAAAGAAGTGAAAATTGAAGAAAAGTGCAGGAAATTGGACAAAAGATCTATTTGGAAAATAAGAGGACCAACTCCATGTTCAGATGTAGGTTGTATATTGTCTCGTGCAATTTTACAATGTGACTCGTCAAAGGTTATAGCCAAACCTTAGGCAAAGTTCATTAGTTTTAAAGACATAATGTGTGCTACTTGGTGGCAAGTTGCAAACCCCATGATGATAATTTGGACAAGGTGTCATTTCCACACAGATTCCAAAATATGCAATGAAAATTTCCTAAATCAGACAACACACATGGGAGAGTCTGAAGTTGATAAAATGGCCCAGCTGAAGAGTAGTAGTGTTCAAAGCAGTACCCACCTCTTCAGACTTGTAGATGTCATAGCAGAGAAGCATGGGACTATTTTTGTTTCAAACAAAAGAACAACAATGATCTGCAAACAATCTGGAAAAAAAAATACAGCAGAAATGACTGATTAAAGAAAGAAGAAAATGTTAGAAAAGGACAATGGCTGAACCGAGGGGAAAGAAACAAACAAAACCAGCCAAAATTATAAGCAAGCAACACCATGTAGGTGCAGGATTTGTATGAGTAGAGGAGACCGCAGCTAAAGCTGTGCTTAATCCATACGTGAGACACCAATCTTGCAGTCTGAGTTGTGTATCTTCTCATCTCCAATGGTGACATGGAAAGGAAAAGAAAAGAGGAAAGTTGTTGCTGGCCAAATACAGAGAAATAATCATGAGAGCCAGCAGCGCCCAAGCAACACAAGAGGCGATGTGAAGCAAAACATCAACTAATTCAAAAAAGGTAAATCTATCTATTGAGTACCATCATGTAGCAACAAGAGAAGAAGTAACCAGTGTACAGAACAAGAAATTTGTAGGTCGAGTAGAGATTTGTTTAGAAGAGAGATCAAGAATAGAAGTGTCACTGAAAGGAGAGAAGAAAAAAAAGTGCCAAACAGGGAAGTGTTGCTGGCCGAATGTAGCAAAAGGAGGATTCACATGCAGATTCTATTGTAGGAAAATAGAGAAAAAATAGGAACTATGCAGCTGAACTGAAAATTGAAAATAAAGAATGCGACAAATTGAAGAATAAAAAAGAAATAAAAATAGAAAAGAGGAGAGGGTAGGTCATACCTGCCATCGATTGAAGTTGAAGTGGGTCCCACGCTGTAACGCCCCGCCCTTTTTTACTCGCCAAAAATCAGAGTATATTTTTCTTAAAATAACAAAGTGAGAGGGAACTGGAGCGTCACGACGTGAGCTAAGTCCAGGTTTTCAAACCTGACCCTTAACTGGCCAACGATATGTGTTCGTGGACCAAGTCCACTAAAACAGTTCACACATTATATAAATTAACTACGGAAATAACTTATGAATAGAAAACTATTCATAACCATGATATTAAAAGTAAGCAAGGAAGTCAATCACATATAAAGTAACTTAATGTCAAATATCCAAAATCATCAATCAACCATAGGAAGATAAACTAAATTATTACAATCCCAAAATGCTAAATATCTCAAATACATTGTTCCAAAATCAATATTAAATAAAGTAAGCATAAGCTGCCCAAGCTCTTAAGCTTGGCTCTCTTCACGTTCATTGTCCTTTCCATTTCCTGTTCCATCATCTAAAGGGTAGAGTAGGGCGTTAGTCAATGCGCCCAGTAGGAATTCCAAATAGGGTCATACACATATAGGATTAATGTAAAAATCAGAATAAGAGTATCATATTAGAAACTATAAACATATCAAAGTATCAAAATCAGCGCATGATAATCATATCTAAATCATGCTCATGTATATGTCAATGCCATGGGTGTCATATGCCAATGATCCCCCGCCCAATCTCCATATCAAACATCATACAAATCATAACAACATTTTCCTTGATATATAATGGAATCATATCAAGGTATCCCCTTGGCCATTTACGTCCGCAGTGTTTTGTGACGGCACCACCAGGTCATTGTTATACCTCTCCACGTGTGTTAATCGAAATTATTGATGGAACGTGGACTCCTCCCTCTGCGTAGGATTTTTGGACTGGTTATCCCGGAGCTCTCTGGCCCAAATTACGCCTTGCCCCTATCTAGCAATCCCGGATAAGGCCAATAAATCAATGATTCACATAGCTTTACATAAGCTAGTCTCAAGCCCCAAGTCATGTCCGGACAACTCATAACTTGGCTTCCTGCCCCATATACTCCCTCCCATGCATGCATGAGATCATGAATGCAACATACCATTTCATATCAAATCATATTGAAATTCAGTTCGTAAAACTTATACCATTTGATTTACCAAAATAAACATTGTACTGAAATAAAAACCAGTAACATATAAGATCCATATGCATCTCAACAAGGTAGGAATCCTACCAACGTCTGATTTTCCTAGTTTCGTAGAAATAATGCCAACGGTTGCGCGAATCGAACCTTGTTACCTTATCAAATCCAACCATATATATTAATTTGATTGTTTATTTCTATTTCCATCAATATTACATCATACCAGATAATCAGAGGTTTCTGAAAATTTACCCAAATATATAACATTATATTTCAGTCGACTGAATCAAGGATTCAGTCGGCTGAGACCTACCCGATTACTGTTCTCTGCTTTACCCGTAGACTTTCAATCGACTGAACTATATTTTCAGTCGGCTGAAACCCAACTCAGTACTGTTCTTTCCTTGACTCACTACCTTTCAGTCGACTAAATCACAGATTCAGTCGGCTGACTCTGAGTCAAACCCTTCGTATCCCTGGTTAATCCTCTTTCAGTCGACTGAATCAGAGATTCAGTCGGCTGACTTTGGACTAGATAAACTGTGTGTTCGTCCAGTGTGCATTCAATCAACTGAATCAATGATTCAGTCGACTAAATCATCAACAAGCTGATTACGTGTTTGTTAAGTATTCTTTCAGTCGGCTAAAACACATCAAATTGCATTGCCTATTTGTTACGTTTCCTTTCAGTCGACTGAATCACCAGATTCAGTCTACTGAAACTCCCAAAAACAGTTTTCTATTTCAGCCACCATTAGTTCAGTCGACTGAATCCCATATTTAGTCGGCTGAAACTCCCAGAAACTATATTCCGATCATCCAACACCAGTTCAGTCGACTGAATCCCAGATTCAGTCGACTGACTGTTTCTCAGTCTATTTTGTTTGATTATGTTGTACATCATTTCTCCATGGAATTTACTCCTAACAATATTTAAACATACATAATATCATACATGTAACTCTTATTGAGTTTATTCCACCCTCTGGCCAAAGCTAGAGCATTTTCATAATTCTTTCCATCTTTGGCTCATAATCTAGGTTCGAATATCACCTTCCCTTCTTATTTCAACCCCTTGATCAATCCATGAATGGATTCCCAACTTCCATGATCACACGACAGTTTGACCATTCTTGGAATCCATGGATTCGGCCACCCATGGCCAAGTCCATAACTTCCTTAATCTCATTCTTATCTAAATAAACATGGGACATACCTTTACCCGTCTCCTTCTTTCTCTTGCTCTGTCTTTGCTCCTTAGTCCTTCTCCTTCCTTGGTTCTTTAGCAAACCACTCTAAGTCCAGAGGTGTAGAAATTGAGAGAGAGAGAAGAGAGGAAAGAAATTTCCTTATTTGCAAGAATGAATTTCGGCCAAGGGGGTGTGAAGTGCCCCTTATGCTGGTGTCCCTTTGTAACAACCCATGCCCATTCATCTTTCCCCTTTACGTTTGATCTAACCAAGGAGTCTCTTGGCCAAACCAAGAAGACTCTTGGCTTAAACCAAGGTGCCTTTTGAGCTCCCAACATGTCCATTGGATTCTTACCCTTTGAGATGGAAACTTTCCATCTTTCCATCTCAACTCAACTCAACCTATCTCCACTTAATTTACTTGAACTCACTTTTCAACTCAAATCTATCCAACTCATTTTAATCCTCTTAATTTATTTGAATTCATTTGCCAACTCAACTAACACCTTAACTCATTTGAACTCATGCAACCCTTTAATGCCTTTGGTGGTTGACCAAGTCAACCATGACATGGTCGACCATAATACATGGCCCTTGGGGTCCCACCTTACCATGTCACTTACATGCCACCTCATGTGATGAGGTGGATTCATGCATTGGGTCTTAATTGGGTAGCTGACCCAATTAAATTAATCCTTACCCATTTGCTTCAAATCAGCTCGTCTATGACCCATTGGGTCCCAATTGGGTAATTGACCCATTTAATCACACTTACCTAATTATTCCAAATCGAATTCTATCCTTGATCCATTGGATCTTAATTGGGTTATTGACCCAACTCCTTTACCCATCTAAGGTCCATTTCATCCATAAATTTTAAATTCAATCAATTTAACAATTTAAATAGACAAAATCCAATATATTTATGCATTGAAAATTCCGGATGTTGCACATGCCTTGCTAATATTACCTCTTCCAACCTCTATAAATTGGATCCCTTTCCATTAGCACAATTTGAACCTGGATTAGAGAATTTCGAGTCTTTTGGAGCATTGGAGAAAAGGAGAATTAATAGAAGAATTTTGGAGTTTTTTTGTTGGTTAGTGTTTCATTTTTTTATTTTTTTCATTCTTTCGTAATTAGTTCTTCAAGTTTAATTTATTGTCTTGTAATTTAGTCCAATTAATGAGAGTAGAATTTCATGATGTCCTTTTCTTTTTATTTTTCTTAAATTCAATGCCAATGTGTGATTAATTTCAAGAATAAATTCAAAAATTCTATGAGTCTTCGTATTTTGATTTTTCTTAAAACCAAAGTTCCTATGTATTTTAATTCTTAAGTCCAATTTTTATTAATAATTGAAAGGCAGAAAACCTCTTAGAATTATGGTTTTCCACTTATTTATTTTTGTATGATGAAAATTTGATTTTATTTAACTCTTTTTATGGATTTATGTGAGAGATTATTCTAAGCTATTCAATGAAAACAGAAAAAATCTTTAGGATAAATAGAACTTGATATTTTCAGTCTAAGTCTCTTTTTAAGAGCAGAAAAACTTTTAGATTTGGAATTGCAAGGTGGAAATTTTATTTAGCTTAAGGCCGGATTTGAATTTTCTTAGTTTAATGGATCTCATAAATTTCATATTTAGAATTTTAATGGATGAAAATTTGAGTGCATGATAGATAATAAATATGAGCTACGTATTATAGGCCTTGATATTATTTTTAAAATATGGAAAATAAAGCCTCCATAATTCTTTGATCCAGTTCCACTGTAAATATGTGTAGAGGTAATTTTAGGTGTTTTATCTTTATTTTCGCTTATAAATTCAAAATTCTTGAAAATTGTGGAACTAGGTTGGCAAATTAATTTATCTCTTTTCCAGAAAATTTAAGTCTCCGAGGAGAGTTTAACGATAAGCACAGCCAGGTATGCTTCCAGGTAAGAGGAAGAGCACAATGGCAATCGATTTAAGCTTCCACTTATCCTTTCGGCTATTTACACTTTGGTGACAAAACTAGCCTAGACACAGTGCTTAAAGCAAAACTATTCACCAGTGAACTTAAAATAACTGAATTAGAGATGATGTATTGAGCATGAACAACCCTAAATGATGGTTCTATATTGATTTTAACATACAATGAATGAACCAATTTTACTAATCTTTTTGGATTTTTTTTTTTTTTTGAATGCAGGCCTAATCTAACAATGCAAGATTTAAAGCAAATATACAAACAATAATAAAAAAAAATTAATCTAATGCATGAACTAACACCCTAAATGCATGAACAAATTAAATATGCAATTTTTTTTTTATTTTGTATGCAAAATAAATGCAAAACAACCTAGTAAAACCTATATGAATGCATGAAAAATTGAAATTTTAAAGAAAGTGGTTTAGGCACTTACCTTGGCCTATAGTCGCTTTTGCAAATGTTTTTATATGCGTGGAATTCAGAACTCTTGCAAAATCAACAAACAAAACCTAGGTGGAGACACTAAATCACATAAAAATATGCATGAACCTAGATCTAGATGCAAAATTCCTACATCTACAACTAGTGGAAAGATTAAACTAAAAGAATTTTATTTTTATTTTTCCGTTTCAAACTCAAGTCCCCGGCAACAGTGCCAAAAACTTGTTGTGCAAATTTTAAATTTATAATTACTCGTAAGCGCACGAATCGAATTAGAGTATAAAGATATGCAAAGGCGAGGTCAAACCCACAGGGATTTGATTTAGAATGAACGGGAAAATAAATTAGAAAGCCTAATATTTTAACCTTAACCTAGTTAACAATTTTTTTAGGAGAATGATTGAATTGAAATTGCAAAATTAATTAAAACAACTAAAAACAGAGATTAAATCAAGTGAGAGAAATTACTAAGGTATCGGATTCCACCACCATTAAATCCATAATATTCCAATTATTTATTTATTAATTTCCAATTTTAAGAGATTTAAACAGTCAAGCACATTAATATGGTGTTCAAAAATTGATTTCCCTTCGCTTAAAAGTGTAAATTCTAAGCATTCAATGTATCCTATTTTAATTCAAAATACAATGGATCAAAGTATTAATCTAAGCATCCAATGTATTTAAATTAAAATAAAAGAAAACAATGAATCAAAGGGTTTACTTTTATTCAATTAAAAAGCAAGCATTTAATTAATTAGATATTAATATTAATAACAAAAAATATATGGCATTGATGGTAAAAATAATTAGCATCTATTAATTTGATGAAGCCAAAATCATAAATAATCAAACACACATAATTTGGAAATAAATTAATTAATTAAAGAAAATTATTTCATTAATGGGGTTTCATCCTCAACCTCAGTACAAGAAATTAGCCAGACATTATGAAATTAAGAACAAAAAGAGATAAGAAAAATAAAACCCGAGCCATGTCGGAGATCCCGAGCCAATTGCCTCAAGCCCTCTATCAGCCGAGTCTCTCCACTGTCTTTGTCCGGCTCAAGTTCTTCTTGGAAGAGGGTCTCTCAATTTATAAAGGTGTGGAGCTATAAATTTAGCAAGGCATGGGACCCACTTCTATTTTCTTTTCTACATGAATGGGCCGGATTTTCTTTCTTTTGCATTTTCTATATTCATTACAGGGTACTTCTCTTTTCAGAAGCATATCCCTACTTTCTCTCTGTTTAAACAACACCTTCTTCCTATCTAGTGATTCGGCCAGCACCTCCTTCTCTTAATCTTCTTCTATTTTCTATTTTTCCTTGTCTTCATTCATTGGAGCAATTTTCTATTTTTCCTTGTCTTCATTCGTTGGAGCATTGCACCAATTCTGCTGCACATGGCCTGCCTCCTTCTTTCTCTTTCTAATTTTATTTCCTTCTATCTTTTCATTCTTATACACCAACGTGCATTGCTGGAATCTTACCAGCAACATATATTTTTTTTTATTTCTATTTTCTGTTTTTCTTTTACAATGCTCTAGACATCATCCATACAACAGACCCATTTATCTCTCTTTTGAATCAGTCGAGTTTTCTTCTCTTGACACAGTCTTGTTATAGAGCAGCGCTAGCTATTATTCTTTGATTTTTCTGGGTTGGTGTAAACTTCATTTCCGAGTTAGAATCAGATCCAAGGTTCGAATCTTTAATGCACCAATCTATATACACACAAAAATGCACTAATCAAACCAAATTAAATAAAATTGTGATACTAACATTAATAATTCTAAATATAAAATATATTACAATAATAATATAAAATAAACAAATTTCAAGAGCTAACTAATCTAATATTTAGAGGTAAAATTATCATTTTTCAGTGCTTATCATAATTAACGGTAATGTACTGACAGGTTGGTTGCACCGAAGGGTCGGTGACTAGAAATGTTACCGTTACAATTCCAACCGGTGTGCATTAATTGCACTCCCAACGACAATATTCTTTCCGAGTCGACATGTCGTTGTTGTTGATGGGTCGACACTTATGGTACCGAGGGGTTGGTTTATACAAGAGCCTCGTTCTGGTGCAAAACGTGCTTGACAGTAGTTCAACTCTAGAAACCTGTTACCCAGAACGACCTGTCGCCCATTACCGAGGGGTTGGTCCTGGTACTCTCGATCGGTCTTTTATAGCCGATATGTATGTTTCTTCGAGAGCCCACATGAATTCAGAGTTTTAAAACTCAAGATCTTGATCGAGGAGTCGTTGACCACATGGGGTCATTTCAGCCTTTCACCGAGGGGTCGGTGCATATGAGACTCTTGATCAGAAGCATACTCAGAATGATAGTTTAATGTTCCAGAACCTATGTCAATCTGGCCAACTAGTCCTTGACCACAATGGGTCGATCCTGATTACACCGAGAGGTCGGTGAGATAGACTGGTCGTGTTGATAGTGAAACCAAATACATATTTCCAAGTTAGGTTCCAATTCACTGTCAAACATCCTCTCTAGGCTTTTTATGAATTAACCATTTGTTTCTCTAAGCGTAGGAATAGTCCTCTCTGAGGTGTGGGTACCACCTAAAGTCATTTATAGCCATATTACATGTTTTGTGATTGCCATAGTGATGAGCTCCAATCAAGTAGAGTGTGATCTTCATTCTTGATCACATTAGATCTTTAAGCTTCTAGCAAGTGCTTCTTTCCGAGTTATGGAATTGACAAACAAGGAACTTGGCCAAGCCGAGGACACTATCAACTACCATCCCGACCCAACCAACTTGAAAACTAAATATGCCCAACCCTACCCTAACTTACCCCAACCATTTACGGCGGGTCTTGTTCCACACACCACTCGATCCGAACTAAACAACCAGAACATCTACTCCCGGTGCAACCGGTCACCGCGATGGGATCTGTTTCCCAACCCGTCACCATCTTCTTTCTTCGCGGTCAAGATCTATTCCACGCTGGAGTCGGAGGACAATGTCTTTTCAACTTCCTTCACCACCATACGTCACATCAAATGCGTTCACAATGCCAACATTTATTGTCAAACCATTCGCCCTCTCTTCCAACACTACCAGCCACCGACATCTGAATTACCTCCCTTTCCAACCCTCTATGTTTCTTCAATTCAGAACTCAGTCGATTAATTCCCTAGTTTTCTCACACGTTACTTCTTTGTTTCCCTTTTAAACACACATTTGTTGTGCGCGATCGGTAGCATCTCATCCACCAACATCCTTTTCGAACAAGAGGTTCGCTGAATACTCTTGTATGTTTGGCCTGCCGTCAAATGGATGCCAACAACTTCAGCTGTGCCACATGTCTATATAATCTCTATCAGTGGTCCATAACATAATTCCCATGTACGTGCATTTTTTTTAATTTATCCAAGAACAATCTCACAAGTGTTTCAGCAGCCATTGGAACTATTTGGCACCATCCATCTGGAATTTTTTATTCGGTTAATGATCTTCACCAGAACTGGCTGGCTCTGGCCCGAGGTGTGGTCGTGCTATGCTCTATTTGTTCTTGCTGAGCTCTGTTCATTGCTGCCCTCATCATGGGCTGATCTGCCTGACCCGGGTTGTGGGCTAATTTTTTGTACCATCTTTGGGATTCTTTTTGAATGAATAACTCACCTAACCATTTGTTTAAAAGAAAAACTTCCAAAATACCCAACGGATTTTGCGATGCCGAACTTTTGAACACTTTGTTTCCTTTCAAGTTCAGACCATTAAACTCGTTTAACCCATTCAGATTCAAAATATCAAAACCAGCTTGGCCTAAAGCCTCATTCTTCAACAAAAAAATCAGGCAATTAAGTTTTAACTCGCATAACCTATCAGTAAGGCTCGATTATTTAGGATACCTCTTCGAGTCAAATTTTCAAACTCACCCAGTTTGGCCCAAAGATAAGAACTCATCGAACCTGACGTCGGCACTTTATCTTCTTGGCAGCGTGCCCAAAGATAAGAACTCATCGAACCTGAAGTCAGCACTTTATCTTCTTGGCAGCGTTAGGATGAGGGGCAAATTTTAAAAGGGTTACCTCTGAGTAGGGGTCACCCTTGAGTAAAGGTCGAGTAGGGGTCACCCTTAAACAGGGGTTACCCTTATCTTGTTTGATAATTGCAGTGGTAAAGTAAGAACTGACCCTAAGGGTAAAAAATCTCGTTTGGTAAATATAAGCAGGGGTAACCTATTATATTAATAATTTTATTAGAATTAATAATTTTATCAAATTCAATATAATAATTTTTTTTTTATAAAACATAATTATTAAGTAATATTCAACAATTAAAAAAGATTTTAAATATTTTTGCTCTATAGATGCAAAAAGGGGTAATATATTAATAATTTTATTAAATTCATATAATATAAAAAATAATAAAACATGATTACTAAATAATATTCATCAATTAAAATACTTTTGCTCCATATGTGCAAAGAGAGGAGGTAAAGAGAGGTAATATATTAACAAATTTATTAGAATAGATAATTTTATTAAATTCATATAATATAAAAAATAATAAAATATAATTATTAAATAATATTTATCAATAAAAAATATTTTTCTATAAGTTCAAAGAGGGGTAAAGAAGGGTGAAGATGGTTTAAGAAAGGTACTAGGTGCAAAAAGGGGTAAAGAGGGTTTAGAGGGGTAAAGAAGGGTAATATGTGCAAAGAGGGTTTAGAGGGATAAAGAAGGATAATATGTGCAAAGAGTGGTAAAGAAGGGTAATATGTGCAAAGAAGGGTAAAAAGGGTTTAGAGGGGGTAAATAAGGGTAAAAGAGGGTAAAGGAGGGGTAAAGAAGGGTAAAGAAGATTTATTAGAATTAATAGTTTTTACTCAATTTATATAATAAAAAAATAAAAAATTATTAAATAATATTCATCAATTAAAAATATTTCAAAATATTTTTGCTCTATGGGTGCAAAGAGGGGGTAATGAGGGTAATTTATTAACATTTTTTATTAAATTCATATAATATAAAAATAAATATAATTTTTTTAAAAATATAATTAATAAATAATATTTATTAATTAAAAATTATTTTAAAATATTTTTACAAGGATAAAAAAGGGTAAAAAGGGATAAGACTTTAATGAAAAACCCCGTACTCTGAAGGATATTCATAAAAGGAGGCTTGCGTTGCTCAAGACGGTCTTTAACCCCATACAAACGCAGCCCTTGTAGCCCTATGAATTCCAGAAATCCAAATAACGCTACTCTTTCCTGCTTCGTTCTACTACGAGCAACAACTCCCAGTCATCTCCGTGGGCTTCTCTGGCTAAACCAGAGCCAGAGCCTCTCTCCTCACATGCACTGCTTCCAGAAGAAATACAGCTAGTTTCACTATCGTCGTCTTCTCTCCTCTCCTTTGTCACTTGTGTGATATAAGCTTCAATAGCCAAGCCTTTTCGGTAAAAGGGATACTTCCGTCTCTCTCTGGTTGACGCTCTCCTTCAGTCCCTCACTTCCCTCTCTATCACCTTGATTTGGAGCCCAGCAAGTATACCTTCATCCTTCCTTTCTCCATTCCCAGGTAATCTATTCCTTTTAAATTTAGTTCATTAAATTAATTTCTAAAATGTTTTTGATTTCAAACTGATTTACTTGATTTAAATTGGTTCTGAAAATAGTTTGGGGATCTCTCAAAAAAAACTGAAATTTTAAATGGGTTTTAAAACCCATTGTCTCCTTCTACCTTCCTCCTTCCCCAATTCGTTTCTGCAGGTAGGCTTTTTTCTTAAATTATTTTATTCATTTGATATTTTATCAGTTGGAAAATTAGTTATAAAAATCATTCTTTAGTTTTGAATTTAGTCAGAAAAAAAAAAAAAAAAGAGGAAGAAGAAAGGGAAGAGAGCAGAGAGCTCTCTCCACTCTCTTTTTCGTCTCGGCCGACACCCACTCATGTCTTCCTATAGATTTCAAATGGTTTTTAAAAAGTAATTATAAAAATAAGTGTTATTAATTATGGTTTGATTATATTTAATACATTATATGTGTTTAATATTTTAAAGAGAGAGCGTAGAGATGAGTCTCTCATCTCCTCTCCTCTACTTGCCCACCCACTGTTTGAGAAAATGCCAATTGGAGATAATGGCTTATCTTTTGATAATTTCTAGTTACATAGAATACATCCTCACTTGTTATGGATGCACATTTTACATCTTTCCCTCTTTCAGCATGATAGCTATACATCGCTAACCCGGACCCAGTTCAATCCAAAAATCAATTTTTGATTAAGAACTCAACTTTAAGGTAGGAGGCATGAAACTTTTCGTTTGTGGATAAATTTCCAACTGAGTATTTTTATTTAATCCCACATGCAATTGATTCTTTTATGCTTTATGTGGAGATTTTAGATATGTTTTTTTATCTATTCTACATGATTATGGTGTGTATTATTGATACGTGATATCGTAGTGTTAGGTAGATGCACGGTTTGTTTAGTTCAATATCTGAATTTAAAGCCTTTGACTTAAATTTTTTTCCCCATTCCCAGAAATTGTCAATATGTTCTCTTGGAAATGGATTGATGAGAAAATTGAACTGGAAGGAGACATTTAAATTCTCATACATAATCGTCTTGAAACAGTGAATCTGTTGATAACCAAGTACCTGTTGTTGGTATCCTGGTTGGAAGATAATTGTAAAATACCATGCACCTTTTCATTAGTGCCTAAATGCAAGGGCAATCTGTAAAATGAAAGGGGTAACTAAGTGTTTTCTTTTAAATTACCGCCAAGATGAGTTGTTTGCTCACCAGTCAGGGTGATCCAATGAGGAGGCTTAACCTGGTTGAAATAAGTTGGTCTTGCTGCCCATGGTCAGGATCAGTTGTTGGATTTCAATGACTCCAAAGGTCCAAGGCCTACTGTTGTTTACAACTTTCTTTTAGTATTTTTATTGTCTTAAGTCAGTTCCAGTAGACTAGAAATTCCAAACATGCCTGAATGCAAGTTTATGTTGTTGTTTAAAGGGGCCAACACCAACATTTTGTTGCATTTTGGGCCCAATCTGATGCAGTTTTAGAATCGAGGTTTAAACCCCTGCTTAGAATAAGTTTAGGGTTGGTCTTTACAATAGTTTAAGCGGGAATTACATGCCTTTTATTCAGGCTATGTATAAGTTTCTTCAAACGATGGCTTGGTTGGCAAATATGTGACTGTCAAGACCTGCGATCGACGTACTTGAATCCTCGTAGTTTTGTACATTCCCTCGACAATTCGTTATGGGTAGAAGTTTTATAGGTTTGATTTTCTACCTTTGGGTAGACCTGCTTTTGTGTTTAAGAATGAAACTCACGAATGATATTTAAGATTAAGAACATTGATATCTTGAGATACTGACAGGACTGCCATGCATCTATCATCATTGTATAAGTGTGATGGGTTTTTTTTTTTTTTTGAGCAGTAAAGAAGAAGTTTTATTAAGAATAAGCAGATACAAAACAAGAAGAAGAAACAAAAAGGTCTAAGAGACTTAGACCAAAAGAACAACTATACACAAACCACCAGAAACACAAAGAAAACCCGCTCCAACAAAAAACTAATCTCCAGGAAATCTGAAAACCCCACGAGTCGTGCCATCCACGCCGTTCTTTGTAAAGTAGTCCGCCACACCATTAGCAGAGCGACTGATGTGGATAAAAGACACCTCCAAACCCGCAGTTAATTCCTTAATCTCCCTAACCAAAGTAATTAATCTCCAATGAGGTCGCTTCAAGCCTTTAGCCTATTTAATTGCATTGGAAGGGTCACTCTCAATCACTAAATTCCCCCTCCACCCAAAATCGGCTCCTAAAGACAGGGCTCTCCTAATGCTAAGAAGTTCAATCTCATTAGACTTCACGATCCCCACAGATTCAGAGAAGGCCAATCGCGTGGACCCCAAATGATCCATTAGAACCACCAATCCCAGCTGGACCCGGTTTACCCCTAGAGGCCCTATCCACATTAAACTTCAACGTACCAAAGGTCGGAGGGGACCAATCTAAAAGGTTCTTGTGAATCTGAGGGCGAGACATTAAGCCCCCTTCCCAACATTGAATAAGGTCAGAGGCTTTAAGATCACTAAAGGCCTGATGTGAGCAAAGCCAGACACACAAATCCCTTTTTGCTTTCTGAATGAGATCCCTAATTTCCATATTCTTTCCTTCAAAGATCCTGGCGCTCCTTTCCTTCCAAATAGACCAAAGGACCACGGCAGGACAGTGATCCAGGCCCACTTCCTTCTGCGGTTATAATTAGGGATGAACCAGGAACTCGCCAGACCCTCCAAAGATCTAGAAGAAACCCAAGAAACACCCATAAGATCCCAAAAGTAGATCCACAATTTCTAACTGAGAGGATAAGAAGCAAAAAGATGGTCAACAGTCTCATCATCTGTAATAGCTCGGAATTTTTAAATCAATATATATGTGGCTATTACTTATTTTAATGATGGAAATTGGGAATTTTGATGGAATAAATGTTTAAGTGGATAAAAAATTTGGACAAAGGCCCAAGTATGGTCCAATGGACCATGGATTGGACTAAATTCATTTAAATGTTCAATGATGGTTAATTGGGCCAAGGATGGTCAAATTGGGCCCAATATCCATTTGGGACCCAATGGGTCAAGATGATTTAAGCTCTAAAGTAAATAGGTAGGAAATAAATTTAATTGGGCTATGGGCCCAATGGTGATCCAATAAGTGGGAATGAATTGAATTGGCTTAAATCACCTAAGTTAGTGGTGAAATGATCAATATGGCATAACCAAGTGGGGCCCACCTCCACCTCACCAAGTGAGGTGGCGTGTGGACCAAGGCATAGGTGGGGCCGACCATCAACCATGGATAAGTCAAAGGGAATTAAGGAGGATCTAGTGAATTAAGTTGAATTAATTAATGTGAAAATCACCTAAGTTAATTTTAATTAGACCAAGGTGACATGGCCGAATGGGACCCACCTCCACCTCATCAAGTGAGGTGGCGGGTAGGCTAGGAGTTAGTGGGGCCGTCCACCATGGTTGACTTGGTCAACCATGGGTGGATTAATGGAGAAGAATCAAGGAGATTAAAGGGGATTAAATAGGAATTAATTAACCTAAGTTGATGATCCAATTAATTAAATGATTAGGTTAGTCAAATTGGGTCAATTGGGGAGTCAAAGGGATAAGTCAATGGGTGGTTTCATCTCATTGAAACCACCCAAACCACTTAAAGAAACACAAACAAACCATGGGCTTAGGGTGGTGGTTTCATCTCAACCACCACCACTCAAAGCATGATGACCCATACCCCTCCATGATGATGGTCAAATGGTCAAGATGGAAGACCAAACCACCCCATCTCAAGGCACCAAAACCGTTGGCTTGGTGGTGGTTTCGTCCCAACCACCACCACTAAGGCATGTAAGCCCATGCTTGGTTGGTGGAGGGAATGATGGTGGAGTGTAAGCTTAGTCAACCAAGATGAGATGGGTTTCATCTCATTTCTCCATTCCATTTCCATCTCCCTCTCTCCCTCCCTCTCCAAAACCGTCCCTCACTCTTACAAGGAGAAAGAAGAAGAAAAACTTAGAAGAAAAGAGAAGAAAAATTCAAGCATTGGCCAACCACCTCAAGACCAAACCTTGGGATAGTTTTTCCCATCCTCACCTCCTTTCCCTCTCTCAAACCCACTCCATCATTAGCCGCCCCAAACCTTGATGATCTCATTTTGATCAAGCACATCTTGACCAAAGATCAAGAAGAAAAAGAAGGAGAAAAGGCTAAGGATCCAAGTGGAGAAAAAGAAGTCGGAGGAGCCGTCGGATTGGTAAGTAATTCTTAAACAAGATTTTACATTTGTTAAGGGTTAAAAAGGAAATCATGGAATCCATTTCTTAGATTAAATGATGGCCAAAAATGTTATGGGCCATGGATCTAAGATCCATCCAAGGAAGGGATGAGAAATGGACAAAATGGATAAGATAGGTTAAGAAAAGAAAAATAAAGGAATGATAAGGACACTAGGTAATTAAGGTTTTCTTAAGCATGGAAAATGGAAAAATGGATTTTTGAAGGAATCATGGACCATAGGGTTCGGCCATACCATGGTAGGTGATTAAGTAAATGTTAATGGGGTTTTTAAGGATAGAAGCCATGGAAGGTGGTTAATAATTTTTGAGGATTTTAATGATTAAAGGTTAGTGATTTTTATAAGGATTTTAAATAAGGAAAATCATGGGAGATGTAAATGGTTTTTATGGCCTCAAAAGGCATGGATGAAGATGAACCATGAACCACCATTGCCGAACCCTATGGTGATGTATTTGTAAATTTAATGAGTGTAAAAATATGGAAATTAATGAAGAAGGTTGATAGTTTTTTAAGTGGATTTTTAAGCATTATAAATAATGTTTTAAAAATAAAACCATGGACCATGGGTTCGGCATGGTGTATGGCCGAACCCCATGGAGAGATTTTGGTGAACTTGGGTATTTTGGAACCATGAAATGAATGGAGAATATAGTTAAGTTAATGGACTCAAGATGTGGTTAAGAATGATGATTTAATGCATGATGTGAACCCCCTCATGGGAGGACTTATTGTGGATCTAAATGTGGTGAAATGGGTCCATGGAAAAATAAGAAAAAGACATCATGGGTTCGGCCATGGCGTATGGCCGAACCCATGACCCACTTGTAGGTCAATTTATGGGCTAAATTTGGAATTATGCATGTGTTTAGATGAATGGAAATTAGGCTAAGTTAAGGGCTGATTTTTAATAATCTTGTAACATGGTTGATGGGTCATTAATGGATCTAAGTTTATGGATCAAAAATGTGATAAATGATCCAAGAGAAGTAAGGAAATTAACATCATGGGTTCGGCCATGGTGTATGGCCGAACCCATGACCCAATTGTGAACCAATTGATGGGCTAAGATTAAGGTCTATGTATATGCTTTAATTAATGGGAATTAGGTTAAGTTAATGGCTGATTTTTGAATGGTTGTATCTCAGGATTGGTGAGTCATTAATGGATCCAAGATCATGGATCAATTATGGGCCTAAGAATGGAGAAATAAAATGAGAACTTAACCATGGAAGGAGTAGTGGCAAAACCGTAAATATGGGCCAAAATGAAGAACTACCATGGCCGAACCCCATGGGAGATGATCATGGACTTAAGTGCATTTAAGACGACCTTAGATGTGGATCATTGAAGCGTAGGGTTGATGGATTTTTTTTGAAACTTACATAATTAAAGGATTAATGGACTAAATGGACCCACAAACCTAGATAGTGAGGTTCGGCCATGGGGTATGGCCGAACCCCACTAAGGCATTTATTAGGGGCTTAAACATGGGCTGATTCATTGATGTAAAATAAGGTATCGGACATCGCAAGTGGTGCGCGATCGGTGACCGGATTTGTGGATGGAAAATGTAAAGGAACGTTAGTCGGTATTCGGTAGGATTCCTACCTTATTATAAGTCATGGATTATGTGTTGTACGATTATTTTCCTTTATTTATTTTGGTAATCATGTGATTGTTTAAGATGGGTTTTAAGGCTATGAATTATATATTGTGGCTATGAATTATATATTAAGGCTATGAATTATATATTAAGGTTATGAATTATATATATTACATAGCATATTGCATTTACATCTCATGCATGGCATGGGCGGGAAAATAATGAAACCGGAGTCCATGCTCCGTCTGGGCGACCGAGAGGCAAGCATGGGGATATCTTGATGTGTTTCATCCATCAAGAGGGATATCTAGTGTTGATCATATCTTGATGAGGCTTTTCCATCAAGAGGGACATGGCACAATGATGGTATGGATGATGGGTGAGAATCATGACATAAGACACCCATGGCATGTCATTCATTTTATGGTGTTATTATATTATTGCCTATGTGCTTGTTACCACTAATCCATGTGTTGGCCCTACTCGGAGTCCTACTGGGCGCGTTGTCTAACGCCCTACTTCTACCCTAGCTGATGACGCAGGGGACGGCGGAATCGAAGGACGCGACGGGAGCCAAGCCTAGGAGCTTGGGGAAGCGGGCTAGATAGTTTACTTAAATTTATTTTGGAAATGTAATTTGAGTAACTTAGCTCGTCGGACTGTAATAATTTATATTTCTTGCTATGGTTTAGACTTTACTTTTGGACATTATGATTTGAGGTATTTCAGTAATTTAAGTAGTGTAATCTTCCTTGCTATCTAAAATTGGTAAGATAGTCTCTATTATAATTTCCGCATTAAGTTATATTTCGCGAGCTTACGTCTACGTGTGAACCGTTCTCGTGGACTTAGTTCCGCGCACACGTAGGGTTGGCTAGTTAAGGGTTGGGCTTTAGAAGCTCGGACTTAACTCGCGTCGTGACGTCCCGCCTCTTTGTCACTCTTTATTTAAAAAAAAAAAAAATAGACTCTGATTTTAGTGAAAAAGGGCGGGCCATTGCATCATCCAAGCCACAAAGGGGACAACTGATGTCACTATCATCACCAAGCAAACCTCTACGTTTCAAATCAGCTGTTGAGCACTGAAAATTACCATTTTTACCCTTTAATTTTGGATTAGTTAGCCTTTGATTTGAGAATATTAGATGCGTTTAATAGAGTTTTTAAGTTTTGCAGTGTATTTGTGAGAATACAAGAAAAATGAATTAAAATAGAGAAAAGTGGGCCATAGTCCTATTTTTGGAAAGTTTATAATTTTTACCACCTAATTTGACTTGGAATTATTGTAAATTATTATAATTCAGATCCGGATATGAGAGTTTGAATTATAATAATACTTTTTAGATTGTGTTAGATTATAAAGGTGGTAGAAATTTATGAACACACAAATGGACCCACTGTTCGAATCTGAAGCCTGAAGACAAAGTCTGCAATTGGAAGCCAATGAGCCAAAGTCCACCAGTATTCCGGGCTAGATAAAAGTCCAAGTATGGGATCGAAGTCCAAAAGACCAAGTGGGACCAGTGAATTTCGTTTGAAGGATGGTGCCTTATATGTAAAATTCGGCGTTTGAAAAAGACAGTGGATTTGCATAAAAGATAGTGGATTTGAATAAAAGACAGGGATAATGATAAAAGAGTTTGAATCAAAGGAGAGATAAGAAAGAGAGGGATAAGGAGGAATAGAGATAAGGAGATGAAGGAGTTAGCTGATCTCAACAGAGAGAAATTTTGAATTTGAATGGGTCTCTCTTGGCTGAATTTGAAGGGTCCCTTATCTTATCTCTTCTGACTCCTATAAATTGATGGCTTTTGATCCATTGAAAGTTGAACCGGGTAAGACATCGAAGGGACTGAAGTTGGACGACCAAAAGACAAAAGAGAAAAATAAATAATTTCTTGTAAGTTATTTTATTTATTTTTATGTAAAGTCCAAAAGAATTGTATTTCAGTTCTGAATTTTTAAATAAAATTCATGGCAGTTTGTTTAGATATAGGCTATTCCCAATTATTAAATATTTAATAATGATGGTTTTTTAATTTATTTTAATTCTTTTTAAAAACTTTATGAAACAAATTAATTTGAGGATTTTTCAAGGAAAAGTGGAACTCCTTTTAGGATCAGTGGGACTTGCCGTCTCTCCAGTCTAAGGTTCTTATCAAGAACGGTTGTTTTAGATTTGGGGAAACACAAGTTTAAAACCCGCTCAAGCCTAAGGCTTGATTTGAAAAATTCCGATTTAATGGAAGACATAATTATTCTAATTAGAATTTTATTAAATAAGAAACTTGAATTATATTTAATAATTCCAGAATATTTCATAGTCTGGGCCATGTTTTTTTTGTTTTTAAATCAGATAACATGCCACTTCGATGTTTGACCCGATTCCATTGTAGATTATTTAAACAATTTATTTATTCTTGATTTAATTTTTTTTTTCTCAAAAATTCATCAAAACAATTTATTGTTCTAAATTAAGATGATAACTATATGTTTTAGAAAACTATTTCCTTAAATCACATTTTTAATGGTGTCATTTTCTATTTTATACATATATTTTGTCGGTTTCCCTTGGGTACGACCTCGCACTCATACTCTATACTATAAATTGGTTCGTACGCTTGCGAGTAAATTAAAATTCACATCAAGTTTTTGGCGCCGTTGTCGGGGAAATCTCGAAATAAATTGTGTGCTATTAGATTATGTGATTTTTGAAAATAAATCTAATACTGCAGATATGTCTTAATTTAGAATTTTATCTAACTTGGGAATTTTTTTTTAAATTAAAAAAAAAAATTTTAAAAAAATTGAAACAAAATTTTGATTTAATGGGGTGGAGTCCAATTTTCATAACCTTGACTTGATTTAAATTTTTTTTTTAGGTTGCAAATATTATATTTCTTCCATTAGTTGTAACTTTAGGATAAGTGCACTTAGATTAGTATTATGCATTTTATTTATTTATTTATTTTTAATTATTTTTTATTTATTTGAATCAAAATCTTCACCAAAGCTTTTATTGTCTGTTTTGCAGGAATTTTAATTATGTTGCGCTTAAAAACCAATGGAGATATGCACAACACGCTAAGGATCTTTAAACTGCACATTTAAAAAAAAAAAAAATTACTGAAAATACGCATAAAAGGCTAAGGTGAGTGCCTAATTTTTTCTTTTTATTTTTTATATATCATGCATTCATATAGATTTATTTAGGGTGTTCTTTATTTTATTTATTGCTTGTATTTAATCTGTCAATGCATCTAGGTTGTTAGTATTCATGCATTAATTTAGATTGTTTTATTAATGTTTGCATATTTGTTTGAATGTTGTATGGTAATTTAGGACTGCATTTTCACAATACTTAGAAAAATAAGATTAGTAAAATTGGTTCATGCATCTCCCTAATAAAATCAATTAAGGAACCATTAGGCTAGATTTTAGGGTTTCATGCTCAATAAAAACCTTTTCAATCTAAATTAATTTTTGTAACCGGTGAATATTTTTTCTTCAATCATGGTGTCTAGGATTAGTTCTGTCACCAAGGTGTAAAGAGCTTAAGGATAAGTGAAAACTTTAGAAGATGCCGTGTGCTCCTCCACTTACCTGGGAACTTACCTGGCCATGATTGTGGTTAAACTCTCATCGGAGACTTAGATTATTTGGAGAGAAAAGTAGGAGCCAGTCTAGAGACCTAGGTTAGTTTAGGTTTTTATTTTTAGTTTTACGTCATTTATTTTGTTTGAATTTGTTTTGGTTTTGTTTTGTCCTTGTTGGTGAAAATGAGTGTTTGGAGACGCGATTCAACCAAGCGATTGGTTAGAATTGAGTCCTCAAATTGTGAACATCCCGTCAGTCATTAATCCATTATTGGCGACAGTAGGGTCTGTGGGGTTATGGCAATTTCAAAGTTAGAACCTACATTAGAACCCAATCGTTGTAACCATGGTGAGGAGAGTCTGACCAATGGGGGGAAGAACCTAATTCTTGAGGGGAATGATGAGGTAAATCCTATCTTTGAGGAGAATCCTATCTAGGACTTTCCTCCGTATGACATGAACAATCCATTGGATTTTACCAGATATGTAAAACCGGGAGCGTACTTAAGAGTAAGATATTTTGCAGGCCCTCAATTTGAAAATGATTTACGTTCCATTATACCATTTCTTCCCTACATAGAGCCACTCAAGTCACCTAAATCACCATAATCACCATCTTAGGTCAATTGTTGTGTCCGTCAATCTAGAGTCAGTCTCGTTTAGGATTTTTGTTTTAGGTCCATTATGAGTAAACCCTTTTAAATACACTTGAACCTTAATTAACATTGTTCCAAAAAAATTCTAATTTACACCTGATCATTGTGGATTAATAAACATTGAGGACAATGTCAAATTTAAGTTTGGGGGTATCAAAATGGGATATACTAGTTGAGTCCAATAAAAACAAATTGAGTCCACTAAAAGATTTTGAGAGTAAAAAAAAAAAAAATTTAAAAAAAATTAAAAAAAATAACAAATAAAAAAATAAATCAAGGGAAGAGTAAGTGAACACTGAGACTACCCGTTGTGAAAAAAAAAAAAATTGTTGAGTTTAAGTGATTTTTCAGCATTAATAGGTAAATAAAAATTTTTATATCATACTTTTTCGATAATATTTTTATAGGATTTATATTCGGAATAAATTTACACAACCATATTTAAATTGAGTTAGAAAAGAAAATTTTTCATGAGTCTAGTATTAAACAAAAGAATACTAGTGGAGACTTAACCCAGTAAGCTTTAGAGCCTTTCAATTTTTCTGAGGGATTTAAGTCAATCCATTTTTCTTTCTGAAGCGCATTAAGTCGTTGTGGATCTCATCATTCTTCAATTTTGGTCATATTATTGAAAACGCCATCAAATTTGAGTTAGTACATTTGAAATTTTTTAGACTTTATTTAAAACAAAGAAATCACTATATAAAACTTATGATATGATTTAGGCTATTTTTTTATCGTTTGAACCTTCATGCCTGCTTATCTTTGGTCAAAATTTATCCTGATAGTTTCCAGTTGAGCCTTTAAGTTAGCATGTTTTCTTGATCAACCATGTTTATCAAACCCAACTCCGATTTTGGAGTCTGAGCCTCATTAAAAATATATCTTGACCTATTCATAAAAAAGGTTAAAGATGACAAATATTGGGATGATACTAAAAAACAAGGGCACAAGAAAGTAAAAGAAGAAAATAGCACAAAAAGAAAGGAACATCCTGACATCAAAAGAAGGATATGAAAAAAAAAAAAGATGAATATTTTGAAAAGTGCTGAAAAGAAAAAAAAATAGAGGAAGAAATATCCCGTCATATATCTTAAAGACCTCTAACCTTTTGATCAAAATATTTATTCTTAGAGTCTTATTATCCTTATTTGATTTGACCTGGTCCTAAGCCTCGTTTCGTCCCATTAGAAAGTCCTATTGATCTTAAATTGAAATATGGTATTTCATGTGGAGAATAAAGGAAGAAAAATGATAATGTATAACTCAACGTTCTCATGAAAGTGGCGTCTATTCATGAGATCCAACAATTATTTTCTTTGTCATGTACCGTCTTTCTAATACATATGTGAGAAATTTTGAATTTGAATACACAAACTCCTCTCACATATACCTTTGAGAGAAAATAATCCAACCTCTGAGCGTTAATCTTTCTGAGAGATATCTAGTGAGGTTTGAAGTCAAAGCGTATTTTCCGATGTTGGGTACGAAACTTTTGTCTATTTGGAAAAGAAAACTAATTTTAATATTGGCTAAGCACACACTACACTCCGAATATAAGTCTTATAAAATAAATTTTGGAATCGTATGATGTCTAAATCTTTATGAACTTGTTTTTACCGAATTTAAAACTAAGACTATACAAAATTGATGTTTGTGGGGTAACCTAGGGGTTTAAAGGCTTATTGCATACGCTAAATGCAATCGAGAGTGCCAGCGACAGTGGTGTAGATTATGATTTGAATGTCTAGTTTTTAGTTTTTGTTTTGCTCGAGGACTAGCAAAATCTAAGTTTGGGGGTATTTGTTGAGCACTGAAAATTACCATTTTTACCCTTTAATTTTGGATTAGTTAGCCTTTGATTTGAGAATATTAGATGCGTTTAATAGAGTTTTTAAGTTTTGCAGTGTATTTGTGAGAATACAAGAAAAATGAATTAAAATAGAGAAAAGTGGGCCATAGTCCTATTTTTGGAAAGTTTATAATTTTTACCACCTAATTTGATTTGGAATTATTGTAAATTATTATAATTCAGATCCGGATATGAGAGTTTGAATTATAATAATACTTTTTAGACTGTGTTAGATTATAAAGGTGGTAGAAATTTATGAACACACAAATGGACCCACTGTTCGAATCTGAAGCCTGAAGACAAAGTCTGCAATTGGAAGCCAATGAGCCAAAGTCCACCAGTATTCCGGGCTAGATAAAAGTCCAAGTATGGGATCGAAGTCCAAAAGACCAAGTGGGACCAGTGAATTTCGTTTGAAGGATGGTGCCTTATCTGTAAAATTCGGCGTTTGAAAAAGACAGTGGATTTGGATAAAAGATAGTGGATTTGAATAAAAGACAGGGATAATGATAAAAGAGTTTGAATCAAAGGAGAGATAAGAAAGAGAGGGATAAGGAGGAATAGAGATAAGGAGATGAAGGAGTTAGCTGATCTCAACAGAGAGAAATTTTGAATTTGAATGGGTCTCTCTTGACTGAATTTGAAGGGTCCCTTATCTTATCTCTTCTGACTCCTATGAATTGATGGCTTTGGATCCATTGAAAGTTGAACTGGGCAATACGTCGAATGGACTGAAGTTGGATGACCAAAAGACAAAAGAGAAAAATAAATAATTTCTTTTAAGTTATTTTATTTATTTTTATGTAAAGTCCAAAAGAATTGTATTTCAGTTCTGAATTTTTAAATAAAATTCATGGCGGTTTGTTTAGATGTATGCTATTCCCAATTATTAAATATTTAATAATGGTGGTTTTTTAATTTTATTTTAATTCTTTTTAAGAACTTTATGAAACAAATTAATTTGAGGATTTTTCAAGGAAAAGTGGAACCCCTTTTAGGATCAGTGGGACTTGCCGTCTCTCCAGTCTAAGGTTCTTATCAAGAACGGTTGTTTTAGATTTGGGAAAACACAAGTTTAAAACCCACTCAAGCCTAAGGCTTGATTTGAAAAATTCTGATTTAATGGAAGACATAATTATTCTAATTAGAATTTTATTAAATAAGAAACTTGAATTATATTTAATGATTCCAGAATATTTCATAGTCTAGGTCATGTTTTTTTTGTTTTTAAATCGGATAACATGCCACTTCGATGTTTGACCCGATTCCATTGTAAATTATGTAAACAATTTATTTATTCTTGATTTATTTTTCTTTTTCTCAAAAATTTATCAAAACAATTTATTGTTCTAAATTAAGATGATAACTATATGTTTTAGAAAACTATTTCCTTAAATCACATTTTTATTAGTGTCATTTTCTATTTCATACATATATTTTGTTGGTTTCCCTTGGGTACGACTTCACACTCATACTCTATACTATAAATTGGTTTGTACGCTTGTGAGTAAATTAAAATTCAGATCATCAGCCCTAGTTTAAATTTTCTTTTTCAAACATCACCAAACAAACAATTGAACCCTTGGTGGAGCCAGGCATTTCCACACTAAGGGCTGGGGTGCCTCAACACCAAAATCACACTGATTCCTAACTTCAATCATAGCCTTAACAGAGAACAAGCCCGACGAATCACCGGTCCAAACCAAATCATCATCCCTACTGGATCAACCGGAAAACTCAACAACTGGGCATTAAGGTCATTCCAGTAATCGATCTCAAACGTCCTTAGACCCCTTCTAAAAGCAACCTGCCAAGAAATACCCTAGTTGCTGACAACATAAGCATCGCGAACAAGAATCCTTTTATCGCAAGCAATCTTGAATAATTTGGGGAAGCGCTCTTTCAAAGGTCTATCACCTAACCACAAGTCCTCCCAAAAGAAAGTGCGGTCGCCCTTACCCACCATAATTCTAAGGCGCTCCCTGAAAAGCTTACCCACTTCAGTCCTCGCCTGACACACCTTCCACCAAGCTTTAAGCATCTCAGAGCCCCTCTGTTCCACCTCCTCCCCCAAGGACCACTTTTTTAAATCCGAAGTACCATACTTAGCAGACAAAATGCGAACCCACAAGGCATTAGGTTTACGACCGAAACGCCAACCCCATTTAAATAATAATGCTTAATTTCGCAACCGAATAGGAACAATTCCTAAACCACCTTTGGAGATAGCTTTAGTCACCTCAAACCAAGCAACTAAGTGGACTCTCTTTTTCTGTGAATGATCACCCTAAAGAAATCTTCTGAATAATTTTTCAATTTTGTTGGCCACTCCAATGGGGATAGCAAAAAGTGACAAGAAATAGGTGGGAAGATTTAACAACACCAACTTAATCAAAGTCCCACGATTGCCTAAAGAAATAAATTTCTTACCCCACCCAACCAACCTTCTCTCTACCCTTTCCACAACCGGAGTCCAAAAAGTCTTCAGCCTGGGGTTCCCGCCAACTGGAAGGCCCAAGTATGAAAAGGGTAAAGTCCCAATTTTACACCCTACCAAATCAGCCCAATCTTTAATTTGAGAATTCTCCACCTCAACACCAATAAGGGTACTCTTACCAAGGTTAATTCGCAGGTCCGACACCAGTTCAAAACATCTGAGCACAACACGAAAACCCAAGACCTCAGATGGTTGTGAATTGAAGATGACCATTATGGAATTTATACACTGTTATATTGGGATACTGATTTTAAGACTGCCATACACCCTATCTTGAGTAAGTTGGTGGTAAATTAATTGTAAAGTGAGAAGGGCTTGTTATGATTTGCTTGATGGGAAATTTTAGCAAAGTAGATGGATATTTGATTTTTATGTAAAAGGTGGAATATCTTTCATTGACCGTTTTCTAGTTTGAATGTGCAATTTCTTGTTGGTGCTGAATGCATGAATGATGATGGGTGGATATATGATGACATTAAATCCTATAAAGTGGTTAGGCCTGAAATTAACCTGGAAATAGAAGGTTTGGCTGCAAAGTTTGAGAAGAAAGCATTTTTTCAGATGCTTAATCTCAACAGTGGACGGGGAGTAAACTCATATTAGGGTAATAAGAAGTTATCTCCATACTCCCCATATTTGGTAGATATTGAACATAGTGCCAATCTCAAGATGTGCTTAGTGGACTGTCAAGTTGGGCAATTAATCATTTTATACATAATTTTTCTTTAGACAATGATAAATAGTGGATGCCGAAGGATTCCTTTTATGAATCTTCTATCACTCTAGCTTGGCTAGTAGAAATAGTGATTGAATGGACTAAAGTATAATAGGGTGACAACCCCATACGTCATTAGACTGTATATGTGAACCACTTTGTATGATATAGATGATTTTGTCCTTCATTTGTGGACGAGTGAGGCAGATAGTCCTGTGGGCAGTTGATGAGTATGCAGGTTTTGAGTGGGCGCTGATGAGTGGGCATGCGAAGATCTGCTGACTGGCTACCACATTGGCATGTTACCACACCGGCTAGCTATTGACGAGGGTTGATGATGCGGACATCTATAGGTGGACGAAAATTTTGTTTTTGACTCAGGTTCAGGTTCAAGCCCAGCTCGTCAAGCCCATGATGAGTTGCCAAAGCCCAATCCAAACATATATGGGCCAAGTTCATTTGAGATTAAGCAAGTCAAATCTGAATTAATTTATGCATGGCAAAGAGTCCTAGTGTGGCCACCAATGTAACATGTCAGTGAGCCTTAATTTTCTCATGCAAAGGCATCAGCAAACATGTGTAGATGGCTGCCATTCCAATTGGAATAGTCCAGTCCAAAAGGGACTCCCGAGCCATTAGTTCCAACGTTGAAGATTTAGCCTAGTAGGAATTAAATTTGAGTACTAGTTCCATTAGGATTATGTAGATTAGTTATCAGAAACTATATGTTTTTAGATTAGGATTGCTCTATTTGGAACTTTAATTTTAGTAGGATTTGAAGTATGGAGGGTCAGCTCCATGTAGAAGGGTCGGTTGTCTCTTGTTATTTAAAGGGTGTAATCGGATGTTTTAAAAGGAGAGATTTTGATTAATGAAATTTAGTTTAGTTTCTTTCCAAACCGTTGTGTGTTTGTGGAAATTGAGACTGCAATTTATTGCAAATTTCGTTGGTAGACAATTGCTGCCCAACTTCCAGATTAGTCAGGTTGTTGTGACCTGCTACAAGCCCAACTGAGTAGGGCTGGATCCAGCTTTGGCATTGTGAAGGCCAGAGGCAGATTCCTGGATGAGAGTTCATACTGATATGCAACATAGCAGGAGAGATTCCATAGTTACAGGCTTCATTGAAAGGAAGTTCTGCAACATGTTGTGAAGAGTTCTCTGCATTAGTTTGAAGACCTTGCTGCTACATTAAAACAGACCAGGGAGCGGTCTTGTTTCAGACCTCAGTCCAATCAGTCTCGTCAGATCTGCAACAAGTTGAGCCTTCTTGTTCCAGTACTGATCATATAAACTTTACATGGTTATTATATTGCATCCGGGTTATTCCTATTGTGATTAAGCTTCCTCGTATCGACTGGGTTATCACTCTATTTATCCCAGTCTGCATCAGTTGAGGTTGTCACGAATCTCACATTTGAAGTAAACGATTGAGGAGATTCAACCCTACTTTAAATGCTTAATTTTTTTTTTGTGTGTGTTTAATTAAAGGAATTTGTGTGGAAATTCTCGAATGCTATTAATCTAAATGCAATGTCGTGCCAGTGGTGTATAGACAACTATGGAAAAGACGTGAAGGGGACTAAAATTCGATGCCAAGTATCACTTGCACTTAAGGAAATAAACGAGCCAGTTCTTAATACTGACATAGGTTTGAACAGTATCCGTGAGATGAGGCCTAGCCCTCCAATTGAATACAGCCCCGGACATCACGGAAAATGATTAGATAGCACTAATGGTGTGTAATGAAAATGGGTTAAGTTTATAGTGATTATGTATTGAGTTAAACATGGAATGTACACCTTCAATAGAATGATAGCTGAATGCCTAGTGTGTTGATATACTTATTTGTGAGCATTATTATTATTTGTAGGGAATGTGTGGTTAGATGGTATATGAATTACACACCTGCAATAAGTTCAATAAATGGGTAATGTGTTGGATTAATCTTTGAGTTGTAAAAGCACAATCAACACATGCTTATTTTTGTGTTGTATTTCAACTGTCAATTTGTAAAAGCATGTATTTTATAATAAATTTATGTTGCCAGCATGCTTGATTAATGACATAGATTTGGATTCAAGCCAAGAAATATTACTACTCAATAGGCGGTCTTGGAATTGTCTCGATGGACCACGTTGAAAGTTGAGTGAGTTTAAAAATAAACGTCTGTTAATTTTCTATTCATTTAATGTTTACTCACTCCATTGTGTCTGAATATGAAATTATGATTTTGATATTTTCACCAACAGAGATTATGTTGTGATTCCATATGATTTATACTTGAACTGGGTTGCGGATTATCCTATTAATCTCCTATTGGGCGTATATCTCGTGAATTGTACTGTATTATAGGGACACCGCTCGAAGAGGGGCCATATGACCATATGAAGGCCTTGTGAAGTAGTTTAAGGATTTTCTTTTAGAATGCTTTGTTATGTTAATTTGGACTCTCCAATTGTGAATGCATTATTATTATTGGATGTAAATTTATTTGTTGTAGAACCCTTTTTTTTATATATGATGAGGTCCTGATTTAGATTAATTGTTTAGAAATTTTTATTGAATGATGCGTTGGACATGAATGATGGTTATATGTGACAAAACATTTTTGTGAAAAACTCTCAACTGTCTTTGAAACTAGGTTGGGTTGGACAATTGATTGAGAAGAGAAAAAAATCTATGCCTGCTCTTGTTGTATGGGATAAAAACACATTCCCGAAGAGTGGGGCTTGGCAGACTGGCCAAAGTCCTATGCCCACGTGTTGCACGTAGAGAAGTCCACATAATCTGGGAAAGGTGATGCAGGGGGTGTAGGATCTGAAGACTTGAACTGCCCGAACTATGGCGATGCTCACGATCAGATCAGTAGATGACAAATGGGCTGGGTTTAAATGGGTTTATATGGGGGTGAAAGGTTAGGGTCAGACAAACTGGTTTGAAACAGGTGAGATTGACACTCAATGTGAGATGCAAAGGGGTTGTGACTTGGTCAAAGGTCAAAGGATTAAAAGGGTAGATGGGGATTAGAATTGTGGGTTCATCCAACAGTAAAGGGACGATGGTTGGCTGTTGTGCTTCTGGGAACAGGGTAGTGAAAGATGTGTGGCAATGGTTGGGAATTGGGCTGGATATGATCCAGGGCGATGGGGGGAATGGTGAAGGGCGGTCGATCTGCAGTGAAGGTGGTGTGTGGCTGGCGGGCACTCGAACAAGCAGCAGTTCGGGCTGCAAACAAGAAGATCTGGCGTGGGTCTGCAGCAGACTGAAGATGCAGTTGAAGCTGCTGGGTTCAGGCGAAGAGGTGCCTTGCAGGACAGCAGAGGATAGCAGTTGTGGAAGCCCAGACGAGCAACAGCAGAGAGGAAATCAAGTGATGGTCTGGGCAGCATCAGAGCTTCTGCTGTTGGATATGAAACAGAGCAGCAAGAGGCGAGAACAGAAGCAGGAAGTCGCCTGAGCAATAGCAGGACGGCGATGACTTGAGCAGCAGCCAAACAGGGATGCTTCTAATCTGGGGAGGCAGCAAGCAATTTCTACTAGATTTAGAAACAATAAGAAGAAAGAGACGCGTAGGCATGAGGGAGGAGGAGTTAAAGAACAGTAGCAGCAGGGCTACCCTTTCAAAAGAAGAAGAGATATAAGAGAACAGAGAAAGAAGAGAGACGATTGAGAATAGAGGAGAACGGGAGAAAGAGGGGATTTGATTTCTTGATTTCAGGTATTGTGTCCTGAATCCCTCTCTCAGAACTCTTTATTTATAAGAAGCCAGAGTCGGCTGGACCGAGAACTCCACGGGATTTGCTTGGCTAAAGATGGCAGTTTCCCTATAGGAAACAGCAAGGGCATCTGCGATCTTGTAGGAGTCGGGATTTGGAGGAGAAGGTGTCTTTGGAAAGGAGACGGAAGGTCGGTTGGAAAAGGAGGACTCCTTCCCACGTGAGGATCCATACGTGCTACATCAAAAGGGATACGGTACAATCTCTCACTCATCACAACACAATCCAGGTTCTCTCACACTACACTGTTAAATTTTTTCTGACTTTAATTTTTAGAGTTTTCGTCATTGTTAATGTATCCAACAATAATTTCGAACAGACTCCATCCATTATTAGCGTTATTGTGATGTAGGCTAGGACAAATAAACTATCAAAACCCAACGCGGAAGCCTAACAATAACTTGAATAACCTGTGCAACTGCACAACTGGTTTCGGATCTGCTATCTAAACTGAATCTGGCTGGTTGTAATTCTCAGATCTCCTGTCACGAATCCTGGGTCTGTGAGTCCAAATCAGCAAGCCTGCTGCCAGAGGTCACGCCCACGGGTAGAACGCTCCTCTATTGAATCTGGTTGTTGGGGTAACAAGCTTGGATTCAGCATCAAAACTGGCTGGAAAATCCCTTTGATTTTCAGCCGTTGTGTTGCCAACAGTATAGGCCTGACGGAGGAATAAAAGGTAGGGCCAGTCTGATGTATACGATCAGAACACTACTCTCAACTGAGAACAGCCCCATCGTTCACAATTAGGCTTGGAATCTGGCCACCTGGTGCTATGGGCCTGGTATTAACAAGGAAGTTTTTTCACGTGTTGAAGCCATATTCTTCCAATGAAGTCTGGAACTGGTTGCAGTTCACAAGTTCAACAACAAACCATTGTTTGCTATAAACGAAAAAATCTGTTATTAATCTCCCAAAAAAAAAAAAAAACTCCCCTAGACATTGCTATTACAAGCCTTTAAAGTTTAAATTAAGTAAAAGCCACCTACTAAACAACATGGAGCCGACCCTCCATACACGGGTAAACTGAAAAAACAATTCCTAATCTAGATAACCTATACTAGGAAATAAAAATAAAACTACCAAGTCTAGATAATGCAATGACCGACAATGGACTCTTAATCCCAACCTAATTAGAAATCTACACAGTAGGTAGAGTGTAGACTTCCAGGTCAACTGAATGCTACTGTCACATCTCATGCTTGATAATCACAAGAATGGGCCCAAGTTGAGTGTGTGCCTGACTTGCTTGCTTTTCTTGGGCCTAAACTTTGGGCCTGGGTCAAAAACAAGACTTTGTCTACGACCATCGATGTCTGCATCATATTGTGTTCTGAAAACCCGGTCCTTGTGAGAAGCGTTGTTGAAGATATTGTCATTTATGGATTAACCGCTGTTGAATGTTTTTTGTATTCTTCCTCGCTCCTTATGCAGCATGAAGGCCTTTTATTTCCTTTAATCTGTAAATGTTATGTCGTTTATTGATGTGGGCATCTGTGAGAATGGACAAATTTTTGTTTTTATCCAGGCCTAGCTTGCGAAGTACATGATAGTAAGCCTAAGAAGTAGGCCCATTGTTTGTCGGACCCAACCAGCCAGGTCAAGCCCACAACTCAGGCCCAGTGATCAGCAAGTTCTCTCCAACGTGTGGGAAGCAGAGTCACAATGAGTTAGAGAACCTCAAATCAGATTAGGATTAGGATTGTTGCAGTCGGTTGGTAGGTTTATTTTAATTAGAAATCATATGTAGAATTTGATTTTCATTGGTTCTAGAGTTCTAATTAATGTAGGATAATACTTAGGAGGGTCGGCTCCAAGAGGGACAGTTTTATCTTGATTTTTTCTTCTTTTGTGTTGTCAGTAGGATTTTATTATAAAAGGACAATATATAATCAGATTTAGCGGAGTTTTTTGAGATTCTGATTAATAAAAAGTTTATTTTATTTCTTAGCAAAACAATGAGTCTTTTGTGTGAGTGGTAATACGGCAACACCTAGCAGGTTCTGCTAGAGTTTTCCCTACTGCAAAATGATTGCAGTGTTTTTGCTAAATGTTGCAGGTTTGACGAGGCAACGGCTGGTGCACGCCGCAGACTCCCCATCGAAACCATGTCCAAAGTGGTGGATCAACGCAGATTTGGTTAAGAAACAAGTCCAGTCAACCATCTGTTTGAGAACAGCTGGCCTTCAAGCCCAGATCTGTGTAGTATTTTTACTGTTTTCAGATCTACGTGCTATAGTAGAGGCCCTTCTGTAGGCCCTAATTAACCTGACCCATTCAAACAGGTTCGCTTAGGCATTGGTTGTCTGTGGAACTTGTCTGCATTACTGTCGTTTTTATCTATTGTGGGCCTTAGTGCTATTTGCTTTATAACCCAGAAATTGGGTTCAACTAATTACACTGCATAATTGCATCCTGTTGGGCTGGTTTGAGACTGAATTTGACTGTTTCTAAAGGTAATAATTTCAAGATATTTTGGTTATTGAGATTGTATTGAGAATCACGGTCCTATCTTCCTCAATTGTGATTCGGCAAGCCCAATATTATTTGGGTCAGTATTATCATTGAAGCTACTGGGCATCCGCCTACATCACTCATTGTCTTGACTCGTTAAAGTATATGCTCTACTTGTCTTTACTTGGCCTGGTCCACCTTTAACCAGCCACCGGCAATTTTGTTTAAGATAGGGGTAGTTTAATGTGATTAAATTAGTTTGCAGGCATTTCTAAACCTGTTTCTCACCTTTGATGTTTGAAGAATTTCCCTGTCTTTGCTGTCGATGTAAATTTCTTCGAATCTTCTATATTTTACGTGTTCTCCTCAATTGTTTGGATGCTTGTATGATTTGAGTTAGAATCGTTTCCGCCGTTTGATTACAATGGTATTTTGCACAAAAAAGATTGTTTGTTTAGCTCTGGATTGTAGCCTCTATCAATTAACCTAGAGTTTGTATGACCGTGAGAGTTGGCATTCTATCATTTTCTCAAATTATTGGTTTTTTCATGTGCTCTCTTTGGATGTACGGTTTTGGCCGGATCACTTAAAGTCTTTGTCTTATCTCTTGATTTCTTGTTTTGATTGCTCCATTACCATTAGATTTTCAAGTATTTCCACTACTCTCGCAACTCCCAATTGCTATGTCAATTGATAGTTTTCATATGCTTTCTTATGATCTTGTGCATTTCTTGAAGCCATTATAGCACAATAATAATAAACCAATTATTACCATAAACAGGTATATAGGATGCAATTTTATCACTGCACAATAATAAGCGAACATGCTTATATTATGTATTACTGAGGTCTATAATTAAGTTTCAGATAGTTACAGAAGATTATATACAATCGTTTTTAATTCTAACAGTAGGAGTCAGATACAAAAACTTATATACATCTGACTCTACCCCAATCACCCGAAAAAAAAATGATCATCTATAACCACTTACTGGTCCATCTATCTCCCAAAAAGGCTACCCAAAAGCTCTAAATCTCATCATTTGGGTGACTACAATATGGACAGGCCGCTTGAATGTGATTTAGTTCTCCGCAGATTTTGCATTGAGCAGTTATATCGTGACTCATGTAATAACATCCTCTTTCATAATGGCCACAGACTCTGCAAATGGTGCACTTAAGGCGAGGACACAAGTTATCAGAATGTTCAGTACAGTCACAAAAGGCACACCGAGGAATAATTCCATGGTTGTGGAATAAATCATGCTCAAGCTGACGTAAACGAGGGAGAAAAACAGATTGCGTTGCTTCAGGTAACTGTTCAAGAATTGTCCTTGGGTACTCTCGGGTTCCAGCTACTTCTGGTTCAGGTGTTTAACCCATTTGAGTTTCGAGGGTTAGACTAGGTTTAGATTCAAAAGAAGTCACATCAGTATCATCAATACTAAAGTCTTCTTCAAAAGTTTCAATAGAGGTGGTAAAATTTCTAGAACAAGATGAAATATCAAAACCTCAACTGATTTTGATTCCACATCATCTGGAAAGGAGTTAGGTGTCCAAACTAACAGACTAGACTCACTGGATGAGTAGTACAGAGTCACAGGGTCTTCCTGAGTTCCTTGTCCTATTTCCTTTGCTGGTATTTTCATTTTGGACATCTCTATCCAAAAATAAAACAACAGTTACTAAGGAAATGAAGTAATCAAATATAGCGATTACACCAAAACTTACACCCAAATTCACACCAAATCACATCAAACTTAAACTAAGCATGCATGTTCCCATCACAGTCTGAGAGCTGAACCTAAAGCTCTGATACCACTCTGTCACGTCTCGAACCTAGATGTGGGTCTGGAACACGACTTATTTTTTTTAAACAAACCTATCATCAACAGTTTATGGAATTTCAGCAAGCTCACTCAAGCCCAAGAAATAAGTCCCACAAGTACAAGTCAACTCGAGGTACCCTTATGAGCTAGGCTTAGACACCATGACTTGTACAAAGGAGGTTTTCTTTCAAGTTAAGCATAAAATCCGAAATTTTCAAATTTACAAACTCAAGTTAACAAGATTTTCAAAATACGCTTGATTCTCGGGTTTGACATTAAAATCACAAACACACATCCAAAGCTAAATATTATTGCATAAACACGACAAAATATATATATGAGACTTGTTCAAAGAGTCTTTAAGGCCATACATGGCTCTAAAAACCAAACTACATATATTTAAATACAAAAACATTGAACTTATAATTAAACTATTCTAGTTCTAACTCTAGCAAGTCCTTATATTCAACTTCTAATTTATCATGGAGGGATCCTCAGCTCCCTCTACCAGTCTATGTCCTGCATTGTAAGGGACATGAGCTCCTAGCGCAGTGAAGAGAGCTCAACAATACACAATATTAAGAAACATGAATTTAACATAAAATAGAATGCATGACCGTAACGAAATGATAAACAAGTAACCATTTTTCCATTTGTTCCTTTCTTTCCTTTAATAAGATTAACAATCTTAATCACACTGGGGTATCCCACTCAACCCCATTGAGGTATCCCACTCAACCTCAACTGTGTATTTCCAAGGTATCCCACTCAACCTTGGGGGGGTATCCCACTTAGCCCCATGAGGTATCCCACTCAATCTCATATGCATTAGGTCCGTAGCTGGACAAAATGCAGCATCTTGCAAGAGGTTTACACAAGTGTGTGCTTATATCATTTTAACATGTATATTAAATATTCATAATCCATAAATATGGAATAAATGTTTTCACCAGGATTTAACAATAGAGTTACATTTACCATTCACTGGTATCATCCAGGTTTAATAAATCCAGAATATTCATAGTCACCACCTTCATAACCCTGTTAGTACAGAAATACTACATGCAGTATAATCTTATGCATAGTAATCACATGCATTTCAACAATAATAGAAATCACGTGCATCAATAAGAATAACATCGTACATGCACAATCACATAACCAATCTAACAATGGACATTTACAAAACAGTCCCACAACTCATCTATTAATATTTAGATTTCTAATGGGTCCCATACTACGTTTCAGACTACTAGGCCTCGGCTCCCTGACACCTTATTCACGTTTCTGTTCTGACAGTCAGAACATATATATCATCCCTTACAAGGAAGCGATGACATGTCTCGCTTTCTGGTCCCATTTGGTCATTTCCATCAGTAAAATACCATGGGTTCCCATTTTCCATCTAAAGTCTATCACATTAACATGATTAAGTCTAAAGACTTCACATTAACTAATGTAGGTGTAAAGTTGAGTCCCCTCACCTTCTCCAGCTTGCAAAAATCACAACGATCTGTAAAACATCATAATTTTTCATAAATACTTATTTAATTTCAAATGCACTTAAAGTAACTTAAAACATTTCCAAAGAACTCTTAAAATACATTTCCATCTGAAAACTAGATAATGCCAATGAATCTCCCTAAATCTTTCTACTTCACTTATAAAGTCAAAGTTAGATGTCAGTAATCCAACAATAAAGAGAAAATGAAATTTACTCAGTGCCTAGTCTCGTATTTCTTCCTGGCCAGGGTCAAGTATTGAGATCGTGCCCAGAGGTTATAGTGCAGTAAAGTAAAAATGCTCAAGTCATTCCCATATTGTCTCCTTGATAGGACCATGGAGACGTATTGAGAAATACCTAGAGTGTAGAGTAAAGTAAACACCTATTTGTAGAAATTTAGACACACAAAGTCGATTTGGGGTTCATCTTTTCCCTTTTTAACTTAGATTTCAAATCAAGGTTTTATCATAGCTAAAAAAAAAAAAAAAAACTATTTTTTTAAAGTAAAAAGTAAAAACGAAGTTTTTACAGAAAGCTCACTTTTCCTTCAGATTTTCAAGGTGAAATTTGAAGCCCAAAACTTGACCGTTTTTCGAAAGGATTGGTTCCGGAGTTCCTAAAATTTCGAATAGATAAGTTTTGATACCTCATTTGCCCAACTCTACTGAGAAATGACGAAGTTTGAAAGCCCTCGAAAATTCTCTGAAACTTCCGCACAATAGTCGCACGATGCAGCAGAAAAACATTGAAGAAAATGAAACGAAGAAGAAAATGAAGGAGAGAAGAAAAAAGAAAAGAAAACTGAAAATTTTTCATCATCTCTTCTCCTTTTATAAACGTCAAAGGTATGGCAAGGGATGGCCTACCATCATCTACTCTACGTGTATTGGCATGCATCGGTCGGCAGATGGTACAGTAATGCATAGTGCACTAATTAACAGAAATGAAACTATATAATTGCTATAGTTTTGAATAATAAAATTTCCTTTAAAATTTCAAAGTTCTTTTAAGCACTGTGTTTTTTCAAAATTTCTCAAACTGGATATCCAGACTAATTACAATAACTTGATAAAAATACTTTAAAACTTTAAGGTCTTTTGACACTCTCAAATGTTTAAAACACAGTGTTTTATAAATAAGAGTATCCTTCGGCTGTACCGAAAACACACTTCCGGAAATCCAAACGACAAACCGTAAAAACCGTTGAACTCCAAATTCAAAACTGAACAAATGTGTGAAATTTGAAAATTTAGATCTTTCAAATGACTATTTATCAAAAATAGGTGACCCTTAACGCTTCAACCAGAGAAAAATTTGGATAATATCAACTTCGTCATAACACTCAACGAGTTGAATTCACAGGTATCGAACTCAGATCGAGTCAAACTTTGACTCAAAACAAAGCACATCTGTTAATCGTCCAAATTAACCGACCACTAAACACTATTAACTATAGTTAATCACTAAATTTAACGATTACTTGGATCGGGGTATTAGATTCTCTATCCCTGTCTTAATCTACTGCATGTCTCAAAGCTTCCTATGAAGCACCGAAGTTCTTCGTGAAGGTGACCCTATTTCCCCTTTTCTGTTCCGCATGTTAATTGAGTTACTTTCTTGTTTCCGACGTGACTATGGAAGCATTCTACGCCTCTTCTTTGGCGGTAACTGCACTATTTCCAACTTCGTGTTTTTTTCCTAATGAAAGAGATCTGCTGACAACCAGATCTGTGAAAAGGAAGACAAGCTCAGACCTCTCCGTTTGGTGGTCGACATAATCTCTTGATAAAAGAGAGACTTGAGACAACAGACTGAAGGCAGGAAGGAGTAAGAGGTATTGTTGGTTGAAACCAGTGGGTTTCAGGTCAGCAGCTCTGACTACAGTTAGAGCAAAGTCAGATCGTGTTACATCAGTGGGCGAGGTCAGCAGCAGAAAGAAGGGTCTTGGAGAGTTCTCAGCTATATACAAAGAATAGAGAAGAGATTGGCTCATCCATACAGCAATAAGAAATCTGTTTCAGGGAGGCATAAACTTCGGCAGAGGACTGGTTTGATTGATTCTCTAATAAATGAACTTATTCTAGTATTTGTAAATCACTTCATTCTTTATTAAGAGACCGAGCATGTGAGCTATGACTTGATATTCAAAGTAGTGATTTGCTAAAGTAATGATTTGTTTGGACTCTTATTTGTAATTAGAGTTTTTACGCTTTTTAAATTTTTGTTTTTTCATCATTTATATTAAAATATAGATATTTTTGTGTTAAACTCAGGGGTGAAAATATCGGCCGATACGAAACGTATCGACAGATATGTATCAGTTCTTCATGACTGAATAATATCGGCCGATACGTATTGTATTGGCCGTACAAAAAGTTTCTCGGCCAATATGACCAATAAAAGACCCATAATATCAATCATCATATCGACCAAAATGTATGAAAATCGATTTTTAAATTTTTTTTCTTTTTTTTTTTCTTTAAAAAAAACGATATCATCCGATATGGCCGATATATCAGTTCACATATCGTGTCCATCGGTCTGGAAACAGTGGTTTAAAAAAATCCTATATCGGTTGTACGCCCCACACAATATCGACGATATTATGTTGCAATATCGGCCGATATATCACCCGTTTATCTGTACACAATATCGGCCGATATATCACCCGTTTATCGGAACACAATATCGGCCGATATGTCAATTTATCGGTATTGAATCGGTATTTGTTAAAAAATAAAAATATCGGTCGTGGGGCCCACAAAATATCGACGATATTGTGAAGGAATACCGGCCAATATATCACGCAATATATCAGTCAAAATATCGCCCGAGTGTGGCAGGCTCAATCTTTTCCAACAAGCTGTCTGATTCCTCCTGCTTCCCACGCCAAAATTTTTTTAATATTTTTTTGAAAACTTGAAAATCCAACTCAGCCAAACCCCTCTATTATTAATAGACCTCATACACTTCTTCATTCACAGACTGAATCTTTTCCAAACCCACTCATCCAGAGGTGATTGTTTCTAAGTCTATCTCCATTTCACATTCATTCATCCCGTTTCATTAGAAAAGAGTATATAATTGGTTGATTTTAGAAGATCTAATCCGTTCAAAATATATTTGATAGATAAATCTTCATTTCCTGTAAGTTTTTATTCCAGTTTTATTTTTAAGCCTTTTCATCTAAATGGTTTATGGTTTTAATGTATACTTTAATATTTAATACATTTCTTATAATATTTTGTTATTTTAGAAATATGGATTATTAATTACTGTTAGTGATTGAGTGATTTATTTATGCTTAAACATTTAGCATAGAAGTTATTATGACTATGTTATTTTTTTAATACAGATTAATGTTTTTTTGTATTTTTTATTTATTTTCTTAAGTAAAATGGCCCCTATATGTACAAAACATTATAAGAAATAGTAATTATTGGGAAAAATTGCCGATTTTTTTTATAAACCACCCCTCTGATTATAGAAAGAAGGTTCTGTGAAAAAAATATAAATTTCATGCAATGTGATTATTTATTTTAAATGTTTAAACAAAAACCTCGATTTCATGTGATAAAATGCGAAAAATATGTGAATGTACCGAAAAAGTATGAAATTTTTTTAAACCAACCCTCTCAGTGTATAGGGACTGTGGACTAAAAAAAAATCAGTTTCACATCCGATGATGCTATTTTTTCATTTTATCATTTAATCCCCCATTTTCATGTGATAAATTGCCAAAAAATATGTAAATGTATCAAAAAAATATGAATTTTTTTTAAACCGACCCTATCAGTGTATAGGGTTTGTAGACTGAAAAAAATGTCAGTTTCACATCAGATGATGCTATTGTTTTTTATTTTATCATTTAAACCTCCATTTTCATGTGATAAATTGCCAACAAATATGTAAATGTATCAAAAAAATATGAATTTTTTTTAAACCGACCCTATCAGTGTATAGGGTTTGTAGACTGAAAAAATTGTCAGTTTCACATTACATGATGCTATTGTTTTTTATTTTATCATTTAAACCCCCATTTTCATGTGATAAATTGCCAAAAAATATGTAAATGTATCAAAAAAGTATAAATTTTTTTTTAAACCAACCCTCTCAGTGTGTAGGATTTGTGGACTGAAAAAAAATTCAGTTTCACATCAGATGAGGCTTTTTTTCATTTTATCATTTAATCCCCCATTTTTATGTGATAAATTGCCAAAAAAATGTAAATGTATCAAAAAAATATGAATTTTTTTTTAACCAACCCTCTCAGTGTGTAGGGTTTGTGGACTGAAATAAATTTCAGTTTCACATCAGATGATGCTATTTTTATTTTTTTTTTGGTATCATTTAAACCTCCATTTCCATGTGATAAATTGCCAAAAAATATGTAAATGTATGAAAAAAATATGATTTTTTGAAACCAACCCTCTCAGTGTATAGGGTTTGTGGACTGAAAGAAATTTCAGTTTCACATCAGATGAGGCTATTTTTTAAATTTTATCATTTAAACCCCCATTTTCATGTGATAAATTGCCAAAAAATATGTAAATGTATCAAAAAAATATGAAATTTTTTTAAACCAACCCTCTCAGTGTGTAGGGATTGTGGACTGAAAAAAAATTCAGTTTCACATCAGATAATGCTATTTTTTTTAATTTTATCATTTAAACCCCATTTCCATGTGATAAATTGCCAAAAAATATGTAAATGTATGAAAAAAATATGAATTTTTTTTAAACCAACCCTATCAGTGTATAGGGTTTGTGGACTGAAAAACATTTCAGTTTCACATCAGATGAGGCTATTTTTTTAATTTTATCATTTAAACCCCCATTTTCATGTGATAAATTGCAAAAAAATATGTAAATGTATCAAAAAAATATCAATTTTTATTAAACCAACCCTCTCAGTGTGTAGGGTTTGTGGACTGAAATAAATTTCAGTTTCACATCAGATGATGCTATTTTTATTTTATCATTTAAACCCCCATTTCCATGTGATAAATTGCCAAAAAACATGTAAATGTATCAAAAAAATATGAATTTTTTTTAAACCAACCTTCTCAGTTTGTAGGGTTTTTGAACTGAAATAAATTTCAGTTTCAAATCAGATGATGCTATTTTTTTTAATTTTATCATTTAAACCCCCATTTTCATGTGATAAATTGTCAAAAAATATGTAAATGTATCAAAAGAGTATGATTTTTTTTTTAACCAACCCTCTCAGTGTGTAGGGTTTGTGGACTGAAAAAAAATTCAGTTTCACATCAGATGATGCTATTTTTTTATTTTATCATTTAAACCCCCATTTCCATGTGATAAATTACCAAAAAATAGGTAAATGTATCAAAAAATTATGAAATTTTTTTAAACCAACCCTCTCAGTGTATAGGGTTTGTGGACTGAAAGAAAATTCAATTTCACATCAGATGAGTCTATTGTCTTTATTTTGTCATTTAAACCCCCATTTTCATGTGATAAATTGCCAAAAAATATGTAAATGTGACTATTTTTTATAATTTTGTGCATTTCTTAAACAGTAATGGAACCAAACAAAGAAGATCCAACATGGTCGTTCTGTGAACGACATAGTAATAACAGAGTGAAATGCAACTTCTGTGAGAAAATGATATTAAGAGGAATTATCCGTTTGAAGGAACATACAGCCGAAAAGACGAGGAATGTAGCAACTTGCAAACACGCACCAACACAAGCACAACTTATTTGCCACCAACTACTAGATGTCAATGCCAAAAAAAAGGGAATAAGGACTGAAGCAGAAGACCATACTATAGGTCACATAATGGTCGACTGCTTAGAAAGTGAAAGGGAGGGCCAATACGTGCAAAATGTCCCGTCATCTTTAGAAGAGAATCCGGACGAGATTGAGGAGGATAGAGACTTACGGCGTGCAATGTGAATTAGTCGCCGCGAACATGAGATGAGACGGCATAGTGGTGCAGGTTAATTTCTTTAAATTTATTGTTTAATCTAACAATAGAAATTTATTACAAAATTACATTAAAATGTCAAAAAAAGAATTATTCTTCTCTACACAGGGAGTGCAAGTGGATCATCCAAACAAAAATCTGGAATTATGGGCCGATGGAGTTCAATTAAAAATGCATTCAAAGAAGGACAACGAGATACAACTGAACACTACGGTGTGAATCCGGAGACAATTGGTGCTGGTGATCCAATATGGGACTGGCCAATTTATTTAAAAAAAGGAAAAATAAATCAATTAGAAAAACAGTCGGCAAAACAATTCCTTGGGACGGCAGCATCTAAGTATTTCTCCGATAGCCACCGGCCACCGAGGGAAATTGAGAATCCATATTTTAAGGTTGTGTGCTATGTTTCAGCAGTTGCTGGACCTTTTATCACCTTCCCAACGCCATATGAGATTTCTTCAACATTCATCACGCATGAAATGCAGCGGATCAGAGACTTGGTAAATAATTTTAAGTCTTCCTGCGAGGATACGGGAGTAACCATTATGTCGGATGACTGGAAGAGTGATGATAACGGAGTATCGTTAACTTCCTAATTTATAATTAATGTGGTACAGTGTTTCTTAAATCGTACGACACATCGAGCCGAACAAATGATGGAGATTTTCTATGTAGAATGATGTTGTGTGTCTGTGAAGAAATTGACCTGAAAATGTTGTCCAAATTGTAACAGACAATCTACCGGGCTATAAGTCGGGAGGGAAGAATATCAGGAACACATACCTGTGGATCTTATGGACCCCCTGTGCGGGAATTGTATCTTCCATCAACATCTCTGCACCCATAGTCACAGCACTCCGATTTGTAGACAGAGACAAGAAGCCGATGCTCCCCTATGTCTTGGAATGCATCATAAAGGCTAAAACTGAAGTTGCAAAAGTTAATCCTCCGGATCATTTCATGCAAATCATCAATGACAGAATTGATCAGTTCTTTATCTCGAACCCATAGTTCGTTGCAGGTTAGTTTTTCATTTGCTAGTGTGTTTATATTTTATTATTGTGCATATCTTATATTTAGGCTAATCGCATTGTATTTCACTTGGCAGCATATTATTTGAATCCATTTTCAAAGAAAGCAAATTATTTGCGTTTAGAGCTATTGAACCACTCAATTCGTAACTGCGTAAGATGGACGTTGGATATTATGGGTGTCATGCATCCTGGTGAACGGGCGGTATGTTTTAGAGATGTATTACTTTCGTTCATTATAACCCAAATATTTTTGATGATTTGAAAGTTGTTTATTATCTGATAATACTAATTGTCTTTCTTTTTGTTTTGAAAGTTACACAATTGTGAGAACCGCTTGGAATCATTTCTGGATGAAGCTGCCGACGTTAGGTTGAAAGAGATGGCGACGATGAGTGCTACACAGTGGTGGACATTTTTTGGAAAAAGCTAACCTGTATTGAGGAAGTACACCATTAAACTGATGAGCCAGACGTGCAGTGTAACCAATTACGAACGTAACTGGTCCACATTTAAATATGTCAGTAAGCCTAGAAACAGGTTATCGTCTCAAAAACTAAATGATTTAATGTACCTACACTACAATCAGCGACTGAGGGCAAGGAATTTAAGGAGGTACCCCAAGTTGACGCGGATAGATGCAGAAGATTTTTTGGTCCCTATCGACCTCAAGTCTCTATTCACTTATAATGATCCATTGAGTGAATGAATCGAAGAGGAAGAACTACCAGTACTTCATGATCTACATATATCATTTTTAGACCAAAGTGTAGAGTTGGGAGAACTGCAGGATTCCGAGGAAGAGGCAGAAAATGACGGTCTCCTCCATTCAATCAATGTGTCCCACCCTCCAAATGTGGGTATGGAACATCAAACAAGTACAAAAATGGCACCACGTCATCATTTTGTTAGTGAACGACCCACTGGGACAGCCGAGGAATCTAGCTCTTCATAGAGAAGGAGATCAATTAGAGGAAAAGAACATGTTGTTCCGAGCAGCCAATCTATCAGGCGTGATTATGGGTCGACTAGATCTTATTCATCTACAGATGACGGTAATGGGTCAGATAATGGTGCAATTTTGGTCATCAAAATATTGTTGTGGATGTTGAGCCTGAAAATCCACCGGGGTATTATCCCGACATGAGTGAAGTCCTTTACCGACAGGAGGATAGACAACATACTCATGGTGGAACAAACATGCCCGGTCAGAGTAAAGGATATGTATCATTTGGATTTATGCCCACAAGATATTTTGGTCAATTGAGATATGGGCACTTGGACACAGACTCATTGTCAAGTAATATGCAATCCATGTCCATTTCAGATCACTAGTTGCAACCCTCCTTCGATAGTTGGCAGTATCACTATCCATCGTCAACATCCGAGTACATGTCTATTGATGAACGGCTTCTGGAAGATAAATATGCCAGATTTTATTTCCACGTGCCCAGTTATCCATATGAAGAGCTTGATCCATAGTGATATTACTTTTTTTTTAGAAAATTTGGTCAAGCTTTGATGTATTTGGTGAAACTCAAGTGATTTCAAGTTTTCAACTTTGAAGTATTAGCATCAACCATTATTATTAGATTTAATATATTATCTTTAAATCCATTAAAATTTATGCCTCTAAGATTAAGAATTTAAAAAATTAGATAGATTAAAATACAACAAACAATATCTTAACAGCCATTTACTCAAATCATGTTTCAATTTTCAAATGTGTGGGAAATGGGAGAAGAAGGAATCCTAGGTAATGAATAGATTACAACCTTTTATTTTTCTTTCTCATTTTTATTTTTTTTAACTTTATAGGAAAAAATAGTTTTGTTAATGACGACATTTAAATTTACGTGGCTTATAAAATTAGGAATAAAATTTTAAAAATCATAATCCTAATCACTAAATTTATCAAAAATTTCTTACATAATTTTTCATAAGTTTTAATTTTTTTTTTATCATTTCTCTTAATTTTATTGTTATTAATCGTATTCAAAACTTAAATAAATAATTTGAATATGTATATGACCGATATTTAATGAAAAAAATTACATTTTCAAGAAGCCCCAAATTTTCTGAAATTACCATAAAATTTTCGGACCAAAATACAAATTTAAGAAAATATTGGAGGAGAGAGAATCATATCGGCCGAATTACCGGCCGGGGTGTTTTTCGCACCCCCGGTTAAAGCATTTTTTTTCATGTTAAAGCACCTTTTTTTTTTCATTAGCGTATTTTTTTTATGTTGAAAGCATTTTTTTCATATTAAATCACTTTTTTCTGAGTTAAAATGGATTTTTTATGTTAATTTTTTTTTTTGTGTTAAAGCAATTTTTCATGTAAACATGTTTTTTCATGTTAAAGTGTTTTTTTACATATTAAAGCGTATTATTCTTTATGTTAAAGCGTTTTTTTTAATAATGAGGCATTTTTTCATGTTAAAGTGATTTTAATGTTAAAGCGCGTTTTTTACTTTAAAGCGATTTTCTTTATGTTAAAGCATTTTTTCCTAAGTTAAAGCAGATTTTTTATATTAAAATAATATTTTGTGTTAAAGTTTTTTTTCTTCATGTTAAAGCATTTTTTCTTTTCATGTTGATGTGCTTTTTATATGTTAAAGCGTTGTGTTTTCATACTAAGACGTTTTTTTTTTTTCATGTTAAAACTGATTTTTTTATGTTAAAGTGCTTATTTTTATGTTTAAGATGTAAATGATATTAGATAGCGTTTTATGAGGTTAAGGCGTCTATTTTCATATTACGCCCATCTTTAGCGCTTTAAAATGGAAATTTGCGTTTTAACATAAAAAAATCTAGACTTGGTACCACAAAAAAAAAACATTTTAACATAACAAAATGTGCTTTAAAAATAAAAGGAAAAATGCTTTAATAAAAAAAAAAAAAACTTTAATATAAAAATATCTACTTTAACTTAGAATAAAGTACTTTAATATGAAAAAAAATTGTTAACATAAAAAATACGCTTTAAAATGAAAAAAAAGTGTTTTAACATGAAAATAAGCGTTAAACATAAAAAATCAGCTTTAACATAAAGAATACGCTTTAAAATGAAAAAAAAAAATACTTTCACACAAATTAAATATTAACATAAAAAAACTGCTTTAACATGAAAAAAGCAAGAAATATATCACTCAAATGACCATTATCATACCTGCATAGAAAATACACAAAAAAAAAGAAAAAAGAGGAAATATAAGTCTGCATGAGAAAAATAAAAAAAGAGAATATAAAAAGCATAAAAATTCTAATTACAAATAAGAGCCCAAGCAAATCACCACCTTGAATATCAAGTCATAGCCGGTCTCTTTAACAACCAAATGATTATAAGAGATTTAAGTAAAAGACCTTTTTGTAGTTGGTTCATCCTGACATAAAAAAAAAGTTGACTTTGAAAAATGTGCATCATAAAAAAAAAAGTGACAGTTGTTACATTGTCAATTGAAGAACTCTGACATAGAATTGTGCACCACAATAAAATAAATTTCCATTGTAGTTTTACCTTCCGTTCTTCCTCTCCTTGTTTTTTCTCTTTATTCAAGTACTGGCAAAAGTTGCAATTTCTTTTAAAAATCCCTTTTTACGGGATGCACCAAGAGAGAAATTTAAAATACCGATCAAACGTTTGGGAAATACAATTATAGAAAGGGAAGTGATTAGTTCATCAACATGTTTATCCTTGTGTTAAATACCCATTGTATGAAAAATACAATTGTAGAAAGGGAAGTGATTAGTTCATCAACATGTTTATCCTTGCTGTACAGAAAAAATGTGTTAAATATCCATTGTATCCTAAATCATTTGAAAACTTATTCCTTCCATCTTCTCAATTCTTTTTTGTTTGAGAAAATGATTGATTCATTCATTTCTGGTGCATTAAAGTTACAATTGTTGATGTGCCAATCCCTTTGCACGTGTAAATTTTTCAAATTAAAAAAATGTAAGAGAAATTATTAAAGTTGGAGTCAAAGCATTTCCAATTCAAGATATTACATTAAATCTGGCGACAACTTAACGTTTGCATGAATATTGATGATTTGATATTTACAACTTATCACAAACCATATCATCGATGGAATCATCAAAGCAAATGCGCATGAAAGTGTGTACACTTGCAAATATACAATAAATGTACACTGATAGGATAACAGGTCAGTATCTTGTATGACTCGGAAAGAGTTAAGTGAATCAGACACATGTGGCACATCAATGATTTCTTTTCACAAACTCAAGATTCATTGAGTTAAGTTGGGAAGAAGCCAGCATGAATTTTACTAATATCAAGATTCAAACCGAAATTTATTCTTAATAAAGTCAAGCCAAACAAGACAACAGAAGTTTCTATTTCAACATTAGGAAACTTCCTAACCCTTTTCCTACTACTTCAGACTTCTGTTTGTTGAGTGTGTGGCCATCTTGGGCAAAACCGAGCTGAGTGTTTTCGTTTGTGAGGGAAACGAGCATGAGGAAGGAGTTGAGGTTTTTTTTGTAAATGATTAGACAGTTGACCATTGCATAGATATTAGTTACAAAATCAGGTGCTATCATCATCAAGAGAATCATGTAAAAAGAAAAAAAGGTACATCTATCATTCAATATTCTCATAAGAAGCAAACAAAGAAAGTACAACTTTCATTCAAATTTGAAGATGTGGTTACATTGACAATACTCAGTCATTCACACTAGTGGACATTCAATATATGTTCTATAAAACCAAATGTGTGACGACAAGTTCTCGTCTCTACGCTTACCGCCCTTGATGCGTTCTTGTATGGGCGAGGGGGTACGCCCTTCTTCATCTCGAAATGTTTCGGAACAATATCTTTCCACATCCGTGAATGAAATCTGTAGAAACACAAGTCACACAAATCATCATAACATCGGATTTACATGGAAAATCCATAAGGGAAAAAAACCACGATAGAAAGAGAGTTTATTATTTCTGCTGGATAAATTAATTACATCAGTGATATATTTATAAGAAAACAGCACAAGGATGAGTCGTAATTTAGTTGGGACACTGAGTCCTACTCAACCTCTCTTTTCTAATTCAACAAAATCAAAATCCTTACGGAAGTTGAAACGGTTCCTAACATCTTAGGACGTGAAACCAAAATTGATATGTGTTAGGATTGTGTGGCTCGAGTTCACAATTCTAATCTGGATAAGAAATCAAATAAATAGAAATTGCTAAAGATGTTGTAGCTGTATGTGTTGGAAGCTTATCGGAATAGTAATTGCTATTGGAGAGACCAAGATCTTCTCTTGGCTAAATTAGAGAGTCTGCCATGTCATGTGAAGGTGAAGGAATCTTCCTGGTGCTGCCAGCATTAAACAGGATGGCTGGCTATTGTTTGGTCGACATACATACGATACACGACAGAGATATTATTGGCAAGTCTGTGTGGGACTTAGCAACTACTTAATATGTAAGTTGCCAAAGTTAATTATGGACAACATCTATATATATGCTGCTGTTAGCGAAGAGTTGAAGAGGAGAACACACGAAAATAGAGAGATCAACAGATTGAGAGAATATGTGTTTGGAACCTTGTTGACAGACGTGTTACAGATAGAGGGTATCTATGTGAAAGAAGTCTTGCTGAGAAGCCAGCTTGAGAAGCATAGCAGAAAGGGTCAGAAAGGGGCCTATAACCAACAGACCTGAATTTGAAGAGGAAGCTATTGTGAGTGTGTTCATGAAGAGGCATTGGCTGAACACAGGGTGAGTTAGAGACAACAATAAACAAGGGACTGTTGATTGGGCGCTCTGCATACAGTTCGGTACAGGCAGACCTAGGAACAACCCTGTAAATACCAGCCTGAAACAACAGTGACTGGTTGGGGTTTTGAGGGGAATATCTCTCTAGTTCTGTTGGTTTGTTAATCCTTCAAACAAAGGATTATCTCTTTCTTGTAATAGTATTCTCATCTCTTAATAAAATATTTTCACGCTCCGTGGATGTAAGCCAAGGGTGGACCGAACCACATAAATTGTAGGTGCTATGCTTGTGTGATTTATTCTGATATTATTAAGTGTGTTTATAATTTCCGCTAATAAACGCTAACAATATGGAAGTAGAAAAGGTTCCTCATATTTTGTAAAGGAAACGTTTCGAACTGTTGATACTCACAAGAAGACAAGCATTTAAACTGAAAAAATAAAATCATGGAGTCAGAGGATACGAAGCTTATTACAACTAGTGTTGTGATATCAATGATAAAAAGTGTTAGAATTTCTTCTAACGTGGGTAGGAAAGCAAGGTACACGAGGGTTGTATAATTTTCTCCGGTTCGTAACAATTGAGTAGTGGTACAAGAGGTTTTTCAAGGAAACGCAGCCATGGATATACAAAAGTGGAAGCGCTGAGTGATCAAGTGGTCAGAGAAGAAAGAAATTAAGTATACTCGTCACAATGTCAAATAGAGAGGTGCTTGACACAAAAGAACACCACTGACTGAAAAAATTGTCCCACGAATGAGACGTGGGAACTCTGATAGGATGGAGGTAAGAGCGTTGCAAACACGGCTATTTATAGGCTCAGCGAAATATATAATTAATACTTTACCATTTCAAGGCAGATAATGGTAATTGAATATAGGATTCGGAGAAACCAATTGCGACAGTAAACTCAACCTTCGTTTCCCTTAAGACATTACAAACAACCTTAGATCTTCCCGATGATGACGTTGTCTGTTGGAAGACTTTCCGGTTTGCTGCCACGTAGACAAGTGAGAATATAACACCTCGTGTATCCAATTGAACGCTTTTGGCGGACCACACTTTCGAAGGACCTGTGCTTACTTAATTATCACATTCCATGCATTATCTTAGATCATCTCAGAAAGGCATATTCCTCACTATTCCACATGCGGTAAATCCTATAAAAATGTAATTATTGGAGAAAGTTATAATTGGTCTAGAATGACATATGCTATTGGTCCCGACATTGAGCTGATAAGGTCTAAGAGGATTAGGCCGAAGAAAACAACAACGCAACTGGACGAGTGACTAGTGACTTCACAAAGACTATGAAAATGACCATATAATGTTTTGTTTCCAAATTTGGATGAAGTGGTGGGGTTTCTCACTAATCTTGAGAGTCATGGAGGGTGAGGATCCAATGGCTACAATGGACGCAAGTTTGTCCTTCAGTCATAAATGGTTGATGAGGTGGGGAGAGAAGGAAGATAAAACAATGTCAATGGAAAAAATCTCTTAGGATTGTGATAATTTAAGAAGGTTTCTTTAAAGGAATACTGACCTTCAATTTTCTAGATCCTCTACTTAGTTTCACCCAAGCTTCATCCTGGTCATGGATAGATCACCCAGGTTCGGGTCCATAAGCAGTGACAATTGCCCTATGAAGACTCGCTTTCGCTACGGCTCCGGTGGGTTCCCTTAACCAAGCCACTGCCTATGAGTCGCCGGCTCATTCTTCAACAGGCACGCGGTCAGAGATTTCTCCTCCCACTGCTTGGGAGCTCACGGTTCTCTAATGTAATTTATATACCATGGTCCCAACTATATTATAATATATAGGTACTAATATAGTCCATACAATGGCTCAACGTGGTTGAATGGTACCAACGTTAATAGTTTCAATCAATTATTTTCGTTGGTGAAACTCATGCACGTTGAATTGGGTACTAGGGTAGGCTCTAAGAATAGTCGGACATTAAATCGGGTCATGTGGATTGGTGTGAAAGTGACCCAAAGAATACAGTCTACCAAAATGGATGTAAATAAGCCAAGTCCAAAAATACGATGGCTAATTAGACATAGTCCAATTGCGGTGCTTGCTAATGTAAGCGTCCAAATAAACTAATACTGTTTTATCAATGAAAATCAATGAAAATTTGAAATTTTACTCTTATCCCTCCACTACCAAACAAGGGTAATGGGGGGTATCCCCCAATTGCCCCTAGCAACCACCCATCCAAACGCAGCTAGATTCTAATACCCCACACCTCATGCGCTTCGACGGGGCAAAGGATTGAAACCGTCCATTCCATTGTTCTATAATTGGTAAAATCTATTCAGGCTTTACAGTGCATTCCATGTACAATTTACCATTCATCCAACATGGATAAGTCAATAACATATATAAGATTACTTAATTCAAATCGTCATGTAGTCGTTGAGAAGTTTCACAAAAAGTCAAGAAACAATAGCACAACGACTGAGAGAAAGATTTTTCCACAATCTATGAACAATTGCGTCAGATCATATATCTATCGCACTTTGAATACCGTATAGTCTTCTGATGCATATTTCAGGGGTTCAGAAGTAGACAGTCATGTCAAAGAGTAATCACATTTCCAATGGATAAACAGACATCACTCATCATTGCAGTTGAATGTAGTTGTAATTGATGTGCACTAGAATTGAAAGGTAACATCAAAATCTTCACAGATTCGTGAATACCCATGTAGTGACATTATCGATGTTAAATGAATTTCGCAACATCAGATCTTGTCATTTGAATCTGTGACGGTAGATTGTTCGCCTAATTTGATAGTGCTCTATGCTAGATTTGTTTAGGTCGGCTGGACAAACTTTATTCAGATGGTGGCGTTGGAATTGGCGCATGTAGTCATTCTGTCAACATAACACAGGGGTGCCCATTTCTGCTGGATGGATGTTTAAGAGAATTTAAATGGATTATAATCATTGACTGTGGAGATAAATGACGTGAAACAAATTGTGTTGGCCTTGTAAATGACTTCGCACGGCACATCAGGCTGAAAACCGAGTCTGAACAAGATCTTCAGATGCATCATTATGTCTTTTCAGGATCTACAAACAGAATCTGAACACGATCTTTCATGCATCTTCGGGTATTTTCAGGATCCAGACACATAATCTGAACACGATCTTCATCTGCACCGTTAGGACTCTTCAGAATCCATAAACATATTTTGAACACTATCTTCATTTGCACTGTCGGTACTTTTCAGAACCCAAGGTCTCCATTTTGAAATCAAACACATATACTGCCAAACTACATAACCTTTAAATAAAACCAACCAATCAACCCTACCAAACTACATAACATTTAAGTGTTTTTAGTTAGCATCTTTAATTTTTTTAAAATACAATATAACTGAAACATACAGATATTTAAAGAAATTTTGACATTTCTCTAGAGCTCAAATATTTCGCAATTTTCTGTTATGTTCTGTCAATTAATGTAGTAATGGAAAAGTTGTGTAACTGGCATACACTTATTAGGCTATTACAAATATTCCCGCGGAATCAAAACACCAGAGAAAAGTTAAGATCGTAATAATATGAAATTTAAAGTTTTATAAAATAACACTATTCAGATAAAAAATGTTTAATTGAGCTTACATATGTTATAGATATTTTTTTTCAACTAACGAATACTTGTGTAAACTGGGTTAGATCCATTTTCACCACAAAAATTATGGGATGGGGTAGAGATGGCGTTGAGGCTGTACACAATATCTAGCTTTGGAAAGGAAAGAAGATATGATAGACTGACCGCAACATACATTGGATAATATTTGATGTGTTTGCCTTCGAGTTACTTCAAACTCAATAAGACATTGCATGCCTACTGAGTAGGTTTGCAACTTGATGTCGAGGTACTTCAGTCAATATACAAATCAATTACCACCGAGGCATTTTCTTCACCGAGCTACGTGATAATTGACCTGAGCCTGCGAGCCCATCCCGTTAGCCACACATACTTTCCGTCTGAGAGTGACCAAACGTAACTTGCACTGAGAAAAAAAACAAAGAGTTAACTTTTCGCCCATCAGGTTATCAGACATATTTGATTGTAGGTTCCCCCAACAACACCATTCAAACAAACGGTTTTATGTAAACCTCTCAGCCAAAGAAAGGACCATCCATTCCTACTATCTTTCAACTTAGTTAGAAATGACACAAGTCTAGATATGTATCATATTCGGTCCGAATTTGGTGCACGTTACATTAACAGATAGCGGTAAACCACATATTCGTTGAACATTAATTTAATGGCGATGTCATAATTGAAAATGGGAATTGAACTTCCAATATTGACCCTTCTAAATTCATTAAAAAAAAGGTGGCCATCGTAACACGGGGTATACTCTTTTAAGTGACACAGGTTTTTCCGAACTTCCCACTTTACCCTAATTCATCTTTACGAAGCCCACTTGCTGGATTACTTTTCAGTGAATCGGTTCACCGATTTTATCATCGGAAGTCCTTCTGATTGGTTTCTTCACATCAATTCGAACTAGCGTATCACTGGTTCTTCTGCTTTTGGGTCACGGTCGGAGCACACCTGTTTCATCGTCGGCCTTTTCTCACACACTTGTATTATCAGCAATGTTGTGCAAATTTTAAATTTATAACTCACAAGTACACGAACCATTAGATAGTATAGCGATTGAGTGCGAGGTCGAACCTATTGGAACTTAGGAAAATATATCCGTTAAAAATACACCATTGAATTACGTAATTTAAGAAATTTAGAAAACATGGAGAAAAATCATAAATATGGAGTTATTTATCTAATCTATGAATTTTAGTTTTAATTTAGAAACATTCTACATTTAAATATAGAACTAACAATTTAACTAATTTTAATTAAGATGGTGGATTTAATCTAAAAATATAAATAATCTTAATCTAACTTAGAAAACAAAATTAAGATGCATTTACTTAATTACCAACCTAGTTCTCCAATTTGATGAGTTTTCGAATTTTAAAAACAAAAATAAAATTTAAAACAACCTAAATTACCTCTGTACATATTTACAATGAAACTGGATCAAAAAATTATGGAGGCTTTATTTTTCATATTTTAAAAATAAAATTAAGGCCTAGAATATGGAGCTCACTTAAATTATTAATCCTGCATTCTAATTTTTCATTCATTTGCATTCTAATTTTTCATTCATTAAAACTCTTATTATAATAATTATGAAATTCATTATACTAAAAAAATTCAATTTAAGCCTTTGTCTAGATAAAATTTCAACTTATAATTTCAAATCCAAATATTTCATCCACTCTTTAATAAGAGTTTTGAATCGGAAAAATCAAGTTTTACCTATCCTAAATATTTCATCCACTTTCTTTGAATATCTTAAGAGTAATTTCAATCATAAAATTATAAAAAGAATAAAAATAAAATCAAATTCTCATAACACAAAAATTAAATAATTGGACGACCATAATTCTAAATAAATTCACATCTCTTTTATTATTAAAACAAGAATATGAAATTACAAAACTTTGGAACTAAGAGAATAAAAAAATACAATGGAAATTAAAATTTCATCAACCTTTGAAGCCCAATGAAATTGAAAATCCCTTAATCTTTCTCTTCTCTTTTTCCTTCACCTCTTGCTCTCCAGGTTCGAATTTCTCTGTACATAGGACCTCAATTTATAGAAGTTTTAAGAAAGATGGATTTAGCAAGCAATGGTCCCACCCTTTCTGACCGATTGTATCTCTGCTAGCCGACTCTCTCTCCGTACATGGCAATTTCCTTTTATTTATTTTTTATTCTCTCCTCAGTCGGTCAATTCATCCTTCTATTTCAGCCTCTTCTATTTTCATCTTTCTTTCCTTTATTTCTTTCATCTGTTGGCTGCAAAGAAAAGACATCACTGATTCTTTCTTTATCTTTTTATTTTAATCTGCCGATATGATTTGCTGCTGTACTCGTGTTTCTTTCAAAAAAATTCTCACTGATTTTTCTGTGTAAACCCAAACACACCAACACCACCTTTGGCTGCTGTATTTGTTTTTCTTTCAATTAGCTCTCAGATATGCAACAAAACTTGGGGTGGTGACTGATTGCTTGAAGGATGTACAAGTGCTACATCTATCTTTTCTTCTTCTGCCATGTGTCTATTTTTTTATCTTTCTATTCTCTGCTGAATTGGATACTCTTCTGCAATTCTGCTCATCTTCTTTTCCTTCTTTTTATTTTCTTACCTTTTGGAAATAAATCAGCCACCGTCCCTCTCTATCTTGCTGGTTTGCTGCCCTGCTTTGTCACTTCATGTGCTACCCACCGATTCTCTTTCTTTCATATTTGTTTTGCACACCTGCTTTTAATTCAGTGCTTTTTCTGATTGTGTTTGATTACTGACTGGGTTTTGTTAAATGGTCCTCTCAATTCTTCTTTGCTGTATGGTGAGTCAAAAGGTGGGCTAAAACACACCATGTTGCACACACATTGCTGCAAGAAAGATCTTCTACTATTATATGTCTTTTGGCAACTGTTTAACAATCCAACCTTTGCAAATATCACCCAACAACTTGTGGTCCACTGTTTGAAACTCGCTGGCTGTTTGGTTTCTGATTCAGCAACAACCTCTCGGTTGCAGCTTTTTTATCTCACCTCCTTTCCAATTTGTTTCAATCTTCCTGAGCTCAATTATCTTTGACAAGAACTTCATCTCCCAACCTTGAAGCTTGAGAATTTTCATGTTCGTTAAAATCTCATATGTTGCTTTCATCCGTACATCTTTGGACTTCATCATCTTGTCTTAGTAATTCTCTTGAAGCTCCCCAAAGGGACCATACCATCGAATTCTTCTGTTTTTCACCACCCTTTAGTTGTTTGCGCACTACTTGTGATGGCTTCTCTGTTTTGCATCTCTTTCTGGCTGCTTTCCCAATGGGTTGCACACTTGTGCTGCTGTACGAGACAAGTGTTGCAGCTTTGCTTATGTTAAAACAACAGATTGACCTGGCCAAAGCCTAAACAATATTTCTATGGCTTTGTCATGCATCTAGGGTGCTTCAGAAGCTAATCATGTCACTAGTGGGAACACTGTGTATGGATACTTGATAAGGACTATCCATGCCAGTTTGACATACCTACTAATTCCTTTCAAACCTTGACTACATCAAGTGCATAAGTACACCACCAGCTTAAACATGGCTTGGATCATAGTTATGGACTTCAAACTAGGCCCACTTTAACCGAGTGATTTCCAAAAATAACACTCTGACACTTTTCCTACATTTTTCTTCAACTTTAACTTCTTTTTTTGCTTTTCTTTATTTTTCCTTGTAAAACTCTTAAAATACCATCAAACATATCAAACACACACAAAACAAGATCCAACTAATCCAATATCAAAGGTAAAATGGTCAGTTTTCTGTGTTCATCAGGCAACACCTCGCAATTCCCACCACCCCTTTGATTTCCTCTATGCTGCCCACTCCGCCCCAAATGTGGTTGTCGACCACCTCTTCCAGATGCCTTTCATCCACCGCCTTGACGAACTCTGCTGCCAAACTACTGTTGTTTCCAACGCCTCTCTCTTCTTGCCTGCTGGATTTGCTGGGGTTTTGCCCAGTCAGAAGCTCCATCAAAACCACCCCAAAGCTATACACGTCGCTCTTGCTTGTCATTGCCTTCCCACTATTGACGCACTCGGGGTCCAGTTACCCTTAGCTCTCTTTCAGCAGAGTTATCTTCTTCCACAGCCTCGTCCCTCCGAAATCGATGACCTCTGGATCGCAGGTCCTTTCTTTTACAAGTATCTTGGACAACTATATTTCTGTGATACACACTGTGTGTGCACACGGACCAACGCTCTCGCCGTTCTCCTCGCGATGTTTAAGCGCTGCTCCCACAACAGAGGCAGACCACCTCCTTGCCCTTCCACATCGCCTTCGGAACTGGAACTGCCGTGCAATCTGTCGAAGAGAGTTTGGTTTGAGAAATTCCGGTAGATCAACGAGTTCCCTCGAGTGCTAATACCCAAGAGCAGAACCACGTTCGGATGGACGAGATTGCGACAGAACGTTCGGACCGCCTTGATGAACATCTGATTCCTTCTTAGGTAATCCCCCTTCTTCTCAAATGATGGCAATCACCCGTCTCTCAGGGTCTATTATGGCGTTGTAATCCAAAGAAATTAGCAAATTTCGTCACCAAATATGAGAACAGAGCATCAATGAGGAACAGAAAAATCAACAGCCATTCAATAATAGCATAAGACAAAGCAGAAGTTAATCCACTTCCTGGCCAATCTGGAAGCTCTGAATCCATTGAACAATCTTCTGTTGCAAGAACCCGACATGCCCGGTGCCACAACCTTGACGAAAGGTGATAAACTTTGGCAGAAACAAAATCAGAATGAGGACTTCCGATGATAAAATCGGTATCCACTGAAAGTGATCCAGCAAGTGGGCTTCACAGGGACGAATTGGGGGTAAAGTGAAAAGTTGGGAAAAACCCTTGTCACTTAAAAGACGATGTCGGTGTTAGGATGATATTCTCGAAAGTTTTCGATGTTGATTGGTTTTCTAAAATCGTGAAATATATAACATGAAAATAACGCGTTTTAACACGAAAATAGTCATTTTAGATAACAACACTATTTTTCATGTAATAACATAAAAATTAGACACTTTAACATCAAAACCAGCGCTTTAATATGAAAATAATACATCGTAAAAAATTAGTACTTTAATATAAAATTAACTCTTTAAAATTAAAAAAAATTCTTTACATGAAAAAAATGCAAATAACCGCTTTAAGATGAAAATGGAAATTAGAGTTTTTGATGAAAACTCTATTTTCATGTAAAAACATGAAAAATAGCGCTTTAAAATGAAAAAAAATCTAACTATCTTATGCAAGAATGCAAACATAATATGTTTCTATCTTTTTTGTTGGCATGTGATATATCTGAAGATACAAATAAACGACCAAATAATATGGGACGTTCAACATGGCTGTTTTTTTTTTCATTTATCATCAACATGAAAATATTCGCATGGCTCATCAACAAAATTCAGAGTAGCAGAATCATCTCAATATGCCATGACCAATAAATCACATCCCATATTAAATCTGCCTATTAACAGATATGAATTATCAAGCCAAACCATAACGAAATAAATAACTGATTATTTATGAGAATAAAACTAAATCTCACTGTCACACACACCCACGGCAATAAAGAATAATAATAGTCCAAGTCTCAACCATCTAAAAATTATTACAATCCTCAATGACACTTAATGTGCCTCAAACCAAAATTAAATAAACTAAATTGTTTAAATCTATTCTAAAATCAACGAACTAAATATGGCATCTAACGGCTCCAAGACCTAGTCCTTCTTCTGTGCTGCTCCTTGATCTAACTCCAGAGATACTTTTGAAATGTAGGGGTGTGAGCTCCATGCCTAGTGAAAGAAACAAACAACATGAAGTATAGTTGTACAGGAAATCCATATAGACCAAGGTAAATAGATAGATGCCAATGATGCATGTAATGCAATAAATGCCAAGATGAGGCATGAATCCAAATCCCATGCCATCATCCAAACTCCTGTGCGGATAAAAACGTGGTGTAACGACCCGTCCCATTACGGGCACGTTAAAACCGACACAGATTCCTAAAATCGATCCAATACAATTTACGGTATATATATATACATATATATGTATATACATATATATATGTATATATATATATATATATGTACATATATATGTATATATATATATATGTACATGTACATGTACGTATATGTACATGTACATATATATATATATATATATATATATATATATATATATATATATATATATATATATATATATATATATATATATATATATATGTACATATATATATATGTATATGTATATATATATATATTTTGGAAGACACCGCTCCCGCAACCCACATTGATCATAACAATCCACCAATAAACCAAAAATCGTAAGCAACCATCATAATTACAAATTATAGCATCACTTCATTATTACATTTATCCAACTCAATGAAAAGTACACATAATTCAATTACATCAGAAAGTCCTCAATTACAAGATGGGACCCTGACAAAGTGCAAAACTCCAACTCTACGCCCAACGTCTAACTGAGGGTCCCGCCAACCCTCCCTTTATAAAGTACCTATGAGGCAAGGGGGTGAGCTTTACATGCCCAGTGAGGGAACACATGCATCATAAGTCATAAAGCATACACTGCACATAATCATATGGACATATCAATGCCTAGGATGTCTACATGCATGACCATACAAACATGTGTCCTACCCCTAGCACATGGGCCCACGTCAACCGAGCTTCTAGGACATCCTCTAACCAACCCAATGCAACTCCCTTATGTGCCCAACCGCAACAGTCCACCCATCCACGGTTACGCAGACTGATCCTCAGTCGGATCGGGGTCTCTAGTCCTCAACTAGACCTATGACCCCCTCATGACAACCCGCACACATACCACGACCAACCCAAGAGTCGGACTCACTAGAGTCCCAAACTGATTACCACACGGGAGTAACCACCTCACCAGTTCTCAGCGAACTGCCAACCAGACTCATCTATGGTCTCATCAACCAAGCATCAGAGTCTCGATAGTCAAACCTATAACCTTGGACCCTATATGTTGGTCTCCACACGATTGGTGTATCCACCTCTCAAAGAATTCTATAGGTCTTCTACCGAGTGAGCCGGCCGAACTTACTCGTTAGGCGCCCATAAATTCCTGGTGAGTCAACACCCACAACACAAGTCTCAACAATGAACCCCAATACCATAACCGCGGGTAAACATACTACCACGTCGCACCACAGGCTATCCCCACCATACAGGTGTCCTAACCTGGAATACCATACCTCAGACTGTACCCACCATGCAGGTGTCATAGCCTGGAACATCATCTCGCACCACACCGCAGGCTGTCCCCACCCTACAGGTGTCCTAGCCTGGAATATCTCATCACATCGTAGGCTGTCCCCACCCTACAGGTGTCCTAGCCTGGAATATCTCATAACATCACATCGCACCATCCCTCGATCAATGAGCGGGCGAGCACATCCTCAGCCTACTCGGTCATCCGGGGAATCACAAACCATACCAGTGGGAGCTGTCCCTCACCGCATCGTCCCTCGACCTAGGCGAGCACCTCCTCAGCCTACTCGGTCATCTAGGGATCACAAACTATGCCAGCGAGAGCTGTCCCTCACTGCTCCGTCCCTCGACCTAGGCGAGCACCTCCTCAGCCTACTCGGTCATCTAGGGATCACAAACTATGCCAGCAGGGGTTGTCCCTCACCGCTCCGTCCCTCGACCTAGGCGAGCCCCTCCTCAACCTACTCGGTCATCCAGGGACCACAAGGCATACTGGCGGGAGCTGTTCCTCACTGCATCATCCCTCGACCTAGGCGAGCACCTCCTCAGCTTACTCGGTCATCTAGGATCACAAACTATGCCAGCGGGAGCTGTCCCTCACCGCTCCGTCCCTCGACCTAGGCGAGCACCTCCTCAGCCTACTCTGTCATCTAGGGACCACAAGGCATACTGGCGGGAGCTGTTCCTCACTGCACCATCCCTTGACCTAGGCGAGCACCTCCTCAGCCTACTCGGTCATCTGGGGATCACCTCATCTATCACACATTCGGGTATCGGAACCGCAAGGGGCTTTTAAGGTTTCCTCGGGTGAACCAACATTCAGCCTGATGGCCTATCTAGGGTTAACATAATTACTTCCCAATTAGTCCTTATTTGGGACTCCCAGACACCTTGTTCTCTAAATCAGATCACGCCTCTCTCATAGGTACGTCTGGGAAATACAAGATGGACTGACCATTTGATCCATGCAAGGGGTTACGACTACCCATTTCCAATCATAAGGGAGTCTGAATCCCAACTACGCGTCCACTGCATGGTCCCACATAACATCCACACCCTAGCTACCCGACAAGCTAAGAGGAGTCTCTAGATCCTGATGTTGCCTAGTACCCATGCCCCCCACCGACATCCCACATAAGTCAGTTATATGTATGCACAATTAACTCTACACTTACACATGCTATTAACATAGTTCGCCACATAATAATTAAGTGTATGCATCACTATCTATCACTGGTTGGCATGTTAACATCCAAGCATGTTGTAACGTCTACCAGTCCAAACCAATTATCACATGATCATATGGTATATTATCAACAGAACACATCACACCATAATCAGACATATACCACAACATATTACATATTCACATGCTGGCATCTTAGCATATTATCAACCAAAATAAACTCCAATCATGTTACCACACAATCAATCAATTATGACCTTAATTTAACCAATTCATATATGCCTCTGCGGGCATCGGATACGAATACATCCGGATGGGGACCCGCCACATAATAGTATCAACAGTTCCCTTGCCGAGTGGCTCGTAATACCGGGGACCCCCATTCGCCGCATTCTGTACCCACACATCTGATATAGTAGTAATATGCATAGATGCATGCTAAAAGCGGTGATAAGTTCCCTCACCTGTGTGTGCCTCAAAATCCAAAACGAGAAAGACAGTACTCTCGGTTGAAAAGAGCTCAATCTGTTGAAAAAAAAAAGAGCAAAGGAATAAGCAATCGGGCAAAAAGGGCCAAACAAAACCTGGAGTGTAAACGAGCCTGAAACTGGGCCGGGCCCGAAACTAGGCCGGAGGGAAACTGGGCCGGGCTGAACAGAATTGGGCCGGACTCAAAGCTGGGCCAAACCAGATCTGGACCGGACCCAAAGCTGGGCCGAACTGGCTGAGCCGGGTCTGGGCCGAGTCGGACTGGGCTGGCTCTGCCTGAGATCGAACTCGGCCGAGTCGACTCGGTGACTCGACAGAGTCGGCTCAGTAACCCAGTTGGAAAAAAAATCTGGAAACTGAGGGAAAGAGGGGGAAAAAAAGGGAAAAGGAAGGAAACCAGAGAGAGGGAAAGAGAATGAAGAAGATCAAGGAGAAGAGAGGAGGAACTCGAGTACCTAGTAGCACCGGAGGATGATTCGGCGGTCGGGGCAAGCGAATCCGAACTCCGACAACGGCGGGGAGGATGGAATCCGACGGATCTGGAGAAGAGAGAAGAGGGGCAGCAGCGGCGGCCGAAGCTAGGTTGGAGGGATTTAGGGTTTCAGAAGGAAAGAGAAAGGCGAGGTGGAGGTGGCGGTGAAAAAAGGCTTTAGGGTTTGCTCGGGAAAGAGGAAGGAGAGGAACGAGAGAGCTGAGAGAAAAAGGAGGGGAAGGAGGGTTGCAGCAGCAGCAGTAGACGCGGCACTGCAGCACATTGCTACAGTGCGGCGCAAAGGAAGGATTTTGAAGGGGAAAGGTTTAGGGTTAGGTCTAGGGTTTTCAAAACATGTAAAAAATTCAAAAATCTCAAAAATCAAGTTAGTTTTTTTTTTTTCAAAAATAAATAAATTTAAAATCTGATAAAACTCAAATATCGAAATCGGACATCAGAGAAAAATATGTGATTTTAAAATGTTTTGGAATGACGAATTCTTGAATAATCCAAAATCACCAAAATGCCCTACGAGTCTCCAAACTCAAAATCGGGCAACCCAGGGCCCACCATGGAGGCCACACTCTCCCTACTGTTACCAAACCTCTAAAATCCCGAAGAATCGGGTCGGATTGTTACACGTGGTTCGTAGACCTAGCTCGTCAGCCACAATCTAAGCTACCCGCTACAACGTACCATCCAATACCGGCTTGTCAAACGACATGATTGTCTCTCAGTCACCAGTATAGGCATGACCCATAGCATAACCTTCATCAGCCGACATCTTAAGTTGATGGTAATAGAGGCTCATCTCCTCTGATCATCAACAACAAAATCCAAGGACATGACCTAACTGGTCCCCAGTAGCCTGTGGAATAATTTGATCTAATTGGTCCTTTGTTGGTCTGTGACTCAAAAGTCACCAACAAAAATCACAAAGGCTCACTGCCCAAATCTCCAGCACCCACCCATAATGTGGATGCTCATGCATGAATGTCGTGATCAAAATAAAACATGGAGATTTAACAATATACACATATCCCATGAACCAAAAATTTCAATAATTTAGCAAATCTAAACTAAAATTCCAAGCACATAATATTCCATATGAACATGTGCATTAATCAAGGTCCATTCAAACACGGCATAATATAACTCAACCAAAATCACCAAAGTTCCAAACACAAAGTATAATCATTCTAAAACATTCTTGAATGCATATCATGAGTTTTTCCAACAAGGTAACGGGCATGAACACCAGTCCAGGCTGACTAAGTCACTCACTTACTTAAACACTTATCCAAAATAAATACCCCATACATTCTGTGAGATGCACAGGACTTTACCCTTTAATTCAAACAAATCTCAGTCATTTTGTTCTAAAACTCAATATTTATGTATTGCTACATAGAAATCATAAATTCATAGGAATTTAGCAATAAAAATACGCATGAAAGTGTTTGAACCCCTCACCTAAACTTTGCAATTCACAAAGTATTGAAACACCACCAATTCCAAGTTCCAATAATCTTCAGGTCCCCAAACTTGCTATCAATGATTAGCGTTTTGGACCGTTACAATTTATTTTATTTAACTAATTTTTAAATCAAGAAATTCATCAAAGGGACCCCATTGGTTCCATCCAAACAATCAAGTTCAAGGGGTACTAAACAACATACGATTAGTCTAAGGTTTAAGAGAGTTAGATAAAGCAGAATTTGACCTATCTTGCAAAATTTATTAGTATCTGCTCGAATCAAAACAAGATCTCATATTTATACAATGGATAGATATCTGAGAGAGGATTACAATAATATCTGGTTCGTCCCAAACGGACGTTCGTAGTCCGAGCTATGGTCAAAATACTCAGACATGCACACTGCACAATAGTTTGCAGTCTCATCCGAGGTATCTGTCTTACAAACAATAATTGGCCCATCAAATCGTTGAATCTACCTTTCATATTTTTTCTCGATATAGATATATTCATGGGTTCCAATTTAGGCACAAATTTCCCATTATTTCAATAATCAGATATTGAGATAAAAATCCTACAATCCAGCACTATAAATCTGTCTGATTTTCAGCAATCTGCAACTAGGTCCAACTTTCAGATAAGGTTTGGGGTATCAAACCTCATCTATAATTCATCATTTTTAAACTGGAGATAGGTCTCTTTGTCTAGATCGAAATAGATCCAATTTTGCTTCGTTTTGATGTCAGATGAAAAAGTTATGAATTATTTAGTAAAACATTGTAAAACTATATCTCAGATTTGAACCAGAAATTGGTCTGTGGTTCAGATCATATCTAGGGCATCAAATCACCTTATTTTGCCTTTAAATTTGGTATAGTAATTATATCTATCAAATTGGAATCTAGAAAAAAAATTTGTTGAAAAATTCCATCGGAAACTCCAAATACATTTTTTTTCGTGGCGATGCCCAGAACAAATACGAAAACTGTCTTGCTCGTGTTCCACCATGAAAATCAAATCTAAACTTGATCTAAAAAAAACACAGGTGCACTAAATTCGTGTAGAGTGTCTTAAATTCATCATCTCACATCAGAGATTTTGTAATACCCTGACCAAGGATTAAGGATAATTGTGTTATTTGTATTAATTAATTATGCTTTGATCCATTAATCATGAAGACTATGGATTGAGATTTTTAGAAATCCAGGATCGGTCCAATTAGAGCTCGATAACTGACAGATCCAACTCATTTAAGTTGGAAGGGCAAAATGGTAATTTACCATAAATATTATTATGTAGGTGATTTAATTATTGATTATTATTAAACTATGTTGTATGAAATAATTGGGTTGTCAAAGCTATGCATTGGTAGTGATCTTAAATGATGAATTCATAGGACCTTTTAGTCTATGCTTTTGATTTTCAGAAATACTTATAAATATGACCGTGGAAGGTCCCTATTTATGAAAATAATTGTTTTAAATAATTATAGAAGTCATAAAATTTCAGAAAAATAACCAATATTTAATCTGTGTTTTAACCAATTAGTTTATTTAACGGATTTGCAAAATAAGATTTAAACACACTTAAACAAATACTGTATTTTTGACAAAAATATACCTACGTGTCATTTTTTCCTAGATCGAACAATTTCGAAAGTGTATTTTTCTCCAGATTTCAACAATGTTTATGATTTTTAAGGCCCGACAATTTAGACTAGATGGATTACTTTAATTAAACCATTTTTATATCTAATAAATGAAGATAAGATTTTAAAAATGAAAATATTATAAAAAAAATCATCCTTTGCATGTGACACTTAAAGCCTCAAGCATGAGCTGTAGGTTTGCATGCATATGGTAATGCCATGTAGCTAGCCAACTAGTGGCCATGCAAGGCATTTGCTTTGTTTATAAAAGGGAGAGAAGGGAGGAAAGAGAGAAAGAAAAAAAATAAAAAATAAAACTAAAAACTAACTCCTCTCCACTGTCCCTTCCTTTCTTCTTTTTCTTTTACTGTATTCACCACCAGGCCAAGCTTTGAGGTGAGTTTTTATTTTTTATTTTATATTTATTTTAATTTTTTATTTTAGTTGGGTTTTTAAGTGAAATATATATATATATATATATATATATATATATATATATATATATATATATATATATATATATATATATATATATGAAATGTTATATTTTTTTGAAATTGTTTGTTTTTAACTTAAAATGAGTTCTCTTATTTTATTTTATGAAATAATGTGAAGTATTATTATGATTTGATTATTTCGATTTCTTTAATTAAAACTTAAAATAAGTTTGAGTATGATTTTATTTACTACAAATTTTTTTAAGGTCTTTTATTGTATTTTAATTAATTAAATTGTTTATATTAAACTTAGGTTGGGAACAAAAGTTTAAAATGAAATAACAGTAATGTGAGATGACTTATTTTGGGAATCCTATCTTAGTTTCATTATGTTGTTTAATTTGTAACGCCCCGTCCCGTTACGGGCGCGTTATCTCTGAAAAACCTCAGAAAAATACAAAAGATAGATATCGGGTACAAGAATAGAAACATTTCTTTTTTTTTTTTTGAACGGGGTAACTACTTCCTGTCCAACAACCCACAAGTTCAAAACTAGAATAAACACAACGAACCACAAATGTAAACTAATCAACAGGTTTATACAGTCATCCAAACAAACATGTGATTGAATCTATGTGACTAAAGTTCTCAACATCAACATAGCATAATCATAAGCTTCTATTCTCTACCACTCCTCTCCTGGCTCCTCCACGGTCGGGGCACTTGAAAGGTAAGGGGTGAGCAAAACAGCCAAGCGAAATAACATATCACATATCAACAAGATAGTTATAGATCACATAAGAAAGGGGCAGTAAATAACACAAGTGAATAAAACATCCATGCTTACGATACTCAACTACTCTATTAACCGATATTCCATTAAGCAAATCCAATAAATCATCTCCAAAGTCCACATCAGGTCCTCCAACGAACCCCGGTCTCCCTACCAGTATCATCGGGAAATTAAAGAATACACAACTGCCTCACCCACACGAGTTGTGTCGGAAACCACATCGACCACGCCCGAGGGAACCAAACTCTAGGGTAGGCACCTCGACCACCGGAACACAATGGGGAGACCCACATCCCCTATGGGATCTCGACTGCCGGAGTGTAACAGGGAAGTCCTCCCAACCACCAATCTCATCTCATCATCATGAATGTATACACATAAACAAGACCTCTCATGCATGCACATAGTATCATGATCATGCATGACAACACAAACATGTTCTGGCATGACATCAATATCAACAACATGCCTCATCATGCAGTCAACGACACATAGCAGTGCTTAGATTCATACTTCTATATCCAACATGCGATTAGATATGCATATTATGCATAAACACGTAAAGTATCACAACATTTTCCAACTATTGTGTTCAACATCCATCTACACTTGTCTCATTCATCATGATATCATATGTGTGTTATGATTAAACACAAACATATTTTCAACAACTTTCAAGCATCAATAACCATTCATTCAATCAAAATTTTTCATTAATCGCATATAATTGACTTGGGTGAACCCGAACGGATCCCTTGCCACATATTCATTTCAATGGTTCCCTTACCGAGTGGCTTAATAAACGGAAGGGTCCTATTCAGGTCACTCGATGTCCAAGATTATAGGTTAAGAATGCGAATGCATGCTAAAATAGTGATAAGTCCCCTCACCTGTGTGTGTCCTTGAAATCCAATGCGAGAAAACGAGTTCGGGGGGTTGAAGGGGCTCAATCTGTTGAAACAAAAATAGGTGAGTAAGAAATTGGGATGAAACATGCCAAACTGGGCAAGGAATGCAAGTGGGCCCGAGAATGGGTCAGGTCCGAATCGGACCTAACTGGGCCGGGCCGAAACTGGCGGGTTGGGCTGGATCTGGCAAACAGGGTTAGATTTGACGGGCTGGGCCGGATCTGGTGAACAGGGCCAAATCTGGTGGGCTGGGCCGGGTTACCGGGGTCCAAAATCGGGACTCGACTGAGTCAACTCGCGGCTCCGAGTGACTCAGCCAAAGGGGAAGGGGAAGAAGAGGGAAAGAGGGGAAGAAGAAGAAGAAGAAGAAAGAAAGGAAACCAGAGAGGGGGAGGGAGAGAAAGGGAAAAAGAGAAGGAAAACAATTACCTCGAATCGGTCGACGGAGGGAGGGCTAGAAGATCGGCGGCTGGGGGCTCGAACCTCCAATTTGGCGAACAGTAGACGGCGGTAGATGGGGAAGAAGGAGAAAGGGAGAGAGGGAAGGGGGGAAAACAAGCCTCCAATAGAGAGAGAGAGGGACCGCAGGAGAAGGGAAAAGGGAGAGGGGAAGAGGCTGGATCGAGAGAGAGAGAGAAGGAGGAAGGAGATGGGGGGCTGCGGCGGCAGACGAGAGAGAGGGAGAGACCGAGAAGATGAGCACGGGATAGCAAAGGCGGCACTATAGCACTCGCGGCTACAATGTCGAAGGGGATGGAATTTAACAAGGGTTAGGGTTTTGGGGACTCTAGGGTTTAAGGGGGGTCTTAAGTCCTTTTTTTTAAAAAAAAAACTAAGGTTTTTGAAAATAATTTCTTTTCAAAAGAAAATAAAACACAAAGAATTTGAGAATCCAAAAAATCTCGAATAACAAACGTCGATCAGGAAAAGTGTGATTTTTCAACGAATTTTTTTTATGACAATATACATAAAAATTATGAAATTACTAATATGCCCTTCAAGTTTTCAAACTCGAAATTCGATAACTAGGGCCCACCACGGTGCCCACACTCTCTTCACCGCTACCAAGGTCCCAAAGACAATTCGAAGATTCGAAAATCTCTCCAAAAATCGAGAAAACTCGGAACGGGTCATTACATAATTATTATTCTATCTTTGATATTCAAAGTTGTTGGAATTTTGATTTAAATTCAGTTTTTGATTTCCATTTAATACTTTAGGTTTTCTATTACTGTAAACATTAAAGGTCATTCTGTCAATTGAAATTTTATATAAAAGTATTACTTATTATGAAATTTATCAGATTATGCAAATATCCATCTTAAGTGGGTTTTAATTAAACCTAGCCTAGTTGAGTTTGAATTAGTAGTTTATTTATACATCTAAGTTAGTTATAATATAAAGTATCTTGTTGACCTTGTTGTAGGTTACATAGTTTATTTTAAACCTTATCTTGATAATGTTCTTAGAAATATTTAGGAACCATTTAAAGACATATACAACGTACTGTTTGGGAAATAAAACGTTACTTATTTTGATAAATTAAGATTTATGTTTTAATTGTGATGATTTATTTTCATAATTCTAAGTTTAAAATATAAATGATTTTAACTGCTTGTGTTGATGATTGTCTAGAGACCCTTATTATAAATTAAAAGTGATACTAACATTTTGTTGTATTATATATATACATACTATGTATTCACTTCCAGGCCGATACTCTCCATCTGTGGCTGACACAGCCCGATAGCTATCAGTAGCTGAGCGATTAACTTCGCCGCTCGGTAGAAAAGAATGGTTCGGGTATTGAGTGACCTCTAAGCCTAACTCGCTATATGAGTAGTGACCTGAGCATCTTATATCTCTAGGCCTAACTCAATACGTCTACATGGTCATTTCCAAAAGACAATATGAGAAGTAGCCTAAGTACCTTATTATATATTACTGATTATTGTAATTTAAATGGTTAGTAACCCATACAGGAGACTCAGATCCATTTCCCTTTGAGTTTTTTCTGGAAAATAGGACAAAAAGACTTGAAATACTATGAATGTATGTTGTACAGTCTATGAATGTGTATTATGATTGACTGCGAGTGTATATTAATTCTATTTTTATTTGTGAAACAGATACACGCAATAGTCTACTCTTTACTGTGGGGAGATTTAATAATACAAGATCAGTAAATCTGGTTTTGTAAATCTAGATCTAATGCAATGAGTGGTTTCATGGATATTACATGATATGGAAAAGACCGAATAGGCCAGAATACGAGACTTGACACTACTTCCATGTGAGGGATGAAAATTGGTTCTAACTGTTAGAACAGACGCATAACACGGTATCAAGAAGTCGAGGCCTACTAGTCTACAAACGAAGAATGAACCCACTTATATGCATACACTTGTATATATTGCTAAGATATTTCATATTGTTACTAATGATGTTTATCATGCATGGTATTGTAATTGATAATGATATTCTCAAGTATAAGAACTTGAGCATCATGTTGTGATGAGAGATTAAAGTATGAAGTTGATACTATTGATAAGATGCCCCGATGTGAGAACTTAAGCATTTATGATATTGATACTGCCTCCACGTACCCTTAACTAGTGAACTATTACCGGCCTTGGGTGTGTCGGTTTACGTCTACTAGACCAGGTGTGTCGTCAGTTGCTGACCTCAGGTGTATCAGTGTCGGCCTTGGGTGTGCTGGAGATGTACTTGCAAGATGATATTTTGACCGTGTCGGGACTTAATACTAATGGTTTCAGCGTAGTGTCTAGATGTTACGGTGGCATGGCAGTATTACGGATGATTTGATAAATTTGTATAGTAGACCAGTTATGATTTCAAGTATGAAAAATGATATGCGAAACCATTGGGCAATGATATGGCAGTGGTATGATAAAGGTACGTCAGCAGCATGACAGTAGTGTGACATTGGTATGGTAGTGGTATGACAACAGAATGGCAGTGAGATGACAGTAATGGTAACGTGATAAATTGGTATAATAGACCAATTATGAATTCAGGTAAGATAAATGGTACATGAGACCATTTATGGTAAATTGGTAAGTATGGTAAAATAGACCATTCATGAGTATATATAACTGTGATTTTAAAAAATGTAAGAATAGACCATTATTGTTGTTATGATTAAACTGCATTGTTTAACCCGTATATGTTGATGAATGTTTATTTTAAGATCTTTTCACTGGGCTTGAGGCTCACATCCCTTACATTGCAGGGTTGGCATCTGAAGAGGAGGAACCTCCACCACTGACTTAGGATGAGAGAACCTTTGCACTCAATTGTATTTCCCGATGATGGAAAATATGTTTATTACATTTATTTTCATGCAAATGATGTTATGTTGATTTTAGTACCGTTTGTGGTGCTATAAATCTAAGCATGTGTAAATTGCTATGTTTTCGTTCGTAACTCTGATTGAATAAATGAAAATATTTTTGTTTGTGAAATATGTATTTGTATATGGGAGCATATGGTATCTGTTTGAGTCCACATGAAAGGAGCATGTGTGACATTTATTTCTGGGCTTATCTATTGATCCAGCCCAGTTAGAAGTTGTTAAAAAAAAAAAATAGTAGCGTTCCAGGCCCACCTGCGGGTCGGGGCGTTACAGCTTGGTATCAGAGCATGGTTCAAATCTCGGACTGTGCGTATGGGAGGAAGTAGGATTGATTTTGGATTCATTCCCTTGGTTTTGGAAGTAGTAAAGGTAGAAATCGGGATCAATGTAAGGTTGAGCCTCTTTGTTTATCTAAGATATGTGAAGTATCAAGGTGATACTTAGAATCGAGTGTTTAGAAGTGATAAATTCTTATCATCAATGAGAGAAGATGAATTGAATTGACAGTAGATCCTCTCGACTTGGGTAAGTGGTGTAATTTTAGTATCAAGTGGATATGTGAAACCAAGTTTTTGAAAGTGATGATCTTTTACGGAGTATAGATCAAGGGCTTGAGATTGATAAAGACTAAAAAGGGTTAGTGAAATAAAATGGATTTCCTAGAGTAAAGGACTTCCAATAGTACTGGGTTAGTAGTATGAACCTTACTTGTGAAGTACTTATGTTTGACTATTTCTATAGACAGGTAAAGATACTTATGTAACAACTCACCTATTCAGGATGGAAATGACCAGGAATGTATGAATTAGGTAATAAGAAGCACCTTGGATTTACTAGAGAGGATTGGTTTGGGTAGAAGAGGTAATAATTATATGTATGAATATACACTGGTGTGACTGTGTGTATATGTTTGATTATGTGTGTATAATTACTTGAAACTTGGATGTAGAGGATTATAAGCCTTTAATGATGTGTTGATTGATAGGCATATGTGCTTATCTTATTGCGTGACTTTTTATTGTTTGGTTTGATAAACTCTTATGTCAATAGTGTATGATAATTCTGAGTGTGATTAATAGGAAATGTCAGAATATGTGGTAATTAATCAAATTTTAGTGGTAGTAGCTGTGGATATTACTAACAGGAAGTTGAAAAAGCCTCCACAACAAAAAATGCTCAAAAACCATCCAGCGTGACAAAAAAAAATTTAGAGATTCATTTCCGAGAAAGGGCAGTGTCCAATTGGACAAATAAGTAATGCGGGATCTAAGCAGTTGAGATGTTACTCGTGTCACCAACCTGGTTACACAGTGAAACAATGTCCGCAACCCAAAATCCCAAAGCTAGGCAAAAAGATGTGCTATAACTGTCGGCAGAGGGGACATGTCATCACAGACTGTCCTAACAACAGGAGCAACATGATAGTACCCTTACCTGACACAAGGTCGGCACAATCATGTGTGCAGTCTACTTTGGCAGAATTATTGAACAATCCTCCGGGAATACAGTGACTCCTGGAAGTGTGCCATAAATGACTGAACAAGTTGGGGAATAAGGACGTCCTCGATCACACAAGAGAGTCTATATGATTGAGACTCAGATGGAAGAACTGATGGACAATGCAGTAATGAAAGGTACAATACCTCTCTTTAGTTATGTGGCTCAAACATCTTTTTGAGATAAGCGTTATTCAGCTCTACAATATTATATGAGATGATACCAATAGGATTTGACCTATAGAGATATTTCTCCTTGATTGTGTGTTAGAAGTAAGGATACCTCAAGGGAGAAATGTGTGTTGTTTTACACTGATGGTAATTTTGGGAATTAAGTTAGCCATTTGTAAAAGATAGATCTATTTATGAGATTCCAATTGTTGTGTTCCACGGGATAAGTAGCAATGTGAAGGCTAGATGAGATAAGCCACATTGGGGTTATCTACGTGCAATCTTTTTGTGATTTGTAGATGGCATCGTCTAATAGACTACCAATGAAGGTATTAATGACTAGTGAAAAATCTCACATAAGAAATTTGACTAAGAGGGTGAAACTCAGAAACCTATTTATCCAGAGGAACAAGTGTAGGTGGGTGGTGATGGTGAGTGCCAGATGGGTTACACACTGACAAGCTACTACACTATTCGGATGAAAAGAGTCTTAAAATGAACTGAGATCGCTAAATATTTGCCTTTTTAGGAGGTACCGTGAAAATACAAAGTTCTTGGAATCAAGTATTTTAAGAAAAACATATACATGTGATTCAAGTGCTATTACGTTATCATGGAGTTCAAAACCCCTTATAAATCAGTGATGCAAAATCTATGTCCTAATCTTCTCGTTAGTGTAAGGTACAAGATTTATTTTAAATTTTGGAACGAAATTTCTTTAAGGGGGGTGGGATGTAATACCCTGACCCAAGATTAAGGATAATTGTGTTATTTGTATTAATTAATTATGTTTTGATCCGTTAATCATGAAAACTACGGATTGAAATTTTTAGAAATCCAGGATCAGCCCAATTAGAGCTCGATAGCTCACAGATCCAACTCATTTAAGTTGGAAGGGCAAAATGGTAATTTACCATAAATAAAAAATTTATTAAATTCCAATTACAAATCAAAAATTTATTTATTGGAATCAAAACCCTAATCCATGGAAATCAAATTCTATTGTGTTGGGGATCTTGGCACACCCAAATTTTCTTTTGATTTTATTCCCCATTAAATCTTTTCTCTCTTCTTCATATTGATTGATTAATTTAGTTATAAGAAGATAATAATTAATCAAGGAAATAAAACAAATATTTTACTAACCTTATGTAGAAGAAGACCAAAGGAGAGAGAGGAAACCCTAAGCCAAACACGTTCAAGCCTTGCTCGTTTTTTTTCCTCTTCGTTTATATGCTTTGAGGTGTTGGATTACCAAACCACCCCCACCTCCTTAATAAAAATAACCCCAATGGTAAAGGAGACTTTTTTTTTAGAAAGGAGGTGGCCTATCTTACTTGAGTTCCAATGGGATTTTCGAAAATCCCTTGCTATTTCTCTCTCTTGGGCGTGTACCCAAGGTGTGGGGCTTCGTGGCCCACACGTTCAAAGCCTCTAGCATCCAAAAAATATTATTTTATATTTATTTATTTGCTTTAATTTATTCATTCTGTTAATTGTCGAATCCAACACCACTTCTTTTTAAATTCACTTAAATTGAAGTTTCAAGATTTAATTATACTCTCATTGAGTATGTTTGAATTAATTATTGGATTTTTTAAAAAAAAAAATTAACAGGGTTCTAGTCTACCCACTATACTATCCACTTATCCAAGACTCATCCAAAGCTAATTTTAGGAAGTTTCCAAAATAAAATTAAAAATTTGAATAAAAACATTCAAATAATCTTCTGAACAGTTACGGACCTCGAATACACAACAAATTCGTAACTTTCTAAATTTGGAAAGTTTCCAAAAATAAACACCTGCTATTTTTAGAACTTCGGGACAAAATCTGATTTTTAGATCAATTAACAAATTCAAATAATTTTAAACACACAATCAGGCAAATGGACACAACACCCTATTAAAAACCTACCCAAAAATTCTAATTGGGTCTAAACCTGTCAATTTAGGTTGAGTTGCTACACATGTTGTGGCAAGAAATAATGCAAATCATTACATGCAACATTTACTTTACATTTCATCATAGATCTAAAAATCTCCATTGCAACGATGGTTGTGACGAGGATGCATTGGTTGTTCTCAACCAGGCTTGGACGATGGTAGGCAACGAACCCTGGTGCGGGCACTCTCTTGGGTGTTGGCTGAAGCTGCAATACAGAGAAATAGAGGAAATAAGAGAAGAAAGAGAGAGACATGAGAGAGAGAATGGCACCAAAACATTTAGAACACGTGTGTTAGTGTCCCAGCTTGTCGAGTCTCTAATTTGTCAATTCCATGACCTAGGAGAAGCACTTGCCAGAAGATTTGAAAACTCAAAGTGATCAGAAGATTGAAGATCAAAGTCCAAGTTTCCAAACTCATCGGTGTATGTCAATCATAAAGGTAAAACTGGCCATAGATGACCTTAAGTGAAACCCACACCCTTAGTGGACCTTGTATAGACTTAGGGATCATATTGGTAAAAATTAATCTAAGTCTAAATTGTGCCTGGAAAATCACAGAACCAGATGGGATAAAAATTAGAAATTTGGTAATATGTTTGGTCGACCTGTCGAGTCCACCGACCCATCAATGAGACATGATAGACCCATCGAGGTTATCGACACGTTGGTTGTATTGACAAGGGTTCTGGACTGGAAAGACTGTCATTCGGGCCCGAGCGTATTGTGTCCACCGACCCCTTGGTGAACACATGATCGACCCATCGAGGTCTTCGATATGTCGACTAGATTTATGCAGTCTCTGGAAAAAACATACTGTAAATTTAGTCTGCTCTCTGAAAATCGGGCTTGACCCATAGGAGAGCTTGACATGTCGACCTGGGTCGAGTTGAGTTTTGGACTTAGAACTCTGGGATACTCTCAGACAGACACATCGAGGTCATCGACTCATCGATAGACAGACATATCGATTAGTATTTTCAAGGTTCTATATGAGCAGGCTCTGTATTTTTATGCTGCTCTCTGATAATCTGGACCGACCCATCGACAAGACTGACATGTCGAACATAAGGTTGTCGACCCATTGGTTGTTCCCGTTACTGTACCATTGGAGTGCATTTAATGCACAACAGTAGAGTGGTTGTACGGTCACATTTAAGTTCATCGACCCATCAGTCTGGTCGACCAGTCGGTGATGAACTGTTTCGAAAAACAACTTTGCCTCTCTATAAATATGAAACTATTTGGCACTGTTTTGTAAGGACCTCTCTTAAACATTAATGACCCTGATCAACTAGAGTACATTGGTGAATTAATACCCTTGAGTGAGTGGATCATCTCTCTTGTGCATACACTTGGTGAATCAATAAAAAATCCAATCTTCTTAGATTGAGATTGAAAGAGAGAGAGAGAGAGAGAGGGGAAAGGAAAACACTGTAGGATAGATATTGGTGAATTAATTTCCTAGAGGCTTCCCAAGCTCTTATGATTTCTCTACACTCGACGCATCATCGTCGTCTTGCGAGATCACATTGGCAAGGAATTTTGAGAAGCACATCTAAACATTGCAAAGCTCCTAAGGCAAGTGCTTTTTGGTTTAATTTTTTGTCTTAAATCATCTTGTTTGTAAAGTGGATTAAAGAGGGTGTACTCTTGAACCCTTATAAAAAATAGAGGGTTTACTCTAAGTATTAGTGTTGGGTGAAAGTCCCAACCAATTGGTGTTGTGCAAACAACCCACACTAGAAACACAGAAATCACATAAACACACACAGAAATGAAGAGGAGAAAGAAGAACACAGAGATATACGTGGTTCGCAACCATGCCTACGTCCACAGATCGTGTAACATGAATCCACTAGAAGAGGAAATCATACAAAGGATTAAACCCTTAACCCCATTCTCTCTTCTCTCTCTCTCTCTCTAGTTTTTCCCTTTATTTCTCTATTCCTCTCACCCAGCTGCTACAGTGCACTCACAACCTTACCCTAAATGGAAATAAGAGATATTATATACATGTGACTAGGTTACAAAGCTGGACCTAACTGGGCCCAAAAGTTTGATCAAGCCTTTTGAGCCAAAAGTCCAACAAATCTCCACCTTGGCAAAAAAAGCCGAGTCCAATGAAGAATGATGTGTTGTGCCTGTAACCTCTCCACCCGCTTCTAACTCCACTAACTCGGGAAATAACCTGCGGTAGACTCATGTCTTGCATCTATAGATCTCTGCATATCGGCAGATCTTGACAATGCTCCACCTGTAGCTGCAATCCTATGCATCTCTGTGTGAGATGCGCATCCCCACGCTCTAAGATGCTCCACTCTCTTCTTCAACTAGAAGAATCGGCCAAGTCCAAGCCCTGCTTGAACTTGACTACCCATTTCATTGTTGAACCTTTTGCATTCTTCTCTGTGTGGGACATCGACGTTTTCTTCTTTCCATTGCTACTTTCACCTGCACCATGGAAACCATCCAAACCATCACAGCCATCTAATGCAAAAGTTACCCTGTTCTTCGGGCCATTCTTCACTGATGTCTTGCGGGTTCTTCTCCTTCTACCCACAGCTTGACTAGAAGATGCGTGTTGTCTGCCAAAAATATGCTCCCCAAAAGTGTATACAGACCTCCTTGCCTCTTCCCCTTCATCACGACCATGGCTCCTCTAACCACTCTAAGAGCCCCATCTTTTGCTTTGAAGGAGAATCCCTCAGATTCGAGCATACCTAATGAAATTAAATTCATTTTCATGTCTGGGGCGTGATGCACATTCTCAAGTGTCTTACCATCCATCAAACATCTTGATTTTGATTGTCCCGATCCCAATGATATTGTTAATTGCCTCATTTGCCATTTGGACAATTCCTCCATAGCATAGTTTGTAGGTGTCAAACCATTCTCTTCTTGGACACATGTGGTAGGAACACCCAATATCTAAAATCCACTGATTATTTAGATTGTCCGTACCAGTGATGACTGTCAACAGTCCAGCAACTCCAGGAAAAATCTCCTCCGCTGAGGCACCATGTGTGTCGCTTGATTGATCCGAGTCTTGTGATCCGCCTTCCGATTAGGCTTTAGTTTTTTACAGTCCCTTAACTTGTGCACTTCCATGTCACAGTAGTAACACTTGCACTTTCCAACACTCTTCCATCTTGATTTTTGCTGTCACGGCCTCCTGCTACCAAAGCCTCTGTCACAACCTCTCCCACAGCGATGATCACCTGTAGCCACCAACCCCTCTGTACAATAGGATTCCGAAGACTCAACTGATTCCTTCCTACGAATTTCTTCGCTTAGAATCAGATCCCGAATATCATCATATTTCAGTTTCATACTTCCTTTGGAGCTGCTCACAGTTGTGATAGTAGCATTCCAACTTTTTGGTAGAGAGGACAGAAGAATCAATGCTCTAACCTCATCCTCGAAGTTAATCTTCACCGAACTCAACTGACCCATGACTGAGTTGAACTCGTTCAGATGTTCAACCACTGATGCACCTTCAGACATCTTCCTTCAGAATCTTGAGGTTGAATAACCGTCTCATCAGATGTACCTTGTTGGAATCAGAAGGTTTCTCATACATGTTTGTTAGGGCATCCATCAGACCTTTCGTGTTCTTCTCCTTCGCTATGTTGAAGGCAACGTTCCGAGACAGCGTTAATCGAACAACGCCCAACGTCCATCTGTCGAGAAGTGTCCAATCTTCTACCTTCATGTCAGTTGGCTTTATTCCATCAAGAGGTTGGTGCATTTTCATCTAATAAAGATAATCCTCGATTTGCATCTTCTAGAATGCAAAATCTAAGCCATTGAACCTGTCAATCTTGGTTTTCACCTCTTCTGACATTGCTACCCAATGATATTTCCTCACACTGCCACTGTCAAATCGTCAAACTCTAGATCAACATCGGTCACTGTGTAGATCCTGTCACTGTGAACACACAGGCGAAAACGGATCTGAATTTCGAGTCCGGATGACTCCAAAAACCGCAAAACAGTCGAAACTGTGGTCTTGCGAGATCACCGAAATCTGTAGTCCTGCAGACTACAAGAAGCTGCAGTACAATAGTCCTATGAGACTACCTGAATCTGTATTCCCTTGGGATCACAAGAAATAGTGGTCTCGCAGATGCACCAAAAATGGTGGTCCTCCAGACCACCGAATTTTTTTTGTTAATTCCTTACACTCGATTTATAACTCAAAACCGAGTGAAAACCCATCGATGCTCCAATCAGATCTCGCCGTTGCTGCCATACGCCTATAGTTCCTCCAGACCACCGGCGCTCTTCCCGGCACCTACCGCTGCTCCTACTACTTGCTATCGCCAGAAAACCAGATCTGTCTGGATTTCTTTTTTTTTTCAACAAATTACCCTCTGCCAAATCAGATCTGAAGAACCCTCTACGATTGGTCTCGACTCACCGCCGCTTGTAGCTGCAGCTGGCGCCGCTGTCCGTCATCTCTCGAGTCTAAGCCCCTCACTGCCAGTTGTTGCTTGGCTGTCTCTCCTCTTGCAGATCCTCAGATCTGCACTGATTTCGGAATCCCTGCTGCTCGGCCTTCCTGCTGTGAGAGATGGGTGGATGCAGGCCGCCCTTGAAAAACACAGATCTGATATCTTGATTCTGCAGTTTCCAGTTTCCTTTTCTTCTTCTCTTGACACCGATCTGGGCTGCTGGATGTTGTCTCCTTCTTCCATCGTAGTCTCCCTCTCAGGTTCAAGCCAAGATCTGCCTCCTGCTTGGTTTGACTTAGATCTGCAGAAGAAGATCAGATCTACTATGGATTTCCAACCTTGCAACGTAAGTCTAAGATCTGAAGAATTAGATCCGCCGCTGCCCCAAAACAGATTTGCTTCTCAAATCAGGACGAGAAACCAATTCTCTGTCTCAGGTCTTCTTCTGTCTCTTCTCAACTACCTCCCATGCATGCGCCGCGCCTGTTGGCCGCAACTGTTGATCTGCACTTTGCTGAGCAATGATTTAGGCTTTGGCACGACGATCTTAGTTCTGATTGAGAAGTACTCTTTTGCCTCTTCCGGTGGAATAACCCCTCCAACACTAGGCTCTGAGACCTTTGATTCTGCCGCACTGTCACAAATCTGTGTCTGCCTGAACAGCAGTGGGCTTCTGGTTGCCCTCTTTCCCGACTGGAGTAATCAGATCTGGAATCCATCTCTCTTGATGTGCTCTGCTCTGGCAGTGGTTTGCAACTGTCGTTCTGCTTGTCCCGCTGGAAACCCAGCCAAGAGAACCAGACCTGCCTAATGTGCAGTAACAGTGCTCCACCGATTCCAGCAGCCAGCTGACAAAGACCTCTCTAGGCAGCACTCCCTAAGGTGAGCCCCTTTTCTCTATCTGGTTTGTGATTTACCCGTTCTCGGATTCAACGAACCCGCTTTGATACCATTTGTTGTGCAAATAACCCACATAGAAAACACAAAAATCACATAAACACACACAAAAATGAATAGGAGAAAGAAGAACACAGAGATATACGTGGTTAGGCAACCATGCCTACATCCACGGATCGTGTAACACAAATCCACTAAAAGAGGAAATCATACAAAGGATTAAACCCTTAACCCCATTCTCTCTTCTCTCTCTCTCTGGTTTTTCCCTTTATTTTTCTCTTCCTCTAACCCAGTTGCTACAGTGCACTCACAGCCTTACCATAAATGGAAATAAGAGATATTATATATAGGTGAGCTAGGTTACAAGGCTGGACCTAACTGGGCCTAAGTTTTGGGCTTGGGCCCAAAAGGTTAATCAGGCATTTTGAGCCAAAAGTCCAACAATTGGTTAGGTGAAATTCCTAATCTATTAGTGTGGGTGTAAGTCCACACTTAGTGAATTTGGGATAGCCCAAGGTTGGGTGACTCCATTAGTGGATGTAGGAGGGTTTACTCCGAACCACTTTATATTGGTTTGTGGTGATTGCTTGAATGTTTGTTTAATCACAATTGTTATCACACACACATGATTATCTTGTATCGGCTACAAATTTGTTAATTAATCAAGTAATTTGTTAAACGACCAACTAGTGTGTAGATTGCCCTATTCACTCTCCCCCCCCCCCCCCCCCCTGTCTCTCTCGAGTCAATCTTGGATCATGTTCTAGCACACCAGGAACTTTCAACATGGATATGTCATCTTGGTGGCTGTGCTGGTTATTATTAAAAATAGGATGGGCGTTTTTGTAAAAAAAACATGTCAGAGGCACTCTGGCCCAATATTGAAATCTGCAGGTGTGTTTACCCAAATTACCATTCTGCCCCTATATTTTCACTCATTCGAATAAGTGTCAGTTCATTTTGACATTCGTTTGAATGAATGATTCGTTCAAACGAATGCCCCACGTATAAATTTAATTCGTTCGAACGAATGTGGTGAATAGTAACATGTGTTACTGTTCACCCATTCGTTCGAATGGACCTATTCATTATTCAAAACTACTGTGCACAATATTGAGTATTTAAATAATAAATTTTCCTTTAAAACAGCAAACCACCAACGGTCTCTCTTTGAATTAAAAGGATCGTTGGTCGACATCTGTCTCTACTACATCTCCTTACTCCTTCCTCCATCCTCTCTCAAGCTTTCAAACCTATCCTCTGACATAGCTTTGAAAACCATCCCCTCTCTTCAGTCCCTCTTCCTCCATCCATTTCGCTGCAACTTCTGCTGGGGCTCCACACTCTCGAATTCAATTTATACCATTCTCACAACACCAACGAATTCAAAGATTGCCAATTAAAGAATGGTGCTATTATGGTGTTGGGTTTACATGATTCACTGGCTGAGATGTACGTCAATGAATTCGTTGGTGCTGTAAGAAAGGTACAAATTGAGAGATCGCCAATTGTCCAATGGTGCTACTGTGGATCTAGGCTTACATGATTCAGTGGCTAATATGTCTGTCAATGAATTCGTTGGTGCTGAACCAATACATTAGTAAATGACATTATCAGTTATCTAGCTTAATTTTTTCTGTCTATGGAAACATTAGTAAACAAGAGAAGCACTTTCAAAAATGGAAAAAAAGAAAAGGAGTCCATGCTTCTGATCTCAGTTAAGAAAGAACGGTCGAACAGTCCTTTTTAAGCTGATACATGGACAGATGTGAGGGTAACAAAAAACTTAGAGTGGACTACCTCTTGGCGCTTAGATCGTCATTTATGTAACTAATTGGTTATTTTGTTGTCAATTATGTATTCGTTCACTTACATGAACATATGCGCACTGTAGATAAAATGCAATGAGACATTGGATGTGATCTGTTTCGTATAGCACCAATTTCCTATTTAAAGCGCTTTTTACGTCCAATTTGTTTTGTAAAGCGATCATTTCTTGTTAAAGCGTTGTATATTTAAAATGAATTAGTTGCATTATTTAGATACCTAACCCAACGAATATCCCAATGCAAAACAAACAGATATACCCCACAGCTACATACTAATCATGTTTTGTTTTATGATTCAATTTCATATCTAAAACCATTACAAATTGAACTCTAGTGGCAAGTGAGTTCAAATAGCCCAAGTACTATGACATGTGATAGGAATTTGGTGACTACAATCTTAGACTATGTTTTTCCTGGCAATGGCATTAGTCTTTCTTGGAAAACCATATATACCATGGAAATACGGTTTCCAAGTGCAAAATTTTAGTTCAATATGTTAAACATGGTTGTTTGTTGGCATGTTTGAATGTTGTATGGTTTGATTGTCTTGTCTTGCATGGATTTGATTAAATATGCTTAACTTGGTATATGATTTTAAATTTGATCAATTGCAAGTTGTTTTTATGGTGTATGTAATTCTTATCATGTTGAATATGATTTGTGTAGACCATATATTTTGGTAAAAAACTGATTGGGTATTTTCAAAACAAATTTTTTGGAAGAATCAGTTTCTGGTATGGCGACATATCGCCAGTATGCGATGTTTCGATAGAGCGATCAATCGTCAAGTAACGATGTATCTGCCATAGGTAGAATTGGACTTAGGTAGAAAATCCATTTTTAAGTCATGGTGACAGATCGCGAAGTGACTTTGCATCGACAGTACAACTGATCGCGCAGGACAATGTATCATCCGTGTCGAGCAACAGTTGCATAAGTTAAACCCTTGCTGCTTTTGAAACCCATTTATTTTCCTCTCCTACGATCATTCTTCTTCCAAAACCCTCTTTCCACCGACGACAGGTCATGCCCTAACCTCCCAAAGTCATCCCTCATAGGATTTTTCCCCTGAAAAAGGCAGGAGAAAAGGTTTCTTCTCCATCAGTTCATCTTTGTCGCACGGATTTGTGAGTTTTCTCAATTTGGGTAAGGTTTTATTCTTCCCCATTTCGATCAGCTTAAAGGAGTTAAGAAAATCAAGTTCAAAATGCTAAGGACCAAGAATCTCTCAGAGTTTGAAACTCCTAACATAGATGAAGAACCTATAGCTACCTCTCCTCCTCCCAAAAAGCCCAAACCATCTCAAGGGAAGCGAATACCTAGTAAAAAAGGGTGGGTCGACCCTTAACTTTGAGGAATCCCCAACGTCTCAAAGTCTTGCCCTCCTGGACTTCGATTCAAGTCTAAGGCAAGGAGACCAGCAAGTGATTGACCTCCTAAGCTTCCTCCTAGAAGACCTGGATCAGTTCTGATTAGGGAACTATTACGACCCGACCGGAAAACAGGGTTAGGGCTTGATTCAGTGTGATATTGTCCGCTTTGGACCACACACACAGCTCGAACCCACATGGTTTTGTTCTTGGGCCCGGGCCCACGTGGCCCAGCCCAAAAGGCCTCACACTTGGTCAAGAGGAGCTTGGCTTCTTAAAACTCCTCATCCCTCATCCTTCTAAATGGGGACTTTCCCACATTAGTTTTGAAGGTGCAGGGTATCACAATCACCCCCCCTAACGCCTCGAGCCTCCCCCGGCTCGACAACATCAGGGAAGGAGGAAGGCCCACACAGTCCGAGTGTTGAACTCGGCTTTGATACCAAATTTGTAATGACCCGACCCGAAAACAGGGCTTAGGGCTTGACTCAGTGTGATATTGTCCACTTTGGGCCTTGCACACAGCTCGAACCCTCACAATTTTGTTCTTGGGCCCGGGCCCACGTGGCCATGTCCAAAAGGCCTCACACTTGGTCAAGAGGGGCTTGGCTTCTTAAAACCCCTCATCCCTCATCCTTCTAAACCGATGTGGGACTTTCCCACATCAGTTTTGAAGGTGCAGGGTATCACAGGAACCTACCTCACATGTCCGACCTCAAGTGAAGGAGGTAGTGGGAAAATGAAAAGTGGTTAGAGAGACTAGTCCTCAAGAAGAATCGAGTAGTAAAGAAGATGATGTACAAGTACCCCTAGTTGTGGGAGAAGGAAGCAGTGTGGGAAGAGAAGAAGAATATGAGAGAAATGAAGGTGGAGAATGAGATGATGAAGATGAAGAAAAAAAAATGAGGGAAAGGATCTCAAGGCTATGATGTAGAGCCTGAGGAAGTAGAGGAAGAAATAGAAGAAGATTATGATGCTCCTATACTCTTGCCCCTCAAACCATATCCCTCATTTGCAGAACTCAAGATCAAAAGGACAGCTGATTCGGTAATATTTGAAAAAGCCAGAGTTCTTAAGCACATTAGAAAGGTTGAACCTCACCAAGAAAAAGAGAACTGGTTTTGGATATACTTCAAAAACTTTGAGCCTATTGAGGTTGGCCCTCCATTGGTTGCCAAATTGCTTGGAATTCAAATTGTCAAGAATGGATACTTGCCTACTATCCATGAGAATATTGAAAGAGGGAGAAGGATAAACAAAAATATGTGAGGAAATTCCCCAGGAAAGGGAAAAGTGTGGAATGGAGGAAGAAGATATGGCTTATGAAAGCCGACATGCTCCTAGAATACAGATTACTGCACATGTTCTTCTGCACGAATGTCTACCCAATACATGGAAATCGAAGAGATTTGAACCAATTTATGTTGGTCCATATGTATGCAGCAGTGACTGGGAACAAATTTTGCTTGGCCACACTCATGTGTAAGACAATCATCAGATACATCATCTCTTCCATGACAAGTCATCCTCCCTTATGCTACCTCATGTATAGGATAGCTTTGAGTTGTGGAATTAGGCCCTCCAAGGGAGACGTACCCAAGAGTATCAGGCCAATCAATGAGACAGTTGTACGGAAGTCTCGAGGCAAAACATTGTATCTCCAGATCATCGGTGAGGGACCCTTGCAGTCTGCCACTCAGGCCTCCTCCTCCTTCCCTTTAGTCCCGGACAAGCAAGATGCAATAGAAGAAGAAGAACGATAACCAGAGTTCGACCCAGCCAGTCGAAGGTTCTTTGGAGATCATCCCCACGCACTTGAAGACAAACAGCTTGCCAGATACACTACCCTGGAAGCTCAGTTGGAAAGCAGGTTTGATGCTTTGGCCAACTCTGTGAAGGAGACCCTTCAGAGCTCCCTCTCCTCCATGTCCTGCAGAAGAGACGACACTCCTCCTCCTCCTCCTCCCCCTCCAAATTGCGCAACTTAAGATAGTTTTTCTTATGCTTTTGAAAAACTACGTATTTTGGGCATGTAATTATTAAAACCTTGTTGCATGGAATGATGATTTTTTTGTCAATGCAATGGTGTGGTTTATATTTTGATGCCATGTTTCTCTCCTTATTATATGAATCCCATGATGTTTGTCTTATGTATTATTCATGTTTATTGAATGATTATGTTTCAATATGGATGCATGAATGGTTGAATGACATGTTAGAGTTTGGGGAAGCACAAAATATGTGTTTATTAACCCTTTGTCAGTTAGTGACAAAATGGGGGAGAAATGAGTCAAAGCTAAAAACTTTGGAAATCATTGGGGGAGAAAGGAGAAACTCTTAGAAGCTTGGAAGAAAGCTTGGAGTATAATGGTGGAGAAATTGCAAGATTGGATTATCTTGTTAATGGAGAAATTGCAAACTTGGACTAGTTTGTTAATGGAGAAATTGCAAGCTTGGATTAGCTTGTAAAATGGAGAAATTGCAAGTTTGGTATTGCTTGCACTATGGGGGAGAAAGAAAATACTCATCAAAGTATGGGGGAGAATGAGTATGAGTGTGGTTGTGAATGTTTGTCCATGGATACATTGTTTATGTTTGGACTAACATTACTGATGTTTTTCTCTAGCTTTTGTGGTGTTGCTTGCTCATGTGTATTTATAGGTATTATTGAAAATAGAGCAAGCTGAGCAAGAATATGAAGTTAGATCAAGATCCTATGTCATTTGAATGTAATTTTGTAAAAATTGTATATTTTTGTTTCAAATGATGTATAATGGGGTTGGGGTTATCCATTGAGTCTGTATTTGTTTAGCTTCTAGGTTTTGTCACGAATTGACAAAGGGGGAGATTGTCAGTACCCGGGCTTACCGAGTCACCTGTTTGTCAAGCTCGTGACTTAGGTGGCGATTTGCTTTGAAGAGAGAAGCTCAAGACTCAAGATCTCAAGCATTGGTTGAAGTGTGAAGACTCAACGGATCAACGTGTATGGCAATCACTGATGGTACCTAGATCATAGGTGGACCATGCCTAAACTTAGAGATCACATCTGGATAATTAAACAAGCCTAACATGTGTTTGACAATGAATTAGAACCCAACTTGAAAATATGAATTCACTATCAAGACGACACATCGTGTCAGGCGATCAGTCGCCAAGGACAGCACATGACCAATCGTGGTCTTGCGATATGTCTTGTGGAATATTGAGAGTTATGTGTGAACAAGACTGTCAACCTCATGTGGTCTCAGGACGATACTATCAGGAGCCCACGAATGTCTGGAACATTGACGAATCAATCGTATGGGCTTGGTATCACACGATCAATTGAGTATGCAATCAATCGTGAGTACAGGGCAAGAACAGATCGGCATCACGATCAATCACCCTAGCCTGGATGAGACTTGACACTGGAAAATACAATCAGTCTTAGGCTGATACATTCACCAACCTTCGATCAGTCGCCGGAAACACGGACGATCAATCGTGAGGTTACCGTTTTAGAGTCGTTAATGTGCATTAAATGCTCAACAGTCGGGTTGGTGGAAAGGAATTTAAACACGGACGATTGATCGCCTGTACATGATCGATCATGTTTTCCAAGATACAAATTTTTTTATGTTGCCTATAAATATGTTCATTGTTTGGAGGTGAGGTTGGTCAAATTTATGAGCATTCAAAGAGCCATCTACCCAAGTTAATCATCACTCACCAAAAGCAATCTCATAGGCTTATTCACTCTTGGCTAAACATTTGAAAATCATTCGAGTATCAAATCGGTAAATATTAAGATTAAGAGAGAAGGATTAAGCCAAAGCTTCTAGAATAGAAATTGGAACCCAATTTTCTAGAAAACCATACCCAAGGATTGTGATTACTCCATACAACGGGTCTTCATCAAACGTCGGGATTGTACGAACTCACATTGGGTGGATCGATTCAAGAAGCACAACTTCATTTATAAAGGCTTCAAAGGCAAGTGCTTCTTAGTTTATATTTTACTTTAAAATCTATATCATTGTGAAGTAGATTAAAGAGACTGAGTTTCTCTTGAACCACTATTAGTGGGGTATAAATTGGGTGAAAGTCCCAATCAATTGGATATGTGAAATTCCTATTCTATTGTGTTGGTGTAATTCCAACGCTTAGTGAATTAGAGATAGCCCAAGGTTGGGTGTGTAATGCCCCGCCCTTTTTCACTCGTCGAAAAATTAGAGTATATATTTTTTTTTAAATGAGTGAGAGATAGAGGAGACGTCACGACGCGAGTTAAGTCCGAGTTTCCAAAACCCAACCCTAAGTGACCACCTTTACACATGCTTGAACTAAGTCCACTAAAATACTCTACACACTTAACAAAATAATTACGGAATAAACATATGGATAAGGTTCCATCCATATACATAACATCAATAAGCAAGGAAGCCAATCACCATATAATTAACTGAAACTTAATTAATATCAAACCATAGCAAAATAATTCTCTAAGTTATTACAACCCAACATAAGAGTTCTCCCATTACATATTTCCAAAATCAAGCTGAATAAAACAAACATAAAACTGTCCAAGCGTCTATGCTTGACTCTCTTCATGTCCCATGTCCTTGTCATTTCCTGTTCCATCATCTATAGGGTAGAAGTAGGGCGTTAGTCAACGTGCCCAGTAGAAATTCCAAATAGGGTTATGTACACATAGGATCATTATAAAAATCAAGATAAGTACATCATATCAAAACCACAAAACATCTCAAAGTACTAAAAACAGTGCATGATGCTCATATCAAAATCATGCTAATGTATATGTCATGCCATGGGTGTCATATGCCAATGATCTCTCACCCAATTTCCATATCCAATCACAACACAAATCATATCAATAGTTTCCTTGATAAATAAAGCCATATCAAGGTGTTCCCTTGGCCATTTACGTCCGCAGTGTTTTGTGACAGCACCACCAGGTCACTGTTATACCTCCCCACATATGTTAATCAGAATTACCGATGGAGTGTGGACTCCTCCCCCTGCGCAGGGTTTTTGGACTGTTTACCCCGGAGCTTTTTGGCCCAATTTACACCGTACCCATTTCTAGCAATCCCGGACAAGGCCAACATATCAATATTTCACATAGCTTCATACGAGCTAGTATCAAGCCCCAAGTCAAGTCCAGACAGCTCATAACTTGGCTTGTTGTCCCATATACTCCCTCTCATGCCATACATGAGATCATTAATGCAATGATGCCATTTCATTTCAAATTGCATAAAACCTTTTGAAAATCAGTTCATATACATATATCAATTGTTTAACCAAAGTAAACCATCACATTTAGGAATAAAACCAATAACAAACATATAATCCACAGTGTCTCAACAAGGTAGGAATCCTACCAAATTCCAATCTACTATCTTTGCAGTTTTGTGAAGATACCGTTCAACGATCACGTCACAACGAATCACAACCCTTTGCGAATCTCCTTGCCTTATTACATTTAATCACATATATAAATCAATCTGACTATACATTAAATTTTCATCATCCCTCACATCCTTCTAGATAGACTGAAACATCTGGAAAATTATATAAAATTTAAACTTTTCAATTCAGTCGACTGAATCAGGAATTCAGTCGACTGAATTATGCCCAGCTACAGTTCTCTGTCTTATCCGCAGACTTTCAGTCTACTGAAATACATATTTAGTCGGCTGAAACACGACTCGGCACTGTATAACCTTGACTCATAACCTTTCAGTCGGCTGAAACATAAGTTCAGTCGGCTGACTCTGAGTCAAACCCTCTTTATTCTCAGTCAATCCACTTTCAGTCGACTGAATCACAGATTCAGTCGGCTGACTTTGGATCAGATCATCTGTGTGTTCGGCCAGTATAGATTCAATCTACTGAATCAAGGATTCAGTCAGCTGAATCATCAACCAACAGTTTACGTGTTTAATAAGCATCCCTTCAGTCGACTGAATCATGTATTCAGTCGGCTAAAACTAACCAGATCTCTTTCTTATTTGATACGTCTATGTTCAGTCGACTGAAACACCAATAAACCTTATATATTTAAATCCAGTCCCTGTTCAATCAACTGAATCATAAGATTCAGTCGGCTGAAACTCCCAGAAACTTATTTCTGTTTCGGCCAACACCAGTCGACTGACTGTTTGTCAGTCTTCTTTGTTTGCTTATTTGGCTCAACCCTTCCTCATGCAATCCATTCCCTATCATTTTAACACATAGTTATCATCATCCATATAGGTCTTAGTGTACTTACTACACCCACTAGTCAAGGCTAGGGTCTTTTCATAACATATTCCAATCTTGATACCATTATAACATGGTTTTGGATTCCATCCTTTAATTGTTTGTTTCAATCCCATTACCAATCCTTGAATGTATTTCTAATTCCATAGCCCTATGATAGTTTGGCCAGCCTTTCCAATTGAATATGGAACCCATAGGTTCGGCCATACCATGGCTAAATCTATGGTTTCCCCTTAGTCTTAATCTCATATTGTTTAAGCTCAAAACCATACCTTCTTTCCCGTTTCCTTCGTTTATTTTTTATCTGAATTCCTTCCTTAATCCTTCTTTACTTCCTTTGTTCTTCAGCACTTCTCCAAGCACAATGATGTAAGTGGAAGAGAGATAGAGAAGAAGATGAGAGAAATCTCTTTGTTCCAAAAGATGAAATTCGGTCAAGGGGTGGAGTGTGCCCCTTTGTATACCAGCCTAAGCCCTTTCATTTCCTCCATTTAAGTTTTATCTAACCAAGGAGTCCCTTGGCTAAAGCCAAGACAACCCCTTGACTTCCAACGTGTGCATGGGTTTCATGTCCATTGAGATGGAGACTTTCCATTTTCCCCCTTCAACTCACCTAACTCAATTACTTGATTCCATTTGAACTCACTCAATTGGACTCACTCATGGTTGACCAAATCAACCATGACATAGCCGACCATGCATGGTCACCACATGGCACGTGGGTCCTACCTTAGCCATATCATTTGATGATGTGGCACTTTGTCTAGTTGGCTTCTATGCATGCCACATCACCCACATGCTACCTCACTTGATGAGATGGATTTAATGTATTGGGTTTTAATTGGATAGCTGACCCAATTACTTTGAAATTAGTTCACTATGACCCATTGGGTTCCAATTGAATGATTGACCCATTTAATTAGACTTTACCCAATTAATTTAAAATCAGCCTTACTCATGATCTATTGGGTCTTGATTGGGTAATTGACCCAATTCCTTACTCATCTAAGATCCATTTCCACTATTTAAATCTCAAATTTCATTCATTCACAATTTAAATAGATCAATCCAATATAATTATCAGTAATGAAAATTCGGGGTGTTACAGGGTGAGTCTCAATAGTGGATGTAGGTTATTTAACCGAACCACTATAAATCGTGTGCACTGTCTATTTGTGTGATTGCTTTTGTTCTTGCACACTTTGAAATCAAACACTTGATTAAAAACACTATATTTATCAAGAAAATTTAAAAGGACCCATAATTTATGATTGCCCTATTCACCCCCCTCTAGGGTTTATCTGGTTCTAAGTGTAAGTGTCTCAGTTCGTCCGAGTCACCCTTATTTTCAATTACGTGACTCAGTTAGACTTGCCTTGGAAGTATGTAAAGATCTACTATGCAATTGAAGAATCTACACCGAATACATTATTGGCACACAAGTAAGTGAACCTTAGGAGACCTTAGGCTAAGTCAAAAACCTTAGAAGTCAATTGATTACAAACTGGAAAATAAGAATTTAATTGACTTTCAGCCTCGAGGCCTTGTGCAGTCTGTCGAGGCCCGCAGCCAGTCTTATGCTGAGTTGTATTTTGGACAACTGTAACTCAGCTGACCCTGTGTCTTGCTGACCGAGTCTCTTACAGATTTAGGAAATTAAATCTGTATTCCTTTAATTGGGAGTTTATTATGGTAATAAGATATATTCACATGTTGAAATGTTAATTGCCACCTCACATGTTTTTGAATACATAACCATTGGGAGCTGGCGCCTTTTTATATAAATGGAAAGGCTCCTCCATGAGATTTAAGATGATTTACAATCATCAATCTCATCCTTGATTGATAACTGAGATAAATTAACTGTCAATCATGCACGGTGGCATCTTAGTTGGCTGAATAATAACTGTTTAAAAGACAGAATAACCTATGCAGATTTCTGAGCTGTCTTTCAATGTTTACCGCCATAAGGTCTCATTGGAATCCTCAAGGCCTCGTGGGCGTGACTGGCTACAAAAATGCAGACAGTCTTATAAATAATAGTAAGCTGAATGAAATGATAACCGAATATACAAAGAGAACAAATTGGAAAAATATAACAGTGTGACCAGAGCAATTAGCCCCCTCCCTTTTACACCTTCTTCATCATCTTCTTTCATAAATGTTTGGATAATCAATACCCCAGTTCTGATGAAGCTTAAGGTGTTTACATAGGACCTTAAAACCAGTCATATCCAAGTCTTATACTGTTGTTCCGATAATCACTCTGATGGAGCTAATCTGATGGAAGGAGCACACAAATCAAGTAAAGAAGAAAGCGCTTAAAGTAAACCGGATAAGGCCCAAGACAAGTATTTCTTCTTCCTTTTATTTCAATCATTGTAAAGTGGATTAGAACAGTGTGTTCGAACCACTCAAAAAAATAGGTGTAGAGGATTAGACCGATTGTGTTGAACCTCTATAAAAAACTAGGTTGTACTATTTGAGTGTGAGACCCATACATAGTATATTTGGGACGACCCTAGAGTTGGGAAGTCTGACAGTGGACGCAGGTTTGTTGAAACCGAACCACTATAAAATATCTGTGTTTATATGTGGCTGATGCTTTGAATTGATTGCTTGGATTGAATATTGTTTCACATACATACACTTATATTGATCGATCAGTTTTATTAAACAGTTGTTCATTTCACGGTGAAAGAATCTTATTGAAAAATTCATACACTTAGATTAAAATTTGGTTGAGAAATTTTAAAAGGAAATTAAAATTGAAAACCGACCTATTCACCCCCCTCTAGGTCGTGCATTACTCTAGTAACGGAATTTCACTAAGCACTTAGGTAACTTTCAAATGTCATCATATATCCACCCATATCATTCATGCATTCAACACCAACAAGAAACTGCACGTTCAAACTCGAAAACGGTCAATGTCACCTTCCAGTTCAATATTTTCATCAATCCATTTCCAAGAGAATATATTGACAATTTCTGGGAATGGGGAAAAAAATTAAGTTGAAGGCTTTAAATTCAAATATTAAACTAAACAAACCGTGCATTTACCTAACACTATGATATCATGTATCATTAATACACATCATAATCATGTAGAATAGATTAAAAAAAAACATATCTAAAATCTCCATATAAAGCATAAAAAAATCAATTGCATGTGGGATTAAATAAAAATACTCAATTGGAAATTTATCCACAAATGAAAAGTCTCATTCTCCATACCTTAAAGTTGAGATCTTAGATCAGAAATTAATTTTTGGATTGAACCGGGTCTGGGTTAGCACTGCCTCGCTGTCATGTCGAAAGAGGAAGAGAGGTAAAATGTTCATCCATGACAGGTGAGGATGTATTCTATGTAACTGGAAATTATCAAAAGATAAGCCATTATCTCCAATTGGCATTTTCTCAAACAATGGGTGGGCAACTAGAGGAGAGGAGATGAAAAACTCATCTCTACTCTCTATCTTTAAAATTATTAAACACCCACATAATGTATTAAATATAATCAAACCATAATTAATAACCCTTCTTTTTATAATTACTTTTTAAAAACCATTTGAAATCAATAGGAAGACATGAGTGGGTGTTGACTGAGACAAAACAGAGAGTGGAGAGAGCTCTCTGCTCTCTTCCCTTTCTTCTTCCTCTTCTTTTTTTCTGAATAAATTCAAAACTCAAGACTGATTTTTATAACTAATTTTCCAACTGATAAAATATCAAATGAATAAAAAAATTGAAGAAAATAACCTACCTACAGAAACGAATTGGTGGAGGAAGGTAGCATGAGACAATGGGTCATGTTTGGAGTATGATGGCAATGATTTTACTCATGGCATGTTAGTATGGTTCATAGCATGTGGCATAATGGTAGAGATAATGCATGAAACCATGGCATCTTCATATTCATTGGATGGGTATAGAGGTGTAGGCCGTGATCCTTCATGATGACCACAACGGTGGTAGTTTGAGGCCTCGCTTTTAGTGAGAAGTACCACGCATGTGGTAGGTTTGGTTTGTTAGGCCATGAAAGATCACGAAGATTGATATTTGGTGGTAGTTGTATTGTGAAAGCCCCATTTGATATGGGAAGTACCACGCTGTGATAAGTTATAGGCCTCATTTCGGCAAGATGGCCACCAAATACAGTAGGTGTTGTTGTGGATGGATGAGGCACTGAGCATGTGCATTGAGCATTGAGCATTGTGCATTGCATGGCATAGTGCATGGACATTAAAAACATATTATTTAATTATGTTTTAAGATTATATTTATAGAGAATATTAAAGATATTATGTTGGGTATGAGTTATTGTATTCCTTCACTGGGCTTGGAGCTCACACCCGTTACACTGCAGGCAATCCTCTGGACTTAGGATTGGAGGAGACTACTGATGTTTAGAGGTTGTCAAGGATGGATATTTAATTTCTTAGTATATTTGTGAATTCATGTCGATTGAGTTTAGTTATTGAATGCTTGTTATTCTTTGAAACTTGATTAGTTGATTCAAATAATTTGAGAAATTTGATATTTATTAGTTGACTTTATTTTTGTAAAATGGGTTGTGAGCAAATTTGTGAGATTAGATTTAATGTTGTTGTTAGATGTGTTAATTCCCTCCACATTTGTGGATGACATTAAAACTTATACGATGTGTCAAGTTTGGAGCATGAAGGATTTGATGGCTTTATTTATCTCATTTATAAACTTCAAAAAAAAAAAAATACTTATTTTCTCCCAGCCACAAATCTGTGATGTAAGACTCGTTAGATGCGTAATGCGTTGGATCAAGCCCATTCAGCCTGTAGTTAAGTGGGCCACGACCCATTTAGGCTGTAGGAAGGAGCGGGGCGTTACAGTTGGTATTAAAGCTTGGGTTCAACCTGCGAACTGTGAGTACAATGTTGGGCCTGAGATTAGAGACAAGAGACACCCTTTTTCTATCCTAGGTGAGTAAGGGTAGAAACTTTAAGAGGGTAGCTTTTGAATATGTCAAAAAATGAAATTTTAAAACCCATTTAAAATTTCATTTTTTGAGAGATCCCCAAACTGGTTTCAAAACCAATTTAAACCAAGTAAATCAGTTGGAAATCAAAAGCATTTTAGAAATTAATTTAATGACCTAAATTTAAAATGAATAGATTACCTGGGAATAGAGAAAGGAATGATGAAAGTATACTTGCTGGGCTCCAAATCCAGGTGAGAGAGAGGGAAATGAGGAACTAAAGGAGAGCGTCAAGCAGAGAGAGACAAAAGTATCCCTTTTACTGAAAAGTCTTGGGCCAAGCTGGTTTTGATGTTTTGAATCTGAATGGGTTAAATGGGTTTTATGGTCTGACCTTGAAATGAAACAGTGTGTTCAAAAGTCCGACACCGCAAAATCTGTAGGGTGTTTGGAAGTTTTATTCTTAAAAAAAATGGTTGGGTCAGTTATTCACTCAAAAAGAAACCGAAAGATGATACAAAAAAATACCCCATAGCTTGGGCCAGGTAGATCAACCCATGAAGAGGGCCAGGAAAGAAAAGAGCTCAGCAAGAACAAACAGAGCAGAGGACGCCCACACCCTGGGCCAGAGCCAGTCAATTCTGGTGAATATCATTAAACGAATAAAAAATTCCAAAGTTGTTGCTAGATAGTTCCAATGGCTACTGAAATACTCGTGAGATTGTTCTTGGATAAATTTAAAAAATGCACGTATGATAGAGATTACATAGACGTGTGGAACAACTGAAGTTGTTGGCATCCATTTGACGGCAAATCAAGCATACAAGAGTATTCAACGAACCTCTTGTTCGAAAAGGATGTTGGTGGATGACATGCTGCGGATCGTGCACAACAGATACGTGTTTAAAAGGGAAAGGAAGAAGGAACATGTAAGAAAACTAGGGAACTAATCGACTGAGTTCTGAACTGAAGAAACATAGAGGGTCGGGTAACGAGAAGGTGGATGAAAGGACGGTGAAAGGGGGCAGGGGGGGGGGGGGTGGTTTGGGGGGAATTGTTTGAAATCTTGAATTTGAATTTCAGCTGTGATGGTGCAGCGGCCTTGAAGTTGTTCCTAAATATATTTGGACATGGAAGGGAGGTATTCAGATGTCGGTGGCTGGTAGTGTTGGAAGAGAGGGTCAATGGTTTGACAATAAATGTTAGCACTGCAAACACGTTTGATGTGACTTATGGTGGTGAAGGACAGTTGAAAAGACATTATCCTGCGAATCCATCGTGGAAGAGATCTTGAAACGAAGAAGGAAGATGGTGACGGGTTAGGAAGTAGATCCCATCGGGGTGAACGACTTCACTGGGATTAGATGTTCTGTTTGTTGGGGTAAGTTAGTGTAGGGTCGGGCATATTGAGTTTTCAAGTGGGTTGGGTCGGGATAGTAGTCACTAGACCCGACCCTGGAAAACAGATAGAAAGGGGTCGGGTTGATAATTGGAGAAGAAGCTTGTGAGGCAACATTCGGGTTGAGCTGTGGACCCGATGAGACCTAATTGACTCGGATCCTCAGTGCATGTGGTGGGTGGTTGGGTTGAGAATTGATAAATATGATTGTCAAGAAAAAGTCGGGCCATGCTATGGTAATAATTTCGGTCGGGTCCGTCAGTTGGAGAGTGCGGTGTTGGGAAAAACAAATCGAGTGAGTCCGGGCCACCCAGGGCGAGCCCACGAATAAATATCTCAACAGGCCCATCTCGAACGAGTGTGGCACCGGTGGAAACTCAGAAGGTTCACGAAGATTTTGCTAGGTCACAGCGTAGAGCGCGCTTTTTTGAGAATGCGGAAGAGAGAGCGCTTGATTGAGCAAGGTGTATTTGCGGCGCGGTGCAGTGGGACCGTGTTGGTAGAGCGTTGAATTCCGAAGGCGCAAGACATTGCTTTTTGCTTAGAGAGAAGAAGGTCAGAAGAAGTACCATGTAGGATGATAAAGATTGAGATTGAGTGGGCTGAGGGTAAAATGGTCTCAGAAATTTCTGAATCGACACTGAAACACGAAATTCGAAATAGCCTTTCTGAATGTTCGGCGAACATATTATAACATTTGTTGGATATTTTAACCAAAAAGCTCAATAAAATAAAAATAAAATGTATCATATGATTTTCATTTCCACTTTTTCCTCGTAAAAACCTGCAAACTTGCCATCAGAAGTATAAATATCGATCGATACATATCGTATTATCATATATGAATCACTTTTACATCAAATGAATATGAGCCGAGATCAAACCTTTTTAAAAAATGAAAAAAAAGAGGATTGAGAAAATTATCAAACGATATACGGGCCAATAAATGGTTTTTTAACCTGCTTGCAGTAGTTTCTTCGGCCCAACCTCTAAATTCTCATGCCCTAACCATGCCATTTCTCCCCCTCATGGCTTCAAGACCCTGAGATGGCTAGGAATCACTACCCTCGGAAGTTCAGTGCTCGTAACTTCACAACTCTTCTTCTTCTACTTCCTATTCTTCTTCACATCGAGTAAAATCTATCAAATGCTCAGGTACTCCTCGTCAATCTCTATCCATCTTCGTCATCGTCACTGCTCCGTTAAAATTCACACCAACCCAACGCTCCTTTGGAAATTCAAACATGAATCTAAACTCCCCACTTCCGAATTACTCGACAGAATCTGTCGCATCCTCACTCTCCATCGCTTCCATGCTATCCATCATCTCCCTTTTCATTTCTCCGACGACATCCTCATTGCCGTTCTTGAAAGGCTCAAATTTAATCCACACCCTTGTCTCCAATTCTTCAAACTCGCTTCTGCTGAAACGGATTTCCGACCAAATTGGAAATCCCACTGCAGAATCGTTCACATTTTGTCCAATGGGCGTATGTTCAGTGATGCAAGGTTTTATTTGAGAGAGTTGGTCGGAATTTGTACTACAGACGATTCCTCAGTTTTCGATGAATTGGTTGGTGTCTACAAGGACTTCTCCTTCTCGCCAACCGTATTTGATATGCTTTTGAAGGTATATGCCGAAAAGCGTATGATGAAGAATGCCCTTTATGTGTTCGACAATATGGGCAAATTTGGTTTTAGGCCCAGTTTGAGATCCTGTAATAGTCTTTTAAGTAATTTGATTCGGAATGGTGACAACTATACTGTTTTTCATGTTCACGAGCAGATGATTCGGGGTGGGATCATGCCTGATGTTTTTACATTTACATTGATGGTGAATGCTTGTTGTAAGGATGGGAGGATGCAGAGAGCAGTGAATTTTCTGGAGGAAATGGAAAACAAGAGTTTTGAGCCAAATTCTGTGACCTATCATTCATTGATTGATGGTTATTGTAATTTGGGAAACATGGATGCAGCAATGGGAGTTTTGGACTTGATGGTTGAAAAGGGAATTTCACTCAGTGTGGTTAGCTATACCTTGTTGATTAAGGGGTACTGCAAGGGTGATAAGGTTGATTATGCAGAGAAGATGCTTCGACACATGGAGAGTGATTCTTTGGTTGCAGATGAGATTGCTTATGGTGTACTCATAAATGGATATTGCCGCATTGGGAAACTGAATGATGCTGTTCGAGTTTGGAATGAGATGTTGAGTGTGGGACTGAAGTCGAATTTGTTTATCTGCAATACTTTGATTGATGGGTATTGCAAGCTGGGAAGAATGAAAGAAGCAGAGCAAATGATAGTGAACATGGATGTTTGGCACTTGAGTCCAGATTCATATAGCTATAATACCCTTTTAAATGGATACTGCAGTGAGGGTTCTATGACTGAGGCATTCAAGCTTTGTGATCTGATGCTTCAGAAAGGGATCAAACCAACTGTTTTGACTTATAATACGGTTTTGAAAGGTTTATGTCGTTTGGGTTCTATGGATGATGCGTTGCACCTGTGGTACTTGATGCTGAAAAGAGGTGTGGCCCCTAATGAAGTAAGCTGTAGCACTCTGCTCGATGGTTTTTTCAAGACGGGGAACTTTGAAAGAGCTTTAAAGATGTGGAAATGCATATTAGCTAGGGGTCTTGCCAAGAATCGAGTCACTATAAATATAATGATCAATGGGTTATGTAAGATGAGAAATATAGTTGAAGCGGAAAATCTCTTTTCTAAGATGAAAGAGTGGGGCTGTTTCCCTGATGGTGTTACTTACAGAACATTGTGTGACGGATACTGTAAAGTTGGTGATATTGGAAAAGCTCTTAAAGTGAGGGATGATATGGAAAGGGAAGGAATTCCATTGTCTGTTGAAATGCTCAATTCTCTAATAAATGGACTATTTATATCAAGGAAATCCAGTAGAGTAAATGATCTTTTGGTTGATATGAAGGCTAAGGGCCTGATGCCTAATGTCATGACTTATGGAGCTCTTATTGCTGGTTGGTGTAAAGAAGGGAACTTGGAAAAAGCATGTAGTTTCTATTTGGAAATGACTGAAATGGGTGTAGCACCAAACGTATTTACATGTGGCACATTGATTAGCACTCTCTATAGGCTTGGTAAGATGGACGAAGCAAATATGTTATTACAGAAAATGATGAATGTTGATCTTTTTCCCAGATTTGAATTCTTTAACAGATTTTCTGCTGAGCATGATAGTATATATCCCGACATAGAGAAGATAACTAAATCCTTCGATGTAACTGCTACTGGATATCTTCTGCCTAACAACGTTGTATATAACATTATTATTAGTGGACTTTGCAAGTCTGGAAGACTAGAAGAGGCAAGACGATTTTTATTTGATTTGTCATATAGAGGTTTTGTTCCGGACAACTTTACATATTGCACTATTATACATGGCTGTTCAGCCTCTGGCAATGTGAATGAAGCTTTTGGACTGCGGGATGAGATGCTGGCAAAGGGTCTTGTTCCAAATATTGCTGTTTACAATGCTCTCATGAATGGGCTCTGTAAGTCTGGGAATTTGGATAGAGCAGTTAGGCTTTTCCATAAATTGCAGTTAAAGGGGTTGGTCCCTAATGTTGTCACATTTAATATATTGATCGATGGATATTGCAAGATAGGCAATATCAACGAAGCCTTTGAATTGAAGCACAAAATGGTAGAGCAAGTCCTTTGTCCTTCAGTTGTTACATATTCTATACTGATAAATAGTCTATGTAAAATAGGTGATACTGGAGCGTCAGAGAAGCTTCTGGATGAAATGATGCAGAGAGGAGTCAATCCAAATTTTGTGATATTTAATACACTGGTTCGAGGTTCTATCAGAAGTGGAAGCATGAAGAAGAATTCAAACTTTTCCAATGAGATGCATGTTAGGAGTCTTTTTTCTGCAAATACTTCTCCCAGGAAAATGGCAATCTTAGATGCCAATGGCCTACCAAACACTGGTAACATTGCTGAAGCAATCTGTTGATGTATGCAGTCAATGTGAATTATTCTCGAAGAAGTTCCTCGCATTACTGCAGCATGCTGTAGACTATTGAGTAAATTCAAATTTATTTAAGTTACCTATTTTATGGAGATCAGAAAGCTAGAACCAGACAAGGGTGCTCTGGATGGGTCAAACCAGACATCTCCCAAGTATTTGCATCTGTGAACCTGTGCTGGGATTCCGGAGTTGTGATCTGCATTCCAATCACTATTTTCTCTGCATTCTTCAGTGTCATTTGTGACCATCTTTATGTCCTGTACTGTGGTCAGTAATTTGATTTTTTTTTTTTTTTTCATTTACAGAAGCTTGTGTTTTTTGGCTTTATTGACAGAGATTTGTTCATGTCAGGTTATTACTGCAGGCAATTGGGTAAATATGTATATACTCAACAAATTCTTAAAAAGATTCCTCCAACAAGTTTTGAGGTTCTTATTTTTAATTCAAAGTCGTGTTCCTGACATCTGAAGTTCATCTCAGTGGTTATTTGCACCATTTGTTGATTGTACATTTCAAATGCAGTGAGAAATGAGCACATGACTTTTATCACAGGATATGAAGAGCTGGAAGTGATCTGCTGCATCTCGGTGAATCTTGACTTCCAAATACTTAGCATCTTGTCTTGAATGAAGATGTAACAAATTGAAGGTATATTAATTTTCCTTGCGTCACATGTGCTCCAAGATGTAATAAATCAAGGTGACATGTTACAGTCACATCACTAAATAAGTAATGAAAGTTCAGTATTATGGGCCCTATAACTGTTACTATTGCTAAAAATGGCAACTTGTTATGTGGTCCTTGTTCTTTGGCTTAATACATCTTGGAGCACATAACAATTCTCATTTTCCTTAATCTGCACAGGTAGCTCAGTTGGCCTGAGCTTCTAGGATTAGACTAGATGTCTTGGGTTCGACTCTTCTTAGGCTAACCTGATATATGGGGCTTGTGGGTGGTTTCATGTATCTGTGTGATTAGTATGTGGGGTGGGATAACTATGTTACTTTTTTGAATGATAATTGAGTTGGGATACCCATGCTATTTAAAATAAAAAAAAGTAAAAAAAAAGGAAAATAAAAAATAAAAAAAAATAAAAAACCCGTTTTCCTTTGGAACCTTCCTATGCATGTGTATAAATGTTCATTTTGTAATGTGATTAATTTTTCTATTTACGGGAGCGAAATGTTCTTCAATCTAAAAAAATTGTTAATACCCAAAAGAATACCGTTCAAATGGTAATCAATTAACAACTCACTTCACACTTTATTTTCTTTTTTTTTTGAGAGAGATTTTTTTTTTTGAAAGATTCTTCACACTATATTTTCCTAAATGTTTTCATTGGCTTCAATACTTATCAAATTGGTTATTGTTGGGGAACCTTGGAATTTTTTCCCTTCTATGTGTGAATCACAAGATTAAACAAATGAAAGAGACAAAATGCACAACATGCATAAATCACACACCACAAGGGGCATTGATTTTAACATGGAAAACCCTCCAAGATGAAAAGAAAAACCACAGGACGAGCTCTCGAAAAAACTTTTACTATGTAAATTGTAAATAGTGGGATTACAAATATTTCTCTCCAAAATCCTTTAGCCAATGAAGAGATTAAGCTAGGATTATATATCACTCCTCTAGCTTACAAGATTAGGCTAAGATTGCAACATCAAGAAACATACAACTCTTGGATTACAAATATAATGTTACTCAATGTTGTGAAAATCGAATCGTATCGTAAATCGTTAATGCATCTTGAATCACAAATCATGTATCGTAAATCGTAGAATAGTAAGATTCATAAGTGTTTTCCCTAAAAAATATTTAGTATATGAAATAACGTAAAATATATCTAAAATGTAATAACATGAGCAATTCTCCAACTTTCTTTCAATATTAAGTGAATTCTATATAATCAGTTCATTGGAGCTAAAACTTCAATACTCCAACTCCCAAAAGTATAAGATCAGTATATAATTCAACTATACTGTGAAAAGTCAATAATGAACTAAAAAAACCCTCAAAAAATCGAAAGGTCTTAAATGCTCATTAACTCAAGCTTTAAAAACCATTAAAATGAAATGTTTCATGATTTCACACTCCTAATAACCCCATAATTTTATTATTTATACGAATCGTAAGATTTGTTGATAGATACGAATCGTTCCTCTTATCATATCGTATAAATCGTAAGATATGAATCGTGTATCGTAAGGTTTTAACAACCATGATGTTACTGTAATGACCCGTTCCTATAGTACAATATTGTTCACTTTGGGCTTGAAAAACTCTCAAAGCCAAGTTTCATTCCCATACATGCCCCCTCACAAACTCATGCAGTATCACAATCCACCCCCCTTAAAACCAGAGCCGTCCCTGGCTCTATCACAACACACATGCACATAAGAAGGCACACAAGCAGAGAGTTGAACTGTTCTCTGATACCATTTGTAACGACCCGTCCCTCTATCACAATATTGTCTGCTTTGGGCTTGAAAAACCCTCACGGCTTTGCATTGGGCCTCAGTGTTACCCTTGGGCCCAAAAGGCCTTGGGCTAGAAGGGAGGGGTGCTCTCTCATATATTCCACAACCAACTCACTCTCTTGGGCAGTATGTGACCTTTTTCCATGCCCTTAAGGCCAACTTTCACTCCCATACACGTCCTACACAAACAACCCCCACTTGGGGCGGGGTATCACAATCCATCACCCTTAAAACTAGAGCTGTCCCTGGATCTGCTACAACATTCAAGCAGAGAGTTGAACCGTTCTTTGTTACCATTTTGTCACGGGTTGGTCTCACATTCAAAAGGGCCAGCCACTCCTAAGGTTCCACGCCCCGTTTATAAGCCTAAGATCTTCTCAGCGCATTTCGATGTGAGACTACCCTCATTATAGGCTGATGCAGGATCAACTATAGGGTAACCCTAAATGCCTAATTTGGTTCCCTAAAATTAAAAAGGGATGAAAATAATGCACCCTAAATCTTATGGGCTGAAATTAGAATCTAAATTAATATATGCAATCAATTAATATAAATTTATAACAATGAATTATGCAAATACTAAGGAAGGCTCTTTTAATGGAGGGTCAAAACTAGAGGGGCCCATGAGAAATCTGAATAAAGGTGAAATTGGGCTTGCTGATTGGTAGATAAAGAAAAGGACATGGGGTATTAACGATGGTGGGAGTAAGGTCTTAAATAAGGTGAAAATAAAGTAAAGTAAAGGGACTTAATAAGTCACGGAAGCAAAGAGGGAGAGTACGAGGGGTCACGAAAGTAAAGAGAGAGACTGAAGGTATGCGGCAAAGGTTAGAAAGTCCACAGGAGACTGGCGACACCAAAGGGAGAGGTTCTGGGTGGTAACAGAAGTCCTGGGAAGGAATTTGGGAAGGAACGGTAAGGCTAGATGTGGGATTTGGGAAAGGCGACACCACTGAAAGGGGATTTGGAAGGTGGCAAAAATGGTGGGATGGAATTTAGGAGTAGGCAAAAGTTGGACAGCAAATAGGATGACTTAGGGACGGATAACAGCAACAATGGAAGGGGTTTTGGGTTCCAGAAGGTTAAAAGAAAACAAAAGAGAAGAGACGAAGAAGAAAGAGAAAGAGACGTAGGAGAAGAAAACCTGGAGAAGAAGAAAGTGGCCTCATGCCAGGCCTCTCATCGATTTGGATTCTCTCCAAATCTTGGATTCACTCCAAGAAACACCTTCGCATACGCTGCTAGGGAAGATTTTCAAAAAGTTGCAATCACATCTTATTCTATCGTGTAAGGCTAATGGCCTTATATAATGTTTACAAGAGATTATAACTAAAGTGTTCTTGCTTAAAAAAAAAATAACTAAAACATAAATAAATAATAAATAAATAAACCAAAAAGGAAAGCATGGAAATAGTAGTTCTTGATGCGCCCCATCAAACTCCCCATCTGAAAAAGAACTCGACCTCGAGTTCAACAGATGAGAAGACACAAATCTTCCCACGCACGTGTCTTCCCAAGGTAGGATCTTCAAAATGCAAACGTGTGCATGTGAGGCCTTCAAATGTCATCCAATGGAGTCATCATCAAGCCACAATGTTGTTGGAGTGGCTTTCTTCCGTTGTGGCTGGGATGCTCGAACATCTGAACTGTCACTGTAGTGAACATGATCTAAATGAAAAGAATACGCCTCTGGCGATATAAAGCTGTGGTGTCTCACCAAAAGATTTGGATCTTGTCGTTGAAGTTCATCTGCTGTCAACCATTTGATTCTGTCTTTGGCTGGCGTGTGGGAACCACTTTCTCATCTAGTATAAACTCTACCTTCTCTCACTTGGGTGACAGGAAAGGCTTTGTAGGTTCAGGCCATGGATTATGAATTGGGCTAGGTAGACTAGTATGTGGGTTAGGATGAGGCTCATATGAGGTAGGACTGAGTGGTAAGACTGCTAGAACTGGAAAGAATGTGAGGTCCTTCATATGATCATCCACATCAGATTCATTGGACTTACAATGAGTATCTGCAGCAAACTTATATTGTTTATTGCATTTATTAATTTCACTTTTAATTTCAGCATGCAATGCATGTGTATGTGGTGCAAATGCAGATGCAGACTCAAACAATTTGGGTGACACTGGCACTGGACTAGAGTCTATGGATCCCCGACGTGGAAACACACCTAACCGATCCAAGAGGATTTTCGTCGAAATTATCGATGCCCTCATCACTACCGGGTTCTACTCCTTCATATAACAATTCATTTTGAACGTCTTGGTCAGTCTTTTCATAGGATTGTTGGTCCAACACAAGAACTCTTTCCTTATTCCGATTTTTGGTAGGATACTCGTGTGCGTAATGCCCATAACCATGACAGTTGTAACATTTGGTCCCTTGTTTGGAAGAACTCGCACTAGATGCTCATTTAACAATTACATCCTTGTTTTGGAATGGAGCACTGGTGGCTGGCTTGGCTTGGCTTGATTCACCGTACCCTGTGGAATAAACTCAAATTGGCTAGGAGGGTTCGGTGTTGGGTAACGTTCCAGCTCTTGAATTCTCTGATAAATCTCCTCCAAAGTGTTGACATTGTGGAGAATCAACTCCTTTTGGAGATCTGGACGGAGACCCATTCTAAACCGAGAAAGAGTCACAAGAAGGTTCTCATTTATATCACATCTTATCATGTACTCATGAAACTTGTCCATGTACATCGCTGACTGACATGTTTTCCCTGACGAAGTACTTGCCATTGATCCATTAATCTCTCTCTATAGGTCAAAGGGAGGTATTTTTCTTTTAGTTTTTCTTTCATTTCATCCCAATGAGAAATAGTCTCACCTCTGACTTTTTCAATTTGGCGCTCTACATTGGTCAAGAAAAGTTTGACTTGACCCAACAATTTCATTTTTGCAAATCTCACCCAATGCCCTTTTGACATGTTATACCATTCAAAGTAGTGTTCCATGTCAGACAACCAGTCAATAAAAGCCTTTGGGTCAAGTCTACCATCAAAACTTGGAGCCTTAACTTTAACAGATCTCACTATTTCAGATTTAGGGTTAGGAAGTTCATGAAAAACATAATGGTCGTGGGGACAATTTCTTCCTCTACCACGCCCTCGGTCACCAACTCGACCTCGACCTCAGTCACCAACTCGACCTCGGTCACCAACTCGACCTCGACCTCTACCAACACCAACTTCCATGTCATTGTTTTGATTGAAGGAAAGCTCTAGTTCATCGAAGCGGTTATCGGTTCTGGTCGCTTGTTCTGCTATTCTAGTTTCCATGTTGGTAAGTGGGCACTGATATCGTCTAAGATCTTGGTAAACGGTGTGAGATCCATATTGGGTCAATACTCTCGGCCACTACATGTGGGCATGCACAGATAGACACACTAAATGATGTGACTTAACTCTAATGAACGCAATGATGTAATGAGCCAAGTCTATGTGCAATGAATGAAAGAAATAACTAAATGAAGTGGTGCAAAAATTTTCCTTTTTTTTTTTTTAAATTAATTAATCAATTAATTAATTTTTTATAAATGTGACCTAAGACTTGGAAAGTTAGGAAACTCTCCTAACCTAGGCTCTGATACTAATTTGATACAGGACCAATTATAAGGTAACCCTAAATGCCTAATTTGGTTCCCTAAAATTAAAAAGGGATGAAAATAATGCACCCTAAATCTAATATGAGCTGAAATTAAAATCTAAATTAATATATGCAATCAATTAATATAAATTTATAACAATGAATTATGCAAATACTAAGGAAGGATCTTTTAATGGAGGGTCAAAACTAGAGGGGCCCACGAGAAATCTGAATAAAGGTGAAATTGGGTTTGTTGATTGGTAAATAAAGAAAAGGACATGGGGTATTAACGATGGTGGGAGTAAGGTCTTAAATAAGGTGAAAATAAAGTAAGGAAAGGGACTTAATGAGTCACGGAAGCAAAGAGGGAGAGTATGAGGGGTCACGAAAGTAAAGAGAGAGACTGAAGGTACGCAGCAAAGGTTAGAAAGTCTACAGGAGACTGGCGACACCAAAGGGAGAGGTTCTGGGTGGTAATGGAAGTCCAGGGAGAAGTTTGGGAAGAAACGACAAGGCTAGATGTGGGATTTGGGAAAGGCAACACCACTGGAAGGCGATTTGGAAAGTGGCGAAAATGGTGGGATGGAATTTAGGAGTAGGTGAAAGTTGGACACCAAATAGGATGGCTTAGGGATGGATAACGGCAAAAATGGAAGGGGTTTTGGGTTCCAGAAGGTTAAAGAAACAAAAGAGAAGAGCATAAGAAGAAAGAGAAAGAGAAGTAGGAGAAGAAAACCAGGAGAAGAAGAAGAAAGTGGCCTCACGCCAGGCCTCTCGCCGAGTTGGATTCTCTCCAAATTTTGGATTCACTCCAAGAAACACCTTCGCATATGTTGCTAGGGAAGATTTTCGAAAAGTTGCAATCACATCTTATTCCATCGTGGAAGGCTAATGGCCTTATATAATGTTTACAAGAGATTATTACTTAAGTGCCCTTGCTTAAAAAAAAACTAACCAAAAATAAAATAAATAATAAATAAATAAACCAAAAGGAAAGCACAGAAATAGTAGTTCTTGATGCGCTGCATCATGAGCTCCCTAGCCCAATCCCTGGCGCCCTTGCCAGGTCGACCCACACCTCTTGTGTAGGGTCGATGCGTCAAGGGAGCCTTGGGTCTACAGTATCCCCGTCCCAATCCCTGGTGCCCTTGCCCGGGGGACTCACCTTTTTTGTAGGATCCACGCGTCAGGGGAGTCTCAGTCCCACACAAAAGTGCCTCAATATTTGTAATGACCCGTTCCTCTAGCACAATATTGTCCGTTTTGGGCTTGGAAAACCCTCACGGCTTTGCATTGGACCAAAGTCTCACCCTTGGGCCCAAAAGGCCTTGTGCTAAAAAGGAGGTGTGTTCCCTCTTATAAGCCATGAGACCTTTTCTCTCCCATACATGCTTCTCTCATAACAACCCCCTTTCTTGGGGCAGGGGTATTACAATCCAATGTCGTCAAATTCGAATCGTATCGTGAATCGGTTTAGGAGTGTGACTCGTGAATTGTAAATCGTAGAATCGTAAGTTATAACATTTTTGACTTTTTTTCTATAATATTTTTTTTTTCTATTAATCGTAAGAACTGCCATACTTCATCTTGTCCCTCATTTTCACTACCTCGGACCATTTTAACAATCTTTACAAATTTCTAAAGCCACATCCATATATTTGTGTCATCCATCGAAAATAATCATCCACAAAAAAAAAAAAAAAAAAAAAAAATATCAATATCAGATTTAAACATAATTATTAAGTGTATAAATTGTTTTCTATTATTAGAAAACAATATTTTTATATTATAATCAATACAATATATATAATACAGTATTACATAATACATATTACAAAATATATAGTTATATACAGTTACAGTATTAAACTATTAGTATTAAAAAATATGGTGAAAATATGTTACTGGTGATGAAAAATTGAAAATATGTGCAAACTTCATCGAGGTTAAAAAAAAAAAAAATGTTAACCTGCTGCGAATTTATATTGCACGACATGGGGAAAACATTTACAATCATCATTCGACACACCTGTAAGTCATTTATTGTCAAAATCTTTTCCAGACTTGCCAACCATCCAAATACCTTCACCTTGAAGGGGGCAACACCTTTCCAAGTTTTCAACTTCACCCTAGGCACATCCCCCACATTTATCAACTTAGTACAAAAGGATTTAACTAAGAATAGCCCATGAGGATCTGGTTCCCAAATTCGCCTTCACCACCACTCCCCATAACATAAGCATTACTCAATTGGGCCATAAGTAACAACCAATCCTCTAGCATCCAATCCTTCAATTCTCGTCTAAACTATGGACACCAAACAACATTGCCATGATGAATCTCCAATCACAATCTTATGGTAGCCTCTTTATCAGATGCTAAGGAAAAAATAATAGGAAAGGTGGAAGACAAAGGAGCTTTACTCACCCATCTGTCATTCCAAAAGAGAACAGGCTCTCCAGAATAGGCACGATTCCTGATATAGATGTTAAAAAGCAAAGAGATAGATCCAACCCCCTTTCAAAAGCCAGATACCCTTCTGTTATCCATAGTGACTTGCCAACCCAAACTGCTTAATCTATAATTTTTTGAAAAATGTGCTTCCAAAGACCATTGGAGGACTCCCCCAATCTCCACAACCACTTGCCCAGGAGAGCAATGTTAACTAATCGAAGAGGTCTAATTCCCAACCTCCCTTCCTTCATTGGCTTACAAATCTGAGACTAAGCTACTAAGTGAAATTTTCTTTTGTCCCTATTATCATTCCACAAGAATTTTTTTGAATGCCATCAAACTTTTGAAGAACTGCGGCCGAGTATTTAAAGACACTCAAAAAGTATACAGGAAGGCTAGAAAGAACATATTTAATTAGGAAAGTTCTACCACCAATTGACAAATTCCCTTCCAAGAAGAAAGTCGTTTCTCCATTTTTTTCAACCACCTGATCCCAACATCTCTTATTTGGTTTCCCTTTAAAAAGAGGAAGCCTGAGATAAGAAGATGGAAAAGAAACAACTCGACACCCTAACAATGCAGCCAATTGAACACACAAGCTATGATCAACATTAACCCCCATCAATTCGCTCTTAACAAAATTAATCTTTAAACCCGAACACAACTGAAACCATAATAGAATCGCCTGAACTAACCTCAACTTCGTTGTGTCAGCCTTAGAAACAAAATGGTATTATCGGCATTCTGCAAATGAGTAATATCAACCTCCGTATGAGCAACTTGAAAGCCATGAATCAATCCGTGCGTAGATACAGTCTGCAACATAAGATGAAGCGACTCTACCACAATCACGTAAAGGTAAGGAGACAATGGATCACCTTGCCTTATACCATTTTCCATTCTTAAAAAAACCCTTTGGGGCTACATTAACCAAGGCCGATAAATGAGTTGAGGCAACGCATAATCAAGAAATTTCCAATCTACCTTATCATAGGCTTTTTGAAAGTCCAATTTGCAAACAATACCTGGCTCCCCAAACTAGAATCTAGAATGAAGACATTCATGAGCCACCACCACTGAATCCACAATTTGCTGCCCTTTAATAAAAGCACTTTGAGTAGGAGAAGTCAGAGAAGGAATCACCACTTTCAACCGATTTGCCAAGACTTTAGCTAAACTCTTGTATGGACTACCAAGCAAAGAAATCGGCTGAAAGTCATTTAAAGAATAAGCACCAGTTTTCTTTGGAATCAATGTAAGAAAAGATGCACCCAAGTCTTTAAAAATGATACCCCTTTCAAAAAATTCAAACATAAGATTGGAAGAGGTGGAGTGGAGACAAAAATCTAGAGTCATGTGGTTAAAAAGAGACAAAAATACGGCTTTCTTTCATAAGATAGCAAATGCTTGGCAAGGTCTATCTACACCTTCTCCCCCGCCGGGTACCCTTTCTCCTTCACACATTTTTTCTTTATCCTAGATTACTTTCCCCATAAGAAGACAGAGTGGTTTGTTTTCTAGTTGAGTGTTTTAGGTGATAGGCTCAAGCCCTAGGTTGATAGTCGCAGAAGCTTTAGTTTATTACCCTTTGTTCAATCAAAATCCCCATCCATCTAGGTTGCACCGTTGGGCTTCCAACGGTCTATTTCAATGATCAACGACAAGAGCTCCAGATCTTCAGGCTTTCTTCTTCGAGCCCTTACTGAGTTCAGCAACAGATTGTTGGACCCCCTTTATCATAGTTAGGGCCACTTTGGGCACTCACGCAATTGATTGGAATTCCCTTATTTTCGACATCAGGATTTCCTATTGCATTTCCATACCAGATTTCAAGCTTGACTCCCACGCAACGACAACTGCACTATCCTTCAGCTCTTTCACTTTGGCATCACCTTCTGCAGCGGATAGTTCTTCCACCTTGTCAGCCCATAGTCCGGTACTCTCGTTCCTGAACTCACATATGTATCCTTTCTGATGCTGGCCTGGGTCGAATTTGGTGAAAATCCAATCTAGATGCACAATGTTCAGAGTATGGTCTCTCAGGGTCCTGCATGATTACAAGCTTGGTGATCAAAACTCGAATCAGCAAGGTTCCCAGGAATCCAATTACGCATATGGAGATTGGATTAAGGTCTCATTTAATTTTAATTGATTGGAATTTTAATTTTAATTGATGATTGATGGGTGAATGTTAAATTTATGTGAAACTATGTTAACATGCTTATCTTGCATTGATATAAGCGCATGATGTGAATAATGTGATTGAATACTATGTGGATCTATAAATGTGTATGGCGAGTGATGGATGGACGAGAAATAGTGTTGTGCAAATTTTAAATTTATAATTACTAGCAAGAGCACGAATCGAATTGGAGTATAGAGATATGCAAGTACGAGGTTGAACCCATAGAGACTTGATTTAGAATGAACGAGAAAACATATTAAAAAGCCTAACAATTTAACCTTAACCTAGTTAATACTTTTTATGGAGGATGGTTGAATTAAACATGCAAAATTAAAATAAAACAAATAAAATAGAGATTGAATAAAGTGAGAAAAATTACTAAGGTATCGGATTCCACCACCCTTAAATCTATAATCTTCCAATATTTATTTATTAATTTCCAATTTTAAGAGATTTAAACATTTAAGTTTATTAATATGGTGTTCAAAATTTAGATTATCTTTTCGCTTTTAAAGATATAATTCTTAAGCATTTAATGTATCCAATTTAAATTTAGAAGACAATAGATCAAAGTAAATAATCTAAGCATCCAATGTATCTAATTAAATTGAAAAACATTAAATAAAAGAAATCTTTCTTTTAAATTAAAATGCCAAGCCTTGATGAATCAAATATTAATATTAACTACCACAAATACATGATATTAGTGGTGAAAATAATTAACATCTAATTATTCTAATGCAGCACAAATCATAAATAATTGAGCACACATAATTAGAATTAAATAAATAAATAAAAGAACATTATTTCATTAATGAGGCTTCCTCTTCAACCTCAGTATAAGAAATTAGCCGGACATTATGAAATTAAAATAAAAGAGATAGAAAAATAAAACCCGAGCCATCATCGGAGATCTTGAGCCTATGCCACAATCCTTCTCTGCACTCCAGAAATCCACTGTCCAAGGTTCGAATCTTTCTTTGTCAAGCCCCTCAATTTATAGATTTTTGCTTTGGGGTTTAAGGGCTATGATTGAATGGTTGAGAGGACACTCGTAGGGCCTAAATTCATTGTCTAAATAAGGAATATCCCAGACAGGAAGGTAGATATAAGTAACTGGTAGGATCGAATGGGCTTAGTGGCCATGATTTCATATGGTATTAAAAGAATGGACACATGGACGATGGAGATGGAGCTATCTTAAAGGGAATATAGGTCAAAGAAAGAAAGGAGGCAATGGCTTCTTGCTCATGTAGCAAGGTCGGTTACACATGTGGGCATGTAGAGGTGTATTCGGCCATGGGCTTCTCTTTCTCTTGTTTTCTATTCTTGATTTTCTAATTCATTCACCTAGCTCCTCCTTTTTCTATGTAAACTCAGCCAACTTGTTCTCTTCCCTCTTTCTATTATTTCTAATATTTTCTTTTGTTTGGATGGCAAGGAAAACACATCCAAATCAGCCAGCTAGTTCCTCTTCATCACTTCAGCGACCAACAATGGTTGGGTTGCTTGTACCATATGTCAACCAAATTTCTCTTTGCTATTCTTGTTTTTCAATTAGTGAAAGGCCTAATCTTCCTCCAACGTTCTCTGTAGCAGGCAACACCACTGATGGAATGGGGTTTCTCTGTAATCAATCCTTTATTTTCAATCACTGCTTTTTCTACCATTTTCTTCCATTTTAATTTCTTTTCTTTGACATCTCCATTTTATCCTACAAAATTCCAAAAATCCCATTAATTATATAATATAGACAAAACTCAAGAGCTAACTAATCTAAATATCAAGGGTAAAATAGTCATTTTCCTGTACTCATCAAATAACCTAATTTGATAATGGGACTTGCTCACCACAATAGATGGAATTTGAAAGGGACTTAACCGATATGAAAAATGTGAGCTTGGATTAAGTACTCGAAGTGATGACTTGACTCGTCCATTCAAAATTAAGAAATGGTATAGACTTGGTGTGATGTGTATATGGTAGTTATGGATGCCTTTATCTAGATGAATATGTGATAGTAAGATTGATGGCACCCCATGTAAATTGGATGCTTATTGAGTTATGCAAGTCCTGCTAGTGTGATTGCATTTAGTATGCATGTGGGGACATGAGCATGAGCATGAGCATGAGCATGGGTGTTAGTGTGACGGTGTTGGCATGCGTGAGAGTACCGTATGCGCCACGTCACGTGAATGATTGCGTTGGCACATGTAAGAGTACCTTGTGCGCCGCGTCATAGCACAACTGCGTTGGCACATGTGAGAGTACCATGTGCACTGCGTTGCGAGTGTTGATGAGTGCGAATGCGTTGGTATACGAGAGAGTACTGTATACGCCGCGTCGCAAGTGTGATTGCATGGCCATATGTGAGAGTACCATATGTGTCGGTTGGGAGCATGACTGTGTTGGCATGTGTGAGAGTACCACATGCGCCGCGTCATGTTCGAGCATGATTGCGTTGGCGTGTGTGAGAGTACCACATGCGCCGCGTCATGTCTGAGATTGCATGGCATATGTGAGAGTACCATATGCACCACTTTGTGAGTTGAGTTGGCATTGGTCATTGAGTCCATCATGTAGAGTTGTACTTTTGCACGAGATATGCTTATATGTTGATTTGTGATTTGACTTATGTAAATGAATTGCCATATGCTATATAAATATATGTGATGCTTGATATATCTTGATGATGAGTAAAATGATATTCTATTGGTCAAATTAAATATGCTATAATTGTAGTAGTGTGTTACTTTTACCTCATTGGGCTAGTTAGCTCATATCCTTACCAATTTCAGGGAATGCCATGGAAGTGGGGTTTGAAGAACCCCAAGAAGATGTTTAAACAAAGGAGAATATGAGATACAAAATTTCCTTTACTTGTTTTCATCCATTAGAATATTTGAGAACTTGATTTAAATCATGGGATTGTATTTGAGAACTATGGGTGGTATTACGTTATTTCAATGTGATGCTAAACTCCAAAGTGTTTTGAGTGGAGTATGCAATATTTTTTGTCTTTTATTTAAGAAATATTGTTGCTATGGTTTGACAAGTGATTTGAAGTAAAATGTAGGGAATAAATTTCCCAAATGTCCATATTTTAGGGGAGGCTCTGTCGAAATTTCGGTAGAAATCTCGAACACTAATTGTGCTTAGAAATTTAGTTCTTCCCGTTGTGTGTGGTTATAAGATTTGAATTTTGAAATTAGAATCCCACGCTTTCATCATGTGGCGGATCGTAATGTGTCGGTGTATTGGTTCGTTGCGGGGCGAGGCATTACAAGGGAACTTAGAAATCTACAATCTTCAGTGAATTATGACCGTTCTTCGGTGGTGGTAGGTTCCACAAGGGAATGATGCAGGCCTAGGGTCGAATTTGTGAAATTTGCCAGTAGGCTCAGAGTATGGTCTCTAAAAGACCCATGCGGCCGGTTACGGTTCGTAAAAGGATCGTGGACTGCGAAACTAAAGAGGACTAGAAAAAAATAAAGTAGTTTTACTGTATTAGGGTTGCACGAGGACTGCGACTCCTCGTGGAGACCTGCGAATGAAAAGAAAAGAAGGGCGAAGGATAACAGGGAAGATGGGCATGGAGACTTGTGAACGAAAGGAAGAGAAGGGCGAAGAATAACAGAGAGGACGAAGAAGAATGACTAGAGAAGGAACGAAACAGAGAAGAAAAACAAAGAAGAAGAAGAAAGAAGAGGATTTGAGGTATGTTATTCTTCCTCCTCTTTCTGGTCTTTTTCTTCTTCCTCTTCTTTCTCTTCTTTTTTCCTTTCTCAACAGAATCGAACGATTCTACAATTTTATGGGTTGACTCATAAGATTTGCGTGTCAACCCTAAAATTGTATGATTTTATGTATATACTGGATGTGATTTGAATAGCTAGACCTTTCGAGTCAAGTCGAATCATACGAGTCGACTCGCGGCTCGTACGACATTGTATCGGAGTGAGAAGTTATGGCAAAAAAACTGAGACTGTGTCAAAACCTTCCTTCCAAATTCTTTCCAATTTCGTTTTTCATTGATTATCTTCTCTAATTTTGGGACTGCAAATGAAATTACCTTGCTAAGTTCTCTCACTCTCCTCTTTTATCCTCTTCCATTCATTCTCTCCTTTATTTAGAACTTTTAATCTCCACTGACACTTGGCACTGTAGGAGAGATTGTAGAAGATGGATCTTTCTTGGGCTTGTTGAAGTGAGCTTGGAGATGAGTCTGGCCTGTTTAATGTATGGGCTTGGACTTACAGGCATGTCCGGATTATTTGGGCGGCTCAGACTAACAAAGTGATCGAGTTTATTAGATGGAGTCTAATATTGTTTATCTTGGGCAATTTGGATCATGGAAGCCAAATCAATTTACACTAATGTGATTAAGGTCCATTAGGCGTGATGCCTCCATCAGGGAGGCAATTGTTCCTTTATGAAAGTTCTGTCATGGAATGTTCGGGGGCTAGGTGCAGTTACAAAAATATTGTGGGTGAAAAGGTTAGTGCAGGTACAGAAGCCAGATATCGTCCTTCTGCAAGAAACAAAGTTTCAAGATACAGATGATGGTGCTATCAGGTCAGTATGGGGTAGTAGTAATATGGGCTGCGTGGCTAAGGTCATTCTTGGCATTGCAGGTGGTATGTGTAGTGTTTGGAATGCGGACAAGCATATTCTAGTTTCTGCTACAGTGAGGAATTTTTCCATTTCTGTAATTCTGGAAGATATGTGCGCAAGTAAAGAGTTCTTTTTTACCAATGTGTATGGGCCAAATTCTGAGTCTGATAGAAATGATTTGGGAATGAATTATCATCTACTAGAGGAGATTCTTCCACCCCTTGGTGTGTGGGAGGTGATTTTAATGTTGTTCGTCGGATGACTGAGCGGAAAGCGTGTCAGAGGATTTCTAGTTCTATGCAGTGGTTCAGCTATTGGATTGATCAGATGGAGTGAGTTGATTTGCCGGAGCTTCTTTTACATGGTCCAGCTGCAAGACAATCCTTCTCTTGCATGACTGGATAGGTCCTTAGTGGATGTGAGTTGGTTGGATTGCTTTAATCAGATTGTGCAGCGAGTTGTGCCAAGTCATGTTTCTGATCATTTCCCTATTTTGTTGGATTCTTCCTTAGACTCTAGGGGTCCTTCTCCCTTTCGTTTTGAAATTGCTTGGCTTAAGGAAGATGGCTTTGAAAAGTTAGTTGATCTTTGGTGGAAAGAATTTACTCCAACGGGTTGGAAGGGTTACTGTCTCTTGCAAAAGCTCAAATATGTGAGGGGTAAGATGAGGTCTTGGGCTAAAGATCTTCGTGAAGAATCTACTCGTCAGGAATCTCTTTGGTTAAATGAGTTGCAGTCTATTAGTAGATTAGAGGAGGAGGGCCTCTTTTGCCGGATCAGCTAAGTAAGAAAGCAGAGTTAAAAGAGTGCATTAAAAGGGAAGCCCTCCGGGAGGAAATTAAATGGAAGCAAAGGTCTAGCATTCGGTGGTTGCAGGAAGGGGATAAGAGTATGCAATTTTTTCATCATATGGCCAGTTCTAGAAGACCTAAGAATTATATTCCCTTTATTACTACAGATGGGGAGTTGGTGGAGAATAGGGGGGGAGGTGTGAGGAGATTGTTGATTATTTTAAGGGGCTCTTTACTAATTGTTGTGGTGTGTTTGTTGTGCCCGAGTCTCTTCCTTTTAAGGTTCTTAATGGAGATCAAGCATTGTCCCTTGAGGCTCCTTTTGAGGAAAATGAGGTGAAGCTTGCAGTTTGGCAGTTGGGTGAAGATAGAGCTCCAGGCCCTTGCAGTTCCTCATCTAGAGTAGTTCTTCATCCTCTAAGTCTCTTTCTTCTTTCGTTTGATTCCACCCTTCTAGCCCCAACAAAGCAGCCTCCTTGTCCATTATGGGACCACCATTTGATTTAATCCGCTCTTTGATTTTTGATTTGAGCAGAACAAGTTTTCGTGACAAGGTGAAGCCGGCCCAGCCGTGAACTGAGAAATTCTGCCACCACCGCTTGACCACTTCCACAAACTTCCTTTCTTCCCACTAGGCATTATTGAAATGGAACGGCTTTGGCCCCAATCAATCTCCTTCGTATCTAGAAGTACCGAGCAATGATATGAACTTGGGTTGAAGAGTTTAATTTGACTACCATTTGAGAAGTGAGCATCCCATTCAAGTGATCCAAGAAACCTGTCCAAGCTGCTCATTGTAGGCCTAGAGTGTCCATTGGACCAAGTGAAACGTCCTCCAATGAGAGGGTAGTCGATTAAGTTGTTCCGCTCTATAAAGTTGGACAAAATTTCCATGCTTCTTGTACAACGCCCTCTTCCTCTTCACTCCGACAGGTACCCAACAACGTTAAAGTCGCCTCCAATACACCATATACTCGAGCCCCATACCATGATATCTTCTAACTCTTACCAGAAGTTGTCCCGTTCGGTGTCCTGATCGGTCCATACTCCATAGGTATTGGTGACATATTTCTGTGTCGTTTTCCATCAACTGTCCCTTAATCGAAATCGACCTGGCATCAATTCTTCTTGTTGACACTATCATGAGAGAAGAATTCCAAAGGGTATCAGTCCTCTTGAGTGAACCCTATGAGGGCTTGCAAAAGTAATCGTGATATACTCTTTTCCAGATTTCTCCTAGCAATGTGGGCGAGAGCTCTTCCCTTTCTGATTCCTGGAAGATACAAAAGGCAACCCCCCAATTACATAAGAGAATTAATGGTTTCCGAATCCAACGACAGCCACTGCTTGGCCATTGCATCTGCAGCTGTGTTAGCTCACCAAGGAACTCAAGAAATCTTAAAGTCGAAAAAGTCAATAGAATAACGGATCCTTTCAACTTTATCTAGATAAATCTGAGGACAAAGAGATCCCACCATCCAACTCACCACCACCTTAGAGTCTCCTTCCACCAAGCTTGCTCGAACCTCTAACTTTTTCAGCTCCAAGATACCCCTCTATAATGCAAACAATTCCGCCTCTATTACCGTCCCATTAGGAAGCGGGCCAGCAAAAGATCTGAAGATATTCCCTAACTCATTCATAATCACCTCACCATAACCAGTACAACCAATCTCACGCATAATAACCCCTTCCCCACCCCTCACCTCACCATAACCAGTACAACCAATCTCACGCATAATAACCCCTCCCCCCCCTCTCTCTCCTTCCCTTTTTTTTGTAGCTGATTTCTTCTATTGTAATGAAGTTTGAAGAATCTATTTTGTTCAATCAAAAGGGATCTAGGTAAAGATCGTCTAGAGGACTTGGAGGACTTGCTTGAGGAAGAGGAAGGCCTGTCTCTGTCTTGCATTCGCCTAAAGGCTATTTCAATTTCCTTCTCTGAGCTAAAACAGATCCATATGGCCTTTTCTATTTTCAAAATTTCTTCCTCATCTTCCTTTGAGTACCGTCTCTTCTTCGGGATCGTCATTACTAGATCTTGGTCTAAGTTGGAGTGGGTTTCTTCCCCATTGATGTTCGTCGCCGTTTCACAGAACAACTGATGAAGAAAAAGCCATCGTCGGCGATGCTGGATGGATCTCGAATCCATCATCTTTCGTCAGATGGCTGTTGACTTCATCGATCATCGGACCGGCTTCAGTGAGGTTGAGCTCTCTTTCTTCAAGGTCGGGTCGTCCTTTTCCTTCGTTGCTTCTGTTTCTGTTTGGGAAACCAATCTCTGTTTTTTGAGCAAGGGAAAATGGACGCCCTTCTAATTCCTTCCTTGCTTGGATCTAGACCAGACTTCCTCCGGGTTAAGTTTTCTCATGGGCCGATGTTTTCAGGGTCGGGCCGGACACGTGAGAAACAAGATTTTTTCTTTTTAACTCTGAAACATGCACAACTCATAGTCCAAACACGTGACACCCACACGTGTAACAAGATCCTTGCGGATCTTAGGACTTATTGGACCCTTGGGTTGATCGAACTGAATCATCAGCTGCCTACGTACTTCATTGGAGATCAGATCTTGCGTAGTTCTAATTTCACTTATTTCATAGCACTAACACAATGTTATTCATGATGTCACTAGGACATTCTAGTGCACATCTGTGGGCCTCATCAATAAAATGTCTCACCCATCATGGGTCTAGTCAATCACAGGTCTATACCAACCATGGGAACACTGTCAACCATGTAGTCTATGTTTACTCATGGGATAAACATCAACCATGGGACCTATACACGAACATAAGTACTACATCCCTCCCCGGGGATAATACTCTAAATATGGGTCCAATCACCTATGGAATCAATGCCCTCCTGAGAATATCCATCCACGGTAATAATATACATCTATGGTCACAATGCCCTCTATGAGGATAACCATCCATGGGAATAATCCTCTATGGAAATAATATCTATCCATCGAACCATCAAGTCCACCATGAGACCAATACATCTACCATGGGACCAACATGTCTATCATGGGGCCAATATGCCTACCATATAACCAATATCTGGGCATGAATCCAATATGCCTACCATGGGAACAATATCCATGTGACTAATCATCCATCGCCGGTAACACTTCATTAGTGAGTATCATCTATCCATGGATATAAATCATCCATGAATATAATCCTTTTATGGGTATAATCCATCCATGGGCATAACTCATCCAGGGAACACATCATCTACCATGAGATCTTCTATCCATAGGAATGACACTTACACGAATTATTACGTGACTGTGGCAACAATATCAAATCATAAAAATACCACAATCCCTAGCAAGACTTAGGGCCCATAACTTACTAATCGGGAGACTCACGATTGGCTTGATCAAGTTTATCTCGCCCTACATCCCTTCACCTCATGTGTGATTCAGTCAAACTTTAAGGCGGTCGGACCGCGCCTTACAAAGCTAGTACGGCCCCATGGGGTAAACGAATAACTAGCCCTGCGCATCAATGCACATCAAATGTGTTATATAGCCGTGAAAGCGCCCTACAACGCATAGCATGTGAGGAACTCACTCCTCGATGGCAACCATGTGAGGCAGTCAAACATCATAATCACGTGAGGGACGTAGCCATACCACGTCTCAATATCAATGTCACGTGAGGGATGTACCCACATAATAATAATATATGAAATGAAATATAAATCATACTATGCAACACTGTCCTGCTGTCAACCTTATCAATGTGGACACAACGTCCACTTAAGGACATCTCTATGGAATGGGCTGTCAAATATCATGATCCCTTGAGGGACATAGGCCACGACTTACAAGTGGGAGATCTCCATACAACATAGATAATCTAGCTCACCCCGCGTCTCTTCACCACTCTGGTGATTAAGTCCGCTCTAAGGTGATCAATATATGACTTACCAAGTTAGTACCGCCCAACTATGGCTTAGAAGTATCTAACCTTGCGCAATTTGTCTTACTATGTCAATACCGCCCGCATAGGCTCATGAGTATGTGACCATGCACAATGCGTCTTACTAAGTTAGTACCGCCCACATAGGCTTACGAGTATCTGACCCTATGCGAAAGTTGTGAGAGAGACCTACAACGCGAAGCAAGTAAGGGGCTATACTCCTCAACAACAACTACAAACAGGACAGAGTCCCATGACCGACGCCACCGTTCCAATAGGGTACCTTGAACTAAAACAATCATCCTGTCACACCAATCTCCCCTAGGGTGTGGGGACTCATACTAGTGGAGCCCAAGCAAGGGAAACTTACATCATCAAGTCCTATATACTGTTAGTGCCCCGGCTCGTCCGAGTCACCCATATTGTAGCGCCCCTCCCTATCCCACTAGGATCAGAGTGGTATTTAATGAGAAAGAGAGAGAGACGGAGCGCCACGACGCGAGTGAAGTCCGAGTCAGAAGACCTGACCCTTGACTGGCCCAACTAGTGTGTGCGCATGGATAGAGTCCATTTTAACTTTTGCAACACACTAACATAAAACCTGTAGAAGCATATATATAGTATTTGATACATTTGAATGATAGTCATTCTCAATCCAAAGCAAAGCATAGCATATTAATCCCATATAAGTTAAATGTCAAATAACAAAGAAGTCTAACATCATCATCTAAGAGTTTATACATCATCAATTACACTTCCAATCATATAACTCCTACAAAAATTACATGTTCTAAAAATATAGCAAAAAAGAATGATAATGTCTTCTATCTCCAAAATGTCAAAATGTGTGATTCTCCAAAACTTTGTCCTTTGCTTTCATCTCCAATCATGCTTGACTAGCACTCGGCCCAGCCTCATTGCCCTTATCGCTACCTGCATTAGATTCTAAAAAGGGGAAAATGTGTGGGCTTAGTTAACGCCCAGTAGGAATTCCCATTGGTGTGTGTACCAATATGTGACATATACAAAAATCATAATATAAGATAGGTACTTATATTGTAATTCACATTTCATAAAAACATCTCCTATTCCCATTTGAAATTTCAAATCAAAATCAAAGTCGTGTAAATACCAAGTAATAAACATCTCGAAATCATAATACATCTCATAACCAAATATCAAATCGTACTTTCCAACTTAGTATATAAAGCAATCATGAATGACATGCCATGGGTGCCATGAGATCTATGCAATTCCTTTCATGCCCCATGCATTGGAAAGTTTGTCTTTCCCAATTCAACAGTTTTATCACTGGCCTCTTATGTCCGTAGCTTTCTCGTGGCATCCGGCTGGGAGTTACTTCCCAATACTTAGCATTTCTACCGGGACTACTGGGGGAGTACTATCACCCATACAATCTTGCGCAGGTTTCGGGCCTCACACCCAAGAGCAGTCAGCCCATCTTAATGCCATATCTTGTCACATGGACGGGGCCAAAGGTCTATTTTGTACAATTCCTTTCATAAGGCTAAATATTCGTAATGCTCATGCATTCCCATCCCTCATGAATTCATGATGCATATGCATGAGAACTCCATCGCTAATATTAAATCCATTTACATTTCATAATAAGATAATACATATACATCAAGCTCCATGTTTAAAACACACATACAGCAAATCTCAAAACATTGAAATCCAAACTAGAAATACATATTAACTATGGTACATCAATAAGAGTAAGAAAACCTACTTGATTCCAAGTTTCTAGTGTTGATGTTGAGTCTTGAACTTCCTTGCCCAATAATGGGGTCACCTCCAATCTCTTCATTCAACCCATGCATCATAAGCATAATTTTATATAAAAATCATAACCTTCTAATAAATAACTTAATAAGATTCTTTAATAAAATTCATTATTTCTACTTTGCTTCTTAAATCCAAATCTAGTTTAGTTCCTTTCCAACTAATTCTAGAAATAAAGACCATAAGTCTTTTCTTGTGCTTTTCTTTCAAATTACACCTTATTTAGGCTTAGGGTTGAGAATCCCCAATTTCCACTTCAAATCTTAACTCTAGATAAAATCTAAATTCTATCATACATTTTCTTAACCTTAGATAAATTAGATTTCTCATACCTTCTTAGATTTTCTACATGTTCTTCCCATTCCTTCCACTCATAATCATTTTCCATTCTATTCCTAAGCATGCAATTTGATTATTTTAGCACAACAATAGTAAATTTCACATACTTTAGAATTGGGGGTTTTTGTTGTGAATGAACTTGGGCTTAATTTCTAAGCATAATCATTTGTATTACTTTTCCATGTACTTGGTCACATATTAGGAGGCTGACATTTCCAAATTTGATGAGTTAATTCATAGATTTACATCAAATTCCATGAATTTAGGGAAAACCCCTAAATCCCCAAATTCCATATCCTTAACTTGGGCTTAATTTCCAAGCCTAATCATTTGTATTACTTCTCTATGTAATTGGTCACATATTAGGAGGCTAACATTTCCAATTTGATGAGTTAATTCATGGATTTACATCAAATTCCATGAATTTGGGGAAAACCCCTAAATTCCCAAATTTCCCCAAATTCCATCATCTTAACCAAAATTTGTCTAAGGTTGGTTCCAAATCATCCTAAATTTCACATTAAACATAAATAATAAGCTTAGGGAAGAAGATTTTATCTTTAGATGAGCTTTCTAAGTTTCATTCCTCTTTTTTTTTTCAACATCCAAGCTTTCAAGAGAGATTTGCACCAAAGAGAGAGAGAGAGAGGAAGAGGAAGAGAATTTACAGCTCTCTCTTTCTTTCTTGCTTCAGATTTTTAGAGAGGAAGAAGATGGAGGAGGATAGAAGAAGAGAATGGAGAAAAAGAGGTAGAGATGGAGCCCTACTCTTCTTTTTGCTTTTTCCTCTACCTTATCCTCATTTTACTTTTAGTAAAAAAAAACAAAAGCTAAAGGTGGTGATGTTGCTTTCATCCTTATCTTGCCATGTCATGTGGCATCCTACCTCATTAAATAATTGGCAACTTAATTAAATCACCCTTAATCTCACTTAATTAGTTAATCACCTCTCTAATTCTTGTTAATTAATGTCAACATTTTCACGGATCTCCAATCGAAGTTTAATTCTAAAAAATTTATTCAAAATAATCTGAGAAAATTACAGTGGGCCCCAGAGTCGAGATCCTAGGTCGTCACATATATTGTCAATTATGTGACTCACTTGGACCTTGCCTTGGAAGAATATGAAGATGACGGAAGTTCTACTGTGCATTGAAGACTTTGCACCGAATTTGTTATTGGCACACAAGTAAATGAACCTTTGTAGACCTTAGGTTAAGCCCAAAATAACTTAGAATTGGAAAATTAGAAAATGGCTGACTTCCAGCCTTGAGGCCTCAAGCAGTTTGTCGAGGCCTCAAAGACTGTCTTTAGCTGAGTGAAAATTGAGACAACTGTAATTCAGCATGGGACCACAAGGCCAATTGTCCTTTGACTGAGTATCTTACAGATTTGGTTAGATAAATCTGAAAAGAGGGAAAGGTTTTCTTTGATTTCGAAAAATCCTAAATTTGGATTTTTATGGGAACAAGGAATATCTACAAGGGTCTTCTTTTAGAGTGAAAATCCAGTTGCTACCTTACATACTTGAACAAATCTTTTGGAGCCTAGCATTGTGGATGGCTATCGTTTACCTGATTGAAAAGGCTCCTCAATTTATCTAAAGATAAACTTATGTGTGATTGACAATCACGTGCAAATATGAAAAGTCTAAGAAAACTGTTGTTTTGAAAGATTTGGAAAAATATTATGAAGCTTTCGGTGATCTCAAATGATTATTAAAAATCGTGGTGTCATCTTATGATTCGTTGGTGGAATAATCTGATTATCTATCACAAACAGGTGGCGTGTAGATAAGCTGTTCATTGACTTATTAACTTAGAAGAAAGATTTAAATTAACCAAAAGTCTGTGTGCTGTATTGCCTTATACAGCCTCGAGGCCTTGAAAGAAATCTGGAGGCCTCGAGACGTGTCTGTTGTTGGATAACAGTCTGTCTTATTTAAATCTTGGTGGGCTTAATGAAAAAAGGGATGCTGAATACTTGAAAAGAATAATTGAGTCCTCTAACAAGGATATGTTTGGGTAATCAATACCTTATGTTTGATGAAGTTAAGGGTGTTCACCTAGGACCAGAAAATCAGTCATATTGTTGTCTTAATACCCTCATACCGCTGTGCCAATAATCAACTCTAATGGACCTGATTTAAAGGAAGAAGCACAGAGACATCGAGTAAAGAACACACTTTCTGATGATTGGATAAGGCCCAAGGCAAGTGTTTCTCCTCCTCTTTTATTTTATATCATTGTAAGGTGGATTAGAACATTGTGTTTGAACCACAAAAAAAAATAGGTGTCGAGGGTTAGACCATTTGGGTCGACTATAAAAAACTAGGTTGAATTATTTAGGTGTAAAACCCATTCAAAGTATAATTGGGACGACCATAGAGTTGGGAAGTCTAACAGTGGACGTGGGTTAATTGAAACCAAACCATTATAAAATCTCTGTGCATATATATGGGTGATGCTTTTGACTTGAATGGTTTGATTGAATATTATGTCACTTGCACACACAGGTAGGTTTGGCCATTTTTAATTGACAGTGGTTAATTCAAAAGGAAAATGAACTCATTGCATATCTCATACATTTAAGTAATAATTTGGTTAAGGATTTTTTAAAAAGAAATTGAATTTAGAAATCCGGCCTATTCACCCCCTTCTAGGTCGTGCATTACTTTAGCAACGGAATTTCAATACTCTTTGGGTCTCACCCCAACACTAGTAATTGTCAATATCACCATGCCCATTAACACAATATCCCATACTCTCATCCTAGATAACCTCCTAGGTACACATTAGTGAGTAATACTAAAGGGAAAGATATTCATAATTACATGGACAACATATATGTCATAATCACATCATGACCATAACTTCACAATGATAGCAACATAGCACATTCCATTACGTTTCATACATTCAACAGATTCATCACATTGGGTTATTTTAGGGACACCACTACACACCAACCCTGAGATAGACACGTCGGGTTTATTTAACATATTCTTAGTTCTTGCAATTGATTCAACCTGTCTCATAGTGGTTTATCATCCTAAGTCCAATCACCCCATTTTTTCACAACATTAATCTAATTAAATTCAACAATAATTCATCTCAACCTTTCCCAAGGGTCTCTAATAATTAACACAATTTATCCATCATCCTTAATATAAATGGATGAGATACAATGCATCTTTTGATCGAGCTGAGGCACAATGCTCTTAGTTGCCTACATACCACATAGTGGATCAGATCAACCGTAGTTCATTATTTTCACGTTTGGGTTGACATTGGGGAGTGGTCATACTTTTACTTTGGGGAAATCAAATAAGGCTTTCTTAACATTTACATTGCATTCTATGCATTCTCAATCCCCTAGGGTTAAAGATACTTGACCTAAACTCACCCATTTCACTTAGTCTAACCCTTCATCAAGTTCTTCAAATCATGGAAATTCATTCTATATATGGTTAGGTTGATTCACCACAGCCATTATCAACATAGGTACTCACTAGTGATGTACATATCATCACAAAAGTCCAAGCATGGCATGAAAACACATTCATCATGCTATTATATGAATTACCCATCTAAGAATTCTAATCACAATCATAGAATTCATTTGATGCATATATTACCCATAACTATAGAAAAGTATGAGAAGCTATCAATGCCCTACATTTCACATCAATCACATATAAGCATAGGGAGATCAAACCATAACTTTATCCAATTATGCATTGGAATATGCACAAAGCAACATTCACTCAAATATATTATTAAACACCTTGTGAGCATGGAATTTTACCAAATTCTCAATGTTCAAAGTGTATGGCATTCCCCAATTTGGGTTTCCAATGGGTTTTCTCATTCAACCCAGGTTTACCGAGTCCGGAATTTTGGGTAATTAGGCACTAGTCGTCTAAAACTCTTGAATTAGACCATCCAAGGCTCGAATAGCGAAAAACCCCAATTTTACCCAATGTTGTCAAACTCGAATCGTATCTGAAATTGGTCTAGGGGTGTGAATCGTGAATCATAAATCGTAAAATCGTAAGATTCATACTATTTATTATTATCTCCTTATTTTCACTACCATTTTGTTGACCTGGCTCATTACACGAACCAGATTTGTTTTCGTCTTGGATTGGGCCAATTATTGTTATTTTCCAATTAAGTTGTAATCAAAGCGTATTTATAATCTAAAGTGAATAATGAATTGTATTAGAGTAATTCCCCAAATTATAGCTTCAAATAAGAGGTCAATTCTCATTCACATGCTCTACAAAAGGATGTCAATACAACCAATATTCAAGCAACACAAGTGGCAGACAAATTTGAGTTCGCATAATAAAACGAAAGAAGCTCTAACTGCACAAAGGAGGAAGCAAACTCGAGGTTGAGTTTTTCTCCCACTACGACATAATGATTCATGCACTGTCATGGTACACCAATCTGAGTGACTTTTAGATTATTTAGATTTAGGGTAAATATATGTTTGTTTTCATGATTTTACCTTATAGTCAGATTTTGGCTGTAATATGATGTCTAAATAAACATAAATTGGATTAATTAGATGGCTTATTCAATTATCTATCTGACAAGCCCAAGTTTGTATAATTCTGACTCTAATTGATGGAGTTGTGACCAATTTTCTTATAGTACTTACGAGCTTTATGATTTTATGATATTTTATTCATTTTTATTTTATTTTGAAGAGTCAAGATTAGAACAATTTTATGTTTGCTTGATGGTTGAAATGATTTTTGGAGTTTTATTTTGTATGAAACACTGTAAGTATGAATTATAGCCTATAGCAAAAGAGTTTTATTTCTCATTTTGTATGCCATGCATAGCACAATATTTTGTGGATTTTCAAAGGTATACTCTCCACCATTGTCCATGTGGAAGCATTTCAAATGTCTACTCATTTTTCTCTCAACCATGACATTGAACTTTTGAAAGATCTCAAACACTCGATCATTGCTTTTCTTGACATATCCCCACAAATTTCTTGATGCATCAATAGTAAATGTTACAAAGTATGATGTTCCACCAATAGTAGTTTCCTCTATGGGATCATAAACATCAAAATAAACCAAATTAAGGATATTAATTTTCCATTTAACATTATTTCTAGCAAAAGAAATTCTATGATGCTTTTCAATTACCAATGATAACAAGAATTTAAGGACATATCTTTAATTGATCGGTGCAATTTTTTATTGGCCATGATTTCCAAGCCTCTTTGGCTCATATGGCTTAGTCGCCAGTGCTAGTGGTGCAACTTGAGTTGGGCCTAACCTGAGCCCAGATGGAAAAACCCAAAAAAAATCTGGTTCAGTTTGATCCAGGCATGGGTTAGGCTCATTTTCGGTCCTAAAATATCATGCCTGAATCCAAGGGTATAAAAATCGGCTGAACTGAGAATTTGCTCTTCAATTTTTTTTTTTGAAATCTCAGTGGCTTTTCTATTTTGAAAAATTCGTTTAAAAAAAATTGGAAAAATCTGTTTTTTAAAATGAAGAATGAAAAATATAAATATTGGCCTAAATATCGGCTGATATGGGCAAATATCGGCCGAGATATCGGCCCGGGCCCATAACCGATATTTGTTATTATTAATTTTTTTTTTAAAAAGAGAAATCGGCCATATCGGCCCATTTATTTTTTCTTTGGCCGATACCTATCGTGTCGGCCCGAGATTTTAGCCCATGCCTGAATCAGAATTCAAGTTGGGCCTTGGCCTGGTAAATAAAAGTCCGAGTTTGGCTAAAAAGCTTGAAGTTGAGCCACATTTATGTAGTATAATTTTTATTTTATAGAATATAAAAAAATCTTTTTAGGCCTAAAGAAACCTGAACCGTAATAAGCCCACATACCCATTTCGAGTTTGAAATCAGGCTCAGGTCCTAAATATACAAATTCAAGTTGGACTCTGGTTTGACTAGTTTGGGTAACTCGGTCCCAAGCTCGGGCTTGGGCTTAGGCAAGCACAAAATCTGGCTTGACCTGCTAGACTTGTAGCCTTAGCCAATGCCATAGATAATGTAATGACCCGTCCGCTAACATGATATTGTCCGCTTTGGGCCTCACACAGGGCCTGCACGACTTTTAATTGTCGAGCCAACCCACTGTTGTTCCTAAAAGGCCTCATGGTAGAAGGAGGAAGGCTACCACTTATATACGAGGGGATTTCCTATGCAACAAGAAATGTGGGACTTTTTTCTCCATAGGCACACTCCACACTATAGACCTTCTCTGGGGCAGGGTATTACAATCTACCCCCTTAAAGCCAGAGCCGTCCTCGGCTCTGTACATACAACAACTAAGCCTACAACATCAGGCAGAGAGTTGAACTTTGCTCTGATACCATTTGTAACGACTAGTCCTACTAGCATTATATAGTCCACTTTGGGCCTCACACACGGCTTTCAATTTGGGATCCAATCCATTGGTTCTTCTAAAGGGCGTCATGCTAGAAGGAGGAAGGCTACTACTTATATACGATAGAATTTCCAATGTGGGACTTTTTTCTCCATAGGCACACTCCACACTATAGACTCCCTTTGGGGCGGGGTATTATAAATAACATGAAGATTCTTCAAGAGCATTTACCTCTCCCTTGGATACTTGAGTTTTGGTCTTGTAGGGAGTAGAGCACTTCTTGCCTCTATTTCCACATGAGAGCCTCGTCAACTTCAAGACTACCTCACTAAAGTGTCACTCATAACCTTCGTCATCAAACTTGCTGATTAAGATGAGATTTAGTTTAAGCTCTGAAACATATATCATGTCCTTGAGAACCAGTATGTAGCCAACATCTGTGACAATACCAATATCACCTTTTCCAACAATTTTGAAGACACTACTATTGCCCATTTTTACCAAACCATAGTCTCTCAGCTTATATGTAGTCAAGGAATTTTTTATGAGATGCACAATGGAAGATGCCCCAATGTTAAATCACCCAATTTTTGGTCATCAGAAGCCATGCTAAAACATTCTTTCATCACATGATAAAATCTTAATGTCACCACTAGGAACGGTCAGTCTTTTTTCTTTCTTTTCTTTCTGTCATGTCTTTCCTTGCTTTGTTGTCTTCTGAGTTTCCAACACTGCCATTTCATGTATTCGACTTTTTTGCAATGGTAGCATGTGATCCCTTTTTGAAACTTTGATCTACTATTTCTTCTATCATTTTTTTGGTGATCCCTAGTCTTTGACCTCCTCCTCTCTTCAGTGACTAATGCTTGTGAGTAGGTAGACTAGGATGATTTTTTTTTCTTTTTCAATTCAACAAACCACTTGTAACTTGGCTCATGGTTACAACCTGTCTGGTGAGGGTTGCTAAATAACAGAACAAGGCTCTCCCACTATTTGGCAATGAGTTCAACAATAATAATACTTGATGCTCATTATCTTTCACCATTTTTTTTTACTGTTGTCATTCAGATGTCATGGGGTTTCTTCTCTATTCCCTTTATTGGTGTATATAGATCTCTAGGATAATGATTTCCATCTTAGGCTTCCAAATCAACCAATTGCTTCCATTCAAGCTCACCATTCTACTTTAGATATTAGCATCTATTTTCTGTTCACATAAAACAATTTTTATAACCAAAGCTTTGATACCAATTTGTTGTGGAACCTTAAAATATTTCCGCTTTTATGTGAATCAAAATATGAAACAAATAAAGAAAGACAAAATGCACAAATCACACACCACATAAGAGGCACTGATTATAACATGGGAAACCCTCTAGGATGGAGGGAAAAACCACTAGACGAGCTCCAAAATAACTTTTACTGTCGTTTACATCACGTGGATACTATTACCCTTTTCAAGGTAACTTTTTAAGTATTTTGTCCTTCTGTGTGATATGGAATGGGGTTTTGACTACACTTGGGTTTATTGGAGTTTCTCCTATATATGTATTCAAAATATAGTTGAGCTATATATATGAGGAAGCAAAAAGGATAATTGGCTTTTGTTTGATAAAAAAGCTTGTGCATAATTTTTGGAGTGGGTTTTTGAAGGTTATACTAGTATCATATGAGGTTTTGTTTGCTTGAAAACTTAGGGTTTCTAGATCTATATGCTTGGAGCATTTATATAGGGAAGTTATTGGTGCACCAACACTTTTACCTTTGGTGCACAAAAAATGAGTGAAATACCCATTTTGCCTAAATTTTTTTCAAACCCTCTTCTCATTTGTTTGGACAAATGTGTATTTCACTCATTTTTGGAGCACCTAGGGAAAAAGTGTTGGTGCACCAATCAATTCTCTTTATATTTTACACAAATGAATGTTTTATGGTGTTTTGATCCTTTCCTGAATCACATTTTCCTTTCTTTTGGATTCTTTTTGTGTGATTTTTTGAGTTATTGAGGTTCTAGATACATCCTGATTGAGCCTACATGATTCAAATTAGTCTTAGACTATTTCTATTGGTAACTAGAGCCCCTGATCTTAGGTTTCATGTGCTTTGTCAGGATCTAGATGCAAACTTGCTGCAGGCGAGCCAAGACATCAATAAAATGAGGATTCAGGCTATGGATATAATCCACAAGACATCCAAATGAAAATTTGAATAGATACATTTGGATTTGACCAACTGGCTTGCCTTCTTTAGGGTAAGATTTGAAGTTTGAATGATCAAATCTTGAGGTCCTCAAGATTTAAAGGAGAATCAGTGAACCTGTTTTATTGATGCTCCTAATCTTCTGGTTCCTCAATATGCGGGGTATTACATCAACATGAGAGTTAAAATCAAGAACATTCAGAAAAGCCTTTCATATAAAATTTCATATGCGGTTCCAATTATAGGATGTATTTTATTGAAAGATGTATATAGTTTTGTATGGTCTTGTAGATTATTGTACACACTAAAGTTAACCTTCCTTAATTGATTTGTAATTCTGTCTATATATTTCAGCCATTGTTTTCTCAATGAGATAAGAATGAGAGAATATCTCTTTCTACAAAATCCTTCAAAAACATGGTATCAGTCAGAAATAACTTTTATAAGCTTTTCCATCGCTACTGCAAATCATTCCATGAAGCCCACCTGTTACACTATTGTTGTGACTCAACCTTGCAGATCATCTCTTTTTCCTTGTGATTTCAGATGTGGTGTCTATTTGTTTCTTCAGATAAGAAATTCCATTTTTTTTTTTCTGCATACAATAGGATTTTCTGTTGACAATAATTCTTTCCGACTTTAGATCTTTTTTGAAACATCATACTTAATCTACCCTTGAAACCCCACCAAATTGCTGTCATAGTTTGCCCCGTAGGAAAACTCGAAACTTGGACTCGACTAGAAATATTATTGAGTTGTCTGCCGCGTTTTAGCACTCAACTAAAAAAGCCTTGGTAAAACTTACTGACTCGCTTGACTCGAATTCCTACCACGTCGAGTCAACTTGGACATACCTGCCTGACGTTTTTCAAGTTTTTGAACTAGGATTTGCCCTATTTAAGATTTTGATATTTACTGGGGCTTCTTTCTCATTTTTTGGTTTAGATTTGGAATGTCAGAATTAGGCAGGTTTTGAGGTTTTGCCTTTAGATCTAAGATGCTTGCATCAGCACTTGCAATCTGCTACTTTACTATCGCCCCTAACCCTTTCCTTAAATCCCACCGAGTGGATTCAAATTTCCATTTTGCCACTTTTGTGGGATGATTTTCTTCATGCCTGGGCTATGTATATTTGTTTTAGATTATTTGTTATTACTAGTATTATTTCATCAGTTATACAAATCATGACTTCATTAATGGATTCATCCAGTTCATCCATGGTTTTTAGGACGGATGGAATTCTTGGTTTGCCATACAAATGGGAAAAATTACTACGGCTCATCTCATTAAGTCTAATTCCTTACTCTGGTCTCATTTTGTAAAGATGTTTATTGGTGCGGAATGTATGTTTGATTGTAATTGATGGAACCGTCGTTAAACGCCTTCACTTAGAACCAAGCAAAGGGAAAAAAAGGAGAGCTAATAATTTTGTAGTTTAGTAAAAGACGGTTCAACAAAAAATGGGTGGTACTTGGACAGAAACATTGGGTTCATGGTTCTTCTCCTACCCCAACAAAAAATGGAGGATGATGTGGCTCACAACTACGACAGTTATTTCATGGACAATTTGGAAAGAGAGAAACTCGAGGTTTTTTAAAGGAAAGGCTATGAAATTTATGAGTTGTTCCAAAAAGTCAAATGGAGACTTTGTGCTTGGTTTCTTCTTAATAAGGAATTCAAGGATTTTAAAGTCAATGTCCTCTTATGGTTGTGGGAGGGTTGTATGAATGGAAGAACTAGGAAATCCAAAGTGTTGGCGGATTGGTAAGCTTCTCAACAAGGGGTCATGAAATTCAACGTTGATGGAGCCTCATGGAGAAAACTGGGCCCGACAGGCATTGGGGGCGTGCTTAGAGATCACAAAGGCAATGAAGCTAAACTCTTAGTGTCAGGAGAGCTTTATCCATTTGGATAGGTCTAGGTGGTGGAAAACTAATTATCGAGGAAGACTCGACAAACACCATTAAATGGGCGAAAGGTTTGAAGCGATCCCTTTTGGAGACTGATTACCACAGTTAGGGAGATCAGGGCACTTGCCAGGGGACTGGAGGTCTCTTTCGTTCACATTAGGCATGCAACAAATGGAGTTGCGGACTATTTCGCAAAGAACGACTTAGAGAGACCCGTTTTTGGCGTCTTCTATGTTCAAAGAGGAAGCTCTTTGGATTGAGATCGATGGACCTACCTGTTCATCTGGAGCTTTTATTGTTTCATTTTTCATTTTCTGTTTAGCTTCTGTTGTGTATTTTTTCTTTTTGTTTTTTACTTTTTTGTGTTGGTTGGGTCTAAGCGTTTTAGACTTTTATTTTTTACTTTTTCTTCTTCTTTAATATTATAATCACTTTGTTACCGTTAAAAAAAATAAAAAAATAAAAGACGGTCTATATGTTGGCCATGGCAAAAGAGATTTGGTACACTCTAATACATGATAATTTAGCCTCGTCTATACATGATTTAATAGGATATTGAATATCTTCGTCGGGGAGACTCTTCCATAATTCATTATTATACATAAATGCATAGTTTTTGGCTTAAACTGGTCCACTTAGGCAATCTGACCTTTTCTTGCTATGAAGATTGTTAGCTCTGTAAGAAATTTATTATTGAAAAAATAAGGGTAATTGACAGGCAAAAATAATGTTGCGCTGATATGGGTGCTTGTTAAACCCGTATCGGTGCAATGCTGCATATCGGTGATAAATTGTTGATACACTCTCTTACCTTTGATTTCTTTTGTTAAAAAAATCTAAAAAATTATATAAAATCTAGAAAAATCTAGGCTTCATTTCTATGTAATTGTATTATTATTTAATAGTTATTTAGACATCAAAATAGGGTTTTTAAGTTATAGTTATAAAATTGAGATTTAAAAAAAATTGCAAAAAATTCAAAAAAACAAAATTGACCAAAAATACCAGAAAAATGAAAAAAAAAAACTCTAGGAATTTCATGATTAGATATTGATCTATTAATTAGTACAAAATGATTATATTTTAAAAAATACTCTTATCTTTAATAAAAAGTTGTAAACATGAGGAAAAAAAAGAATTCATATGCAAATAATTGAAATGAATTAAATGAATGTATAAAAGTAATTACAAATAAAGAATGAAACATATAACAATGAATAATGACTGAAAAGAAATGAATATATATAAATAATTACAAATAAAAATGAAATATATAACAATGAATAATAAGTGAAAATAATGTATAAAAATAATTACAAAATAAGAATGAGACATAACAATGAATATTAAATAAAAAAATACATTTATATAACATGTACTTGTGTAGAAGTATATGTATCGGAATTATCTATCTTCAAAACATATATAGTGTGAAAAAGTGTAAACCATGAATGTCCAGTCGATCTTGACAGAATAAGATAAAACAATTATGATTAGTATAGAGTTAAATAAATTACATATCTATGCTTAAGAAATTATATAAAAGATGTAATGTTCAAATAAAAAAGTTCAATGGATAGATAAATGCTTAGGTGTATTAGACTTTATATTGTGAGGAGATGTGTTTTTGAGGCCGTGAGTGAGATGGGATGGGAGAATTTTTGAGCATGGGCCACTGTCAAGATAAGTACTGTTGTAGGAACTGAAGAGCAATGCAGTGGAACCATTTTTTGTGGGGGAGCATTCCTTTGTAATAAAATATAATCATAAGTTACAATTATTAAAGAGTAGATAAATGAAGCAGTAAAATAAGCAATGTCATGATCATGGTCACTCACCAAGTTGGACTCGGGAAAGGAGAGTGCAAGCAATAAAGGGAGTGGGAACTGGGAAGTCAATGATGATGTAAAGGCATATACACGTGTCAATGAGTCATGAGTTGAACATGTTCAAAACTTGTAAATGTAAGAGATCTATGACATTAACTTTTAAAATGAAATAACACAATAATAAGTAGAGGGTAGTGATCATTAATTGATGAAAAACATAAGTTCACATTAACACATGAATCTAAAAATGAATATATACAAATTGAAATGTGTAAAAAATGTAATTATTATCTTCCTACAATCGAGTGCATCAATATCTAGTGTTAGTACCCTGACTTGCCGTGTCACTTATTTGTCAATTCCGTGACTTTGGTGAAGTACTACCTTGAAGATGAAGCTCAAGAATCAAGACTCAAGTGTTGGTTGAATCAAGTCCAAGAATGAAAGATCATTAAAGATTCAACGGATTAATATGTGTATGACAATCACGGAAGGTAATTGGCCATAGATGACTCTAGGATGAACCCCACACCTCTAGGTTGACCTTGCCTATGCTTAGATATCACATCTGGATAATTGACAAAGCCTAGTGAGTGTTTGACACCAAAATCAGAACATAGACTTAATGTTTAAACCATTGATTTTACTGTCATGCCGATACATCGTGTATGGCGATCCATTGCCAAAGATAGAGGATGATCCATTGTGATATAGCGATCCATCGTCTGGAAGAACAAAGGTTTTGGTTTAGAATGGACTGTCAAACACTGTAGTGTCGAGACGATACAATCGTGAGTCAGCGACCCATCGTGAGGAACTTGTCACGATCCACCGGGTACACGACCCATTGTTTGGGACAGGGCCGATACATCGGGACTGCTATCCATTAGCATGATTTAAACAAGTTCTGGCTTGAGGAACACTATCAAATTGGAACCATCCCAGGACGATACTATCGTCAAACCATGACTCATCGGCAAATCTTGATCACGATCCATCGTGGGTGTTTTCGTACCGTTGAAGTGCATTAATATAGAACGGTCGGGTTGGTGGGAGTCATTTTCAAACACGGACGATCGATCGTCACACCACGATCGATCGTGAGATTTAGTGACTCAAAAATTCTGTTTGCCTTTATAAATACTACATTATTTGGAGAGTTTAAGTACCTCTTAGAGAGTATTTATGAGCCTCATTTACCAGACTTAAATTGGAGAAAATCAAAGGCAAAGCTAAGGATCAAATCTCTTTTGCACCTTCACTTGTGAATCACAAAAATCTAATCAACTATTGATTGAGATTGAGAGAGAAAGGAAAACCATTTCTAGAATAGATATTGGTCTTCCAATTTCCTAGAAACCTTCCCAAGGATTACAATTGCTCTTACACGGCGCATCTAGATCAATGAACGAGATCACATTGGGAAGGCTACTCAAGAAGCACATCTACATTTGCAAAGCTTCAAAGGCAAGTGCTTCTAATTTGATTTTATTTAAAATCATCTTGTATAGTGGACTATATTAGTGCCTCGGCTTGGCCAAGTCCCCATGTTTGTCAATTCCATGACTCGGAAAGAAGCACTTGCTAGAAGCTTGAAAACCCAAGGTGATCAAGAGTAAAATGGCAATCACAAAATAGGTAATATGGCCATAGATGACTTTAGGTGGTACCCACACCTCAGAGAGGACTATCCATAGGCTTAATGGAGCAAATGGTTAAATCATAAAAAGCCTAGAAAGGAAGCTTGACAGTGAATTGGAACCCAACTTGGAAATATGTATTTGGTTTCACCGTCAGCTCGACCAGTCGTTCTCACTGACCTTCGGTGGAGACAGGATTGACCCATTGTGGTAAAAAACTGGTTGACTAGATTGACATAAGTTCTGAATCATTGAATTGTCATTCTGGGAAAGCCTCTCACCGAGAGTCTCATATGCACCTTCCCCTCGGTGATGAACTTAAACGGCCCATTGTGGTCGACGACTCGTCGGTATAAAACTTGTGAGTTCTAGACTGTGAACTCATGAGGGCTCTCGATAAAACAGATATCTCGGTATTTCAAGACCGACCCCTCGGTAAAGGGCGATAAGTCGTTCTGGGTAATAGGTTTCTAGGCTAAAAACTACTGTCAGCATGTTTTTTCCCCAGACCGAGCCTCTCGTATGGAGTGCATATTGCGCAACGGTCGGGTCTGTAACGGTAACATTTCTAGTCACCGACCTGTCGGTACATTACCGTTACTAAAACTGGCTACCTTCTGTATAAAAACCGATCTTTATGTAACCAATTGTTATCCTTCTACAAGATCAGTTGGACCCTCATCTTTATCAGTGAGCTTAAAGAGGGCTAACAGAAGGATCATTCTCTCTTTTGTGCTTACACTTGGGGAATCAAAGACAAACAATCAGATGAACTGAGTTGTGAGAGAGAGAGGAAGAATGAAAACTCATAAACAACCAATCTACAGATTAAGTTCGAAAGTGAGAAAGAGAAGGAAATGATCTTCATCTAGGAAAGCTTTGGTTCAACCAAGTTTCCTTGTCACCCTGAGTTAGTGAGGCACACATTGGATGGATCTTGAAGAAACACACATTAGAAGAAAAAGCTTCAAAGGCAAGTGCTTATTGGTTTTAGTTTTATCTTAAAACCTTTGATCCGAAAGTGAATTAAGGAAGCTTGGTTCCGAAACCACTATAAAAAATCTGGAGCGGCGTCTCCTGCACAGTGGTGGGTGGAATTCCTATCCAAATGGATAGGTGAAATTCCTATTCGACAGTGGTGGGTGAAATCCCAGCCGATTGAATGAGGTGGAATTCCTAATCTAATTGTGAGGGTGTAAGCCCCCACTTAGTGGATTTGGGGATAACTCAAGGTTAAGCGAGTCCTAACAGTGGATGTAGGTTGGCTAACCGAACCACTTTACATTGGTCTTATGGTGTTTGATCTTTGTGTGTTTGTATTTAGTATTTAAGTAATCTTCTTAACACACATCACTTTGCATATTGATTATCTTATTTTAAGCATTGTGTACAAGCATTGATAATCAAGCAATATGTAAAGGGTCATAATCTTAGTGTGACTGCTTAAAGAAATTATCACACTAAATAAATCTCTTGATGAATGTTCCGCTGTACTCAAATCAATCAAGAAATTTGTAAACACCATAGAATTTAGGATTGACCTATTCACCCCCCCTCTAGGGTCAATCATGTTGTTCTAGCACATTGAAAATGGGAACTTTCAGACTATCTCTTTAAGATTGAACCACTCTAAAAAATAGAGGGATAAGGACTAGACAAGGGACATCGAACGTTTCAAAATCCAGGGATTGGGTGAAATTCTCAGTCTATTGTGTAGGCGTAATTCTTACTCTATTAGTGAGAGCGTAATTCCCCACATAGTGAATTTAGGATAACCCAAGATTGGGTGTAATACCCTGACCCAAAATTAGACATAATTGTGTGATTTGTGTTAATTAATTGTGTTTTTGACCCGTTAATCAAGAAAATTACAGTTTACGATTTTCAAAAAGTCTAGGATCGGCCTAATTAGAGCTTGGTAGCTCACAGATCCAACTCATTTAAGTTGGAAGGGTAGATTGGTAAATTGTTGATTATTTATAAAATATGTTGATTGAATTAATTAGGTTTTCAAAATTATATACTGGTTATGGGTTTTAATATTGAATATGTAGGACCTTTTAATCTATGTTTTTGGTTTTCAGAAAATATTAATTTTAGTGACCCGAAGAGGTCCCTATTTTACAAAATAATTATTTTAAACAATTATGGCTGTTAGAAAATTGTAAGAAAATACATTATGTTTAATATGTGATTTAAGTTATCATTTTGTACTTTTAGATTTTCAAAATGTAATTTTTAGACCCTTTAAATAAATACATGTTGATTTATGAAATTTACTTAAAATATTAATTTTGTTAAAATCTATTAACTTTCAAAGTGTATTTGTTCCAATTTATTTTTTTATAAAAATTATGATTTTTTAAAATATCAAGTGATTTGGACTAAATGGATTAATTAAAACAGATTTCTTTGAGGGACCAAAATGTAAATATTTTTTAAAAATCCAGTTGCACAAAAGCAACGGCGTTGCTTTTGAATCACGTATGATTCATGCAAGCTACGGTTGTAGCTTGCAGAACAACGTGGAGTCCCATATCTATTTGCGTTGCTGCTTAATCATGTATGATTCATGCAAGCTACGGTTGTAGCTTGCAGAACAATATGGAGTTCCCATGGCCATCTGCTAGCCTAGCCTACCTCCCCTCTCAACCTCTATTTAAACATCTGTAGGTTTCAATAAACTCTTACTGTTTCCTGGGATTTTAAACTACTGTTTTCCCTCCTCATTTAACATCTTCTTCTTCTGTACGTTCTTCACTAGGCTTGGAAGTGGAAAAATTTTAAAGTCCTCAAAACTCCACTGATTCTCAATGCGAAGGTATGCATTATTTTTGTTTTTAAATTTTCACAAGTTTAGGATCAAATTGTAACGCCCCGTCCTTTTTCACCTGCATAAATCAGAGTATATATTATTTTTTTTATATAAGTGAGAGAGGACGGGTCGTCACAATGCGAGTCAAGTCCGAGTTTCCAAAACCCGACCTTTAATTGACCACCATTACGTGTGCATGGACTAAGTCCACTGAAACATTTTCACATGCTTTTCTTAATGCTTGCGGAATACTTTATATGAATAAGGTGCTACTCATTCTCTTGTCATCATTAGGCAAGGAAAGCCAATCACTATAAAATTCCAATAAAACTTAAAGATTATCAAACCATAGCAAATAAGTTCTAAGGTGTCCCGAATAATCTAAGTTATTACAACTCAAAATGTAAGTCCTCCGAATACATCATTGAAATCAAAACCAAGTAATTTAAACTCAAATCTTCCCAAACTCCTACGCTTGGCTCCTTTCTGGTCCCACGTCCTTTTCCTTAACATTTCCTGTTCCATCATCTATAGGGTAGAAGTAGGGCATTAGTCAACATGTCCAGTAGGTATTCCAATCAGGGTTATGGTACACATAAGAGTAATATTAGAATAACATAAATCAAGGGTATATACATCATTAATGTCATATTTGTAAAACATCTTGTAAGATATAAAACAATGTAAAATGTCCATTTCATAATCATGCTAACATAAGTGTCATGTCATGGGTGTCAATGCCAAATGACATCCCACCCAATGTCCATACCTAATCACATCATAAATAATGTCAATGGTTTCCTTGGCCAATTATGTTCACAGTGTTTAGGCGGCAACCACCCGGGCACTGTATACCCAACCACAAATTAATCGGGATTACCGATGGAGTGTGATCTCCTCCCTCTATGCAGGATTTCGAGACTGACTACCCAGGAGCTCTTTAGCCCAAATATGCCGTACTTTTCTATCAAATGGACGCGGCTAAATCTCAACAATTCATATAGCTTCTTAAAAGTTAATCTCAAACCCAAGTTATGTCTGGACCGCTTAGAACTTGGCTTGTTGGTCATATGTGTTCTCTCGCATGCCATGCATGAGGTAATGTATACAAGAATGCCATTTCATTTAAAATACATAATATCATTGAAAATCAATTCATAATCATATACAATTTATTTAGCCAATCATATTTTGAATAAAACAAGTGTCATAATATATTCCATAGTGTTGTCAATGAGGTAGGAATCCTACCAATGTCCGATATACTATCCTTTCTTATTTTGCAAGGATAACGCTAATGATCGTGTGAGACGAATCGCAATCTCTTTGCGAACCTCTTTACCTCATCAAATTTAAACATACATATTAGTTTGATCTTCCATTTTAATTTCCTCACCCTTTCCATTTTACAATAGGATCTGGAGGGTAATCGAGAATAAAACTTTTTAATTTAGTCGACTGAATCTGGAATTCAGTCTACTGAAACACAACCAGATCCATCTCTGTTTGACCTGTAAACTTTCAGTAGGCTGAAATACAACAAGATCCCTCATGTGTTTAGCCAACAAACTTTCAGTCGACTGAATCATAAGATTTAGTTGGCTGAAATACAACCAGATCTCATACATGTTTGGCCAGTATACTTTTAGTCGATTGAATCACAGATTCAGTCGGTTGAAATACAACCAGATATTATGCATGCTTGGGCAGTATACTTTCAATCGACTGAATCACAGATTCAGTCGGCTGAAATACAACCAGATATTATGCATGCTTGGCCAGTATAGTTTCAGTCGGCTGAATTATAAGATTTAGTCGGCTGAAACACCATTAGATCACATATATGTTTAGCCAGTACACTTTCAGTCGACTGAATCATAAGATTCATTCGGCTGACTTTGGGACAGATCTTTTGTGTGCTCGGTCAGTACACTTTCAATTGACTGAATCATAAGTTTCAGTCGACTGACTTTGTGTCAGATCCTTTTGTTTGCATTCATTATAAGGCCTTTCTGTAACGCCCCATCCCATTATGGGCATGCTATCTCCGAAAAACCTCAGAATGTTACAAAGGATAGATATCGGGTATAAGAATAACAACAATATTTTTTTTTTTGAAACGGGGTAACTACCTCCCGTCCAACAACCCACAAGTTCAAGACTAGAATAAACACAACGAACCACAAATGTAACTGATCAACAGGTTATACAGTCATCCAAACAAACATGTGATTGAAACTATATGACTAAAGTTCTCAAACATCAAACAAAGCATAAACATAAGCTTTTATTTTCTACTACTCCTCTCCTGGTACTTGCTCAAGGGGCCCGCGATCGGGGCACCTGAAAGGTAAGGGATGAGCAAAATAGCCCAGCGAAAGAACATATCACATTTTAACAAGATAGATATAGATCACATATGAAATGGGCAGTAAATATCACAAGTGAATAAAACATCCATGCCTACCATACTCAACTACTATATTAACCGATATTCCATTAACCAAATCCAAGAAATCATCCCCATAGTCCACATCAGGTCCTCCAACAAACTCTGGTCTCCCTACCAGAATCATCGGGAGACTAAAGAATACACAACTGTCTCATCCACACGAGTCGTGTCGGAAACTACCTCGACCACGCCCGAGGGAACCAAACTCTAGGGCAGGCACGTCGACCACTGGAACACAACGGGGAAACCCACATCCCCTATGGGGTTTCGACAGCCAAAGTGTAACGGGGAAGTCCTCCCAACCACCAAGCTCACCTCATCATCATAAATGTATACACATAAACAAAACCTCCCATGCATGCACATAGTATCATGATCATGTATGACAACACAAACATGCTCTGACATAACATCAATATCGACAACATGCATCATCATGCGGTTAACGACACATAACAACACTTAGGCTCATACTTCTATATCCAACATACGATTACATTTACATCTTATGCATAAACACGCAATAAATCACAACATCTTCCAACTATTGTGGTCCCATCCATCATAATATCATATATGTGTTATGATTAATCACAAACATGTTTTCAACAACCTTCAAGTATCAATAATCATTCATTCAATCAAATTTTCCATTAATCACATACAATTGACATGGGTGAACCCGAACGGATCCCTTGCCACATATTCATTTCAATGGTTCCCTTACCGAGTGGCTTAATAAACGAAAGGGTCTCATCCAGGTCACTCGATGTCCAATGTTATAGGTTAAGAATGTAAATACATGCCAAAACAGTGATAAGTCCCCTCACCGCATGTGTGGAGTCGAAAGTCCAAAACGAGCCACCGACTTATTTGGGTTGAAGGGAGTTCAATCTGTAGAAAGAAGGGAGAACGGATAAGTAATTAAGACAAAAGGGGTCAAAAAGAGGCCGGGGAGAAAACGGGCCTAAAACGGGCTGAACTGGGCCGGGTCTAAAAACGGGCCGGGCTTGAAAACGGGCTTTGAAAAAGGGCCAGGTCTGGAAACTAAGCCAAGGTGGATCGGGCCGAAGACGTGGGCCGGACCAGGTCTGTAATGGCCCGGAAATTGTAAATCAATGAATATGTGAATATTATTTATTTTAAGGGTGAAAATTGGGAAATTGATGGAATAAATGGTAAATGGGCCAAAACTTGGACAAAGGCCCAAGTATGGCCCAATAGACCATGGATTGGATTTTAAAATCATTTAAGTGGTTAATGATGGCCAATTGGGCCAAGGGTGGTCAAATTGGGCCCAATACCTACTTGGGACCCAATGGATTAAGATAATGTAAGCCCTAAGATAAATGGGTAAGGATGAATGTAATTGGGCCATGGGCCCAATGATGATCCAATTGGTTGGAGTGGGCTTAATGAAATTTAAATCACCTAAGTTAATTTGGATTAGGCTAAGGTGGTGTGACCAAATGGGACCCACCTCCACATCACCAAGTGAGGTGGCGTGTGGACCAAGGGTTGGTGGGGCCAGTCACCATGGTTGACTTGGTCAACCATGGGTGGATTATTTAGAGGGAATTTAATGGAATTAAATTAAGTAGGAAATAAAAAAACCTAAGTAATTATCTAGTTAATTAATTAAATAAAATAAACAAAAGGGGGTCAAATGGTCAAAGAAGACCAAAAGCCATCTATCTTAACACCCAAAAACGTTGGGTGGTGGTTATCCCCAACCACCACCATAAAGCAAGATAAAAATCTAAGGTGGGTTGGTGGGAGGAAATAAATGGTAAAGTATAACTTAAGATAAGCATTATTTTTCCCCATCTCTTATCCCCTCCTCATTTTATTCTCTCCATCTCTTTCACTCTCCAAAAAACGTCCCACACCTAAGGAGAAGGGAAAGGAAGAAAACCAAGAGAAAGAAGAAGAAAAGCTTGGAAGAAAAGAGAGGAGAAAGGTGTAAGCTTAGCCATTACTCCAAGATCAAGCCATAGAATCCTATTTTCTCATCTCCATCTTCCCCTCTCCCTCTCTCAAGCAAACCCTACCTTGGCCAATCCTAAGTTAGGAGGGTTTCACCATTGATCAAGCATCTTGGCCTACCAAAGATCAAGAGGAAGGAGAAAGGAGGCTAAGGAAGCCGACGGGAGTGGCGGAAGTCGGAGGAGACGACGGATTGTGAGTATTTCTTAAACAAGAAATTTTGTATTTTTAGGGTTTAAGATTTGGGATTTATTTTGTAAATTTAATGGTGGTCAAATGATTTTATGCCATGGATTTTAAATCCATCATTTTGAAAGATGGAAAGTGGAGGAAACTCTAATGGATAAATTAGGGTTAAAGAAAGAAAAAAAAATATAAATGGATTAAGGGTTATGTAATTAATGTGTGAATTTTTTTAGGGTTTTAAGGAATGAAGGACATTGTATAATTAGGTGTTAATTAAGCATGGAAAAAGGGTTGATGAATTAAGTAGGGTTTTAAGGTTTAAAGCTATGGAGAATGAATATGATTTTTAGGGTTGTAAATGATGAAATGTAAGTAGTTTTTGAAGAGGTTTTTATGATGGAATCCATGGATGAGTATAATTGTTTATGGTCTAAAATGGCATAAGGGTATTGGATCATGAACCATGGGTTCGGCCATGGTGAATGGACGAACCCTATGGTGGTGTAATGGTGGTTTTGAATGAGTACAAAAATGTGGAAGATGAGGGTTTTATGATGGTTTGATAGTGCTTATGAATAATGGAAAATAAATGGGAGTGTGGCTTAGTTTATAGACTTGAATGTGATTAAGGATGATGGGTCCAAATGTGTAGATAGGCCAAAGGAAAAAATGGGAAAAGGACACCATGGGTTCGGCCATGGTGTATGGCCGAACCCATGGCCCAATTGTGAGCCTTTTGGATGGGTTTAAATGAATAAGGGTTAGATTAATTAAATGGCTAATCCTAATGGTCATGTGACATAATTGAATGGATCATTAATGGACCTAAGTTAGGGATCCAAGTTTATAATCAATTATGAACTTAGTTAGGCAAAGGTGAGTGGTTGATTAACCATGGAGAAGAGGTAGTGGCAAAAACATAATTAATGGCCAAAATGAAGAACTCCATGGGAGAGGACCATGGACTTAGGGGCACTAAGTGATAAGTTTATGTATGGTTAAATAAAGCCTAGGAGGCTGATTTTAGACTCATGTACTTAAAAATATATAATGGATTAAATGGGACCCGCAAAACCTAAATAGTGACTGATTTTCATATGGAAATGTGAATGGACTTAGAAATAGTTAAAATGTGGACTGATTATGTGTATGTAATAGGGTATTGGATATAGCGAGCGGTACGCGTGTCGGTAGCCAGATTATCGGACGAAACCGTAAAAGGACGCGAGTCGGTATTCGGTAGGATTCTTACCTATTTGTAAGCCATGGATTAGATGCTATGTAATTGGTTTATTGGTTTATTTTTAGTAATTATATTGATTGGTTGTATGGTGGGTTTTAAGATTATGATATGTTTAAGATGGATTCTTATGGCTATGATTAAGTATTATATGGAACATGGCTATGAATTATGTTTTAAAGTTATGCATTATAAGTTTAGGCTATGTATGATATGTTAAGGTTATGAGTTATAAATATTACATAGCATAATGCATTACATCTCATGCATGGCATGGACGGAAAAAAAAAAAAAAAACAAACCGGAGTCCATGCTCCATCGGGGCGACCGAGAACAGGCATGGGAATAGCCGGATATGCTATAACCGGAGTCCATGCTCCGTCGGGGCGACCGAGAATAGGCATGGGGATACCTTGACGAGGTCTTGCCGTCAAGGGGGATATGATATCAAGATGGTAGGGATGATGGGTGGGATTCATAACATAGACACCCATGACATGGCATTCACTTTATAGTTTTATTATATGAAGATTTACCAGTTTTTATTGTGTTATTATCTGTATGTTGTTATTACTAATCCATGTGCTAGCCCTCCTCGGAGTCCTACTGGGCGCGTGGTCTAACGCCCTACTTCTATCCTAGCTGATGACGCAGGAAATGTCGGAGCAGAAGGACGAGACGGGAGCCAAGCTTAGGAGCTTGGGAAGGCGGACCAATTATTTTGTTTAAGTTTATTTGGGAGATGTGTATTTGTATAGTTTAGCTGGTCGGAAATGTAATATTTTAGACTTATTGCTATGATTTGGATTTTATTGTAGACATATGACGTTATGGCTTTTTAGTAATTAAATGATGAAATCTTCCCTGCTATCTAGAAAAATTGGTAGGATAGTATCTATTATCATTCTGCTTTTAATGTATTTTTTTCCTCGAGCTTACTTCTACAGATGAACCATTCTCCGTGGACCCGTTCCACGCACCCGTAGGTTGGCCAGTTAAGGGCCAGGCTTTAGAAGCTCGGACTTAACTCGCGTCGTGACGTCCGCGCCCTTTGTCACTTATTAATAATTAAAAAAAAAAATTAGACTCTGATTTTCGGTGAAAAGGGGCGGGTGTTACAATGTCTGGGCCTGGTTGGGCCGAACTGGGTCTGAGCCTGGTCAGGCCGGACCAAGCCTAGGTCGAGTCGGGTCTGGGCCGAGTGGTTGGGTTGCCATTCCAGCCCAAGGGTAGGGTTGATTCGGCACCAAAACTCTACTGAGTCGACTTGGCACACGGCCGAGCGACTCAGTAACTCAGCTGAGTCAGAGGAAAAGGGGAAAAACCAGGAAAATCCAGAAAAAAAGGGAAAAAAGAGGGAAAAAGAGGGGGAGAGAAGAATTTCATGGAAAAGCAGAGAAGAAGAAGAAAAGGAAAGAGGGAAACTGAGAGAACCCTGAAAAATCGAAGAAGGGAAAAGAGGAAACACGGGGGAAAAACGAAGGGGGGTGGTCGGAGGTAGAGAAAGAGGAGAAGAAGAAACCGAGGGAGAGAGAGAAGGAGAAGGAAAAGGAGAAGGAGGAGAAGCTTACCGGCGCCAGAGGAAGAAGAAGAAAGGTGCACGTCGGGAGGAAGGGGGAAGAAGAAGAAGAGGGCTGTGGTTGGGGGAGCGGCGGCACTGTAGCATGAGTGGCTATAGTGTCGCAGAAAAGGGGAGGTTTAAAAGGGTTAGGGTTTAGGGTTTTTGCTGCTGTTTTTTTTTGGAGAGAGAAAAACTCGAAGGAATAATCCGTAAGATCTCGGGCGAGAAAACGTGTGACTTTTGGACAAATTTTCATGACAAATACGCAATAATTATAAAATTACCAAAATGCCCTTCGAGTTCCCGAACTCGAAAACAGGTAAATTGGGCCCACCATGGCGCCCCCACTCTCTTCATTGTTACCAAGGTCCCTAAAACAACTCAGAGATCTGAAAATCTCTTCGAAAATTTAGAAAATTCGGGATGAGTCATTACACTTTCTCCATGAAATCCATCCTTAATCATATTTAAACATGGATTCCATCTTCAATACATAACTTAATAAATTTATCCTACCCACTAGCCAAGGTTAGAGTTTTTCATAATCCATCAAATCATAGTGTCATCATAGCATGGGTTCGGATTAATCTTATGGTTGTTTTGTGTCAACCCATAACCATCCTTTGGATGGATTTCCAACTCCATGGCCTAATAATATTTTTTGGCCATTCATTCCAACCAATCATGGAACCCATGGATTCGGCCACACCATGGCCAAACCTATGGTTTCCTTAGATTTATTCCCATATCATTAAGTCTTAGACATACCTTCCTTCAATCTCCTTATTTTCTTTTGATCTTTCCCTTCTTCCTTAATCCTTCTTCTCCTTTCTTTGTTCTTCAAAGTCTCCAAGTGTATGGGGGTAGAGGTGGGAGAGAGAGAGGAAAGGAGAGGAGAGAAAACTCTTGCTCAAAGGAGGAGGAGTCGGCCAAGGGGTTTGAGGTGCCCTTTGGTTTGTATTTTTGTATTAAAACTAATAATCTTCCCTCCCTCTCATTAAGGCTTGGTCTAACCAATGAGACCCTTGGTTTAACCAATGAGTCCCTTGGCTTCCCAAAGGTGGCTTCATGGCTCGATGAAGACCCTTGGGTTCCCAAGTGTCTATGTACAATGTACTTAGACAAGACATCCATCCTTTAATCTCTACCCTTTATCTTCCCTTAGATGAGATGGATGAGATCCTAGCCTCCCATTTCATCCCTTCATCTTCACAACTTAAGCAAGGCCCTTTATTCAAGACCTAAACTCCAAAAGTGGTTGACCAAGTCAACCCATGCTCCGTCGGGGCGACCGAGAACAGGCATGGGGATACCTTGACGAGGTCTTGCCGTCAAGGGGGATATGATATCAGGATGGTAGGGATGATGGGTGGGATTCATAACATAGACACCCATGACATGGCATTTACTTTATAGTTTTATTATATGAAGATTTACCAGTTTTTATTGTGTTATTATCTGTATGTTGTTATGTGTATTTGTATAGTTTAGCTGGTCGGAAATGTAATATTTTAGTCTTATTGCTATGATTTGGATTTTATTGTAGACATATGACGTTATGGTTTTTTAGTAATTAAATAATGAGATCTTCGCTGCTATCTAGAAAAATTGGTAAGATAGTATCTATTATCATTTTGCTTTTAATGTATTCTTTTCCTCGAGCTTACTTCTACAGATGAACCATTCTCCGTGGACCCGTCCCACGCACCCGTAGGGTTGGCCAGTTAAGGGCCAGGCTTTAGAAGCTCGGACTTAACTCGCGTCGTGACGTCCGCACCCTTTGTCACTTATTAATAATAAAAAAAAAAAATTAGACTCTGATTTTCGGTGAAAAGGGGCGGGTGTTACAAGGTCTGGGCTTGGTTGGGCCGAACTGGGTCTGGGCCTGGTCGGGCCGTACCAAGCCTGGGTCGGGTCGGGTCTGGGCCGAGTGGTTGGGTTGCCACTCCAGCCCAAGGGTAGGGTTGACTCGGCACCAAAACTCTACTGAGTCGACTCGGCACACGGCCGAGCGACTCAGTAACTCGGCCAAGTCAGAGGAAAAGGGGAAAAACCAGAAAAATCCAGAAAAAAAACAAGGGAAAAAAGAGGGAAAAAGAGGGGGAGAGAAGAATTTCATGGAAAAGCAGAGAAGAAGAAGAAAAGGAAAGAGGGAAACCGAGAGAACCCTGAAAAATCGAAGAAGGGAAAAGAGGAAACACGGGGGAAAAACGAAGGGGGGTGGTCGGAGGTAGAGAAAGAGGAGAAGAAGAAACCGAGGGAGAGAGAGAAGGAGAAGGAGAAGGAGAAGGAGGAGAAGCTTATCGGCGCCAGAGGAAGAAGAAAAAAGGTGCACGTCGGGAGGAAAGGGGCAGAAGAAGAAGAGGGCTGTGGTTGGGGGAGCGGCGGCACTGTAGCATGAGCGGCTACAGTGTCGCGGAAAAAGGGAGGTTTAAAAGGGTTTAGGGTTTTTGCTGCTATTTTTTTTTTTGGAGAAAGAAAAACTCGAAGGAATAATCCGTAAGATCTCGGGCGAGAAAACGTGTGACTTTTGGACAAATTTTCATGACAAATACGCAATAATTATAAAATTACCAAAATGCCCTTCGAGTTCTCGAACTCGAAAATAGGTAAATTGGGCCCACCATGGCGCCCCCACTCTCTTCATTGTTACCAAGGTCCCTAAAACAACTCAGAGATATGAAAATCTCTTCGAAAATTTAGAAAATTCGAGATGGGTCATTACATTTTCTCCATGAAATCCATCCTTAATCATATTTAAACATGGATTCCATCTTCAATACATAACTTAATAAATTGATCCTACCCACTAGCCAAGGTTAGAGTTTTTCATAATCCATCAAATCATAGTATCATCATAGCATGGGTTCGGATTAATCTTATGGTTGTTTTGTGTCAACCCATAACCATCCTTTGGATGGATTTCCAACTCCATGGCCTTATAACATTTTTTGGCCATTCAGTCCAACCAATCATGGAACCCATGGGTTCGGCCACACCATGACCAAACCTATGGTTTCCTTAGATTTATTCCCATATCATTAAGTCTTAGACATACCTTCCTTCAATCTCCTTATTTTCTTTTGATCTTTCTCTTCTTCCTTAATTCTTCTTCTCCTTTCTTTGTTCTTCAAAGTCTCCAAGTGTATGGGGGTAGAGGTGGGAGAGAGAGAGAGGAAAGGAGAGGAGAGAAAACTCTTGCTCAAAGGAGGAGGAGTCGGCCAAGGGGTTTGAGGTGCCCTTTGGTTTGTGTTTTTGTATTAAAACTAATAATTTTCCCTCCCTCTCATTAAGGCTTGGTCTAACCAATGAGACCCTTGGTTTAACCAATGAGTCCCTTGACTTCCCAAGGGTGGCTTCATGGCTTGATGAAGACCCTTGGGTTCCCAAGTGTCTATGTACAATGTACTTAGACAAGACATCCATCCTTTAATCTCTACCCTTTATCTTCCCTTAGATGAGATGGATGAGATCCTAGCCTCCCATTTCACCCCTTCATCTTCTCAACTTAAGCAAGACCCTTTATTCAAGACCTAAACTCCAAAAGTGGTTGACCAAGTCAACCCATGTCATGGTTGACCATGCATGTACATGGCACTTTGGGTCGCACTTTGGCTATGTCACTTTGATGACGTGGCATCCTTGCTTAGTTGGCTTTCATGTGATGACATGTGTACCACATGGCAATGCCATATCACTCACATGCCACCTCACTTGATGAGGTGGATTTTAATGCATTAATTGCACAAATTTATCCAACTCAACTAACTTAACTAATTTACCCAATTATTTAAAATTCAAGGTCACCCATGACCCATTGGGTCTTAATTGGGTAATTGACCCATTTCCTTGCCCATCTAATGTCCATTTCAACCTTTTAATTTCAAATTCAATTAAATTGCATTCCAAATGAGCCAATCCAATAAATTTATCAGCTAAAGAAAATCTGGGGTGTTACAATATTATCCTCTTTTTGAAAATTTCGTCCCGAAAATTGGGTGAAGTAAGGTTTCAAACAAATCATACAAATAGCTCAGGATGAGTTGCTCTCATTTCTGACTCCAGTTCCAAAGTGGCCTCCTCATTACCATGTCGGTCCCATACCACTTTGAGGAACGGAATTGCTCTGTTCCATAACACCCTTTACTCCGTATCAATTACTTGAATATGTCTCTCGACGTAAGATACGTCGCTTTGCACTTCTATGTCTTGCATATTTAGCACGTGTGATGGGTCAGGGTTGTACTTCCTCAGCATGGAAACATGGAATACATCGTGCAGTCCTGACAACTATGGATGGAGTATCAGACGATATGCCACTTCCCCCACCTTCTCATGAATTGGAAAAGGTCTCACACATCTGGGTGATAGGTTCCCTTTCTTTCCAAACCTCATGTGTCCCTTATGTGGCGAGACCTTCAAGAATACTAGGTCTCCCACTTCAAACTCAAGAGATCTTCTTCTTTTGTCAGCGTAGCTCTTCTGACGACTCTGTACCGTCAGCAGATGCTGTCGTATCAACTTGATCTATTCCGTGGTCTTTGCAACCTGATCAGGTCCAATAAGAGCAGGCTCCCTGGCCTCTGTCCAACACACTGGGGATCTGCAGGGTCTACCATACAATGCCTCAAATGGATCCATCTTGAGGCTTGCCTGGTAACTGTTGTTGTACGAGAACTCGACCAGTGGTAGATGATCTTCCCAACTACCCCTGAAGTCTAGCATGTAGGCTCTCAGCATATCCTCCAATGTTTGTATTGTTCTCTCTGACTGACCGTCTGTCTGTGGATTGAAAGCTGTGCTGTATAATAAATTTGTCCCCATAGCCGACTGCATGCTTTGTCACACCCTGCCATTGAATCTGCCATCTCTGTCGGACACAATAGTCCTGGGTATACCATGTAGCCTGATGATGTCCCTGATATACCGCCATCCCAGAGTCTCAGACGAATCTGTCATCTTGATAAGGAGAAAATGTGCAGACTTGGTCAGACGGTCCACTATAACCCAGATTGCATCATTGCCCTTTGAAGACCTTGGCAGCCCTATCCCATGGCAATGTGTTCCCACTTCCATTTGGGCATGAGTAGAGGTTTGAGCAGTCATGCGGCTTCTGATGTTCTGTCTTGACTTGCTGACAAGTTGTAACATCCTAGATTTTCCTTAGATTATAAATATATTAGATTGGTCCATTTAAATTACGAATTAATGGAATTTGAGATTAAAAGTGGAAATTGACATTAGATGGGCAAGAAATGGGTTAATTACCCAATTAAGACCCAATGGGTCATGAATGAGCTTGATTTTAAAATAATTGGGTAAGTTTAAAGTAAATGGGTCAGTTACCCAATTAAGACGCAATGCATTAAAATCCACCTCATCAAGTGAGGTGGCATGTGAGTGATGTGGCATTGCCATGTGACATACAAGTCATCACATGGAAGCCAACTAAGCAAGTAGGCCACATCATCAAGTTACATGGCCAAGTGGACCCAAGTGCCATGTGGTGACCATGCATGGCCGGCCATGACATGATTGACTTGGTCAACCACTAGTGAGTTCAAATTTGGAATTAAGTGTTCGAGTTGAGAAGATGAAAGGTTTTCATCTCAAGAGGCATGAAACCAAGGGTCTCTTTGGTTTAAGCCAAGGGTCTCCTTGGTTAAGCCAAAGGACACATTGGTTAGACAAACCATAATGAGGGAGAGTGAAGAGTCTAAAGTTGTTACATAAAAACACAAACCAAAGGGGTTGCTCACATCCCTTGGCCGACTCCTACACCTTGAGCAAAGGATTTTCCCTCCTCTCCTCTTCTTTCTCTCTCCCACCTCTTCCTCTATTCTTGGAGACTTGGAAGAGCAAAGAAAGAAGAAGAAGGATTAAGGAAGAAAAGACAGATCAAAAAGAAAAGAAGGAGATGGAAAGAAGGTATGTTTAATGCTTAACAACATAGGAATGAATCCAAGGAAACCATAGGTTTGGTCATGGTGTGGCCGAACCCATGAGTGCCATGATTGATTGGAATGAGTGGTCAAATTGATATAAGGCCATGGAATTGGAAATTCATCCAGAGGATGGTTATGGGTTGAAACAAAACAACCATAAGATGAAATTAGAATCCATGCAACGATACTAAGAATGGATTGATTATGAAAAAGACCCTAACCTTGGTTAGTGAGTAGGGTAAGGTTACTAAGTGATGTATGGAAGATAAAATCCATGTTTGAATAATGATAAGAATGGATTTCAAGAAGAAGGGCCTAACAATGCATGTAAACACAAAGAACTGACAAAAAGTCAATCGACTGAATCTGAAGATTCAGTCGACTGAAAGAGCACTGGCCGAGCACATAAGGGATATCTGGGTGTTTCAGCGGACTGAATCTTATGATTCAGTTGACTGAAAGTACACTGGCTGAGCACAAATGGTGTCTATTGGTATTTCAGCTGACTGAATCTTTTATTTAGTCGATTGAACGTATACGTACCAAAGAAGTAAGTGATCTGGCGTGTTTCAGCCGACTGAATCTTATGATTCAGTCGACTGAAGGTATACTTACCAAACACGTAAACGACTTGTTGATAATTCAGCCGACCGAATCTTTGATCCAGCCGATTGAATGTATACTGGCCGAACACACAAATGATCTAACCCAAAGTCAGCCGACTGAATCTTATGATTCAGTCGACTGAAAGTTTGCGGGTAGAACATAGATAGTATTTAAGTGTGATTCAGTCTACTGAATCCCAAATTCAGTCGGCTGAATTAGAAAGTTTGTATTTTGGATTTTTTTCCAGATACCCTTTTCTATCTAGTAGGATGGAAGGGGTGATGAAATTAAAATAGAAAATCAAATTAATATATGTGGTTGAATTTGATAAGGTAAAGAGGTTCGCAAAGTGATTCGTTTCATGCGATCATTAACATTATCTTCACAAGACAACAATGATAGTGTACTGGACATTGGTAGGATTCCTACCTTATTGAGAACACTATGGAATATGATATGATACTGGTTTTCATTCCAAATATGATGTTTACTTTGATTAAACAAATTGTATATGTTTATGAACTGATTTTCAAATGATGTGATGTGTTTTTAAATGAAATGGCAATCTTGCATACATTACCTCATGCATGGCATGGGAGGGAACATATATGACCAGCAAGCTAAGTTCTGAGCGGTTTGGACATGACTTGGGCTTGAGACTAGCTCGTATGAAGCTATATGAACTGTTGAGATTTGGCCTCGTCCAATTGAAAGGAAAGGTACGGCTTATTGGGCCAAAGAGCTCCTAGGTAGGCAGTCCTGAAACCCTGTGCAGTGGGAGGAGTCCACACTCCATCGGTAATCTTGATTAATTTGTGGATGGATATACATTGTTCTGCTGGTTGCCGCCTCAAACACTGTGGACATAATTGGCCAAAGAAAACCTTGATATGACGATTGATCAAGGAAATCATTGATATTTATTTATGATGTGATTGGATATGGAAATTGGGTGAGAGTTCATTGGTATTGACACCCATGACATGACACATAAGCAAGCATGATTATGATATGGACATCATGCATTGTTTTTACGACTTATGAGATATTTTGCAAATGTGATATGATGTATATACCCTTGATTTATATTATTCCTATGTGTACCATAACCCTACTTGGAATACCTACTGTGCATGTTGAATAATGCTCTACTCCTGCCCTATAGATGATGGAACAGGGAATGATCAGGAAAGGAAGGTGGGACCGGAAGGGAGCCAAGCGTAGGAGCTTGGAAAGATTATGTTTAAATTACTCAGTTTTAATTTCAATGATGTGTTGGGAGGACTACATTTTGGATTGTAATAACTTAAACTTATTTGCTGTGGTTTGATAATATTTAAGTTTCATTTTAAGTATGTGGTGATTGGCTTTCCTTACTTATAATGACAAGTATATGAAAAATATCTTATTCATATACATAATTCCGCAAGTATTTAGAAAAGTGTGTGAAATATTTTAGTGGATATAGTCCACGCACACGTAATGTTGGCCAATTAAGGGTCGGGTTTTGGAAACTCGGACTTGATTCGAGTCGTGGCGTCCCACTCTCTCTCACTCATTTAAAAAAAAAAAATATACTCTGATTTGTGGCGAGTGAAAAAGGGTGGGGCGTTACACAAGTAAGGCAGTGAGAGACAAAGTCAGCCACGTCTCTTTTGAGTCCATGCCACCAATAATGTCTTTTCAGATCATGGTCATTTTGGTGCTACCCAGATGGATGGAGAGCTTTGATTGATGGGCTTCTGTCAACAACTCTCTCCTGCAGCCTTGAGGTGCTTATGTCCTGCCTCGGAATAAGTAACTTTGTCCAGGTCGTAATTCCCATGCTGGTATGACCTCTCCAGTCGACATCTTGGTCCATATTTCTGCTACTTCAGGATCTGTTCGCCGTTCTTGTTCAATCTTGGAAACCATACTGGACTGTACCATTAGATTATACATGCTCCTATGATTTTTGATGTGTAAATTGAACTCTCGGATGGTCGCTAGTATTTCCCATTCTTTCATAATCAAATTGGCCACAGTTGCATGTGAAATGCGACTGAGGGCATCTGCCACTTTGTTTGCCTTGCCAGGGTGATATCACATTGCAAATTCATAGCCTTGCAGGTACTCCATCCATCTGCGCTATCTCAAGTTGAGCTCTTTTTGATCGAATAGATATTTTAAGCTCTTATAGTTTGAAAACACCTCAAATTTCTCACCATATAGATAGTGTCTCCAGCTTTTGAGAGCGAAGACCACTGCAGCTAGTTCCACATCATGAGTGGGATAGTTGCGTTCGTGGGTTTTTAGTTGCCTCGAATCATATGCCACCACATGATGACTTTGAGTGAGAAAGCACCCAAGTCATTCTCCTGAAGCATCACAGTATACTTCATATCCCTTGCATCTCTCCGGTAAAATTAGAATGGGAGGGCTGGTAAGCTTCTGTTTCAAATCCTCAAACCTTCGATTGCACACGTCAGACCATTCAAATTTGACTCCTTTTTTAGTTAGTCGGGTGAGTGGAGACGCTATCTGGGAGAAGTCTATAATAAATTTCCAATAGTAGCCAACCAGTTCTAGAAAACTGAGGATTTCGGACACATTCTTCGGAGCTTTCCAGTCTCTAACCGCTGCCACTTCAGCTGGGTCCACAACTATTCCTCCTGCTGATATGACGTGTCCCAAGAAGTTGACCTCGGATAGCCAGAACTCGCACTTGCTTCCTTTAGCATATAACTGATTTTTCTTCAGTGTGTCCAGGACTATCCTCAGATGGTTAGCATGCTCTTCCCGACTGGTGGAATAAACCAGAATATCATCAATGAGGACAATTACAAACTTATCCAAATAAGGACGGAATATTCTGTTCATCAGATCCATGAACACGGCTGGTGCATTGGTGAGTCCAAAAGACATGACCATGTATTCGTACAGTCCATACCGAGTTCTGAAGGCCGTCTTTTGTGTTTCCTCATCTCTGACATGGATTTGATGGCAGCCTGACATAAGATCAATCTTGGAGAAATGGCTAGAGCCTCTGAGTTGATTGAACAAATCATCAATTCTGGGCAGAGGGTACTTGTTCCTGACAGTCAGCTGATTCAACTTCCTGTAATCCACACACATCCAAAGAGTACCATTTTTCTTCTTTACGAATAATACTGGTGCTCCCTAGAATAAGGTGCTGTGCCGGATACATCCTAGTCTGAGCAATTCATCAATTTGTTTCTTCAGCTCAGACATTTCTGTAGGGGCCATCCGGTAATGAGGCAATGATACAGGAGTAGTGCCAGGATAGAGTTTAATCTCGAAGTCAATCTCCCTTTTTGGAGGCAAACTAGGGAGTTCTGTCGGAAATACCCCTGCGTAGTCTTTCACTACAGCAGGTAGTTCAGTCATCGACGCCTAGTCTAGTCTAATATTGTTCAGTACTAGATGGTTCATTTCTTCATGTAATTTCCTGGTCATAGGAATGTTCTGTCTATTGGCATGTACTATAAACAGTTTTCCCTCAAGTGACCAGAATATCACTCTGCGAAGGTGAAAGTCAATGCCGGCCTGAAAGGTAGCCAACCAGTCCAAAATATGATGTCGTATTCTATCATCTCGAGTACCAAATAGTTGAATTTAAATCTGAACTCAGGAAGTTCAGTGTCTACGGAGGTGCAGATTAGACCCAGTGATGTGTCTCCAATAGGGGATGCAATAGTGAGTGCAATGGATAGTTGTTGTACTAAGGTACCAGTAGCAGATATGAAGGTAGCAGATATAAAGGAGTGGGGATGCTCTTGAATCAAATAACGCAAAAGCATAAGAACTACCAACTACTGCCATACCTTGAATCACTGAGTGATCCATCGTCTCTGGAGGAGAAAATAAAGTGTATAGCTATCCAGATCCTGTTGGAATGGATGCCTGCCCTGTTTGCTTGTGTGCCCTGGATGCTTGCGACTGAGCTGGCCGAGCTGGAGGACGGAAAGAACCCCTGGAGTGAGAAGGTCTGCTGTTCTGTGGACACTCCCTTTTGATATGGTCCTGTTGGCCACACTGATAACAGGTGATAATACCTCGAGGAGATTGAGAGACTGGTCTTGATGTGGAGGGCTAACTAGGACGAAAACCACCAGCGGAAACAATAGAGGCTGAGGATTTCCCAAAGTTGGGTCTGAATTTCTTGCGGAAAGAATTTCCCCTGCACTGGCTTCGTCTGTTCTCCACAAATCTGGTTGTCTCCATCAGCTCTTGTTCGGCTATGCTGGCTCGACTGACCACCTCTGCCAAAGTAACTAATTTGAAAATAGTGACTTTGGCTCTGATGCTTGGTCGCAGGCCTCGCTCAAACTTTCGGGCCTTCTTATATTCCGTGTCCACAATGTATAAAGCATAGCATGATAGACGGAGGAATTCTTGATAGTACTCTGTGACGGTCATGGGGCCCTGTGTAACGCCCCGCCCTTTTTCACTTACTTTCTGAAAATTAGAGTCTATTTTTTTTTTTAAAGTGATAAAGAGCGGGACGTCATGACGCGAGTTAAGTCCGAGCTTCTAAAGCTCGACCCTTAACTGGCCAACCCTATGTGTGTGCGGACTAAGTCCACTAAGATAGTTCACACACATAAGTTAACATGCGGATAATATCTTATACTGCGGATTATAATAGAACCTAACTCTATTCCAATTTATTAGATAGCAAAGATGTACGCCCTTTTACACTGTTTATCTTATCTGAAATAATCAAATAAAGCCATTCCAGTCCATAGCAACATAACTTAGTTATTACATGTCCGACATTCTAAGTTATCTCAAATTACAAGTCCAAATAATAACTTTAAAGAACTATAAAGTAAACTCATTCAAGCTTCTAAGCTTGACTCCAATCATGGTCATCGTTCCCTTCGTTTCCTGCGTCATTCACTAGGGTAGAAGTAGGGAGTTAGAACAACGCGCCCAATAGGTATTCCGATTAGGGCTACCACAAGGTTAGTATAAAACATGCATATAACATAATAATACATGATCATCAAAACCTTACAAAACAATGCTATGTATGTATGCAAATGTAATGAGTCCCACCCATCACAAGTATACATAGCCTCTTGATGGGATTCTCATCATCAAAGTACCACCACATAGTTCTTTCGGATGCCGCGACGGAGTGTAGACCCTCCGGTTTCCTCTTGATGGGATTCTCATCATCAAGGTAACCCACATAGATTTTTCGGTCGCCCCGACGGAGTGTGGGCCCTCCGGTTACATAACCATCACCCCATGCCATGCATGAGATGTCAATGAATACATGCCATTTGTAATAAAATCTTAGCATTCAAATCCTCTTTGAAACATAATAATTTAACACATATCTCATCAAAATCAAGATTAAAACAGCAAGTATAAACCATGGTTACAAAGAGGTAGGAAACCTACACAAAGGTCACTTAAAATGTCCGCTCTTCTTAAACCGTCACCCGCTCACGATTGCGCACAGTTTAAGAAGTCCCATTACCTTATATATATATATAAGTGAGAGAGGACGTGTCATCACGACGTGAGTCAAGTTCGAGTTTCCAAAACCCGACCCTTAACTGGCCACCACTACGTGTGCGTGGACTAAGTCCACTAAAATATTTTCACACGCTTTTCTTAACGCTTGCAGAATAATTTATATGAATAAGATGCTACTCATTCTCTTGTCATATTAGGCAAAGAAAGCCAATCACCATAAAATTCCAATAAAACTTAAAGATTATCAAATCAAAGCAAATAAGTTCTAAGGTGTCCCAAATAATTTAAGTTATTACAACTCAAAATGTAAGTTCTCCGAATACATCATTGAAATCAAAACCAAGTATTAAACTTAAATCTTCCCAAACTCCTACGCTTGGCTCCCTTCTGGTCCCACGTCATTTTCTTTATCATTTTCTGTTCCATCATCTATAGGGTAGAAGTAGGGTGTTAGTCAACATGCCCAGTAGGTATTCCAATTAGGGTTATGGTACACATAAGAGTAATACTAGAATGACATACATCAAGGGTATATACATCATTAATGTCATATTTGTAAAACATCTTGTAAGATATAAAACAATGTATAATGTCCATATCATAATCATGCTAACATAAGTGTCATGTCATGTGTGTCAATACCAAATGAAATCTCACCCAATGTCCATACCTAATCACATCATAAATAATGTCAATGGTTTCCTTGGCCAATTATGTCCACATGTTTGAGGCGGCAACCACTAGGGCACTGTATACCCATCCACAAATTAATAGGGATTATCGATGGAGTGTGATCTCCTCCCTCTGTGCAGGATTTCGGGACTGACTACCTAGGTGCTCTTTGGCCCAATCTCAACAGTTCATATAGCTTCTTACAAGCTAATCTCAAGCCCAAGTTATTTCTGGACTGCTCAGAACTTGGCTTGTTGGTCATATGTGTTCCCTCCCATGCCATGCATGAGGAAATGTATGCAAGAATGTCATTTCATTTAAAATACATAATATCATTGAAAATCAACTCATAATCATATACAATGTATTTAGCCAATCATATTTTGAATAAAACAAGTGTCATAATATATTCCATAGTGTTCTCAATGAGGTAGGAATCCTACCAATGTCCGATATACTATCCTTTCTTGTTTTGCAGGGATAACGCTAATGATCGTGTGAGACGAATCGCAATATCTTTGTGAACCTCTTTACTTCATCAAATTCAAATATACATATTAGTTTGATCTTCCATTTTAATTTCCTCACGCCTTCCATCTTACAATAGGCTCTGGAGCATAATCCAGAATAAAAATTTTTAATTCAGTCGACTGAAACTGGAATTCAGTCGATTGAAACACAACCAGATCCATCTCTATTTGACCCGTAAACTTTCAGTCAGCTAATTCACAAGATTCAGTTGCCTGAAATACAACCAGATCCCTTACGTGTTTGGCCAGCAAACTTTCAGTCGACTGAATCATAAGATTCAGTTGGCTGAAACACAACCAGATCTCATACATGCTTGGCCAGTATACTTTCAGTCGACTGAATCACAGATTCAGCCTACTGAAATTGTAACGCCCCGCTCTTTTTCACTCGCTTCCTTTCCAAAAATTAGATTCTATTTTTTTTATAAACAATAAGTGATAGAGAGCGGGACGTCACGACGCGAACGAAGTCCGAACTTCTAAAGTCCGACCCTTAACTGGCCAACCCTATGTGTGCATGGGCTAAGTCCATGAAAACGGTTCACACATAGCAATATACACATGCGGATTGAAATTATAACTGCAGAATTATAATAGAACCTAGTTCTATTCTATTTTAGATAACAAAGTACGTCAAGTCCTTAATCATAATTAACATAACTTAATTATCAAAGTAAACATCTAACCATAGAAAATCATCTAAATTATTACATACCCGAAGTCTAGTTACTCAAATTACAAGTCCATAAGTAACTTAATCAAAACATAAACTAAAAACATCCAAGCTCCTATGCTTGACCCTTTAGCGTTCAGCGTTCCCCTCGTTTCCTATATCATCCACTAGGGTAGAAGTAGGGCGTTAGAACAACGCGTCCAGTAGGTATTCCAATTAGGGCTAACACATGGTTAATACAAAACATAAATAATAATATCATAATGTCAAAACCATATAAGCCATGCCATGTCATGATGTCAAATGCAATGAGTCCCACCCATCACAAGTACATATAGTACCCCCACATAGGTCTTTCGGATGCCCCGACGGAGTGTGGCCCCTCCGGCTTCTTCTTGATGGAAAAACACATCAAGGTATCCCACATAGGTTTTTCGGAAGCCCCGACGGAGCGTGGCCCCTCCGGTTACAAATCCTTCACCCCATGCCATGCATGAGATGCTAATGAAATACATGCTATTTTATATTATAAACATAGCATTGAAACTCACATTTGAAACATAACCTTTACAATATAAAATTCATCAAATCAAGATAAAACATTGTACATAAACCCGTGGTTTCAAAGAGGTGGAATCCTACCAAAGATCACTAACGTGTCCTTGTGCTTTCATCCGGTAACCGTTCACTATCGTACACACCTTGTGAGGTCCCGTTATCTTATAATATATCAATCAATTAAAACCATGTCCCATTTGATTTACCATAAAGTTCAAGTCCATAAAACATTCCTCATGGGGTTCGGCCATACACCATGGCCGAACCCATGATCTTTCACTTTTACTTATATTTACAACAATGCCATTCATACCACTTTTTTTCATTAATCTAATGATAAACAAATTAATCATCTAAGATACATCAAACCTTAAGTTTAGCAAACAGTCCCCATGGGGTTCGGCCATACATCATGGCCGAATCCATGGTCCATTGATTTCACTTAATTACATCATTGCAATTATTCTATCCATGGCTATTTACCTTGCTTATTTTCATAAGGCTTATGTTCCAAAAATGATCCATACATAGTTCTTTAATCCAAACACATAATCCATCAAATAGTTCATGGGGTTCGGCCATACACCATGGCCGAACCCTATGTCTATCATTTTCACCTATTTACAACATTGCCATTGTAACACCCCAATTTCTCAATTATATGAATATTTACGAAAATGCCACTGCGCTAAGCCTTGTTTAATTTCCTTACTAATCAAAGTTATACAACCAATCCACCTTAGTGGGGTTCGGCCATACAACTTGGCCGAACCTCACCACTTAGTTTTTGTCCTTTAAATCCTTCCTTAACCCATCTCCAAGTATATTATAGCTTAGCCAAAGTCCACCAAATGATCATTGATGGGGTTCGGCCATATAGTATGGCCGAACCTCATCCTATGGATTTTTATCCCATATTCCATCATCTACCATGATTGGTTATTTACTTACACTAAGTCCATAGATGTAACACCCTGGAATTTCAAAGTTATCAGTTTATATGAAAATATTCATATTTACGGAATTGCCATTGTGATAAAAATTGATTTGAATTTAAATGGGTCAATGGCTCAATCAAGACCCAAAGGATGATAGTTGGTTTACAAAACAAATAAATGGGTAAGATAAATTTAAACGGGTCAAGGATCATATTTGGGTCAAATTTGGATAAATGGGTCAAAATGGCTAGATGGGACCCAATGGGTCATGTGAATGGCATGATTAACCATGGATTGAGTTCAAGCTTAATTAATTTAAGTTTATTAATTACTTGAGTTTGGTTTGAGTTGAAATGAATGGTTAGTTAAGTTGAGTTGAATTTATTAGTTAAGTTAAATTAAATGAATGAGTTAGGTTGGGTGAGTTGAATAAATGAGTTGAATGAGTATGTATTTTTTTAAATGAGTAAGATGTAGAGATAGAAGGATTGTAGGCTGTTTTAAATTACAAATTTGAGCAAGGAAAAAACGTTGGTGCATGGGGAAACCTTACCATGCATGTAACCCCCATTTAGGTGATGAATAAAATGGGAGTTACATGTTGAATGGGAGTTATTTCTTGAAGTCACAAGGTTGCTAGGGACGTTGGCTGCATGCATGAGCAATTTCATGCATGTAACGGCTACCATGAAGATATGAGAATGATGGCTTTGAGAGTTACAAATGTATGAATGAAGGAGAATGAAGCACAAGGGAGTTTTATTTGGTTGCATGGAAATTATGGCCTATGCATGAAACTCCAAAGATGGAGACAATTGGAGTGGCCGTTTCATGGAGTTACAAAAGGGGTCCTTGACTTTTCAAATTCAAAAAGGTTAGATTACACGTTGGAAAGGGCATGAGGGTTAGTTCCATGCTTAAGTATTCAAAAAGACAACCAATGGAGGGAGGATGAGGCACATGGGAGTTTCATTTACATGTGAAACTCCCACATGCAAAATTAATGCAAAATGGGTAGTGTGAGGAATGCACACAGCAAAAACCGTTGGGAACCCTTGGTGTTTCATTTCATAGATGAAACCCCAAGGAAAGTAAAGGATTCTAATTATGGAGAGATGAGTTACACAAGGGCTGAATTAACCTTGGGCTGTTTTTTTTGATCAAGCAAAGGATTTTCACTCTCTCTATCTCTCTATCTCTCTTGGACGTCCTCTATCTTTCTAAAAACTGAGAGCAGTAGCTGGTTGTTAATCAGTCCTTGGTTTGATCCCTTTTCATCAAGACAAGATCAGCAAAAAGGGAAGGAACAAGCGGGAGTAAAGATCAAGTGGAGGAGTCGCGGAAACGGTAGGTGTTCGATAAACTATGTTGTCTAATTAAGAAATATGATCCGGCTATTTGATGGCTGAATCTAACAAGGGTTAAATGTTGGTTAGAAGTACAGAATGAGATCAAAAGATGGACCATAGGGTTCGGCCCATTGGATGGCCAAACCCCATGGAAATGTTGGATTTATTTAGATGGTTTTTGGAAATTAAAACCATACAATTTTGGGACTGTTTTTAGATGATTTTAAGTATGTGTTTTAAAAAGTTTAAAACATAAATAAGGAAGTTTGTTTTGGACAAAAATGAATGATCAAGAAGTTCAAAACCAAAGGTCATAGGGTTCGGCCACCATGGAGGGCCGAACCCCATGCAAATAATGGTATTGTTTTGATGTATTTGGAACAAATAAACCATGAAGTGATGGACTGTTTTGGGTTGTTATTTTAAGAAGTAAATACATGTTTTACAATGGTTTAAAAACATGGAATTGGGTGCTGGTTTCAGACCTAAGATGAAGGACTAAATGTTCAAAATTAATCTCATGGTGTTCGGCCAATATACATGGCCGAAACCTATGAAATTGGGCTAATTTTGGAGGATTGCTTTGAAGGTTAAAACCTGATTTAGATATACAGTTATTACCTGGTTAATTAAGGTTTAAAAACAGTAAATGTAATCATTGGGTTCAGCCATGATAGAGGGCTGAACCCCATGTAAAACGGTGAGGGTTTTCATGTTGAGAACTCCATGGAAACCATGGAAACCATGAAGATTCATGGACTGTTTTTGTGGAATAATTGGGTTAAGTTTATGATGAACATTAGGTATTATTTATATGCTTTAATTTAAGAATAATATATGTTGTTTATGGAGTTAGTATGGGTAGGTAATTGGCCAATATGTATGATGGAAATGGAGTATAAAATCACATTGGTGAAGTTCGGCCATGTGTATGGCCGAACCCCACTAATGATGATTGTGGGACATAATTGTTGGTTTATATGAGGATATGGAGGGTTAAAGAAGGATCAAATTAGGTGATGAGGTTCAGCCATGTGTATGGCTGAACCCCACTAAAGATGGTTTTATGTGTGGTGATGAAAGTTAGTTAATTTAGAGCAAAGGTTGGTCTCAATGGCACAATTGTAATTATGGCTGAAATGATCAAAAATAAAATGATCATATGATGGGATAAATGGGCTAAGACCAAAGTGGTAAGGTTCAGCCATAATGTATGGCCGAACCCTACTAAGGTTCGTTTAGAAGTTTGGGTAATTAGATAGGTTTTAATTAAATAAATGAATGACCAATGTTTTAATGGATGAGGTTCGGCTATGGCTTTGGCCGAACCCCATTAGGTGATTCTTGGAACATAAAGCTTTGCTGGAAATTAGGTGGATAAATGATTAAGTTGCTGCCATGTGCATAGGGTATTCGGATTTTTAGAACGGTGAGCGAGACGTGATCGGAAGACGGTCCAAAGGAAGGATCGAGCAAAGTAAACTACTGTAGGTTTCCTACCTTGTTGTAACCACACAACTTATTCGCTGTTTTATGTTATTTGTTTAAGTTATTTGTATCAAATGTTATATTTACAAATGGCATGTTTGCATAGACATCTCATGCATAGCATGGGATGATGGGGAAGTAACCGGAGGCCACACTCCGTCGGGGCGTCCGAAAGACCATTGTGGGGTACCCTGATGATGAGAATCCCATCAGGAGGAATCCGGAGGCCACACTCCGTCGGGGCGTCCGAAAGACCACTGTGGGTTACCTTGACGATGAGAATCCCGTCAAGTGATGGCTATGTTGAATGGTGATGGGTGGGACTCATTACATGTTCATTTCATACATAGCATATTTTTATAGAATTTGTCACACTTGCATAACTAGTATACTATTTGTATGTTTTTGACTAACCATGTGGTAGCCCTATTCGGAAACACTACTGGGCGCGTTGATCTAACGCCCTATCTATATCTTTAGTGGATGATGCAGGGAAAGGAAAGAACGTGGTTGGAGAAGAGGACCAAGTACGAAAACTTGGGCGTTTTGAATAATTGCAATGGACTATGAATGGATTATTTACGGACTTGTTAGTTGATTTATTTGGAACAATGTAATTTGTTAAATTAGATGTTGGCATGTAATAATGTAGTTAATTAGATGCTATGGTTTGTTTTACGTTGGATGTTTGGATTAAACGATTAGTTAAGATCGGTTAGTGATTTCGGAAAATAAATAAGGTACTTTGCTATCTAAAAATGGAAATTGGATTAATCATAGGTTCTATTATAACCTCAGTTAGATCTAGACTAAGTTAATTCCGCTAAGTAAATATGTACCATGTGCGGATCAGTTTTATGGACTTAGTTCATACGCACATGGGCTTGGCCAGTTAAGGGTCGGATTTAGAGATCCGAACTTAACTCGCGTCGTGACACTCCGCCCCGATCACTTATTGATTATTATTATTTAAAAAAAAAAAATAAACTCTGAAATTTTTAGAGTGAAAAGGGCGGGGTGTTACAGTTGGTATCAGAGCGAAACGGGAAGTTGAATCTTCCGAAGTAAGATTAAGACGGTTTCATGTCTCACTGACGGATAAGAATCCCAACTGACCGACTCTTCGGAGTCCGCTGACTGGGGGCCGGATTAATTTACTTCGTGGACTCAGACTGAACAAATCAAACTGAGAACAACAGTGAAAGATAGCAAAAGTACATTATTATAATTCATCTATCAAACGTAGTAAAAATAGGATATACATTCCCCAATACTCCCCAATTGAGAAAAGAAAAACAAACATAGGGAATTTAGAGACTCTCCCCTCAAAAACAAATAGAAAATCAAGTTTGCTTATTTGGAAATCTCCCCAAAATTGTGAAAAATACAAACTATATGAGGAAACTAAGTCAATAATGTTTTATGATTTAGGGAAATGGCTCCAAAGAAAAAGATCCCTCAGAATCAGAAAGGGAAGGAAAAGGTGTTGCAAATCATGCAACATGAAAAAGTGTTATCACAACACGAAAAATCTGTACATGAGAAGGAGCCATCCGTACATGAGAAAGAGGTAACCCAACCTGATGGGGAGCGATCAGTTCATGAAAAGTCTCACAATGCGGAAGAATCACAGCACTCATGGAGGGAAGAAAAGGGGAGTGAGGAAGCATCACAGAAAGAGGGAGAAGGAAACAGTGGTGTACATATACCACATGTGCCGCCTGAGCTTCAGGGTTTAGTCCAAGCAGTGGTAACCTCAGTACTCCAGCAACATATGAATGGGAGTGAAAGTTCCAGGGATGCCAGTGACCGCAGTATGGCACGAGAATTTCAACAACAGCGTCCTCCCTACTTCAAAGGGAAGGAAGGGGCTGTCGGAGCCGAGCACTGGCTAAAGAAGATCACTCAGATCTTAAAATTACTTAAGATCTCGAGTCATGCTGACAGGATTTTACTGGCTACATCACAATTGATAGAAGATGCCGGTAAATGGTGGGAGGTGGTGGAGAAGCAGAGGGAACTCATACCAGCTAGGGAGAGGACGGCCATGACATGGAATGAGTTTTCAGCAATTTTTCTGGAACATTACTTTCCGGAGGAGGAGAAGGAGCGACAGACGGAACTTTTTCTGTCCTTGGTACAGGGCTCTATGACGGTGGCAGAGTATCACCGTGAATTTCTCAGTTTATCCAGTTATGCATTCTATATGGTGGACACAGAACTTCGCAAGGCAAGAAAGTTTGAGAGGGGTCTACGGCCAAACATCAGGGCCAAAGTGACCATATTTAAGTGCACCACATTGGCTGAGGTGGTCAGTAAGGCCACAATAGCAGAAAAGGAGTTGAATGCAATAGTACGGTTTGACAATCGTCGAGCTCCAAGTGGGAGGGGTGGGTTTCAGCCCAACAAGAGGCTCCGTCCGAACTTCAGTAGACCCTCACCATCTACTGGGTCCGCGGGGAGCTTTCGTCCTAACCAACCCTCCCCATCTGCATCAGTCACCCAGTCATTCAAAGGGGTGAACAATTGTTTCCACTGTAATCAGCCGGGTCACTTCAAGAGAGACTGTCCAAAGCTCAACAGGCTCTCATATTCCAGAGGATCTTTCCGTCCACCAGCTAGGCCAGCTAACTCCCGAGGAGGCAGGACATATAATCAGGCGGGACGGGCGCCTACTCCTACCGGATCTGGACGATTATTTGCTCTAGAACCTCCTGAGGATGTGGATCATTCTGTGATTCAAGGTATGGCCGTTGTCAATAGTTCTTATGCTTATGCATTGTTTGATTCTGGAGCATCGCACTCTTTTATATCTGCATCCTTTATAACTGCTACTGGAACACTAGTACAAAAGCTGTCCACCACACTCACAGTAGTATCCCCTGTCGGAGACACGTCTTTGGGACTCATATGCACGGCCATAGATACAGAACTCGCTGGACTCAGATTTGAGTTCAATTATTTGGTACTCGACATGACTGAGTACGATATTATATTTGGCATGGACTGGTTGGCTAGTTATGAAGCCAATATTGATTGTTATCGCCGAAGAGTGACATTTTGGTCACCCGAGGGAAAGCAGTATATAGTTCGTGCCGACAAGCAAAGCAGATTGCAGGAAGGGTTGCATCACTTGGTGTTGAACAATATTATCATCAACAAAGCACCAGTCACTGAACTTCCAGCAATTGTGAAAGAATTTGTTGATGTTTTTCCAAAAGAACTTCCTGGTATACCGCCTATGAGGGAGCTCAATTTTGAGATCAAGCTATATCCTGGTACCTCACCAGTGTCTCTACCCCATTATCGAATGGCACCAGCAGAAATGTCCGAGTTGAAGAAGCAGCTTGATGAATTACTCAGACTGGGTTGCATTCGGAACAGCACATCGTCATGGGGAGCTCCAGTGTTGTTTGTGAAAAAGAAGGATGGTTCACTTAGAATGTGTGTGGACTACCGGAAGTTGAATCAGCTAACTGTCCGGAACAAGTATCCTCTACCCAGGATCGATGATTTATTCGATCAGTTGAGGGGATCCAGTCATTTTTCCAAGATTGATCTGATGTCCGGTTATCATCAAATCCGGGTCAAAGAGGAAGATATCGAGAAAACAGCTTTCAGAACACGGTATGGACTATTTGAATTTGTAGTCATGCCATTTGGGCTTACCAACGCACCGGCTGTGTTTATGGACTTAATGAACAGAATATTCCGTCCATATTTGGATCGGTTTGTTATAGTGTTCATTGACGATATCCTGATCTATTCCAAGAGTCAGGAGGATCATGCTGAGCATCTTCGAATAGTATTGAACACCTTGAGACAGAACCAGCTGTATGCCAAAGCAAGCAAATGCGAATTTTGGCTACCTGAGGTCAAATTCTTAGGGCATGTTATAACAGCAGATGGTATAGCCGTTGATCCGGCTAAGGTGGCAGCAGTAAGTGAGTGGAAAGCACCAAAGAATGTCACCGAAATCCGTAGTTTTCTGGGTTTGGCTGGATATTATAGGAAGTTTATCATGGACTTCTCCAAAATTGCATCCCCATTGACTCGACTCACGCAGAAAGGAGTCAAATATGAATGGTCAGAGCTGTGCAATCAGAGATTTGAGGAGCTGAAAGAGAGACTTACAACTGCTCCTATTCTAGTTTTGCCGGAAAGGGGCAAAGGTTATGAAGTACAATGTGATGCATCAGGAGAGGGACTGGGATGTTCACTCATGCAACGTAATCGGGTGGTGGCATATGGTTCAAGACAACTAAAGATACATGAACGCCTCTACCCCACACATGATCTGGAATTAGCTGCGGTGGTCTTCGCTCTCAAAAGCTGGAGACACTATCTATATGGGGAGAAGTTTGAAGTATTTTCAGATCACAAGAGCTTGAAGTATTTATTTGATCAGAAAGAGCTCAACCTGAGGCAGCGCAGATGGATGGAATATCTGGCGGACTATGAATTTGCGCTCCGATATCATCCGGGAAAGGCCAACAAAGTGGCAGATGCTCTCAGCCGCATGTCTCATGCATCAGTGGCATGCTTGATCAGGACTGAATGGGAGATGTTGAATTCCATTCGTGAGTTTAATCTATACATCACAAACCATGGGAGTATGTACAATTTGATCATACGATCCAACATGGTTACAAAGATTGAACAGGAGCAACGAACAGATCCGGAAATGGCAGAGACATGGGCCAAGATGTCTAATGGCGAGGTTGTACCGGATTGGGAATTACGACCAGGACAGGGTCTTATGTTCCGGGGTAGAATTTATGTGCCAAGAAGCTGCAGAAAAGAATTATTGATAGAGGCACATCAGAGCAAGTTGTCCATTCATCCGGGTAGCACAAAGATGTATCATGACTTAAAAAGACATTATTGGTGGCATGGACTCAAGAAGGATGTTGCAGATTATGTGGCGCATTGTTTAACTTGTCAGCAGGTTAAGACAGAACATCAGAAGCCACCAGGGTTACTCAAGCCCTTAGCAGTGCCGGAATGGAAATGGGAGCACATTTCCATGGACTTTGTGACGGGGTTGCCGAAGTCCTCGAAGGGCAATGACGCTATATGGGTTGTGGTAGACCGATTGACCAAGTCCGCGCATTTTATTCCTATCAAGATGACAGATTCATCAGAGACATTGGGTCGGAGATATATCAAAGATATTATCAGATTACATGGTATTCCACAGACTATAGTGTCTGATAGAGATGGCCGATTTACCGGCAGGGTATGGCAGAGCATGCAGTCGGCCATGGGAACCGATCTACTTATTAGCACAGCATTCCATCCACAGACCGATGGACAATCGGAAAGAACAATACAAACGTTGGAGGACATGTTGAGGGCGTGCATGCTAGACTTCAAAGGTGGATGGGAGGATCATTTGCCATTGGTGGAATTTTCTTATAACAATAGCTACCAGGCGAGCCTCCAGATGGCACCATTCGAAGCTTTGTATGGTAGACCATGCAGGTCACCAGTGTGCTGGACCGAGGTCGGCGAACCTGCACTGATAGGACCTGAGTTGGTTGCAGAAACTACTGCACAGATCCGGTTGATACGTCAACATTTGTTGACCGCACAGAGTCGGCAAAAGAGTTATGCGGATAAAAGGAGGAGGTTTCTCGAATTTGAAGTGGGAGACATGGTATTCTTGAAAGTCTCGCCACGAAAAGGGCACATGAGATTTGGGAAGAAAGGAAAATTGTCGCCAAGATATGTGGGACCGTTTTCAATTATCAGAAGGATGGGAGATGTAGCCTATCAGTTGGCACTTCCTTCGCAATTGGCGTCTCTACATGATGTATTCCATGTGTCGATGCTGAGGAAGTACAACCCTGATCCGTCTCATGTCTTGAATGTGCAAGATATAGATGTGCAAAGCGACGTCACTTATGTCGAGAAGCCGGTCGGAATATTGGAGAGTGAGCAAAGGGTGTTGCGTAATCGAGCGATTCAGTTCGTCAAGGTGGTATGGGATCGACATGGTGTTGAGGAAGCCACTTGGGAATTAGAATCGGAGATGAGAACATCTCACCCTGAATTGTTTGTATGAATTACTTTGAAATCCTACTTCGTTCAATTTTCGGGACGAAAATTATAAAAAGATTATTGTATTGTAACACCCTGGAATTTCAAAGTTATCAGTTTATATGAAAATATTCATATTTACGGAATTGCCATTGTGATAAAAATTGATTTGAATTTAAATGGGTCAATGGCTCAATCAAGACCCAAAGGATGATAGTTGGTTTACAAAACAAATAAATGGGTAAGATAAATTTAAACGGGTCAAGGATCATATTTGGGTCAAATTTGGATAAATGGGTCAAAATGGCTAGATGGGACCCAATGGGTCATGTGAATGGCATGATTAACCATGGATTGAGTTCAAGCTTAATTAATTTAAGTTTATTAATTACTTGAGTTTGGTTTGAGTTGAAATGAATGGTTAGTTAAGTTGAGTTGAATTTATTAGTTAAGTTAAATTAAATGAATGAGTTAGGTTGGGTGAGTTGAATAAATGAGTTGAATGAGTATGTATTTTTTTAAATGAGTAAGATGTAGAGATAGAAGGATTGTAGGCTGTTTTAAATTACAAATTTGAGCAAGGAAAAAACGTTGGTGCATGGGGAAACCTTACCATGCATGTAACCCCCATTTAGGTGATGAATAAAATGGGAGTTACATGTTGAATGGGAGTTATTTCTTGAAGTCACAAGGTTGCTAGGGACGTTGGCTGCATGCATGAGCAATTTCATGCATGTAACGGCTACCATGAAGATATGAGAATGATGGCTTTGAGAGTTACAAATGTATGAATGAAGGAGAATGAAGCACAAGGGAGTTTTATTTGGTTGCATGGAAATTATGGCCTATGCATGAAACTCCAAAGATGGAGACAATTGGAGTGGCCGTTTCATGGAGTTACAAAAGGGGTCCTTGACTTTTCAAATTCAAAAAGGTTAGATTACACGTTGGAAAGGGCATGAGGGTTAGTTCCATGCTTAAGTATTCAAAAAGACAACCAATGGAGGGAGGATGAGGCACATGGGAGTTTCATTTACATGTGAAACTCCCACATGCAAAATTAATGCAAAATGGGTAGTGTGAGGAATGCACACAGCAAAAACCGTTGGGAACCCTTGGTGTTTCATTTCATAGATGAAACCCCAAGGAAAGTAAAGGATTCTAATTATGGAGAGATGAGTTACACAAGGGCTGAATTAACCTTGGGCTGTTTTTTTTGATCAAGCAAAGGATTTTCACTCTCTCTATCTCTCTATCTCTCTTGGACGTCCTCTATCTTTCTAAAAACTGAGAGCAGTAGCTGGTTGTTAATCAGTCCTTGGTTTGATCCCTTTTCATCAAGACAAGATCAGCAAAAAGGGAAGGAACAAGCGGGAGTAAAGATCAAGTGGAGGAGTCGCGGAAACGGTAGGTGTTCGATAAACTATGTTGTCTAATTAAGAAATATGATCCGGCTATTTGATGGCTGAATCTAACAAGGGTTAAATGTTGGTTAGAAGTACAGAATGAGATCAAAAGATGGACCATAGGGTTCGGCCCATTGGATGGCCAAACCCCATGGAAATGTTGGATTTATTTAGATGGTTTTTGGAAATTAAAACCATACAATTTTGGGACTGTTTTTAGATGATTTTAAGTATGTGTTTTAAAAAGTTTAAAACATAAATAAGGAAGTTTGTTTTGGACAAAAATGAATGATCAAGAAGTTCAAAACCAAAGGTCATAGGGTTCGGCCACCATGGAGGGCCGAACCCCATGCAAATAATGGTATTGTTTTGATGTATTTGGAACAAATAAACCATGAAGTGATGGACTGTTTTGGGTTGTTATTTTAAGAAGTAAATACATGTTTTACAATGGTTTAAAAACATGGAATTGGGTGCTGGTTTCAGACCTAAGATGAAGGACTAAATGTTCAAAATTAATCTCATGGTGTTCGGCCAATATACATGGCCGAAACCTATGAAATTGGGCTAATTTTGGAGGATTGCTTTGAAGGTTAAAAACCTGATTTAGATATACAGTTATTACCTGGTTAATTAAGGTTTAAAAACAGTAAATGTAATCATTGGGTTCAGCCATGATAGAGGGCTGAACCCCATGTAAAACGGTGAGGGTTTTCATGTTGAGAACTCCATGGAAACCATGGAAACCATGAAGATTCATGGACTGTTTTTGTGGAATAATTGGGTTAAGTTTATGATGAACATTAGGTATTATTTATATGCTTTAATTTAAGAATAATATATGTTGTTTATGGAGTTAGTATGGGTAGGTAATTGGCCAATATGTATGATGGAAATGGAGTATAAAATCACATTGGTGAAGTTCGGCCATGTGTATGGCCGAACCCCACTAATGATGATTGTGGGACATAATTGTTGGTTTATATGAGGATATGGAGGGTTAAAGAAGGATCAAATTAGGTGATGAGGTTCAGCCATGTGTATGGCTGAACCCCACTAAAGATGGTTTTATGTGTGGTGATGAAAGTTAGTTAATTTAGAGCAAAGGTTGGTCTCAATGGCACAATTGTAATTATGGCTGAAATGATCAAAAATAAAATGATCATATGATGGGATAAATGGGCTAAGACCAAAGTGGTAAGGTTCAGCCATAATGTATGGCCGAACCCTACTAAGGTTCGTTTAGAAGTTTGGGTAATTAGATAGGTTTTAATTAAATAAATGAATGACCAATGTTTTAATGGATGAGGTTCGGCTATGGCTTTGGCCGAACCCCATTAGGTGATTCTTGGAACATAAAGCTTTGCTGGAAATTAGGTGGATAAATGATTAAGTTGCTGCCATGTGCATAGGGTATTCGGATTTTTAGAACGGTGAGCGAGACGTGATCGGAAGACGGTCCAAAGGAAGGATCGAGCAAAGTAAACTACTGTAGGTTTCCTACCTTGTTGTAACCACACAACTTATTCGCTGTTTTATGTTATTTGTTTAAGTTATTTGTATCAAATGTTATATTTACAAATGGCATGTTTGCATAGACATCTCATGCATAGCATGGGATGATGGGGAAGTAACCGGAGGCCACACTCCGTCGGGGCGTCCGAAAGACCATTGTGGGGTACCCTGATGATGAGAATCCCATCAGGAGGAATCCGGAGGCCACACTCCGTCGGGGCGTCCGAAAGACCACTGTGGGTTACCTTGACGATGAGAATCCCGTCAAGTGATGGCTATGTTGAATGGTGATGGGTGGGACTCATTACATGTTCATTTCATACATAGCATATTTTTATAGAATTTGTCACACTTGCATAACTAGTATACTATTTGTATGTTTTTGACTAACCATGTGGTAGCCCTATTCGGAAACACTACTGGGCGCGTTGATCTAACGCCCTATCTATATCTTTAGTGGATGATGCAGGGAAAGGAAAGAACGTGGTTGGAGAAGAGGACCAAGTACGAAAACTTGGGCGTTTTGAATAATTGCAATGGACTATGAATGGATTATTTACGGACTTGTTAGTTGATTTATTTGGAACAATGTAATTTGTTAAATTAGATGTTGGCATGTAATAATGTAGTTAATTAGATGCTATGGTTTGTTTTACGTTGGATGTTTGGATTAAACGATTAGTTAAGATCGGTTAGTGATTTCGGAAAATAAATAAGGTACTTTGCTATCTAAAAATGGAAATTGGATTAATCATAGGTTCTATTATAACCTCAGTTAGATCTAGACTAAGTTAATTCCGCTAAGTAAATATGTACCATGTGCGGATCAGTTTTATGGACTTAGTTCATACGCACATGGGCTTGGCCAGTTAAGGGTCGGATTTAGAGATCCGAACTTAACTCGCGTCGTGACACTCCGCCCCGATCACTTATTGATTATTATTATTTAAAAAAAAAAAAATAAACTCTGAAATTTTTAGAGTGAAAAGGGCGGGGTGTTACAATAGATAATCATATCATCATTCATAATTTTCAACCATGATCTTATCCTAATTAATCCATAAAAACAGTCTACTAAATTCCATAACCAAGAAACCTTACATCCATATAAAATGGTCCATGGAGTTCGGCCATACACATGGCTGAACCCAATGGTTCTCTTGGTTCAATGATTCCATCATGTGTACTTACTTTAGGCTTAACACTTTTAGCCATAAGAACCATATTGTTCAGCCATTCCATGGCCGACCCAAGATATGGAACTTTTCTTCATTACATGATATGGATTTTATCCCTTAAAAAAAAAAAAAACATAAACTCACCATAAGCTTGACAACTCCTTTCATGGGGTTCGGCCATCCCAAGTGGCCGACCCTATGACCCATGATTTGGACCTTTTTAACTTACATCTTTTGTCCATTAAAAACATGTAAAACTGTCCATCATTTTGCATGGTTTTCAACTTACAAAAAAAAAAAAACCATCAACATAACCATATTATTTCATGGGGTTAGGCCATCCAAAGTGGCCGAACCCTATGGTCCATGTTTTCCATCTTTTTTAACATCAATATCCATACTCTAAACCTTTGGTAGATTCGGCCATCTCATGGCCAAATCATGTTCCATTTAACCCATTTTATTAAACAAAATTCCATATAAACACTTACCAAATTCCTTTGCTTCTCTTCTTGCCTCTTGATCCTTGCTTCCCTCCTTCTTGCTTCCTTAGTCTCTTGCTGATTAGAAGCTTGAATCAATGGTGAAAACACCAAAGTATAATTCGGCCAAGAGGGTGTGTTCTTGAGAGAGGAAGAGAGATAAGAATTCTATGGTCTTTGCAATGTAGAATCGGCCAAGAGTTGTGGTGTTTTGTTTTTGTTAAACAACTCTTGAACCCCTCATTACTCCTCATCAATCCTTGAACAAACCAAGGAGACACTTGCTGCCAACCAAGGCATCCCTTGGCACTCCCAACATTGGAGCCTTGGGTTTCCATATGAGATGGAAGCCCTCCAAATTCCCATGAGATTTTTATCTCATTACATTAAACATTATGCATGGGAAACCCACTCCACAAGTACCCAACGTGTGGGACTTGTTTTGTGGTGTTTAAGACCAAGACAACTCCTTCATCTCCCATTTGACTCAATGTAAATATAATGTCCCTTTGGTTTCCAACTCAACTCACCCAACTCATTAGCTCAACTCACCACATTAAATGTCATTCATTTAATGCACTTGAGTCAACTCAACCATTTAATTCAAATCCAACTCACTTCAGTCCCAACTCAACCTGATTTAACTCATATTTGAGCTCACTTGAGGGTCCACAAGGCCAACTATGGTCCACATGGTCAACTCGACCCATTGGGTCCCCATTTAGCCCATGGATCCAATTTGACGCCATGACCCATTTATGGGTGGTTTAGCCCTTTGAATGTGGTTTTACACGCTTGTATCAAGCCTACCCATTTATCATACATTTTATTTCCAATCAATTCAGGTTAACCATAATAAAATTGAGCTTACCCAATGGTCAAATAAGTCCACCATGGCCCATTGGGTCCTTTAACCCAATTCACCATTTTGACCCAATTTGATGTACATTACCCATTTATTAAATTTGATCCTTATAATATGTTCATAGGGTCTTAATTTGAACAATGGGCCCCACCATTTTCTCATTTACAATCACATAATAAATTTACCAATCCAGTGGCATTTTCGTAAATATTCATATAATTGAGAAATTGGGGTGTTACAGCCATTACCTCCATCCTGGCTAATTACTTATCTTAATCCTCCATTCCTTTAATCATATTAGGTACATACATGACCCATAAAAAATGGTTCATGGGGTTCGGCCAAACACCATGGCTGAACCCTATGATGTTTAACTTTCCAATTATATCAATTACCATCCTTGGATCCATAAAATAAACCATAGTGCGGTTCGGCCATACACCATGGCCTAACCTCACCCATAGAGACAATCCAACCGTTCCCATCACTTTCTAAATTAATAACATCTTCCATGGGGTTCGGCCATACACCATGGCCGAATCCTATTGTTCAAAATCTTCTCTTTAAAAATCATTCATCCTTGATCTTCCATGATCTAAATACATGTAACTAATTCTATATTTCTCCATGTAAAACCTTTTAAAAATATGAATACTTTTCAATGGAGTTCATCCTTCAAAAACCCATAATCATTACCAACACACCTCCATGGGGTTCGGCCATGAAGCATGGCCGAACCCTATGGTTCTTTAATTTCTTACATTCATCCAAACTTGTAAAACCTTTTAAAACCATAAGCATAACTCTATGATTTTCATCCTCCAAACTTCCATTAAAAAAATCACCGAAGTCCTTCCATGGGGTTCGGCCATACCGAACCCTATGGTTCTTTAATTTCTTACATTCATCCAAACTTGTAAAACCTTTTAAAACCATAAGCATAACTCTATGATTTTCATCCTCCAAACTTCCATTAAAAAAATCACCAAAGTCCTTCCATGGGGTTCGGCCATACAACATAGCCGAACCCTATGGTTCATCCCTTTTTATTAAAATACCATATTCATCCCTTAATCTTCTTCCATGGGGTTCGGCTATACACTATAGCCGAACCCTATGGTTTCATATTTCCTCTTTTCAATCCAATCAAAATATCCTAACCGTCCATGGTTTTCAACCCATAAAAATACACAATGTCTTTCCATGGGGTTCGGCCATACATCATGGCCGAACCCTATGGTCCATCCTTTCCATTAAACTTACCATATTCATCTCCCAATTTTTTTCCATGGGGTTCGGCCATACACCATGGCCAAACCCTATGGTTCTTTTCTTTAAACAAAATTATCGAAACTACTTACTGGTTCCGCGACTCCTCCGGTTTTCCTTCGCTTGTTCTTGCTCTTCCAATCTTTTCCTTCGTTAGCCACTTCTCCTCCTTGATCTTTCACACTTGCTGGCTGCCTTCTCATTCTCTTGATCTATGCCTTGCGCCCCTCTATTTCTTTCTTTTATAATTTCCAATCGGTCCTAACTTAGAAGGTGCTAAGATCCTTTTAACTTAGCAATTCCCTTATGCCGTTTTTAACTAAAGAAAGGATCCCTTTTGGCGCATGACTCCCACACAGCAAAGCAATCCTATCTTTATTTAGCAATCCCTGTAACGCCCCACCCTCTCCAAGACATATATAATCAGAGTATATATATATTTTTAAAACATAAACACAGGAAGAGAGCAGGCGGCGTCACGATGGGAGTTAAGTTCAAACTACTCAAATCTGAACCTTAACTGGCCACCCATGTGTACATGGACTAAACCATGAAAGATAATGCACACATGGAACTAAACAATAACTTGCGGAATAAATTAGACTAACTGCGGAAATAGAATGATTAGATAGCAAGCAACAGTCTCAACTAATACTTAACATAAAACAACCACCCATAGTTGCTAACCTAATCAAACCATAGCAAAGTAATAACTTATTACATGTCCACAAACTATAATTCAAAAGACAGAAATAATGAAGTCCAGTTCAATATTCAAGCACTTAGGCTTGGCTCCCCTCCCGGTCATCAACCTTCTCTTTCCCTTTCCTTGTACCTGCATTCTCCTCTGAGGATAGAATTAGGGCGTTAGATCAACGCGCCCAGTAGGTTCCCGAATCAGGGCTACCACATGGTTAGTGTATAAAACACGCATATATATATCATAGTACGTGATTATCAATAAAACATCTGAAAACAATGCTATGTATGTAAGTGCATATGTAATGAGCCCCACCCCATCACACATGCATAGCCATCACTTGACGGGACTCTCACCGTCAAGGTAAATCACAATATACTTTCATTTGGGACTCATAGTATTCTTTCACTGGGACTCACATGATAAGGTAATCCACAGTAATCCTCGTTACCTGTGGAAAGATACTTCATCATTGAGTCGTTTCACAGTATTCTTTCATTGGGACTCACATGATAAGGAAATCCACAGTAATCCTCGTTACCTGTGGAAAGACACTTCATCATTGAGTTGTTTCACGATGTTCTTTCATTGGGACTCTCAAGTCAAGGTAATCCATAATCATCACCCCATGCCATGCATGAGATGTCAATGTACATGTATGTCATTTGTAAATACATATCTCATCATTAAAAACCATATTTGAAACATAATATCAAATACAACATATCTTATGAAAACATAATAAAACCAAATCATAATTGTGGTTACAAGTAGGTAGGAAACCTACTGAAGATTCACTTCAGTGTTCGTCCTTTCTTTATCGTCACCCTGTCACGACTTGCACGCCGTTCACTTTTGTTACCTTGTCCATATAACAATAAGTAAATCATACTATCCTTTATTCATTCACATCTAAGACCCAAAAACATCTTGTGGGGTTTGGCCATACCCATGGCCGAACATCACCAATTTAGAATTTAACCTCCTTTTTCGCATGGTCAATTCTTAAATACTTAACCCTTTAAACATGTCTTGGTAGGGTTCGGCCATACACCATGGCCGAACCATACCACCTTAATTTAATCCTTCCTTCATGTCCTTTTAACTTTATCTAACCATATTTACATTATCAGCCGTATTTACAGCTTTGCCACTAGGCTGAGTTATATCAAAACCATTATCATTTTATGAGGTTCAGCCCTATACATGGCCGAACCTTGTAATTCCTTTTATCCATCACCAAATGGTTCTCCATTAGGATATTTTAAACCTTTTAAATCAACATGGAACCATTAACAATTACTACTCATAAACTTAGCCTATTTAACCCATGCAATGGTCCATGGGGTTCGGCCCTATACATGGCCAAACCCAATGGTTCCCTTGGCTCAATAATCTCCATGATTACTCATGGTTTCAACATGCTATTTCAACCATGATCAATACATGGTTCAGCCATCCAAAGGCTGACCCAAATCAGTAACCATAACCCCAAGTAAATCAAATAAAAACCATAAAGCAACCCATGGGGTTCGGCCATTCACATGGCCGAACCTCATGGTTCTTTGGATACAATTCTTCTAATGATCTTGCATAATTTATCATGCATCTTAGCCATAAAAACAGCAAACATATTTCTATTTAAAATCCCATAGAAACCCCATGATATTGCATGGTTTCTAACTCTCCAAATTCATAACAATCATCAATTTCTTTCATGGGGTTCGGCCATTCAAGGTTGGCCGAACCCTATGTCCATGACTTGGTCCTCAAAAACATGTTTTTGATCTCATTTAAACATGTAATAATCAGTATAATATTACCGGGTTTTTACCTCTCAAAACCATCCAAATCTGTCCATCACTTTGCATGATTTCCACTTTATAAAAACTCAATCCAAATGACCATAAATTTCATATGATTTCATGGGGTTCGGCCATGCTCATTGGCCGAATCCTATGGCCTTTGGTTTGAACTTCTCAGACATTCATCTTATGTCTAAATTAATCTCCCAAAACAGTAACTCATTTGCATAATTTTAACTTACAAAATAAACCATCAAAATTCCAACATCATTTCATGGGGTTCGGCCATCCAAGATGGCCGATCCCAATGATCCATTTCATCATTTAATTCCCAAGGTTTACCCATGATACCTTCAGTCCTTCATGAGATCCAAATCCATGTTTTTAACCTCTTTAAAACATGCATTTTAAATCCAACAAAAACATCCAAAACAGTCCATGGTTTTGTCCTACAAAAACCATCCAATTTAACCCATTCTTTTCATGGGGTTCGGCCATCCCCAATGGCCGAACTCTATGATCAAATTCCCATCTTACTTATGAAATACCATCCAAGGTCTAATCCTTGATGGATTCGGCCATACCCATGGCCCAAGACATGTTCCATTTGTCCCATCTTTTTAAACAAAATCCATGGAAATACTTACCAAATTTTCCAAGCTTTTCCTTTTGCCTTTACTCCTTACTTCCTATCTTTCTTTGCCTTCCTTCCTTTGCTGGTTTATGCTTGATCTACTGGTGAAACACCAACAGCTGGTTCACCCAAGAAGATGATGTTCTTCAGAGGGGGAGAGGGAGATGATGGAACTCCAAGATTTGCAATGTGCAATCGGTCATATGATGGTTGTTTTCCTTTTGTTAAACAACTCAAACTATCTCATCACTCCTCATTAATCATTGATAAAAACAAGGAGGTGCTGGGTGCCATTCAAGGCACCCCTTGGTGCCAAACGTTGCATCCTCTCAACTCCCCAAGCATCACCTTCCATTTCCCATGTATTTCATTTAAAATCCATCATGAAAATCACCCCAACAAGTCCCCAACGTGTGGTGGTTATGACTGAGCCAACCTACTCATATTCCCTCTGAACTCACTGATTTACAGTCCCATTGATTTCCATTTTGACTCACCCAACTCACATGTCCAACTCACCTCATTAATTGGCAATCATTTAATGCATTTGAGTCAACTCATTCTTAATTCAAATTAAATAAAATCAGTTCCACTTAACCTGATTTAACTCACCATTGAACTCATTTGTGGGCCCACATGGTCGGCTGCGGTCAACAAAGTCAACTTGACCCGTTGGCTCCCCCTTTAGCTCCTTGACCCGTTTTTGACTCCATGACCCAATTATGGGTATTTTGGTCATTTGTACTTGGTTTTCACATGTGCATCAGGCCTACCCATTTTTACTCCACTTGATTTCCAATCAAATTAGCTTAACCCCATTTAATTTAAGCTCACACAACAGTCAAATAATCCATTTAGCCATTTTTGACCCAATTGATGTACATTACCCATCCAATCAAATTTGACATTTATAATGTGTTCATAGGATCTTAATTTGAGAAATGGGCCCCACCTTTTCCTTATTTAACATTACAAACATTTAATTTAACAAACCAGGGGCGTTTTTGTAATTATTCCAATCATTGAGAATTCTTTGACCCAATTAACCATTTTAACCCAATTTGATGTACATTACCCATCCATTATAATTTGACCCTTATAATATGTTCATAGGATCTTAGTTTGAGCAATGGGCCCCACTATTTTCTCATTTAACATCATAATTAATAAATTTACCAATCCAGGGGCATTTTCGTAAATATTCATCTTATTGAGAAATCGGGGTGTTACAGTATAACCCTCATTTTAGAATTTTCGTCCCGAAAATTGAGCGAAGTAGGGTTCTAAAGGATTCCATAAATATCTCAGAGTGTGCTATTCTTATTTTCGATTTCAAGTTCCCAAGTGACTTCTTCATGACCATGTCGGTCCACACCACTTTGACAAATTGAATCACTTGGTTCCGTAACACCTTCTGTTTTGTTTCATGTTATATCTTTTTCTCGTGAGCCATTTGTGATCTCACATAGATCAATCTACTTTGTTTCACTTTACCTATTCTCATAGTATTTTCCATACGTACCGGCTCAATACGTTCTTTTATCTACTCTCTGTGTGAGGTAGCCTGCCAATGCGAGCCTATGCTCAGAGCTTTTTCTGATTCCATTTCAACTAGGTTTCTAGTTGCACTCTCCTGGAACTCCATCGGCTAACTAAAGAGTCAGCTAGCTAGACTAACTCGGCAGTCACCCATAGCTTCCCATTCAAGTTTCACTAGTCTCTTAACTTTTCCACTAAATACCTCTCCAAATTTAAACACGTCTTTCTTTGCACATAAGTCTCTATGTGACTAACAACTTTTGTTCTAAACTTCTACGATACCAATACCCGGCATCAATCCAAACCACCATGGGAATAATCACCCGTGGTTAAATACATCCATCTCTAATATCACTCTTTCAGTAAATATTATCAATCCCTGTTTAATAATCATCCATGAATATAACCCTCCTATGGGTATAATCCATTCATGGAAAATAATTCATTGTTGGTATCACTCTGTCCATGAGCATCATCTATACACAGTTACTAACCATCCATGAATATAACCCACCTATGGGTATAATCCATTCATAGAAACCAATCTTGTTCATAGTTAATCCAGGCACATCTTTCACCAATAATCGTCATCGTCTATCTATAGGGAATACTATAGTAAATGCAGTGGGTAACTTGTTGTATTATGGTGCTAATAACAAATGCGAAGGCAGTAGATCAAATAACGCATAAACATATGAACTGCAAATTACTGCCATACCTTGAGTTACCGAATGTTCCACTGTCTCTAGAGGAAAAGTCAAAATATTCAGTCGTTCAGATTCTTGTGACTGAGCTGGTTGAGCCGGACCAAGGAGAGAACCCCTGTAGGGAGGAGATCTTTTGCTCTGTGGACAATCTCTTTTGAAATGGCCCCGCCGACCACATTGGAAACAGGTACTAGGAGATCTAAGATTCTGTAGATGCTCTCTTTTGAAATGGCCTGGTCGACCACACTGGAAACAGGTACTAGGAGATCTAACATTCTGTGGACACTCTCTTTTGAAATGGCTTGGTTGACCACACTGGAAACAGGAACTTCCAGTGAAACCAGGAAAGGTTGAAGATCTCCATAAGTAGGGTCTGAGTCTTTTACGAGAGCAAAAAGTATTTCTCCCACCCCGACCTTTTTGGTCCTGTGTTTTATTCGGGTTTGTGTCTCCATTTCCGCTCACAAGTTGTTGTAGAACGGAAGTGACCACCGCCTATACTAGGTTCCGTAATTCCAGAGGTACTTCAGGAATGTTTGCACCATTCCGACCCTCTCCGTTATGTTCTTCTTTCTTTGGAGACATTTTTCCTAAGTCATGGAAACATCAGTTGACTTAGTTTCTAAGTAAAGTTTTGTGTACTTCATAATTTGGGGAAATTGCCAAATCAGCACTCTTTGTATTTCTTTGTTTTTGAGGAAACTTCCTAAATATCGAGTATCATTTCTCAATTTGGAGAAATCCTAGTGTTCTGCTGTTCTCGGGGAAATACCTCCCTAAGTATTATGTATCACTTCTCAGTTTGGGGATATAGCCAAATCATCACTCTTTGTTTCTTTTGTTTTTGGGGAAAATCTCTAAATTCCTGTTGTTTGTTTCTCAATGGGGGATATCCGGGGAGTACATCCTACTTTGCTATGTTTGATATGTCCAGTTATGATGATTGTACTTTAATTTGCTATCTTTCATTGTTGTTCTCAGATTGATTGTTCAGTCTGAGTCACTCGAAGTAAATTAATCTGGCCCCCAGTCAGCGGACTCCGAAGAGTCGGTCAGTTGGGATTCTTATCTGTCAGTGAGACATGAAACCGTTTTAGTCTTACTTCGATGATTCAACTTCCCGTTTCGCTCTGATACCAACTGTAATGTTGGTATCAGTTAAGTTATGAGCTCATGTTCGCTCTGATACCAACAGTAACGCCCCGCCCTCTCTGAGACATATATAATCAGAGTCTATTTTTTTTTTAAAACATAAACACCGGAAGAGAACGGGCGGCGTCACGACGCGAGTTAAGTTCAGACTGCTCAAGTCTGAATCTTAACTGGCCACCCATGTGTACATGGACTAAACCATGAAAGATAATACACACATGGAACTAAACAATAACTTGCGGAATAAACTAGACTAACTGCGGAAATAGAATGATTAGATAGCAAGCAACAGTCTCAACTAATACTTAACATAAAACAACCATCCATAGTTGCTAACCTAATCAAACCATAGCAAAGTAATAACTTATTACATGTCCACAAACTATAATTCAAAAGACAGTAATAATGAAGTCCAGTTCAACATTCAAGCACTTAGGCTTGACTCCCCTCCCGGCCATCAACCTTCTCTCTCCCTTTCCTTGTACCTGTATTCTCCTCTGAGGATAGAATTAGGACGTTAGATCAACGCGCTCAGTAGGTTCCCGAATCAGGGCTACCACATGGTTAGTGTATAAAACATGCATATATATCATAGTACGTGATTATCAATAAAACATCTGAAAACAATGCTATGTATGTAAGTGCATATGTAATGAGCCCCACCCCATCACACATACATAGCCATCACTTGACAAGACTCTCACCGTCAAGGTAAATCACAATTCACTTTCATTTGGGATTCACAGTATTCTTTCATTGGGACTCACATGATAAGGTAATCCACAGTAATCCTCGTTACATGTGGAAAGACACTTCATCATTGAGTTGTTTCACAGTATTCTTTCATTGGGACTCTCAAGTCAAGGTAATCCATAATCATCACCCCATGCCATGCATGAGATGTCAATGTACATGTATGTCATTTGTAAATACATATCTCATCATTAAAAACCATATTTGAAACATAATATCAAATACAACATATCTCATGAAAACATAATAAAACCAAATCATAATTGTGGTTACAAGTAGGTAGGAAACTACTGAAGATTCACTTCAGTGTTCGTTCTTTCGTTAGCGTCACCCAGTCACGTCTTGCACGCCGTTCACTTCCGTTACCTTGTCCATATAACAATAAGTAAATCATACTATCCTTTATTCATTCACATCTAAGACCCAAAAACATCTTGTGGGGTTCGGCCATACCCCAGGCCGAACATCACCAACTTAGAATTTAACCTCCTTTTTCGCTTGGTCAATTCTTAAATACTTAACCCTTTAAACATGTCTTGGTAGGGTTCGGCCATACACCATGGCCGAACCGTACCACCTTAATTTAATCCTTCCTTCATGTCCTTTTAACTTTATCTAACCATATTTACATTATCAGCCGTATTTACAGCTTTGCCACTAGGCTAAGCTGTATCAAAACCATTATCATTTTATGAGGTTCAGCCCTATACATGGCCAAACCTTGTAATCGCCCTCTCCGAGACATATATAATCAGAGTCTATTTTTTTTTTTTTAAACATAAACACCGGAAGAGAGCGGGCGGCGTCACGACGCGAGTTAAGTTCAGACTGCTCAAGTCTGAACCTTAACTGGCCACCCATGTGTACATGGACTAAACCATGAAAGATAATGCACACATGGAACTAAACAATAACTTGCGGAATAAACTAGACTAACTGCGGAAATAGAATGATTAGATAGCAAGCAACAGTCTCAACTAATACTTAACATAAAACAGCCATCCATAGTTGCTAACCAAATCAAACCATAGCAAAGTAATAACTTATTACATGTCCACAAACTATAATTCAAAAGACAGCAATAATGAAGTCCAGTTCAACATTCAAGCACTTAGGCTTGGCTCCCCTCCCGGTCATCAACCTTCTCTTTCCCTTTCCTTGTACCTGCATTCTCCTCTGAGGATAGAATTAGGGCGTTAGATCAACGCACCCAGTATGTTCCCGAATCAGGGCTACCACATGGTTAGTGTATAAAACATGCATACATATCATAGTACGTGATTATCAATAAAACATCTGAAAACAATGCTATGTATGTAAGTGCATATGTAATGAGCCCCACCCCATCACACATACATAGCCATCACTTGACGGGACTCTCACCGTCAAGGTAAATCACAATACACTTTCATTTGGGACTCACAGTATTCTTTCATTGGGACTCACATGATAAGGTAATCCACAGTAATCCTCGTTACCTGTGGAAAGACACTTCATCATTGAGTTGTTTCACAGTATTCTTTCATTGGGACTCACATGATAAGGTAATCCACAGTAATCCTCGTTACCTGTGGAAAGACTCTTCATCATTGAGTTGTTTCACGGTGTTCTTTCATTGGGACTCTCAAGTCAAGGTAATCCATAATCATCACCCCATGCCATGCATGAGATGTCAATGTACATGTATGTCATTTGTAAATACATATCTCATCATTAAAAACCATATTTGAAACATAATATCAAATACAACATATCTCATGAAAACATAATAAAACCAAATCATAATTGTGGTTACAAGTAGGTAGGAAACCTACTGAAGATTCACTTCAGTGTTCGTTCTTTCTTTTGCGTCACCCGGTCACGTCTTGCACGCTGTTCACTTCTGTTACCTTGTCCATATAACAATAAGTAAATCATACTATCCTTTATTCATTCACATCTAAGACCCAAAAACATCTTGTGGGGTTCGGCCATACCCATGGCCGAACATCACCAACTTAGAATTTAACCCCCTTTTTCGCTTTGTCAATTCTTAAATACTTAACCCTTTAAACATGTCTTGGTAGGGTTCGGCCATACACCATGGCCGAACCAAACCACCTTAATTTAATCCTTCCTTCATGTCCTTTTAACTTTATCTAACCATATTTACATTATCAGCCGTATTTACAGCTTTGCCACTAGGCTGAGTTATATCAAAACCATTATCATTTTATGAGGTTCAGCCCTATACATGGCCGAACCTTGTAATTCCTTTTATCCATCACCAAATGGTTCTCCATTAGGATATTTTAAACCTTTTAAATCAACATGGAACCATTAACAATTACTACTCATAAACTTAGCCTATTTAACCCATGCAATGGTCCATGGGGTTCGGCCTATACATGGCCAAACCCAATGGTTCCCTTGGCTCAATAATCTCCATGATTACTCATGGTTTTAACATGCTATTTCAACCATGATCAATACATGGTTCAGCCATCCAAAGGCTGACCCAAATCAGTATCCATAACCCCAAGTAAATCAAATAAAAACCATAAAGCAACCCATGGGGTTCGGCCATTCACATGGCCGAACCTCATGGTTCTTTGGATACAATTCTTCTAATGATCTTACATAATTTATCATGCATCTTAGCCATAAAAACAGCAAACATATTTCTATTTAAAATCCCATAGAAACCCCATGATATTGCATGGTTTCTAACTCTCCAAATTCATAACAATCATCAATTTCTTTCATGGGATTCGGCCATTCAAGGTTGGCCGAACCCTATGTCCATGACTTGGTCCTCATAAACATGTTTTTGATCTCATTTAAACATGTAATAATCAGTATAATATTACCGGGTTTTTACCTCTCAAAACCATCCAAATCTGTCCATCACTTTGCATGATTTCCACTTTATAAAAACTCAATCCAAATGACCATAAATTTCATATGATTTCATGGGGTTCGGCCATGCTCATTGGCCGAGCCCTATGGTCTTTGGTTTGAACTTCTCAGACACTCATCTTATGTCTAAATTAATCTCCCAAAACAGTAACTCATTTGCATAATTTTAACTTACAAAATAAACCATCAAAATTCCAACATCATTTCATTGGGTTCGGCCATCCAAGATGGCCAATCCCAATGATCCATTTCATTATTTAATTCCCAAGGTTTAGACCCATGATACCTTCAGTCCTTCATGACATCCAAATTCATGTTTTTAAGCTCTTTAAAACATGCATTTTAAATCCAACAAAAACATCCAAAACAGTCCATGGTTTTGTCCTACAAAAACCATCCAATTTAACCCATTCTTTTCATGGGGTTCAGCCATCTCCAATGGCCGAACTCTATGATCAAATTCCCATCTTACTTATGAAATACCATCCAAGGTCTAATCCTTGATGGATTCGGCCATACCCATGGCCCAAGACATGTTCCATTTGTCCCATCTTTTTAAACAAAATCCATGGAAATACTTACCAAATTTTCCAAGCTTTTCCTTTTGCCTTTGCTCCTTATTTCCTATCTTTCTTTGCCTTCCTTCCTTTGCTGGTTTATGCATGATCTACTGGTGAAACACCAGCAGCTGGTTCAGCCAAGAAGATGATGTTCTTGAGAGGGGGAGAGGGAGATGATGGAACTCCAAGATTTGCAATGTGCAATCGGCCATATGATGGTTGTTTTCCTTTTGTTAAAACAACTCAAGCTATCTCATCACTCCTCATTAATCATTGATAAAAACAAGGAGGTGCTGGGTGTCATTCAAGGCACCCCTTGGTGCCAAACGTTGCATCCTCTCAACTCCCCAAGCATCACCTCCCATTTCCCATGTATTTCATTTAAAATCCATCATGAAAATCACCCCAACAAGTCCCCAACGTATGGGACTTGTTTTGGTGGTTATGACTGAGCCAACCTACTCATATTCCCTCTGAACTCACTGATTTATAGTCCCATTGATTTTCATTTTGACTCACCCAACTCACATGTCCAACTCACCTCATTAATTGGCAATCATTTAATGCATTTGAGTCAACTCATTCTTAATTCAAATTAAATAAAATCAGTTCCACTTAACCTGATTTAACTCACCATTGAACTCATTTGTGGACCCACACGGTCAGCTGTGGTCAACAAAGTTAACCCAACCCGTTGGGTCCCCCTTTATATCCTTGACCCGTTTTTGACTCCATGACCCAATTATGGGTATTTTGGTCATTTGTACTTGGTTTTCACATGTGCATCAGGCCTACCCATTTTTACTCCACTTGATTTCCAATCAAATAAGCTTAACCCCATTTAATTTAAGCTCACACAATGGTCAAATAATCCATTAAGACCCGTTGGGTCCCATTTGGGCCCTTTGACCAATTTAGCCATTTTTGACCCAATTGATGCACATTACCCATCCAATCAAATTTGACATTTATAATGTGTTCATAGGATCTTAATTTGAGAAATGGGCCCCACTTTTTCCTTATTTAACATTACAAACATTTAATTTAACAAACCAGGGGCATTTTCGTAATTATTCCAATCATTGAGAATTCTTTGACCCAATTAACCATTTTAACCCAATTTGATGTACATTACCCATCCATTATAATTTGACCCTTATAATATGTTCATAGGATCTTGGTTTGAGCAATGGGCCCCACTATTTTCTCATTTAACATCATAATTAATAAATTTACCAATCCAGGGGCATTTTCGTAAATATTCATCTTATTGAGAAATCGGGGTGTTACAATCCCCTAGTTTCACTCTTAACCAAGGAAATAGACACCTTTTGCCGTGTGCATAGATTGCAATTGCTATCCTCATGGATATGCATATCTCCCATACACGGCTTAAGCAACTCCTTAAACCTTTCCACCAATACCTTCCATGCACATGCAATCTTCCAAGTTCCTTTATGCGCATAATAATTAATTATAGACTTAATGCATTACTAATTTAATTCGGCCCCATTTAATTTTATTGAAACCAATTCCACAATCCGTTGGCTCTTAATTGGGCAATGACCCAACACTTTACCCATATAAGGTCCATATCTAATAATTCACAAATTAAATGGTTAATTTTCAAATATATTAATAACTTGAAAATCCGGGTTGTTACAGAAATACAACCAGATATTATGCATGCTTGGCCAGTATACTTTCAGTCGGCTGAAATATAACCAGATATTATGCATACTTGGCCAGTATACTTTCAGTTGGCTGAAATACAACCAGATATTCAGTCGAGTGAATCACATATTCAGTCGGCTGAAATACAACCAGATATTCAGTCGAGTGAATCACATATTCAGTCGGCTGAAATACAACTAGATATTATGCAAGTTTGGCCAGTATACTTTCAGTCGACTGAATCACAGATTCAGTCGGCTGAAATACAACTAGATATTATGCATGCATGGCTAGTATACTTTCAGTCGACTGAATCATAAGATTCAGTTGGCTGAAACACCACCAGATCACATATGTGCTTAGCCAGTATACTTTCATTCGACTGAATCATTAGATTTAGTCGACTAACTTTGGGATAGATCCTTTGTGTTCTTGGTCAGTATACTTTCAGTCGACTGAATCATAAGATTCAGTTGACTGACTTTGTGTCAGATCCTTTTGTTTGCATTCATTGTAAGGCCCTTCTCCTTGAAATCCATCCTTAATCATATTTAAACATGGATTCCATCTTCAATACATAACTTAATAAATTTATCCCACCCACTAGCAAAGGTTAGGGCTTTTCATAATCCATTCTATCATAGTATCATCATAGCATGGGTTCGGATTAATCTTATGCTCGTTTTGTTTCAACCCATAACCATTCTTTTGATGGATTTCCAACTCCATGACGTTATTACAATTTTTGGCCATTCATTCCAATCAATCATTGTAATAGCCCAAATTTCTAAATCAATATATATATGGCATTTATTATTTCAATAATGGAAAAAAATAGGAATTTTGATGTTATGGATGTTAAATGGATCAAAATTTGGACAAAGGCCCAAGTATGGTCCAATGGACCATGGATTGGATGGGATCCATCTAAAGGGTCAATAATGGTCAAAGTGGACCCGATAACCATGTGGGACCCAACGGATCAAAATTGATTCAAACTCCAAGGTAAATGGTAAGAAAATAAATATAATTGGGCCATGGGTCCAATGATGACCCAATAAGGGGAATGGATTGAATTGATCACCTAAGTTAATGAGGAAATAATCAAGATGGTATAATCAAGTGGGGCCCACCTCCACCTCATTAAGTGAGGTGGCGGGTTCAGTAAGATTTGGTGGGGCCGACCACCATGGTTGACTTGGTCAACCATGGGTGGATTCATAAGGAAGAATTAAGGAATTTAATGGAATTAAAAATTAAAAAGGGATTAACTAACATAAGTGAAGAAGTAATTTAATTAAGTAGATGGGTCAACTTAGAGTCAAGTGAGAAAGTCAAAGGGGACAATGGCCCTAAGATTGGGGGCATGCAAGGCCATACCCCCTCCATGCTTGGTTGGTGGGATCATCATGGAGGAGTGTAAACCAAGCAAGCCAAGGCTAGATGGAAAGAGGGGTTTTCCATCTCATTCCTCTCATCTCACTCTTTCCATCTCTTCCAAAACAGTCCTCCCCTCTATTCCAAAGAAAACAGCAAAGAGAAAAGAAGAGAAAGAGACTTAGAAGGGAAGAAGAGAACCCAAGCTTGGCCGACCATACTCCTAAGACCCAAGACTTGAGATATTTTTCCATTCTCTCCTCCTTTTTCCCTCTCAAACATACTACACCTGGGCCGAACCAAACCTTGGCGATCTCATCTTGATCAAGCTCACCATTGGCCGAGTATCAAGGAGAAAGAAGAAGAAAGAGAAAGGCTAAGGAAACAAGATGAGCAAGAGACAACCGGGAGAGCCACGGATTTGTAAGTATCTCAAAACAATATGTTATTTTTTTAAGGGAAATCACGAAGGAAGGATGTACGAAATATGCAATGGAAAGGACTGACAAAACAGTCAGTCGACTGAATCATGGATTCAATCGACTGAACTGATAATGGACCAATCAGAAATGATTCAGCCGACTAAATAAGGGATTCAGTCGACTGAACTAATGTTGACTGATAATAGTAGAGGTTCTGGGTGTTTCAGCCGACTGAATAAAGGATTCAGTCGACTGAACTAAGGATGACATGAAAACAGAAGGAGTTTCTGGAGGTTTCAGCCGACTAAATCTGAGGATTTAGTCGACTGAACACAAACGTCTCGGATAAGGAAAGGGTTCTGGAAGTTTCAGCCGACTGAATATATGATTCAGTCGACTGAAGGAATGCGTATAAAACACGTAAATGGATGGTTGATGGTTTAGCCGACTGAATCTATGATTCAGTCGATTGAAAATAAACTGGCAGAACAAACAGATAACCTGATACAAAGTTAGCCGACTGAATCTGTGATTCAGTCGACCGAAAGGGGTACGAACCATGTTTCAGCCGACTGAATGGATACTTCAGTCGACTAAAACTGAACTGGCAGAACAAATAGACAATCTGATTCAAAGTCAGCCGACTGAATCTGTGATTCAGTCGACTGAACTCCTGATTCAGTCGACTGAACTCCTATTTCAGTCGACTGAATTGAAATGTATAGTTTGGTGTATTTTAAGGGTTATGTTTAAATTAAAGGGACGGATTTTAATGATCCTACGACATGATTGGTAAGTCATTAATGGACCTAAGTGTATGAATCAGTTATGGATTGAATTATGTATGTATTTTAATCAATGGGAAAAGAGGCTAAGTTGAGGGCTGATTTATGATAATCTTATACCATGGTTAAATGGCATTAATGAACATAGGTTTATGATCAGTTAGGGACTTAATCGTGGATAAGATATAGACTAACTTGGAAAATGTATAATAAGGTATTGGCACATTGTAACGGTACGCGAACGGCGACCTGAATTATCGGACGAAAACGGAAAAAGGACGTTATCAATATTCGGTAGGATTCCTACCTTTTTGTAAGCTGTGGATTATATGTATATGATGGTTTTCCGTATTTCATTTTCGGTAATCATATGGTTTATTTTATGGATAATGTTTTAATGCTATGGATGGTATTTTAAATGCTATGGTTTATATTCCTATCCTATGGATCTTATATTATGAATATGAATTATATTCCTATCCTATATTATGGATATGAATTATACATACATATATATATATATATATATATATATATATATATATATATATTACCTAGCATAATGCACTTAGATCTCATGCATGGCATGGGCGGGAAAATAAAGGAACCGGAGTCCATGCTCCGTCGGGGTGACCGAGAACAGACATGGGGATAGCTTGTTATGCTATAACCGGAGTCCATTCTCCATCGGGGCGACCGAGAACAGACATGGGGATAGTTTGATATGGTATGACCGGAGTCCATGCTCCGTCGGGGCGACCGAGAAGCAAACATGGGGACACCTTGACGGGGTTTTGCCGTCAAGGGGGATATGGCATTTTTATGATGATATGGATGATGAGTGGGACACATGGCACAAGCACCCATGGCATGGCATTCATCATATGTTTTATTATATTGTCATCAGTATATTTGTTATTACTAATCCATGTGCTAGCCCTATTCGGTGTCCTACTGGGCGCGTTGTCTAACACCCTACTTCTACCCTAGCTGATGATGCAGGAGACGGAGGAAACGGTGGACGTGACGGGAGTCAGGCTTAGAGGCTTGGGAAAGCGACTATTTTGTTTATTAAAGTCTTATTTTGGAAAAGTTGTAATTTAAGTATTTAGCATGTTGAATTGTAATAATTTTGGGATTGCCATACTGCGGTTGGAATGTCACACTTGGACATCATCATTTTGAGACATAATTATGAACATTGGGGTATCTTAGTAGTTTAATGATGTATCTTCCCTTCTATCTAAGACTGGTAGGATAGTATCTATTATAATGTTTCCGCATGTAATTACATTCCACGAGCTTACTTCCCACGTGTGAACCGTATTCGTGGACTTCGTTCCGAGCACGCGTGGGGTTGGCCAGTTAAGGGCCGGGCTTTAGAAGCTCGGACTTAACTCGCGTTGTGACGTCCGCGCCCGTTGTCACTTGTATTTTGATTTCAAAAAAAAAAAAATAGACTCTGAAATTATAGTGAAAATGGGCAGGCGTTACAGGTGGTATCAGAGCGAAATCGGAAGGATGAATCTCTTGAAGTATGATTAAGACAGTTTCACGTCTCACTGACAGATAAGAACCCCAACTGATCGACTCTTCGGAGTCCGCTGTACGGGGGCCGAATTAATCTACTTCGATTGACTCAGACTGAAATATTCAATTTGAGCGCCACATTTGACGTAAGAAAATGATAGTAAGGGAAGTACAATCATTATAATCTTGATGGATTAATCGAACATAGGAAAATTTCCCCGATTTCACCAAAATGGACAAACATAGCTATTTGGGAAGTTTTCCCCAAACCAAGTATGCATATTTGGCAACTTCCCCAACAAAGCTACATTTTACTATACATGAAAACCCCCGAAAACCAAGTATAGTTATCTGATAACTTTCCCCCCCAAATTGAAGAAAATGTGTGATCCGTAGGAATAATTCTTTCCCCAAAATATGAACACACCAACATTATGAAGGAACTAAGTCGATAAATGTTTTCAATGACTTAGGAAATGCCACCAAGAAGAAGAACTCACAGAAACCCATGGGTAGAAGAGGAGGTACTACCACCTCATCAAGAGGAAGTACACCCACCGCATCAAGAGGAGATGCCACCACCTCATCCAGCCGAGGTACAGAATAGTATAAATATACAAGGTGTACCTCCAGAGCTAAGAGAAGTAGTTCAAGCGGCAGTCGCTTCTGCTATTCAACAACACTCAAACAGAAATGCGACCGCCAGCGACCCCAGTGAACGGAAGATGGTCAAGGATTTTCAACAACAGCACCCTCCCTACTTCAGGGGAATGGAAGGGGCTGTCGGAGCGGAACGTTGGTTAAAAAGGATCACTCAGATCTTTAATCTGCTCCAAATTTCCAATCTTGCTGATAAAATCTTGCTGGCCACTTCCCAACTGATCGAGGATGCCAGTAGTTGGTGGGAAATTGTGGAAAAGCAACAAGCACTGGTGCCAGAAGGGGAAAGGACCATCATGACATGGGAATGGTTCTCAGCCACCTTCTTAGAACAATATTTTCCGGAGGAGGAACGAGAAAGCCAGACTCAAGCCTTCATCTCATTGATACAAGGCAACATGACGGTGGCAGAATACCACAGAGAATTTCTTAAGCTGTCCGTCTATGCATTCTACATGGTAGATACTGAGCACCGAAGGGCCCGTAAGTTTGAACGGGGCCTTCGACCAAACATCAGAGCTAGGGTAACAATATTCAAGGAACCTACACTGGCAGGGGTGGTCAGCAGGGCCACCATAGCAGAGCGGGAGTTGAACGAAATAGTGCGGTTTGACAACTGCCGAGGGCAAAGTGGGCGGGGTGCATTCCAGCCCAACAAGAAGTTCCGCCCGAACTCTAGCAGACCCTCACTATCCACAGGATCTACAGAGGGTTTTCGCCCCAATCAGCCCTCCCCATCAACATCAGTCACACAGGTTCCTCGGGGTGGAAACACATGTTATCAGTGTGGCCAACAGGGCTACTTCAAGAGAGAGTGTCCCCAGATCAGCCGACCCTCTAACTCCAGGGGTGCCTTCCGCCCTCCAACTAGATCAACTCAGTCGCGGGGGGGGGGGGGGCAGAACATACAACCAGGCAGGACAGGCGCCAACCCCTACCGGATCTGGACGACTTTTCACCATACCGACTCCAGTAGCGGTGGATCGCTCGGTGATGCAAGGTATGGCCGTAATTGGTAGTTCCTATGCTGTTACATTGTTTGACACTGGAGCTTCACATTCATTTATATCTGCTGCATTCATATCTGCTACGGGCACATTAGTACAAAACCTGTCCACATCACTCACCATTGTATCCCCCGTCGGAGACACATCGTTAGGACTCATATGTACGGCATTGAACACTGAACTTGCGGGATTCAGATTCGAGTTCAACTACTTAGTAATCGATATGGCCGAATACGATGTTATATTTGGCATGGACTGGTTGACTGCATATCAGGCCCATATTGATTGCCACCTTCGTAGGGTGATATTTTGGTCACCCGAGGGAAAGCGATACGTTGTACACGCTAACAGACAGGGCATCCCTAGAAGGCTAGAGGAAGAATTGAACCATCTTGCCTTGAACAACCTTAGATTAGATAAGGCACCAATAACTCAGCTTCCAGTGGTAGTAGCAGATTATGCCGAGGTATTTCCAACAGAGCTCCCTGGGTTACCGCCCAAGAGGGAGATAAACTTTGAGATCAAGTTATACCCCAGCGTCGCTCCAGTATCATTGCCCCATTATAGGATGGCACCAGCTGAGATGACCGAGTTGAAGAAGCAGATGATGAACTGCTCAGACTGGGTTCCATTCGGAACAACACATCCGCATGGGGAGCCTCAGTGTTATTTGTGAAAAAGAAAGACGGTACCCTTCGAATGTGTGTGGACTATAGGAAGTTGAATCAGCTGACTGTCAGGAATAAATATCCCCTACCCCGGATTGACGATCTGTTTGATCAACTTAGGGGTTCCTCTCACTTCTCCAAGATTGATCTAATGTCCGGATACCATCAAATTCGGGTTAGAGAGGAGGACATAGAGAAGACAGCTTTCAGGACACGGTATGGCTTATATGAATATGTGGTCATGCCGTTTGGACTTACAAACGCATCAGCTGTATTCATGGACCTAATGAATAGGATATTCCGTCCTTACTTGGATCGGTTTGTAATTGTATTCATTGATGATATTCTGATCTACTCCAAAGTCAGAAGGAACATGCCGAACATCTGTGGATAGTATTAGACACCTTGAGGAAGAACCAATTGTATGCCAAAGCCAGCAAGTATGAATTTTGGCTATCTGAAGTCAACTTCTTGGGGCACATCATATCAGAGGAAGGTATAGCTGTGGACCCGGCTAAAGTAGCGGCAGTAAAGGAGTGGAAAGCGCTGACGAATGTGACCGAGATCCGCAGTTTTCTGGGATTGGCCGGTTACTACCGGAAATTTATCATGGACTTTTCCAAGATTGCAGCTCCACTTACCCGACTCACTCAGAAAGGAGTCAAATTTCAGTGGTCAGATCTATGCAACCAGAGATTTGAGGAACTAAAGGAGAGGCTTACGGCTGCTCCTATTCTGATCTTGCCGGAAAGAGGCAGAAATTATGAAGTGCACTGTGATGCCTCCGGTGAGGGACTGGGGTGTACACTCAGTCAAGGTAATCGTGCAGTGGCGTACAGATCAAGACAGTTGAAAATTCATGAACGCCATTACCCCACACATGATCTAGAGCTAGCAGCGGTGGTCTTCGCTCTCAAAAGTTGGAGACACTACCTCTATGGTGAAAAGTTTGAGGTATTCTCGGATCACAAGAGTCTGAAGTATTTATTTGATCAGAAGGAACTCAACATGCGACAGCGCAGATGGATGGAATATCTGGCGGATTATGAGTTCGTACTTCGGTATCATCCTGGCAAGGCGAACAAAGTGGCGGATGCCCTTAGCCGCTTGTCACATGCGACAGTAGCCAGCATGATCAGGACGGAATGGGAGGTACTGAATACCATCAGAGAATTTAAACTCTACATCAATAATCATGGGACCATATATAATTTGATCATACGATCCAACATGGTCTCCGAGATTGAACGGGAGCAACGGACAGATCTAGAGGTGGAGGAGATTTGGGCTAAGATGTCTACCGGCGAGGTTATACATGAGTGGGAGTTACGACCAGGACAGGGTCTTGTGTTCCGAGGCAGGACATACGTGCCTAAGAATTGCAAAAGAGAGTTGCTGATTGAAGCACACCAGACCAAACTCTCTATCCACCCGGGCAGCACCAAGATGTATCATGATCTTAAGAGGCACTATTGGTGGCATGGACTTAAGAAAGATGTGGCAGAGTTTGTTGCACGTTGCTTAACTTGTCAGCAGGTTAAGGCAGAACATCGGAAACCACCAGGCTTACTCGCACCCTTACCAGTGCCAGAATGGAAATGGGAGCACATATCCATGGACTTTGTAACAGGGTTGCCAAGGTCATCAAAGGGCAATGATGCGATATGGGTCATAGTTGACCAGTTGACCAAGTCCGCACACTTCCTTCCCATCAAAATGACAGATTCATCAGAAACTTTGGGTCGACGGTACATCCGAGAGATCATCAGGTTACATGGTATTCCTCTGTCTATCGTGTCCGACAGGGATGGCCGATTCACCGGCAGAGTATGGCAGGGCATGCAGTCGGCTATGGGAACCGAAGTATTGACTAGCACTGCATTGCATCCACAGACTGATGGACAATCGGAGAGGACGATATAGACACTAGAGGATATGCTGAGAGCATGCATGCTAGACTTCAAGGGCGAATGGGAGGATCATTTGCCACTGGTGGAGTTCTCTTACAATAACAGTTACCAAGCAAGCCTTCAGATGGCTCCATTTGAGGCCTTGTATGGTAGGCCGTGTAGATCACCAGTGTGTTGGACAGAGGCCGGTGAGCCTGCATTAATTGGACCGAATTTGGTTGCAGAGACTACAACATAGATTAAGTTGATACGGCAACATCTACTCACTGCACAGAACCGCCAGAAGAGTTATGCCGACAGAAGGAGAAGGTTCCTTGAGTTTGAGGTGGGAGACTTAGTGTTCTTAAAGGTCTCACCACGGAAAGGGCACATGAGGTTTGGGAAGAAGGGGAAACTGTCGCCTAGATTTGTGGGGTCGTTTCCAATCCTGAAGAGGGTGGGAGGAGTAGCTTATTAGTTGGCGCTCCCTCCACAATTATCACCTCTACATGATGTATTCCATGTATCCATATTAAGAAAGTACAATCCCGATCCTTCTCATGTGTTGAATGTTCAAGACATCGATGTACAAAGCGATGTGACATATGTGGAGAAGCCGGTTAGAGTGATCGGGAGCGAACAAAGGGTGCTGCGGAACCGTGCATTCAGTTCGTCAAAGTGGTATGGGAACGACATGGCAATGAAGAGACCACTTGGGAACTTGAGTCGGAGATGAAAGCCGCTTATCCGGAGCTCTTTACATAAGTTGTTTAGAACCCCTACTTCGCTCCAATTTTCGAGACGAAAATTTCAAAAGAGGATTCTAATGTAATAGCCCGAATTTTTAAATCAATATATATATGGCATTTATTTTTTCAATAATGGAAAAAAATAGGAATTTTGATGTTATGGATGTTAAATGGATCAAAATTTGGACAAAGGCCCAAGTATGGTCCAATGGACCATGGATTGGATGGGATCCATCTAAAGGGTCAATAATGGTCAAAGTGGGCCCGATAACCATGTGGGACCCAACGGATCAAAATTGATTCAAACTCCAAGGTAAATGGTAAGAAAATAAATATAATTGGGCCATGGGTCCAATGATGACCCAATAAGGGGAATGGATTGAATTGATCACCTAAGTTAATGAGGAAATAATCAAGATGGTATAATCAAGTGGGGCCCACCTCCACCTCATTAAGTGAGGTGGCGGGTTCAGTAAGATTTGGTGGGGCCGACCACCATGGTTGACTTGGTCAACCATGGGTGGATTCATAAGGAAGAATTAAGGAATTTAATGGAATTAAAAATTAAAAAGGGATTAACTAACATAAGTGAAGAAGTAATTTAATTAAGTAGATGGGTCAACTTAGAGTCAAGTGAGAAAGTCAAAGGGGACAATGGCCCTAAGATTGGGGGCATGCAAGGCCATACCCCCTCCATGCTTGGTTGGTGGGATCATCATGGAGGAGTGTAAACCAAGCAAGCCAAGGCTAGATGGAAAGAGGGGTTTTCCATCTCATTCCTCTCATCTCACTCTTTCCATCTCTTCCAAAACAGTCCTCCCCTCTATTCCAAAGAAAACAGCAAAGAGAAAAGAAGAGAAAGAGACTTAGAAGGGAAGAAGAGAACCCAAGCTTGGCCGACCATACTCCTAAGACCCAAGACTTGAGATATTTTCCATTCTCTCCTCCTTTTTCCCTCTCAAACATACTACACCTGGGCCGAACCAAACCTTGGCGATCTCATCTTGATCAAGCTCACCATTGGCAGAAAGAAGAAAAAAGAGAAAGGCTAAGGAAACAAGATGAGCAAGAGACAACCGGGAGAGCCACGGATTTGTAAGTATCTCAAAACAAGATGTTATTTTTTTAAGGGAAATCACGAAGGAAGGATGTACGAAATATGCAATGGAAAGGACTGACAAAACAGTCAGTCGACTGAATCATGGATTCAGTCAACTGAACTGATAATGGACGAATTAGAAACGAGTTTCTGGGAGTTTCAGCTGACTGAATAAGGGATTCAGTCGACTGAACTAATGTTGACTGATAATAGCAGAGGTTCTGGGTGTTTTAACCGACTGAATAAGGGATTCAGTCGACTGAACTAAGGATGACATGAAAACAGAAGGAGTTTCTAGAGGTTTCAGCCGACTGAATCTGAGGATTTAGTCTACTGAACACAAACGTCTCGGATAAGGAAAGGGTTCTGGAAGTTTCAGCCGACTGAATATATGATTCAGTCGACTGAAGGAATGCGTATTAAACACGTAAATGGATGGTTGATGGTTCAGCCGACTGAATCTATGATTCAGTCGATTGAAAATAAATTGGCAGAACAAACAGATAACTTGATACAAAGTCAGCCAGATTCAGTCGAACGAAAGGGGTACGTGTAACGCCCGCCCCTTTTCACCGTAAAATCAGAGTACATTTTTTTTTTTTAAATAAAGGTGACAAAGGGCGCGGACGTCACGACGCGAGTTAAGTTCTGAGCTTCTAAAGCCCGGCCCTTAACTGGCCAACCCTACGCGTGCGTGGAACATAAGTCCACGAGTACGGTTCACGCGTAGCAAGTAAGCTCACGGAACATAAAAATAAGTGCGGATGATCATAGAACTATCCTACCAGTTCTTCAGATAGCAGAGAAGAAATACCCAATTAATTACGAAAATGCCATTATACTGTATTATCCAAAATAATACCTAAACATAGCAAACTACCTAAATTATTACATTTCCGACAAGCTAACTATACAAATACATCTTTTCCAAAATGAAGTAAAACAAAATAATTAATCCGCCTCCCCAAGCTCCTAAGCTTGGCTTCCGTCTCGCCCTTCCGGTCCGCCATCTCCTGCATCGTCAGCTAGGGTAGAAGTAGGGCGTTAGAACAACGCGCCCAGTAGGATTCCGAGTAGGGCTAGCACATGGGTTAGTAATAACCACATACAGATAATAACACAGTGAAAACTATAAACCACCATATACTGAAATATAAGTAAATGATATGCCATGGGTGTCAATGTTATGAATCCCACCCATCATTCCTGCCATATACTGTCATATCCCTCTTGACGGAAAAACCTCGTCAAGATATGTCCAACCTCAAAATATCCCCCTTGACGGTAAAGCCTCGTCAAGGTGTCCCCATGCCTGTTCTCGGTCGCCCCGACGGAGCATGGACTCCGGTTTGTTTATTTTTTTCCGCCCATGCCATGCATGAGATGTAATGCATTATGCTATGTACTATTTATAACTCATAACCTTAAGATATCATACATAGCCTTAATTTATAATGCATAACCTTAATCATAGTTCATAGCCATTAAATAAAATCCATCTTAAACATAGCATCCATAATTGTAAAAACCCATCATAAGATAAATACTAATCAATAAAATATGACAAAAATACCATCACACATCCATGGCTTACAAATAGGTAGGAATCCTACCGAATACCGACTCGCGTCCTTTTTCGGCTTTGTCCGATAATCCGGCTACCGACACGCGTACCGCTCGCGATATCCAATACCTTATTACATACACATAATTAGTCCATATTTTAACCATTTCTAAGCCCATACATCATATCTTAGTGGGTTGCTTCATTTTGATCAATATTTACGGTCTTGCCACTACCTCCCCTATAGTTAAACATTAACTTAATTATATACATTTCTTTGTCTAAAAATTCATTCATGGATTCAGGTCCATTAATGACCCATCACCCATATCTCAAGATCATTAAATCAGCCACTTAATTGAACCTAAACTCCATTAATTTAATCATATACAAACACATTAACCTTAGGCCAAACAAGTCTACATACATCACTTAGTTCCATCACACATTTGACTTATCATTTTTTTATCATCATAAACTACATTTTTGGAATCCATGAATGTCCCCTTTAATCATGCCATATTCCTCATTTACTAATCCATATACATACACCTTCATCTTAGTCCTTAATTGGTTCACACAAAATGGGTCCATTGGTGTCTCCTTAACCATAATATAACAACACTAGAATTTAGCCATTTAAATATTCTAATCTTCATTCATTTCCCACATACATAACACCAAAATTAATCATAAGTTTACCCACAAATAGGTCATGAAATCCATTTACAAATCACTACATTCAATCATTAACTCCTTAAAAAAATCATAAACCCTCTTTCCCATGATTTTTCTTATAAAACCCCTTCAACTTAATCACATTTAATCAAGAAATTTAAAACCCTAAACCATCCTCCATGGTTTTCCATTCTTCATAAACCCTAATAAATCATTAAAATGCCCAAATTACTTTGCATATCCTCCATTCCTTAAAACCCTAAAAAAAAATCATACATTAATTATATAACCCTTAATCCATTTTTTTTTTTCCTAACCCTAACCTATCCATTAGAGTTTCCTCCACTTTCCATCCTTCCATTTTGATGGATTTAAAATCCATGGCACAAAATTATTTAGCCACCATTAAATTTAACCAAAAAGAATTCCAATTCTTAAACCCTAAAAAAAATCCAAACTCTTGTTTAAGAAATACTCACAATCCGTCGTCTCCTCCGACTTCCGCCGCTCCCGTCGGCTTCCTTAGCCTCCTTTCTCCTTCCTTTTAATCTTTGGTAGGTCAAGATGCTTGATCAATGGTGGAAACCTCCAAGCTTAGAATTGGCCAAGGTAGGGTTTACTTGAGAGAGGGAAAGGAGGAGATGATGAGAAGAAGATGGTAAGTCTTGACCTTAGAATGGTGGAGCATGCTTGCACCTCTTCTCTTCTTTCTTCTCTTCTCCTCTTCCTTTCTTAATTTTTTTCTTCTCTTCTTGGAGTGTGGGACGGTGGTGGAGAGCAAAATGGGAAAAAAAAATGAAATGAGAGAAAATAGCATCGATGGAAGAAGATGGTTAAAAGAGATAAAGTTTATCTCAATTGGGTGGAGTAATCAATTCCTCCCACCAACCCCACATAGATATTTTCCATGCTTTTTTGACCCCAACAACACTTGCCAACGTTTTTTTTTTTTTTTTTTTATGCCTTAAGATAAGATGGCATTTGGTTTTCCACTTTTTGACCATTTGACCCTCATTTGATTATTTTAATCATTTAATAAATTAACTAATTACCTTAGGTTAATTAGTTCCCACCTAATTTAATTCCATTTCTTAACTTCCTTCTATGAATCCACCCATGGTTGACCAAGTCAACCATCGTGGCCGGCCCCATCATTAAAATAATTAATATTCACATTTATATTAATTCCCAAATTCCGAGACCTTACAGTACGAACCATGTTTCTGCCGACTGAATGGATATTTCAATCGACTGAAACTGAACTGGCAGAACAAACAGACAATCTTATTCAAAGTCAGCCGACTGAATCTGTGATTCAGTCGACTGAACTCCTGATTCAGTCGACTGAACTCCTATTTCAGTCGACTGAATTGAAATGTACAGTTTGGTGTATTTTCAGGGGTTATGTTTAAATTAAAGGGACGGATTTTAATGATCCTACGACATTATTGGTAAGTCATTAATGGACCTAAGTGTATGGATCAGTTATGGATTGAATTATGTATGTATTTTAATCAATGGGAAAAGAGGCTAAGTTGAGGGCTGATTTATGATAATCTTATAACATGGTTAAAGGGCATTAATGAACATAGGTTTATGATCAGTTAGGGATTTAATCGTGGATAAGACATAGACTAACTTGGAAAATGTATAATAAGGTATTGGCACATCGCAACGGTACGCGAATGGCGACCGGAATTATCGGACGAAAACGGAAAAAGGACGTTATCAATATTCGGTAGGATTCCTACCTTTTTGTAAGCTGTGGATTATATGTATATGATGGTTTTCCGTATTTCATTTTCGGTAATCATATGGTTTATTTTATGGATAATGTTTTAATGCTATGGATGGTATTTTAAATGCTATGGTTTATATTCCTATCCTATGGATCTTATATTATGAATATGAATTATATTCCTATCCTATATTATTGATATGAATTATACATATATATATATATATTACCTAGCATAATGCACTTACATCTCATGCATGGCATGGGCGGGAAAATAAAGGAACCGGAGTCCATGCTCCGTTGGGGCGACCGAGAACAGACATGGGGATAGCTTGTTATGCTATAACCGGAGTCCATGCTCCGTCGGGGCGACCGAGAACAGACATGGGGATAGCTTGTTATGCTATAACCGGAGTCCATGCTCCGTCGGGGCGACCGAGAACAGACATGGGGATAGTTTGATATGGTATGACCGGAGTCCATGCTCCGTCGGGGCGACCGAGAAGTAAACATGGGGACACCTTGACGGGGTTTTGCCGTCAAGGGGGATATGGCATTTTTATGATGATATGGATGATGGGTGGGACACATGGCACAAGTACCCATGGCATGGCATTCATCATATGTTTTATTATATTGTCATCAGTATATTTGTTATTACTAATCCATGTGCTAGCCCTATTCGGAGTCCTACTGGGCGCGTTATCTAACGCCCTACTTCTACCCTAGCTGATGATGCAGGAGACGGAGGAAACGGTGGACGTGACGGGAGTCAGGCTTGGAGGCTTGGGAAAGTGACTATTTTGTTTATTAAAGTCTTATTTTGGAAAAGTTGTAATTTAAGTAGTTTAGCCTGTTGAATTGTAATAATTTTGGGATTGTCATACTGCGGTTGGAATGTCACACTTGGACATCATCATTTTGAGACATAATTATGAACATTGGGGTATCTTAGTAGTTTAATGATGTATCTTCCCTTCTATCTAAAACTGGTAGGATAGTATCTATTATAATGTTTCCGCATGTAATTACATTCCACGAGCTTACTTCCCACGCGTGAACCATATTCGTGGACTTCGTTCCGCGCATTCGTGGGGTTGGCCAGTTAAGGGCGGGGCTTTAGAAGCTCGGACTTAACTCGCGTTGTGACGCCTGCGCCCATTGTCACTTGTATTTTGATTTCAAAAAAAAAAAAATAGACTCTGAAATTATAGTGAAAATGGGCGGGCGTTACAATCATGGAACCCATGGGTTCGGCCACACCATGGCCAAACCTATGGTTTCCTTAGATTTATTCCCATATCATTGAATCTTAGACATACCTTCCTTCAATCTCCTTATTTTCTTTTGATCTTTCTCTTCTTCCTTAATTCTTCTTCTCCTGTCTTTGTTCTTCAAGGTCTCTAAGTGTATGGAGGTAGAGGTGGGAGAGAGAGAGCAGAGGAGAGGAGATGAGAGAAAACTCTTGCTCAAAGGAGGAGGAGTCGGCCAAGGAGTTTGAGGTGCCCTTTGGTTTGTGTTTTTGTATTAAAACTAATTCTCTTCCCTCCCTCTCATTATGGCTTGGTCTAACCAATGAGACCCTTGGTTTAAACAATGAGTCCCTTGGCTTCCCAAGGGTGGCTTTATGGCTCTTGAGATGAAGATCCTTGGGTTCCCAAGTATCTAAGTACAATGTACTTAGACAAGACATCCATCCTTTAATCTCTACCCTTTATCTTCCCTTAGATGAGATGGATGAGATCCTAGCCTCCCATTTATCCCTTCTTCTTCTCAACTTAAGAAAGACCCTTAATTCAAGACTTAAACTCCAAAAGTGGTTGACCAAGTCAACCCATGTCATGGTCGACCATACATGACATGGCACTTTAGGTCCCACTTTGGCCATGTCACTTTGATGACGTGGCATCCTTGATTAGTTGGCTTCCATGTGATGATATGTATGCCACAAGGCAATGCCACATCACTCACATGCCACCTCACTTGATGAGGTGGACTTTAATGCATTAATTGTCACTAATTTATACAACTCAACTAACTTAACTAATTTACCCAATTATTTAAAATTGAAGGTCACCCATGACCCATGGGGTCATAATTGGGTAATTGACCCATTTCCTTGCCCATCTAATGTCCATTTCAACCTTTTAATTTCAAATTCAATTAAATTGCAATCCAAATGAGCCCAATAAATTTATCAGCTAAGGAAAATCCTGGGTGTTACACAAACGGAAGTGAATTTGGTTTAGAAATGAGTTTTAAAATGAGTTTTGAAATTTAGTGGGAACTATCATTTTTCATGTGTTTTGATGATTTCGCCTTTACAATCAGAGGTTTTTTATAGTTGTTTTCTGTCCAATTTATTTATGTTGATGTTCACATTTTACATTTATAAATCTCGGAAGCGCATAAATCATTTAATAGTATAGCGATTGAGTGTGAGATCGAACCCACAAGAAATCCACAAAATATATACTTAAAATTAAATTGGTACCTCTAAAAAAAATTATGATTATAAGAAATAGAATTAAATCTAAATGTGAAAAAAAATTATGATACATGAAATTATAATTTTATTTAGAAGAACTTAGATCTAGAAAAAAAAATATCATCATTTATCTAACTTGTGAATTTGGCAAAATAGGATGTCCAAATAGTGTCGAGAATCAAATCTATCTCATTTTTATTAGAATGGTGAAACAAAGAATAATAGTCCTTATCTTAATTTAAAATCACATGATTCAACTTTAAAATGTTACATCTCCAACCTTAGTTAATTGAATCTTGAGAGAGAGAGTGAGAGTTTTTTTATACAAAGAATTAAAGAATGAATAAATGAACATACAAGAATCGAAATAAAGTAATGAACATAAATTGAACATTTAATATACAACAAACAAACAAAGTAACTAACATGACAAAATACTGGAAATAAATTGACAAATAAATTAAAAGACAGGATAAAACAATGCATAATGTAAAGGGTGGTTATTGGAATAGATTATTCATTGCCCAAAATGTGTAAATAATTGTAAGATCTAAATTTGAAATTCACGTAAAAATCCAAACTTGAATTCATGCTCATCATCAAAGTTAAAAATTTATAAGCTTAATTTTAAATAGCTGAACTCTAGTAACTTAGATTCAACACTTACAACCTAAGTTCTAACTATTTTATGACCAATTAGATAAACAAAGAATACTGTTAGTGCCCCGACTTGCCTACTCCCTAAGTTTATCAATTCCATGACTCGGGAAGAAGCACTTGCTAGAAGCTTGAAGACTTAAGGTAATCAAGATTTAAGATTGTTAGTGCCCCGGCTTGACCGAGTCTCTGTTTGTCAATTACATAGAAGCTTGAAGACTTAAGATGACCGAGGCAGAAGATAATGCTCCACCAAGCTCAAAGTTTATCGTATGGCAATCACAAGAATATGTATATGGCCATAGATGACCCTAGGTGGAACGCACACCTAAGAGAGGACTTCTAGGCTTAGTTGCATATGTTGGTAATAAACATAATCTTGCCTAGAGAAGAAGCTGAAGTGAACTTAGAAACATGAATTAAGTACACTATCAGCAAGATCAGTCTATCTCACCGACATCTCGGTGTAGTTAGGATAGACCAATCGTGGTCAAAGACTGGTAGGCCAGATTGACATTGGTTCTGTAACTTCGACTTGTCATTCTGGATATGTCTCTCACGGGTAACAGGTTTCCAAAATGGAAACTACTGTCAAGCATGCTTTGCACCAGAATGAGCCTCTCGTATGAACCGACCCATCGGTACCATAAGTGTCGACATGTCGACGACAACGACATGTCGGCCGGAAAGTAATTATGCCGTTGAGGGTGCATTTAATGTGCAACAGTCAGGTAGTTGAACAGTAATAAATATGAACACCGACCCACCAACCTGTCGGTCATGGATAATCCATATTACCGTTAAGGCTCCTCTATAAATATAAGTGTTGTGTGATCATTTTACCATCTTCCTTGAACTGAAAAGAGTTATACACTCTTGGGAACGATCAACACTCTTGTGGGAAAGATCATAAACAACCAATCTATTGATTGTATTTGCAAGTGAGAAAGAGAAGATGAGAGAAAGATCATAAACAATCAATCTTTGGATTGAGTTTACAAGTGTAAAGCCATAAACTAGGAAAACTTTGGTTAAGCCAAGTTTCCTCGTCACCCAGAGATTGTGATTGCTACACGATGACTGAAAGAAGGAGCGTCAACACAACTTGGGTGGGATCTTGAAGAAGCATCAGCGAAAGAGAACTTTAAGGCAAGTGCTTCTTGGTTTTAATTTTCTTTTTAAAACCTGTAACCCGAAAGTGGATTAAGGAGAGTTACTCTGGAACCATTATAAAAAATTTTAGAGTGTCATCTCTGGCACAAAGGTGGGTAGAATTCTTGGCCAATTGATTGAGGTGAAATTCCTACTTTAATTGTAAGGGTGAAAGTCCCCACATATTGAATTTGGGGATAGCTCAAGGTTGTGCGAGTCCTAACTGTGGATGTAGGTTGGCGAACCGAACCACTATATATCTTGTGTCCTTTTGTTTGTGGTGTTGGAGCCAATTTCTTGTGTTGATTGTATATCGCACTTGTTGAACACACACTCACTTGATTGTCATATCTGTTGCACTTAATTATTCAATCAATCAAATTTCAAAAAGGACCAACGAAATTGGATTGACCTATTTACCCCCCTCTAGGGTCAATTGTATTGTTCTAGCACTTGTGTTAAAGGGACTTTCAATTGGTATCAGAGCCTAGTGCTCGTTATAATGATTTAATCTTCCAAATAGATTCAAAGATAGAACACCGTGGGAGACAGTCATGCAATATCCAAATCTCCTTATTTCGATGGATCGAACTATGCCTCTTGGAAGGCTAAAATGAGAAGTTTCCTTAGCTCCATTGATTCATCGGTTTGGGAGATTCTAAATATTGGATGGGTGGAACTGATGGAAGAAAAAATGGTAGAAACTACCTCAACCGTATCCAGAACTATTCTCAGGTGCTCAGCATGTTCTTTCTGAGTCTTGGAGTAAATCAAAATATCATCAATGAATACAATAACAAATTGGTCCAAATAAGGACTGAAGATCCTGTTCATTAAATCCATGAACACAGCCGGTGCATTGGTGAGTCCAAACGGCATGACTACAAAATCATATAGCCCATACCGCGTTCTGAAGGCTGTCTTCTCTATATCCTCCTTCCTAACTCTGATTTGGTGATATCCGGACATCAGGTCAATCTTAGAAAAATGACTGGAACGTTTAAGTTGATCAAATAAATCATTGATCCTGGGTAGAGGGTATTTATTTCTGACCGTCAGCTGGTTCAGTTTTCTATAATCCACACAATACGAAGTGAACCATCCTTCTTCTTTACAAATAAAACCGGAGCTCCCCAAGCCGATGTACTGTTCCGAATGCACCCCAGTTTGAGCAGTTCATCAATCTGTTTCTTTAACTCAGACATCTCTGCTGGTGCCATCCGGTAATGTGGTAATGACACTGGTGTAGTGCCAGGATACAACTTGATTTCAAAATTGATCTCCCTCATGGGAGGCAAACCAGGGAGTTCCTTTGGGAAAACGTCCGCATAGTCCCTTACTATTTCCGGAAGTTCCACCACCAGTGCCTTGTTGATTCTAATAATGTTCAATACTAGATGATTCAACCCTTCATGCAGTCTGCTTTGTTTATTAGCACGCACCACATGTTGTTTTCCCTCGGGCGACCAAAATGTCACCCTGCAACGATAACAATCAATGTTGGCCTTAAAGCTAGCCAACCAATTCATGCCGAAAATAATATCATATTCTGACATATCGAGCAACAAATAATTGAACTCAAATATGAGTCCAGCAAGTTCAGTATTCACTGTTGTGCATATAAGTCCCAATGATGTGTCTCCGATGGGGGATATAATAGTGAATGATGTGGACAGTTTTTGTACCAATGTACCAGTAGCAGTTATAAATGCAGCAGATATGAAAGAGTGTGATGCTCCCGAATCAAATAATGCAAAGGCGTAGGAACTACTGACTACTGCCATACCTTGAATCACTGAATGATCCTCTGATGTTGGAGGTGCTAAGGTGAATACCCGTCCAGATCCTGTAGGTGGCCGTCCAGCCTGATTAAATGTCCTGCCTCCACGTGAATTAACTGGCCTAACTGGTGGACGAGATGAACCCCTGGTATTAGAGGGTTTATTGAGTTGTGGACATTCCCTCTTAAAATGGCCAGGCAGATCACAATGAAAGCAGTTGCTCCCACCTCTGGGAGACTGAGTGACTGATGCAGATGGGGAGGGATGATTGGGACGAAAGTCCCCTATTGACCCAGTGGATGGTGCGGGTCTGCTAGAGTTCGGTCAGAACCTCTTGTTGGGCTGGAATGTACCCCTCCCACTCTGAGCTCGGCGATTGTCAAAACGCGTCAACTCCGCCATTTCCTGCTCTGCTATAGTGGCCCTGCTGACCACTTCTGCCAATGTGGCTGCTTTGAATATAATTACCTTGGCCCTTATGCTTGGCCAAAGGCCTTGCTCAAACTTACGTGCCCTCTGATACTCTGTATCCACCATATAGAATGCATATACAGATAGACTGAGAAACTCCTGGTGGTACTCTGCCACCGTCATGGTACCCTGTACCAAAGATAGAAAAGCCTGTGTCTGGTGCTCCTTCTCCTCCTTAGGAAAATAATGTTCGAGAAAGGTAGCTGAGAACTATTCCCAAGTCATGGCAGTCCTCTCTCCTTCTGGAATAAGTGTTCGCTGCTTCTCTATCACCTCCCACCATTTACCAGCATCATTAATCAGCTGTGATGTGGCCAGTAAAATCTTGTGAGCATGACTTGTGATATTCAATAGAGTTAGAATCTGAGAAATCGTCTTCAGCCAGTTTTCCACTCCGACAGGCCCTTCTCTTCCCTTGAAGTAAGGAGGGCGCTGTTATTGGAAGTCCTTGACCATGCTCCTGTCATTGGTCCCGTTGGTGTTTCCATTCTCGTTCAAGTGTTGTTGGAGCACTGAAGTGACCACCGCTTGAACCAAATTTTGCAATTCAGGAGGTACCACCTGTATGTTCACGCTGCTTGCTTCCTCCTCGTGGTGAGATTGTTCTTCCTCACGGTGAGAGTGTCGTTCCTCCTCATGGTCAGATTGTTCTTCCTTACGGTGAGAGTGTCGTTCTTCCTCATCACCCCCATTTAGGTTTTGTCGGGTATTTCTCTTTGACTTTCCCTTTGGAGCCATTTTTTCCTAAGCCATTGAAATATTAAGATTTAGTTTCCATCATAAAAATTATACTTCCTACTTTTGGGGAAAATTTCCAAATATGCACTCTTGTTTTTTGTTTTGTTTCTAGGGAAATACATCCTATGTTGCTATGTTTGATAATCCGATTATTTTGACTGTACTTCCTTTGCTATCATCCGTCTGAGTCTAATGAAGTAAATTAATGCATGAGACCGGATTAATTTACTCCGAGAGATTCAATGTTTCGGGTTTACTCTGATACCAACTGTAACGCCCCGCCCTTTTTCACTCACTTCTTTCCGTAAATTCAGAGTCTATTTTTTTTTATAACATAGTAGAGTGATAGAGAGCAAGGACGTCACGACGCGAGCTAAGTCCGAACTTCCAAAGTCCGACCCTTAACTGGCCAACCCTATGTGTACATGGACTAAGTCCACGAAAATGGTTTACACATAGCAATATCAACATGCGGAATAAATAACATCAAAATTGCAGAATCATAATAGAACCAAGTTCTATTCCAATCAGATAACAAAGTACGTCAAGTACTTATCCATAATTAAAACATCATAATTATCCAATAAATCATCCAACCATCTAAGTTATTACATTCCGAAATCTAGATACTCAAATACAAGTTCATGAGTAACTTTATTCAAAAACATATAAAATAAGTCTTCCAAGCTCCTATGCCTGGCCCGTCTTGCGTTCATCGTTCCCCTGATTCCAATTACGGCTAACGCATGGTTAGTACAAAACATATATTATAACATAATATCCAAAACCATGTTAAAACCATGCCATGCAATGATTACAAATGCAATGAGTCCCACCCATCACATGTACATAAAAGTACCCACCACATAGGTCTTTCGGACACCCCGACAGAGTGTGGACCCTCCGGAATCTTCTTGATGGAAATCACATCAAGGTACCGCACATAGGTTTTTCGGACGCCCCGACGGAGTGTGACCTCTCCGGTTAAAATTCCTCCACCCCATGCCATGCATAAGATGCCAATGAAACACATGCTATTTTATAACATAAACATAGCATTGAAAATCATCTTTTGAAACATATCCAATACATGCTATTTAAACAAATAAACATAGCATTTAAAATTCATATAAAGCATATCCTTTGAAACATAAATTTTATCAAACATAAGATAAAACAAGTGTACATAAACCCAAGGCTTCAAAGAGGTGGAATCCTACCAAAGACCGCTAACGTGTGTTTGCGTCTTTCGTCCAAGAATCAATCACCGATCGCGCACCGCTTGCGAGATCCCGTTACCTTATAATATAATAATAAATCAACACCAAGTCCCACTTGATTTACGAGGTTCTAAGTCCATAAACAAAACCCCATGGGGTTCGGCCATACACCATGGCCGAACCTATGGTCTAATCTTTAGTTAATTACAATTATGCAATTGTTCATAACCATAGCCCTTTTTCCTCGCTTAGGTTCCAAATAATCCATACATATTTCTTTTAATCCAAACACATAGTCCCATAAATAATTCATGGGGTTCGGCCATACACCATGGTCGAACCCTATGTCCAATATTTCCATATATTTACAAGATTGCCATTGGTTCCCTCATTCATTTAAATCTACCATAACTAAACTCTGTCTTAATTCATAAACCAATCATGTCCATAAAATAAACCTCATGGGGTTTGGCCATACACCATGGCCGAACCCATGATCCTCCACTTTGGCATGAAATTACAACTTTGCCATCCATGGCTTACATAACCAATAATCCGGTTCTTGCAAACATTAAAAATCATTACTCATTAAACATAAACCATAACTTTGATTCATGGGATTCAGCCATACACATGGCCGAACCCATGACGCCTAAGTTTCCATAAATAATCTCCACCTTTCCATAATTGGAAGGTTTCCATAATTAAACTCCACCTTCCATTATTAGAAGGTTTCCATAAATAAACTCCACCTTTCCATAATTGGAAGGTTTCCATAATTAAACTCCACCTTCCATTATTATAAGGTTTCCATAAATAAACTCCCCTTTCCATAATTAAACTCCACCTTCCATTTTAATCTAAGGTCCATAATTAGGTAGCTTCTAATTTTAGCAACCTCTTTCCATAAATAGAATGTTTCCAAGATAATCTCCACCTTTCCATTACTAGATAGTTTCTAAAATTAGAAACCATCTTTTCATAATTGGATGCTTTCCAAATTTAGCAACCAAAATCCATCTACCATTCCAAAACAACCCCATGGGGTTCGGCCATACACCATGGCTGAACTCTATGGTTCATGATCTTGACCATTAATTTAGTTCATTAAAATTCATCAATAATACCTACACAACTCCATGGGGTTTGGCCATACACCATGGCCGAACCTATGGTTCAAGATCCTCTCATTAAAATTAACAATCATGGATCTTCCATTTAATCCCTTCAAAATCACATATCATTAACACCAAATACTTATTTAACAATCTCCATGGTTTTCATTCTTAATAACCCAATAAAATAAATCAAATCTTTCCATGGGGTTCGGCCATGCACTATGGCCGAACCCTATGGTTCTTTCTTTCCATTCAAATCATTAAACCCATCTCCAATCTTTTTCCATGGGGTTCGGCCACACACCATGGCCGAACCATATGGTTCTTTATTTCAAACATAATTATCAAATAAGAATACCAACCTTTTCCGATTTCTTGTTCTTCCCTCGCTTAACCTTTCTCTTCCAATCTTCTTCTCCTTTGCCTCTTTCTTCTTCTTCTTGATCTTTCTCAAGCCGTGATCACCTTATTGTTGCTGCCTTTTCTTCCTTTTGTTCTTGCCGTGAGTGAGAGATTAAGAGAAAAAGGGAGAGATAAAATTCGGTTATGGTGTGTAAACCATGCGCCCCTAGTCCTTCTCTCCTTTTATAATCTTTCCTTGGTCCATATTTAGGAAGTGCTTAAGATAGCTACTCCCCCCCTTAGGCCGTGCGCCCCTTCCTTGTATCTAAATTGGAATGGCCGACCTTCCCATATTTGGAATGTGCTATAGCTAAACGAACACCTATGCCGTGCGCCCCTTGTGTTTCTCTCTTTGGAGAGTTCTAAATAAAATATAACATGTGCCCATTTTAATTTAGAAATTACCCTACTATTATTCCAATCCAAGAAAGAACTCCTTTTTAGAAGTGCTCTTATGCGCACCACATAAGTAAATAAATCTCACATTTGGCCAATCTTATCCCATACACGGCCATACATAATCTTTTATTTAATTTTGAACATAATGCATTACTAAATTAATTCAGCCCACTTAATTTATATTGAGACCAATTCCAAAACCGTTGGGTCCTAATTGGGTCATGGCCCAACTCTTTATCCATATAAGATCCATATCTCATATTCACCAATTAAATGGATAATTTTTATACAAAATAATAAATTGAAAATCCGAGGTGTTACAATACAACCCTCTTTTTAAAAATTTCGTCCCGAAAATAGAGTAAAGTAGGGTTTCATACATTTAGCCAAATAGCTCAGGATGAGCTTTCCTCATTTCCGACTCGAGTTCCCATGTAGCTTCCTCAATGCCATGTCAATCCCATACCACCTTGACAAACTGGATCGCTCGGTTCCGTAACACCCATTGTTCTATGTCCACCACTCGGACAGACTTCTCGACGTATGTCCTGTCGCTTTGGACCTCTATGTCTTGTACGTTCAGTATGTGAGAAGGATCAGGATTATACTTCCTCAACATCGATATATAGAACACATCGTGTAAAGATGCCAACTGTGATGGGAGTGCCAATTGATAAGCCACGTCCCCCATCCTTCTTATGATTCAAAACGGTCCCACATATCTTGGCGATAATTTCCCCTTTTTGCCAAATCTCATGTGTCCCTTTCGCGGAGAGACTTTCAAGAACACCATGCCTCCCACTTCAAATTCCAGGAACCTCCTTCTCTTGTCAGTATAACTCTTCTGACGACTCTGCGCAGTCAATAAATGTTGCCGTATCAACTGCATCTGCACTGTAGTCTCCTCAACCAACTCAGGTCCAATCTAAGCAGGCTCACCAGCCTCTGTCCAACACACAGGTGACCTACATGGTCTACCATATAATGCCTCAAATGGTGCCATCTGGAGGCTTGCCTGGTAACTGTTGTTGTATGAGAATTCTACCAACAACAAATGATCCACCCTTGAAATCTAGCATACATGCTCTCAGTATGTCCTCCAATGTCTGAATTGTCCTCTCAGACGGTCAATCAGTTTGTGGATGGAATACCGTACTAATCAATAGATCTGTTCCCATGGCCGACTGCATGCTCTGCCATACTCTGCCTGTGAATCGACCATCTCCGTCAGACACAATAGTCCGAGGTATTCCATGCAATCTAAAGATATCCTTTATATACCGCCGACCCAAAGTCTTAGATGAGTCTGTCATCTTAATAGGGATGAAATGTGCAGACTTGGTCAGTCAGTCTACCACGACTCATCGCATTGTTGCCCTTTGATGACCTTGGTAACCCTGTAACAAAGTCCATGGAGATGTGCTCCCATTTCCATTCCGGCACTGGTAAGGGTTTGAGTAACCCTGGTGGCTTCTGATGTTCCGTCTTAACTTGCTGACAAGTTAAGCAATGAGCCACAAATTCTGCCACATCCCTTTTGAGTCCATGCCACCAGTAATGTCTCTTCAGGTCGTGATACATCTTGGTGTTGCCCGGATGAATAGAGAGTTTGGTCTAATGTGCCTCAACCAATAACTCTTTTCTGCAGTTCTTAGGTACATAAATCCTTCCTCGGAATAGAAGACCCTGTCCTGGTTGTAACTCCCATTCCAGTATGACTTCACCAGTAGACATCTTAGCCCAAATCTCCTCCACTTCTGGGTCTGTCCGCTATTCCTATTCAATCTTGGTAACCATGTTGGACCTTATGATCATATTGTATATAGTCCCATGGTTATTGAGGTAAAGTTTAAACTCTCGAATGGTATTCAGCATCTCCCATTCTGTCCTGATCAAACATGCCATTGATGCATGTGATAAACGGCTGAGGGCATCTACCACCTTGTTCTCCTTGCCAGGGTGATAACGAAGTGCGAGCTCATAATCCACTAGATATTCCATCCATCTGCGCTGCCTCAAGTTGAGCTCTTTCTGATCAAACAAGTACTTCAGGCTCTTATGATCTGAAAACACTTCAAATTTCTCGCCATAAAGATAATGTCTCCAGCTTTTGAGACGAAGACCACTGCAGCTAGTTCCAGATCGTGCGTAGGATAGAGACGTTCATGTATTTTTAACTGTCTTGATTCGTATGCCACCACATGATTACTTTGACTAAGTGTACACTCCAGTCCCTCTCTTGAAGCATCGCATTGTACCTCATAACACTTGCCTCTTTCCGGCAAAATTAGGATAAGAGCATTAATAAGTCTCTTCTTCAGCTCTTCAAATCTTTGGTTGCACAAATTTGACCATTCATATTTGACTCCTTTCTGAGTGAGTTGAGTAAGTGGAGATGCAATTTTTGAGAAGTCCATGATAAATTTCCTGTAATAACCAACGAATCCCAAAAAGCTACGGATCTCTGTTACATTCTTTGGCGCTTTCCAATCTCTTACTGCCGCTATCTTAGCCTGGTCCACGGCTATACCTTCTTCTAATATAACATGTCCCAAAATGTTGACCTCAGATAGCCAAAATTCACATTTACTTGCTTTAGCATGTAGTTTGTCATTCCTTAAAGTGTCCAGAACTATTCTCAGGTCTTAGCTTGTTCTTTTTGAGTCTTGGAGTAAATCTAAATATCATCAATGAATACAATAAAAAATTGGTCCAAATAAGGACGGAAGAATTGTTCATTAAATCCATGAACACAGCCGGTGCATTGGTGAGTCCAAACGGCATGACTACAAATTCATATAGCCCATACCGCGTTCTGAAGGCTGTCTTCTCTATATCCTCCTCCCTAACCTGGATTTGGTGATATCCGGACATCAGGTCAATCTTAGAAAAATGACTGGAACGTTTAAGTTGATCAAATAAATCATCGATCCTGGGTAGAGGGTATCTTTTTCTGACCGTCAGCTGGTTCAGTTTTCTATAATCCACACACATACGAAGTGAACCATCCTTCTTCTTTACAAATAAAGCCGGAGCTCCCCAAGCCGATGTACTGTTCCGAATGCACCCCAGTCTGAGCAGTTCATCAATCTGCTTCTTTAACTCGAACATCTCTGCTGGTGCCATCCGGTAATGTGGTAATGACACTAGTGCAGTACCAGGATACAACTTGATTTCAAAATTGATCTCCCTCATGGGAGGCAAACCAGGGAGTTCCTTTGGGAAAATGTCCACATAGTCCCTTACTATTTCCGAAAGTTCCATCACCGGTGCCTTGTTGATTCTGATAATGTTCAATACTAGACGATTCAACCCTTCATGCACTCTGCTTTGTTTATCAGCACGCACCACATGTTGTTTTCCCTCGGGCGACCAAAATGTCACCCTGCGACGATAACAATCAATGTTGGCCTTAAAGCTAGCCAACCAATCCATGCCGAAAATAATATCATATACTGACATATCGAGTACCAAATAATTGAACTCAAATCTGATACCATCAAAGGGCAACGACAACATACCCTCCAACATAGTCATCCCTGCCACCAATGCCACCTATGGGCTAAAACTTGGCCTCTTGCATCTCCTCCCCACTTTCCATGGCCTTGATCGTGAGGATCCCTACTGACACCTTAAAGGAATTTTTAAAGATTTGCGCAACTATCAAACTTCAAAATGTCACTGATGAATCAATTAAACTTCGCTTCTTTCTTTTTTCTCTTAAAGAAAAAACAAAATCATGACTCAACTCCCTTCCTGCAAATTCCATCAAAACATGAGATCAATTGGTATATAAATTCATGAATAAAATTTTCCTGATATCTAAAACAAACGCCCTCAAAACAGAAATTTCAAATTTTACTTAGAAAGAGGGTGAAGAATTCTCAGAGTCATGGGAAACATTCAAGGATCTATTGAGTAAATGTCACCATCTACTCGTTCAATTTTTCTATGATGGCTTAACCACATCTTGCCGTACTTTGGTTGAGTCTATGAAAAATGGGGCATTAATGGAACAAAGTCAAGTTGAAGGATAAAATTTCTTAAATTTGGCGGATAATTCTCAGTGATGACATTTCTTTAAAAGGGAGAGTTTAGAAAAAACCTCCAAAAAGGAGGTTTGTATGAAGTCAATAACGATTTTTATGTAAAAATTGCAATTGCAAATCTGACTAAAAAAGTAGAGGCCTTAGCAATGACTCAAAGGGTGGGTTCGTCAATGGACGTGTAGTTTGAGGTGTGTGCCTTGTGTACTAACATGGGACACACAGCACAAACCTGTCCTTCCCTAAATGCAAATTCGAAGTGCCTAACCGAACTAGCTAATGTACTAAATATTTTTGGGAAGCAACAGGGGAGTCCATTCTCTACTACCTATAACCCCAATTGGCGGAATCACCCTAACTTCTCATGGAGTCAGAACCAACCTATGAATTAGGGACCTCATTAGTTTCAAGCACCCGGTCAGTCATTCCACTCACTCGGTCAGCCATTCCATTCGCCCGGTCAGCCATTCCATTCACTACAAAACCAACCATTCCATCCACCACAGAGTCAGTCCTATCAACATGGTCCACAATAGCATAAACCCTCTTTGGAGGAAACGCTGTAACAATTCATGCAGTCCACTCAGCAAGCCTTGCAGTCAAATTCCCAAGCTATATTGAAGGTTGAAACACAAATAAGGCAACTTGCAAGTGCTATCGGAGAGAGGGAAATGGAAAATTCCCCAGTCAACCGTTCCCAATCCTAAAGGTTAGTTTGAAATGGGGCCTTCAACTACTTCCACTGTGCATCATGGAGATGTTAAATCTATCATCACTCTTAGGTCAGGGAAAACAGCTGACAATCAGATTAGGATGCCAGAAGAGAGACAGTAGGACAACCAAAGCCATGATCAATCTGAGCCATCCAAGGGCACTGATTGCCCACCAGAGAAGGAACCTAAAAAGTCAGTCAAGACTAATTTCGTCCCAAAAGCTCCCCATCCACAAACATTTATTCCAATTAAGAAAGGTACACCACATAGCGACGTGTTAGAGGTGTTCAAGCAAGTCTGCATAAACATTCCTTTCCTCAACGCTAGTAAACAAATGCCTTCTTATGCAAAATTCTTAAAAGATCTTCAAGTTCAAGTCAAGTGGGCCTAAGATGAAGTCCATGAGTTGAGGTCCAAGGTCCAAAGTCTAATATCTCTATGGTCCATGTTTGAATTTCACCTAAATCCATGTCCAATTGCACATTTCATCTCCACCCTCCATTCTCCAATCTCAATCATCAATCCATCCATACATAAGCCATGTTAGATCTAGGCAATCTAATTCATCCATCATGTAGGATAACCTTAGAATCATAAGTATCCATGCATTGCTAATTCATTCATCCACTTAGATCATTTATCACATATTAGAGCCACTAGATCTTAGCCAATCCATCACAACCATTCACTTCATACATGCATATTAGGTAAAACCCTAGAGCCTCTATGCTAATCCATTTCATAACACACTTTGCTTTAAATCTAGGCCATCCATCACATCATCTAACTTGATCAACCATTCAATCACAATCCTCCATTAAAAACCCACCTTTTTATAGATCTTGATTTTATCAAAATACATTTTAGCCATTAGATCTAAACTCAATCCAATTATGGCCATCCGTTCACTAAACCCTAGGATAAACAACTTGCATCCCAAGCTAGCCTCCATGCGCATCTTACACATCATCATCCACATGTATTTAAACCAAAATCCATCTACATTCATTCCCATATCTCTTCCAGGTCATCAAACCAAATCCGTCCAAGCTATACACGATTTTGACACTTGTAGAAAGCCTCCATGCAAATTTCACAACCCTAGGACATGTTTACCAACTCATCATCTCATCCATCCATTTACATCAACTCTAGATCTTAGCCATTCAGGCATTGCATTAACTTTGAACCAAAACAACTCTAATCTCCATGTAAAAATCGGCCAACCCTATTTACTCTCCTAAATCTCAAAATTAACTCCTTCATGGCTTAGCCACCAAGCCAAGCCACACCAAACTCGTGTACACCCTAATAGAAGCCCTAGTTTTCAACTTAAAATCTCCACAATTCACCATTAAGTTAGATCTAATCTAAACATGTGATCCATCAACTTAAACCCAGATTTAATCCTAGCCATTTATCCATTTCTTGAGCCTATAAATACCACCTTTCACCAATGCAAAATTCGAATTTGGCTAAGGATATTGAGCTCTGGCATGGACAAGAGGAGGAGAAAGAGAAGAAAGAGAAGAAAATACCTTGGAAAAATCAACAGAGACCTAGTCTCTCTAGGTTTGAAATTAATTTCAATTTCCATTGTTATTTCTTGTATTTCTTTGATCTAAATCCAAGCATTGTAAAGTTAAATTTCATGTTTAATAATCAGATTCAAGCTGCAGTGAAATATTAGTTTTCAGTTTTCCAATTAGTCTATGATTACACTTATGTTTATTTTTATTTTTTAGAATTAACGTTATGGATGAATGTATTGTATGAACAAGAATTGTTGGACGATCCTCTAATTCAATTTCTAAGGCTCTTATTTTAAGAGTATGACGAAAATTTAGAATTGAAATAGAGGCATATTTTTATCATCCAACTAGAAGGTCCATTTTCGGATGATCCCTTGTTTTGATTTCTAAGGCTCTTACTTGTAAGAGTGTAATGAAATATTAAGTGTCAAAGAGAAGGGCCTATTTTTATCATTTAAATCTAAGATCCCTTTTGTGGTGACTATTTTAATGAAATCCATAGATTTAATCTTTAAAATAATTATAAACATTAATGTAAACATGATTAATTTACGTGAGCTCTTGATTCTAGGCTTTAGTTTTATTATTAAAACTTGGATAATGATGCTATCTTGATTGAAGTCAATTACAATGTATCATCTGTACTTCATTTTAATCATTTATTATTTTTTTATTCTTTAAAAAATCTTTGATTCATTATATTCTTTTATTCTTTCATTCATCTCAAAGTTTCAAGATCTCGAAATAAACTAAGATTGAGATTAATTAAATTAATTTTTTGTAAAATATCTCTATGTTTCCTAATTAAAACCACCAAGATAAGTTTCAAAGTTAGATTTTACTTTAATTAATTAATAAATAATTGTGAATATTTAATGGATATATTTTTCGTAATTCCATTGGGTTCGACATCGCTCTCACATTGCTATACTATGAATGGTTCGTGCTCTTGCTAGTAAAATAAATGTAAAACTTTTTATTGCAAAACACAGGAGAACCTCTGTCTTTGGATTTGTAAGTGACCCTGTCTGTCTTGTCACTGCACTGGTTGCATGTGACTGGCTGAGGAAGACGACTCTCGGAACTACCTCCGAAGTTCCGAGGATCAGGCTTCTAAAATTCCAAAAAGTTGTGCCATCGAAAGTTCCGAACTTTTGTTCAGAGTTCCAAACGGCTCAGAGACCAATCGTTTTTCTGCCTCTACTCGGAACTTGACTCTAAAGTTTCGAGACAGCGACTCGGAGTTTCCGAAGGAAGCAACTCAGGTTCCGACGATTAGCTTAATAACACCGGAAATGAAGTTCCGAAGCTACAGTGACAGGTTTCAAAGTAATCAGAATTGTTTTTTGGAATTAAGTTAGGATTAATACTTTAAGATTTATGTTTTAATTATGATGATTAATTTTCAGGAGCCTGATTCTAAAGTTAAAATATAACTGACTCTAACTCTTGTGCGTTTACATTATTGCATTGAGTGTTCACTTCCAGGCCGATACTTTATACCTGTAACGTAGCGAAAATGCCGCTCGGTAGCAATCAGTAGCACTACGAAAACGCCACTCGTTGGTAAAAAGGGATATGACACTGAATGATTTATTTTATTGTACTCTCTAGGCCTAACTCATTATTTCTCCATAGTCTTATCCAGAAGACAACACGAGTATTGACCTGAGCATTTGTGGGAACTGAGAGTACAGGTGCTGGAAAAATACGAGACTGGGCACTGGGTACTTTCATTTTCTTTTTATTGTGTGTTTTGGATGGGTAACTCCTCTGACATCAAATTAAAATGAAGTAGTAACATATAGTGTGTACTCACCGCCATCTTCTTTGTGTTTTGTGGAACAATTAAATTAGAAAGATAGATTGTACTGTGAATGTGAATTGTACTGTCTGTGAATATGTGTTTACTTGCATTTTATTGTGTATTACAAATTCTTGTATATACTCGACAGTTAACGGTGATGAGACTTATAGACATCAGATTTATAAAACAGGTTTGAAAGCCTAGACTTTAGGTAATGACTAGTTTCATGGATATTATATAAGATGGAAAAGACTAAGTGGGCCAGGAAATGAGACTTGACACTGTTTCCATGTAAAGGATGATATTTGTTCTAACTATTAGAAAGGAAGCATAACACGGTATCAGGGAGTCGAGGTCTAGTAGTCTATAACGAAGAATGAACTCACTTACATGCTTAGATATTGATGAATGACTGAGATATATTTATGTTGTAACAGAATGATGTTTATTATGCATAGTATGTATTTATGATTTGGAGATGACATTCTCCGATGTGAGAACTTGAGTATTATGGTAAGAGATGTTGATTTATTTCTTGGAAAGAATTTGGTTATTGGTACTTCCATAACACATTTAGCTGTTAGGTTATTATTGGCTGTCGAGGTTGGATCGTTGGGCCAGTTAAGCTCTATGACACATTTAGACGTTAGGCAATTATTGGGTGGTACCCACACCTTAGAGAGGACCATTCTTTAGGCTTAGTTGAACAAATGGTAAACACATAAAGAAACTTAAGAGATGAAGCTGGACAATGAACTTGGAAATAGGAATTAAGTTCACTGTTAGCTTGACCAGTCGTTCTTGCGATCCCTCGGTGATGATAGGATCGATCCATCGTGGTCAAAGACTGGTCGGCCAGTTTGACAGAGGTTTTGGATCAAAGAACTGTCATTCTGGGAAAGCCATTGACCGAGAGTCTCGTATGCACCCCTTGGTGATGAACATGAACGAACCCTCCTAGTCGACGACTCGTCGGTAAAAGACGTGAGAGTTCTGGACTCTTAACTCAAATGGGCTCTCGAGAAAACATATATATCAGTAGTTTAAGACATATCGAGTGTACCAGGGCTGACCACTAGGTAAGGGGCGACAGATCATTTTGGGTAAGACAAGTTTCTGACTTGAAACTACTGCCAGCATGTTTGCTCTAGATCGAGACACTCGTATGGACTGACCTCTCGGTTCCATAACTGTCGACCCATCGACGACACCGACCTATCGATCGGAAAATATTAAAGCCGTTGGGAGTGCATTTAATGCGCAACGGTCAGGTGATTGAACGGTAATAAATATGAACACCGACCCATCGGTGCTACCGACCAGTTAGTTCTGGACAGTCAGAAAGACCGTTAAAACCCCTCTATAAATATGAGTGTTGGGTGATCGTTTTACCATCTTCCTTAAGCTTAAAAAAGTTATACACTCTAAGGAATGATCAACACTCTTGTGAGAAGAATCATAAACAACCAATCTATTGATTGAGTTTGAAAGTGAGAAAGAGAGGAGGAAAGAAAGATCATAAACAACAAATCTACTGATTGAGTTTGCAAGTGAGAAAGACATAAAGTAGGAAACCTGAAACCAGTTTCCTTGTCACCCTGAGATTGTGATTGCTCTATGGCGGGTACAAGGAGGAGCGTCGGCACTCAGGTGGTGGAATCTTCAAGAAGCACACATGAGCGAGAAAGAGCTTCAAGACAAGTGCTTCTTGGTTTTATTTTGTTTTAAAAGCTTTGACCCGAAAGTGGATTAAAGAGGATTTTCTCCGGAATCACTATATAAAACTCTAAAGTGTTATCTCTGCCACAATGGTGGAATTCCCAGCCGATTGAGTGAGGTGAAATTTCTACTCTAATTGTGAGGGTGTAAGTCCCCACATAGTGAATTTGGGGATAACTCAAGGTTGAACGAGTCCTAATAGTGGATGTAGGCTAGCGAACTAGACCACTTTATATATTGTGTCCTTCTGTTTGTGGTGTTAGAACTATTTTTTTATGCTGATTGTTTAATCATATTTCCTAACACACACTCACTTGATTGGTATATCTGCTGCAATTAATTAACCAATCAACAAAATTTTAAAAAAGACCAACGACATTTGATTGACCTATTCAGCCCCCCTTTAGGGTCAATCGTGTTATTCTAGCTCCCAAGGGAACTTTCAATTGGTATCCTAGCCTAGTGCTCATTAAAAAGGATTTAATCATTCGAGTAGATCCAAGCTATAACACCATGGGAGACAGTCATGCAATAACCAAGCCCTGATACTTCGATGGAACAGACTATGCCTTATGGAAAGCCAAAATGAGAAGTTTCTTTGTTTCCATAGACTCATCGGTATGGGATATTATAAACTAGATGAGAGGAACCCATGGAAGAGAAAATGGTAGCGACCACCACAACGGTGTTGTTGACACCCAAACATTTTGCCTCTTGGACTCTTGCCGAAAAGGCTTCTCAGACAGCAGATGGCAAAGCCATGAATGTCCTGAACTGTGCAGTTTCTGATAATGAATACAGGCGGATCATGACCTGTAAGACTGCAAGGGAAGCATGGGAAGTTCTTGAAAGAACTCATGAAGGCACCTCAATAGTTAAGAGGTCTAAACTTCAGATCCTCCAAAATTAGTTTGATACTCTTAAGATGAGGGAGGATGAAGTCTTCATCGACTTCTATTCCAAGATAAGCGACATTGTAAATCAAATGTACGCTTTAGGTGAAGGGATACTCGAGGACAAGGTATGTACCAAAATTGTCAGGAATTGTAACACCCCGGATTTTCCTTATTTTATAATTTATTGGATTGGCCCACTTGGATTGCAATTTAATTGAATTTGAGATTAAAAAGTTGAAATGGACATTAGATGGACAAGGAAATGGGTCAATTACCCAATTAAGACCCAATGGGTCGTGGGTGATTTTGATTTAAAAATAATTGGGGTAAATTTAGTTAAGTTAGTTGAATCGGATAAGTGAGTGCATTTAATGTATTAAAGTCTACCTCATCAACTGAGGTGGCATGTGAGTGATGTGGCATTGCCATGTGGCAATCATGTCATCACATTGAAGCCAACTAAGCCAGGATGCCACATCATCACGTGACATACATGGCCAAAGTGGGACCCAAGTGGCATGTGGTGACCAAGTCACCACATGCATGGTCGACCATGACATGGGTTGACTTGGTCAACCACTTTTGAAGTTTAAGTCTTGAATTAAGGGTCTTGCTTAAGTTGAGAAGATAAAGGGATGAGATGGAAGGCTAGGATCTCATCCATCTCATCTAAGGGAAGATAAAGGGTAGAGATTAAAATATGGGGTAGCTTGTCTAAGTACATTGTACTTAGACACTTGGGAACCCAAGAGTCATCATCTCAAGAGCCATGAAGCCACCCTTGGGAAGCCAAGGGACCCTTTGGTTAAATCAAGGATCTCCTTGGTTAGACCAAGCCATAATGAGAGGGAGGGAAGAGTTTTAGTTTTAATACAAAAACATAAACCAAAGGGCACTTCAAACCCCTTGGCCGACTCCTCCTCTTTTGAGCAAGAGTTTTCTCTCCTCACCTCTCCTCTCTCTCTCCCACCTCTACCTCCATACACTTGGAGACTTTGAAAAACAAAGAAATGAGAAGAAGAATTAAAGAAGAAGAGAAAGATCAAAAGAAAAGAAGGAGTTGAAGGAAGGTATGTCTCGACTTAATAAAATGGGGATTAATCTAAGGAACCCATGGATTCCATGATCGGTTGGAATGAATGACCAAAATTGTTATAAGGCCATGGAGTTGGAAATCCATCCAAAGGATGGTTATGGGTTGAAACAAAACAACCATAAGATTAAATCCGAACCCATGCTATGATGATACTTTGATTGGATGGATTATAAAAAACCCTAACCTTGGCTGGTGGATAGAATAAATTTATTAAGTTAAGTATTGAAGATGGAATCCATGTCTAAATATGGTCAAGCATGGATTTCAAGGAGAAAGGCCTTACAATGAATGCAAACAAAAGGGTCTGACACAAAGTTAGTTGACTGAAAGTGAACTGGCTGAGCATACAAAGGATTTGGTTGTATTTCAGCTGACTGAATCTTATGATTCAGTCGCCTGAAAGTGAATTGGCCAAGCATACAAAGGATATGGTTGTATTTCAGGCAATCTTATGATTTAGTTAACTGAAAGTGAATTGGCCGAGCATGCAAAGGATCTGGTTGTATTTCAGCTGACTGAATCTTATGATTCAGTTGACTGAAAGTGAACTGGCCGAGCACACAAAGGATCTGGATCTCTTTCAGCCGATTGAATCTTATGATTCAGTCTATTGAAAGTATACTAGCCAAGCATGTTTAGTATCTGGTTGTATTTCAGCCGACTGAATCTCATGATTCAGTCAACTGAAAGTATACTGGCCAAACACATATAGGATCTGGTTGTATTTCAGCCGACTCAATCTTATGATTCAGTCGACTGAAAACATACTAGCTAAGCACATATGTGATCTGGTGGTATTTCAGCGGACTGAATCTTATGATTCAGTCGACTACAAGTATACTGGCCAAGCTTGTAAAGGATCTGCTTGTGTTTCAGCTAACTGAATCTTATAATTCAGCCGACTGAAAGTTTACAGGTCAAACACAGATGGATCTGGTTGTGTTTGCCTCTGCCTATCTGGTAGGATGGAAGGGGTGATGAAATTAAAATGGGAAATCAAACTAATACATATATATATATATATATATATAGTTGAATTTGATGAGGTAAAGAGGTTCGCAAATGGATTACGATTCATCTCACGCGACCATTAACGTTATCCTTGCAAGAGAAGAAATGATAGTATATCAAACATTGGTAGGATTCCTACCTCATTGAGAACATTATGGAGTATAATATGGTACTTGGTTTATTTTAAATATAATGAATGCATTGGTTACATAAATTGTATATGATTATGAGTTGATTTTCAATGATGTTATGTATTTTAAATGAAATGCCATTCTTGCATACATTACCTCATGCATGGCATGGAAGGGAACACATATGATCAGCAAGCCAAGTTTTGAGCGGTCCGGACATAACTTGGGCTTGAGATTAGCTTGTAAGAAGCTATATGAACTATTGAGATTTGGTCGCGTCCGGTTGATAGAAGGGTACGGCGTAATTGGGCCAAAGAGCTCCTAGTTAGTCAGTCCTGAAACCCTGCGCAAAGGGAGGAGATCACACTCCATTAGTAATCCCGATTAATTTGTGGATGGGTATACAGTGCCCTGGTGGTTGCCGCCTCAAACATTGTGGACATAATTGGCCAAGGAAACCATTGATTAATTTATGATGTGATTGGGTATGGATATTGGGTGGGATTTCATTTGGCATTGACACCCATGACATGACACTTATGTTAGCATGATTATGATATGAACATCATGCATTGTTTTATTACTTACAAAATGTTTTACAAGTATGACATTAATGATATATATACCCATGATTTATGTTATTCCAATATTACTCCCATGTGTACCATAACCCTAATTGGAATACCTACTGGGCATGTTGACTAATGTCCTACTTCCACTCTGTAGATGATGGAACAAGGAATGATAAGGAAAAGGATGTGGGACCGGAAGGGAGCTAAGCGTAGGAGCTTGGGAAGATTTAAGATTAATTTACTTAGTTTTGATTTCAACGATGTGTTCGGAGCACTTACATTTTGGGTTGTAATAATTTAAACTATTTTGGGACACCTTGGAAATTATTTGCTATGATTTGATAATCTTTAAGTTTTTATTGAATTTTATGGTGATTGGCTTCCCTTGCCTAATGATTACAAGAGAATGAATAACATTTTATTCATATAAATTATTCTGCAAGCATTAAGAAAAGCGTGTGAAAATGTTTTAGTGGACTTAGTCCACGCACACGTAATAGTGGCCAGTTAAGGGTCGGGCTTTGGAAACTCGGACTTGAATAACATCGTGGAGGCCCGTCCTCTCTCACTTATAAAAAAAAAATATACTCTGATTTATGCAAGGTGAAAAAGGGCGGGGCGTTACAGGAATCTTGCTGAAAGATTCAAGCCCAAGGTTGTGGCTATGGAGGACAATAAAGATGTGTCTGAATATAGATGATTTGGTTGGTTCATTACAAACCTATGAACTACATTTTGAACAAGAAAGAATAAATCAATTGCCTTGAAATCTTCCTTAAAATAGAAGAAGATTAAAGAAAATCCACCAGATGATGAACTTTCAAGTGATGAAATGACAATGTTTGCCAAAAAGTTTTATAAAACTTTGTGAAAAGAAATAACTTGAGAAGAATGGGTAAGGGTGAAACAAGTAAAAATAACCCAAGAAGGCAAGAGGAGATTAGAGGGAAAGGTAGAGAGAGAGAGAGAGAGAGGATTTCAAGGAACAGCGAAACTTCTGAATCAGAGAGCGATTCAGATGATGAGACTCAACAAAAAGTTGATATATCAAAAGGTTTCATAGCCTTGATCATATGTGATCAAGAAAATCCCCCAATTGTAACAGAGGATGAGAGTGAAGAAGATAAAAATCTTCAAGCCTCGTACAGTGCCTTGTTCCTTGAGAGTGAGATGTTGGCTAAAAAACTCAACAAGATTAAAAATGAAAACCTTAACCTCTCTAATCAAGTGGAAGAGTTGAAAGATGAAAAATCTCTTCTAATCTCTAAACTTAACCTCTCAGATGTTGAAAACACTAAGCTTAAAGAAGATAATAAAAGACTTCAAGGTGAGATAAGTATTCACTGTAATGATGTTGAAAATTTATGGCATCACAACAAACTTCTTGAAGAAGATGTTAAAAAACTGTCTTTGGAAGTTAGGGAATTAACCCTTCATAAAGAAAAATTCCAAGACATACCTAAGGAGATGAAAGACTCAAAAGACTCCTAGTGGCGAGCAAACAATATGGAGATAGGTCTGGTCTTGGTGCATCATCCACCAAAGAACCTATACATCATGGGGTGTTTAATAAACCAAGTATCTCTCACCCTTCAAAGGGTAAGTGCAATTTCTATCACAAGGATGGGCATTTTAAAAGAAATTGCTATCATTTGAAGAGATACTTAGAAAGAAAACCACAAAGGCACAATTAAGTAAAACTTATGCTTAAAAGACATCCACCAATACCTAATCTTAAAAACCTAAGGAAGATGGATACAAGAAAAGACTCTTTGTTAAGACAGATAAATCATGTCGTAAAAGAGTTGATGAATCTAATGTTTGGTCATCAAAGGTACGATCGTAGGGGTGTGTATGCAACACCAAATGCCACAATCTTCGTACATAGGAGATAGACCATTAATCATGTTTTGTTGTGGTTTAAGATTCACTTCCATATCTTAGACCACTACAAATGGACTCACAAGAGACCATGTGAGCTCACATAGCAGAAAAGTGCTGTGACATGAGGAGAGAAATTGGCTAACTACAAGTCTAAATGTATTTTTCCTTGCTATAGTAAATATTCTACTTGAAAAGCCATACATTTCATTAAAAGTATTTTGAATTGTATGTACCTTGGATGATTGTGTTCATGTTTAATGATTTCATGAATTATGTTTGGCATATTTATGCATTGAAATGAATCTATGAATGTAACGCCCCACCCTTTTCCACCCTTCCAAAGATCAGAGTCTATTTTTTTTTTTTTTAAATTAAAGTTGAAAGAGAGCGGGGAGAGTCACGACGAGAGCTAAGTTCGGACTTCCAAAGCCCGACCCTTAACTGACCAAACCTATGTGTGCATGGACCAAGTCCATGAAAACCAAACCACACATAGAACTAAGTAAAACTTGCGGAATATACATAACTGATTACGGAATAAATCAAATATGCGGAATAACAATAGGATGACAATCCTATTCCATATGAGATAGCAAAGTACAAGTCTTATCCACAATAACTTAAATTAAATATCCAACTCAAAACAAACAAAACCATAGCAGTATTCTACATTATTACATATCCATGCAAATTATCCAAATAACAATAAATAAGAGTTCATTCCGATATCCAAGCTCCTATACTTGGCTTCCTTCGCGATCCTCGGCCTTTCCCTTTCCCTTTCCCTTTCCTGCTTCTTCCACTAAGGACAGAAATAGGGCGTTAGACAACGCGCCAAGTAGGTATTCCGATTAGGGCTAACACATGGGTTAGTATATAAAATCCAGATATAATATACCATATCATACTTATACAACATCGTATCCAAAATCATGTATGATAACAGAGATCCAATCATACAGATAAAAACCAGTAAACTTGCATGATAATAAAGATCATATCATGCCGATTTAATGCCATGCCATGCTAGCATATATCTCATGCAATGAGTCCCACCCATCACATAAAATATCATGTATCAATAGAATTCTCCTCATCAAATTACATATAATCTCTTGATAGTATTCTTCCTCATCAAATTACTCCTCACGACTTACGGACACCCCGACAGAGCGTGGGTCTTCGGTTAAAGTATCCCTCACTTTACGGACGCCCCAACGGAATGTGGATCTCCGGTTAAAATACCCCTCACGACTTAAGGATGCCCCGATGGAGCGTGGGTCTCCAGTTACATTCCATCCCTCCCATGCCATACATGAGATGCAAATGCCAATCATGCTACAGAATATTACAAAACATAGCATGAAAATCCCATAATTGCAACATATTGTTTGATACCAAAATAACTTATCAAACATGAAATAAAATCGTCAAAAGTACATAATACATATCCATGGTTTCAATGATGTAGGAATCCTACCAAAAGACCGCTCAAGTGTCCTTTGCTTCTTAATCCGGCAACTGCTCAAGGTCTTGCACCGTTTGTGAGGTCCCGTCACCTTGTTTATATATCAACAAGTCAAGACAATATCTATATAATTTTCGATTAAGTCTAAGTCCTTACACACACTTTGTGGGGTTCGGCCATACACCATGGCCGAACCTCACTTACTTTGTTTGATCCCTCTTTGATCTATTACTCCATCACCACTTAGTTAATCCTTTAACAATTACTCATCTACCATTGGTAACCACCCAGGTCCACAAAATACAAGCTTGTGGGGTTCGGCCATACAACATGGCCGAACCTCACTTCCTTATTTTGGTGCCTTTCTTATAGTCCTTTGATCATTAATTTAAAACCAAGATCAAACTACCTTGATTCATACATCTAATCAATTGTACCATAATTATTTAACCTTGATAATAACCTAAGTCCATAAAAATATCCCCCATGGGGTTCGGCCATACACCATGGCCGAACCCATGGTCCATCATTTTTGGCCATATTTACATTTTTGCCACTCCTTCTTCCCTTTGTTTAATATTGCTAATAACCCATGTCCATATAACAATCCACCTTAGTGGGGTTCGGCCATACCCCCTGGCCGAACCTCACCAACTCAAATTTGATCTTTTTAATCCTTCCTAATTAAATCCAAATGCCATCCCAATCATCTAATTACCTAGCCCTTAGTCCTCCATCATTGTCACTCTACGGGGTTTGGCCCCACACATGGCCAAACCCTATAATTCCTTTTATCCATCAAAGGATGGTTCTCATAACCCCATCCATTGGAATATTTTTAAACCTTTTTAAAACCAAAATCCATACATAGCACTTGGTGGGGTTTTGTAATAACCCGAATTTTTGATAAATATATATATAGGCATTTATTGATTTTAAATTGAATTTTGACATGATGGAATACCAAATGGATCAAAAGTTGGGACAAGGGTCCAAGAATGGCCAATTGGGCCACAAATTGGATGAAATCCATTCAATGGGTCAATGAGGACTAATCGGGTCAAGGATGGTCAAATTGGGCCCAATACTCATTTGGGACCCAATGGACCCAATTGAGGTAAGCCTAAGGTAAGGAGGGAATTTAAATAGGGCCATGGGCCCAATGTTTACCCAATAAACCATGAATTGAAATTAATACATGTAATTGGTCAATGGTAAGTAATCGGGTCAAAGATGGTCAATTTGGGTTAAAGAGCCATATGGGACCCAATGGGCCAAGGTAGGTAAGCCCTAAGATAAATGGGTAAGACAAAAATTCAATTGGGCCATGGGCCCAATGGTGATCCAATAAGAGGGATACATTTAATAAAATTTAAATCACCTAAGTTAGGTGGTAAATGGACCAAGGTAACATGGCCAATGGGGCCCACCTCCACCTCACCCATTGAGGTGGCGTGTGGACCCAAGAGTAGTGGGGCCGACCACCATGGTTGACTTGGTCAACCATGGGTGGATCTTAGAGGGAATTTAATGAGATCAAATTAAGTGGAAAGTGATTAATTAAATTAACCTAGGGATCAAGTGATCTAAGTTAATTAACTTAATCTAAATTGGTCAAGTGGTCAAAACCATCCCAACAAACACAAACCACTTGAGAAAACACAAATTGAAACCATGGATTAAAGGTGGTGGTTTTACCCCAACCACCACCATTAATGCATGTTGGTTGGTGAAAAAAAAATTAATGTTTGAGTGTAGGCTACTCCAACCATCTCCATCTCTAATCCAAACAAGCCATTTCACTCTATCCCTCTCTCCACACACAAGGAACGTCCCCTACCTTGCAAGAAGAAGAAGAAAAAAAAAAAAAAAAAACCTTAGAAGAAAACTTAGAAGAAAAAGAAGAGGAGAAGAGAAGAAAAGAGGTGGAACCTTGGATTCACCACTTGGAGATCAAGAGCTACGATCTTCATCATCTTCCCCTCTTCCCCTCTCTCAACCTAACATTGTCTTAGCCAATCCAAGCATGTCCCACCATTGATCAAGCTCATCTAACCGATCAAACAAGGAGAGGAAGAAGAAAGGAGGCCAAGGAAGTCGACGGGAGCATCAAAGACCGGAGGAGTCGTCGGATCGTAAGTATGTTCTAAACAAGAAATTTAATTTTTAGGGTTTTAAATTTTGGAATCCATTTCTTTGGATTGGATGGTGGCCAAACCATCATGGGCCATGGATTTAAAAATCCATCCAATGGTAGGATAATGAATGGATAAGATGGAGGAATGGATTAAGAAAGTGATAAAATAGAAGAATGGTATTTTTAAGTCTTTATTAAGCATGGGAAAAATTGGATCTTAATGGTTTAATGGGCCATAGGGTTCGGTCATGTAGCATGGCCGAACCCCATGGTAAATGTGGGAGGATTTTAATTAGGGTTTGAAGGTTTAAAATGGTGGAGAATGATCTATGATAAAATGGACTTATTGAGTATAGAATGTGATGTTTAGATGGAATGAAAATGGTGATGATTTAGTGATTTCAAAATGGATTATTTTTGGGACAAAAAATTAATGGTTTTATGAAGATCTTAAAGTTGGTGATAAATAGTAATTTTAATGGATGAAAAAGGGTAGAAATTTATGGAGGAAATAATAGTTGCAAATGGATTCCCAAAGTGTATGATATAAGTTTAAATGGACCAAATGAATGATATTATTGATTTTAAAATGGAATTTTTTAACAAAGAAAAATCATGGACAAATATTCATAGAACTTTGGTCTTAAATGGTTCTAAGAAAGGTGGGCCATGAACCATGGGTTCGGCCATGGTACATGGCCGAACCCTATGGTAATGGTATGGGATTTTTAGACATGGAAAATAATGTGGAGGAATGGGAATTTGAATAGATGGGTAAGTATGGTATATGGTAATTTTTTTTTTTTATGGAAATGAGGATTTAGATGGATGATTTAATTTTCATTGGAAGTATGGTAAAATGGGTAAATGAAACCAAGAAAATGGAGAAAGAAACATCATGGGTTCGGCAATGGTGTATGGCCGAACCCAAGACGCAATTTTGGATCAATTTTTAGGCTAAGGTTAATGTATGTATCAATGCTTAGGAGTTTGTTTTAAAGAGCCAAAATGAATGAAGATTAGCAATTTTAAATTGGATTATTTTGGGACAAAACTTAGTCTTTAAAATGACATCCATGAAAGTGAACCATGAACCATAGGTTCGGCCATGGTGTATGGCCGAACCCTATAGTGACGATTTAGTAATTTTTAATGAAGGTAAAAGGAATGGAAAATGATGGAAAGAGATGATAAATTTAAATGGATTTATGAGTAGGTATGTGATGTTTTAAATGGAATGAAAATGGGGACTTGAATGGATAAATTAAATTCATTGGAGATTGGATTAAAGGGAGTAAAATGGACCCAAGGGAATGGAAAGTAGGCACCATGGGTCCGGCCATGGTGTATGGCCGAACCCATGGCCCATTTGGAGGCCATGATATGTGGGCCACACCTTAGGCCAAAATGTGGAATTAGGTGTGGGAGTAAATGTTTTTCAAAATTAAATATTAGGTGGCTGATTTTATGATGCTAGGTCATGATTGAATGGACCTAAGTATGAATGAATCTTGGACTTAGAATGCACATAAATGAATGGATGATGTACCATGGAAGAAGAGTGGCAAAACCGTAATAAGTGGCCACTTTGAAGAACCATGGGTTCGGCCATGGTACATGGCCGAACCCTATGTGGATTTAGACATGAAAATCGAATACATTATGAATGATTAAATGAAGCAGATAGTTGCTGCGTTTTAGGCTCGTAAATTGGCCAAAAATGGGATTTATCTATGTGTTTTAACCAATGGATAATGGGCTAAGATAAGGGCTGATTTGTGATAAAATTGTAACATGATTAATGGCCATTAATGGGTCTAATTAGATGGATCAATTATGAACTTAATCATGGACTAATTCGGTAAATGTAATAAGGTATCGGACGTCGCAAACGGTACGCGATCGGCGACCAGATTATCGAGCGAAAAAAACGTAACGGAACGCTACACGGTATTCGGTAGGATTCCTACCTCTTTGTAAGCGATGGATATGTGATGGTGTTTTAAATTATTTTGATTTGGTTTATGATAGACTTATGATTATGATTTATCTTATGATGAGTTTTAAGTTATGAATCATATAGATTATATTTTAATATTATGCATTATATGCCTATGTATGATATGTTGAGTATATGGATTACATATATATATTACATAGCATAATGCACTACATCTCATGCATGGCATGGGCAGAAAAAAATAAACAAACCGGAGTCCATGCTCCGTCGGGGCGACCGAGAAGCAAACATGGGGATAGCCTGAGGGCTATAACCTGAGTCCATGCTCCGTCGGGGCGACCGAGAATCAGACATGGGGATAGCCTGAGGGCTATAACCGGAGTCCATGCTCCGTCGGGGTGACAGAGAAGCAAACATGGGGATAACACATTGTATGATCATACGGATGATGGGTGGGACACATGACATAGGCACCCATGGCATAGCATTCATCACATGCTTATTTTGTTATATGTTATTTTATCAGTATATGTGTTATCACTAATCCATGTGCTAGCCCTACTCGGAGTCCTACTGGGCGAGTTGACTAACGCCCTACTTCTACCCTAGCTGATGATGCAGGGGATGGCGGAAGCGGTGGACATGACAGGAGCCAAGCTTAGGGGCTTGGGCAGTGCAGTCTTAGTTTAATTACGTTTACATGTTGGAGATGTAATTTTAAAGTAACTTAGCTTGTCGGGTTGTATAAGTTTACATTTCTTGCGATGCTTTGGACGTTACTTATGGACGATTATATTTTGTAATATAAATATGAACATAGGGGCATTTTGGTAATTCAATGTTGTATCTTCCCTTCTATCTAAAAATCGGTAGGATAGACTCTATTATCATGTTCCGCAATAACTATAATCCGCGAGCTTACTTTCCACGCGTGGGGTTGGCCAGTTAAGGGTCAGGCTTTAGAAGCTCGGACTTAACTCGCGTCGTGGCGTCCGCGCCCTCTCTCACTCTTCAACTAAAAAAAAAAAAAAAAATAGACTCTGATTTTCAGAAAACGGGTGAAAAAGGGCGGGGCGTTACAGGTTTGGCCATACACCATGGCCGAACCTCACCCCTTTTGGTTTTGGTGTTCCTTTATGCCATTCTTCTTAATAACCATTAACCATCTATGTCTATCATTTTTCCATCTATGTTAACCTTCTAAAACTGTAACGCCCGCCCCTTTTCACCGAAAATCAGAGTCTAATTTTTTTTTTAAAAAGTAAAAGTGACAAAGGGCGCTAACGTCACGACGCGAGTTAAGTCCGAGCTTCTAAAACCCGGCCCTTAACTGGCCAACCCTACGTGTGTGTGGAATGAAGTCCACGGAGAATGGTTCACACGTAGAAGTAAGCATCGGGGAACATTTAAACCAATTGCGGAAAATTATAAAAGAGCCTAACCTACAAATTCTTAGATAGCAGGGAAGTTACATTCATTCAATCACCAAACATCCTTAAAACCATAATGTCCAAAATATAGTAAGTAATCTCAATTATTACATTTCCGACAAATTAAACTACATAAAATACACATTTCTCAAGATAACTTAAATAAAATAATTAGTCCGCCTTCCAAAGCTCTTAAGCTTGGCTCCCGTCTCGTCCTTCTGCTCCGGTATTTTCTGCGTCATCAGCTAGGGTAGAAGTAGGGCGTTAGACCACGCGCCTAGTAGGACTCCGAGTAGGGCGAACACATGGATTAGTGATAACAAAGCAGATAGATAATACATAACAAAAAGCCATAGAATGAATGTCATGCCATGGGTGTCTGTGTTATGAATCCCACCCATCATCCTTACTATCCCGATGCCATATCCCCCTTGACGGTAAGGCCTCGTCAAGGCGTAACCACAAATACAATATTCCCCTTGATGGAAGAATCATCATCAAGGTATAACAATAAATACAACATCCCCCTTGACGGTAAGGCCTCGTCAAGGTACAATAATACATATGTGAAATGTCCCCATGCTTGTTTATCGGTCGCCCCGACGGAGCATGGACTCCGGTTTCATTTCATCCTTCCCCTGTTATATGCCTCCCATGCCATGCATGAGATGTAGATGCCATTTGCCATGTAATATATGAAATTCAATAGTAATAAAACCCATCTTAAAACAATTACATGATTACCAACTAAATCCAAGGGAAAACATCCCACAATATTTAATCCAAAACCCATCATAAGCATTCACATAATTTCCAAAATAATTTAGAGTAAAACATCACATGATACATAATCCATAACATATCTTAAAGACAACCACATGATTTCCAAAATAGATTAAAGAAAACATCACCCAAATCCATGGCTTACAAAAAGGTAGGAATCCTACCGAATACCGACCCGCGTCCCTTTACGTTTTCCTTTCGATAAACCTAGTCACCGATCGCGCACTGCCTGCGATGTCCAGTACCTTATTACACATTCATCATTAGTCCATGTTTTAACCATTTCTAAGCCCATATGAAAAAAAACCAGTCACTATTTAGGTTTTGTGGGTCCCCTATCATCTATTAAACCTTTTACTCCCATAAGTCTTAAAATTCAGCCACCCTAGGCTTTATCAATCACTTATAAGGTTATTACATTAGCTCCCCTAAGTCCATGATCAATTTCCATGGAATTCTTGAATTTGGCCACTAATTACGGTTTTGCCACTACCCCTTTTTTCATGCTTAATCACTCATTTATCCATGCATGATTAAGTCCATAATTGATCATAAACTTAGATCCCCAACTTAGGTCCATTAATTACCCATTGACCCATGTCACAAAGCCATTAAAATTAACCATTTTATTAACCTACCCCTCATTCATTTAAACCCATACAAAATCCCACACTTAACCCTTTAGATGGGTAATGAATCATGGTTTCAAAATACCTCATTCATCAACTCTTCCCATGGGATTTAGCTCATACATTTAAACTACAATGAATCCATTACCCATTCATACTCTTTGGAGACCATGAACATCACTCATCCTCCAATTTAACCCACCAAAATGGATCACAATTGGGCCATGGGTTCGGCCATACACCATGGCCGAACCCATGGTGTCCTTTCCCCATTTTTCTTGGGTCCATTGTTACACATTTGGGTTTATCACAAATCCCTCCATGAAGGGTTTAATTCATACACTTAAAACCATCATCCTTAGCTACATTAGAGTCCATTACAAATATCAATGCTAAAACCATTTTCGGGTCCATCAACACCACCAACATTCCCATTTACTTTCCATTATTCACAACCCTTCATTCCACCATTTGATCACCATAGGGTTCGGCCATACACCATGGCCGAACCCATGGCTCAAGGTTCACTTCCTCCATGCATTTCAATGCCATAAACCCCTTTGCATTTTCATCATAAAACCATTTTACAACTTACTCCCATTCATTCATCTACAACCCTAATTTTCATTAGATAAAACCCTCATTGTCTTCCATCTTTTTGAAACCCTAATTATTTAAATCCAATACCAAATCACCCACCATGGGGTTCGGCCATACCACATGGCCGAACCCTATGGCCCATAATTTTCTTCCAATCATCCAATTCTATGCTTAATTTCATAAATTACCCAATGCACATAATCCAAGTATTTATTTCTTTTCCCTAACCCTAATTTTTCCACTTAGGGTTTTTGCCCACTTTTCCATTCATTCCATTTGATGGATTTAAAGTCCATAGCATAAATTTACTTGACTACCATTAAATTCACAAAATAAAACCCAAATCTTAAACCCTAAAATCCAAAATTTCTTGTTTAAGAAATACTCACTATCCGACGTCTCCTCCGATTTTCGCCGCTCCTGTCGGTCTCCGTAGTCTCCTCTCTCCTTCCTTTTAATCTTTGGTAGGTTAAGATTTTTGATCAAGGGTGGCAATCCCCAACCCTAGAATCAGCCAAGGTAAGTTTTGTGTGAGAGAGGGAGAGGGGAAAATTATGAGAGGGAAGATGATAACCCTTTACCTTAGAGTGATTTCTCTCAAAATTCCACTTCTTTCTTCTCTCCTTCTCTTCTCTTTTCCTTAATTCTCTCTCTCCTTCACTTGGATGTAGGGGACGACCATGGGAGAATGAAAATGGAGAGAGTAGAATGAAAAGAGAATAAGAAATGGTAAAGAAAAAATGGACTTAACTTGTTTTACCATTTATTACTCCACCAACCCTAAGATATTTTCTTAGATATTTTTAAATATCTCTTATTTGCTTTATGGTGGTGGTTATCTAAACCACCACCATGCCCAACATGTTTAACATTTTGAGGTGGGGTAGCTTGGTCTCCATTTGACCAATCTAATCCCATTTAGCCACCAACTTATTAATTTAAGTATTTAATGAAGTTGGTAATTAACTTAGGTTAATTCATTTTTATTTAACCTAATTCCCATTATTCCACCCATGGTTGACCAAGTCAACCATGGTGGCCGGCCCCACCAATCATTGGCCCACACGCCACCTCACTTGATGAGGTGGAGGTGGGTCCCACTTGGCCACACCACCTTGGTTTAATTTTTAACTTAACTTAGGTGATTTAATTTCATTGAATACCCTCTAAATGGATCACCATTGGGCCCATGGCCCAATTACATTTCCATCTAGCCCATTTACCTTAGAGCTCAACTACTTTGACCCATCGGGTCCCAATGGGTATGTGACCCAATTTGACCATTCTTGACCCATTTAACCCTCATTGCCCCTTTAAATGAATTTAAATCAACTCCATAGTCCATTGGGCCATACTTGGGCCTTTGTCCAAATTTTTTGGCCCATTTACTCTTTACTTCACCAATTTTCCAATTTCCATCACTAAAATAACTTATATCCACATTTTTTTTATTAATTTAAAAATTCCGGGCCCTTACAAAAACATTATAAAACCAACAATAATTTCTAATCATATTCATACTCTATCTAACCCATAAAATGGCCCATGGGTTCGGCCATGTGTATGGTTCTCTTGATTCAAACCTTCCTATTTACACATGGTTTATACCCCACATCTTAGCCATAATCATAGTATGGTTCAGCCATCCAATGGCCAACCCAAACTGTCCATCATATCTTCATATTAAACAACTTAAAACCTTAAATCATTGTATGGTTTTTATCCCTCAAAAAACATACAATTATCAAATCATTTTCATGGGGTTCGGCCATCCAAAGTGGCCGAACCCTATGATCCACTTTCTACTCTTTTTTAAACACCATCTTCCATGGTTTAAACCTTTGATAAATTCGGCCATATCATGGCCAAATCATGTTCCCTTATTCATTTTACTCAACAAAATTTTATGGAATGCTTACCAATCCTCTTAGCTTCTCTTCTTGCCTTTTGATCCTTCCTTCCTTCCTTCTTGCTCCCTTAGATCCTCTAGTCGATTATGAGCTTTGATCAATGGTGAAAAGACCAAGGCTTGTTCGGCCAAGAAGGTAGGCTTTGAGAGAGGGAGAGAGATGAAACTCAATGCTTCTTGAGATGTAAAATTCGGCCAAATGATGTAATGTGCCTCTTTTGTAGTATTTCTTTGAAATCAGCCCCAACTTCTTTCAATTCCATCCTTAATCCTTCTCCTTCCTTGATGCTTTGCTGGTCCTCTAAAGGCAAAACGTGGGAGAGAGTGGAGGAGAGAAGAGAAGAGAATGAGATGGAAATTCCTCAATGGAGGGGTCGGCCAAGGGGTGTGAAGTGCCCCTTGGTTGTACCCCTTTTATAATTAGCCTAAGTCCTTTCCCTTTCCCCTCTTTACTTCTTGGTTTGTTCAAGGTGTCCCTTGGCTTAACCAAGGAGACCTTTGACACAAACCAAGGCATCCCTTGGCACTCCAAACATGTACATCTTGAATTGTGCTTCTTGGGTTTCATTCCATGAGATGGAAAATCCTATCTCATTGTGGTTTGTGCACTCCCATCAATCAGCCCCTTAAACCTCTCATTTGCCCTCATCATTATTGGTATAACCAAGGAGTCCTTTGGCATAACTATGGGACACTTGGCCTAAGCTTAGACAAACCTTTCATCTCCCCAATGTTGGGCTTTGGGTTTCCATCATGAGATGGAAACCCTCCAAATTCCCAATTTAATTCTTATCTCATTTCATTAAGTGTTATGCATAGGATACCACTCCCATGCCACCAACGTGTGGGAGTTTGCCTTGGGGTCTTTGAGATCAACACAACTCCTCACCTCACCACTTGACTCATTTGAATTCAAGGTCCCCATGGCTTCCCATCCAACTCATTCAACTCATTAGCTCAACTCACCCCATTTAATACCACTCATTTAATGCACTTGAGTCAACTCTATTATTTGATTCAAATCCAACTCACTTCAACTCCAACTCAACATAATTTAACTCAATCCTTTTAGCTCACTTGATGGTCCATATGGTCAACGTGGTCAACTTGGTCAAACTCGACCCATTGGGTCCCCATTTAACTTCTTGATCCAATTAGGTGCCATGACCCATTTAAATGACAATTATCCATTTAAATGTGGTTTACCCAATTGCACCTAGCTTACCCATTTACCCTTCATTGAACTCCCATTCAATTCAGCCTAACCCAATTAAACTTGAGCTCACCCAATGGTCAAACAAGTCCACCGTGACCCATTGGGTCCGAATTGGGTAGTTGACCCATTTAATCACACATACCCAATTATTTCCAACCCGAATTCTATCCTTGATCCATTGGATCATAATTGGGCTATTGACCCAATTCTTAGCCATTTATTTCCATTGATCCACATCTACCATCCGTTGGGCAGTTGACCCAACATTTATCAAGCCTTACCCATTTACTTCTAACTAGCTCATATATGATCCATTGGGTCCCAATTGGACTTTTGACCCAATTGACAATCTTAAATAATTCTTACCCATTTATTTCATTGATCCACATCTACCTTCCGTTGGGCAATTAACCCAACATTTACCCATCTAAGGTTCACATATTTTCAATTCACCATTTCAATGGCATTTTCGTGAATATTGATATCTTTGAAAAATCGGGGTGTTACAATGAATGCCACTCTTAGAATAGGACTTCATCAAGTTGCACATATCAAGGATGATTGCACTGCAATATGGAACCTGGCGGTGAATAAGACCGATCAGTGTGACAGAGACGTTGATATTGTGATAAATCGAGCACTGTTGAAAAAGAGGGAAATATCGAAGAGGTTGACCTGTCGTTGGAACCGACATGTCAGTGAGACAGAAAGTTTGAATTAACAAGAAAGGGACGCTTTTTTCGAAAGCGACAATTCATTTGAATATGTTGTCCTCTCTCACACGAAGGTCTTGTGGTCCCTCCTTCTCTTCCCGTGCATTAGACCAGTCGATAGGACCTCTCGGAGTGATTTTCGTGCAAGAAACCATTCGTTCCTCCAAACCTCAGAAGCCAGAAAATCACTGTTTTTGTTATTTTCAAATATCAGGTTAGGCTCAGTCTTCGTCTCTTCCATATCCGTGTCACTGGTTGAGATTTTCCTCTAGGAAAAACCATGCCTAGAAAGATGGCAGCTCAGACACGTCCTAAGACCTCTATAGAGTTAGAAGAATGCAGTCGGGCTGGTCGATGGGCCAAACAAACCAAAAGGTCTGCCTCTCGGTCTTGTCCTGGGTCAAGCTCTAAAAATCTTGTGTATGTTCAGGATCAACAGGAAACCCAACCAGAGGAGGAAAAAGACCCCGTCGTTGACAAATGTGTCATCTTCGTCGAAAAACGACTTGAAGAAATGAGAGAAGATGCTGAAGAAGGGAATGGCCTTCGAACTGGTAATGAAAACCATATTGATATCCTTGAAGACAATAGTGAAGAGGAAAGCTTCAGTTCTGAGGATTTTTGGAGAGACTTAGATGAAGAAGAAGAACACAAATATCCTTCTCTAGAAAATGTCAATCTGGGAAAAAAAGTCTTCAGAGTAAAAAGGAGAATGGACTATCTTGTAAATAGCCTGGAGAGTATCCAGTTGACTGTCCAGGATTTAGTTTTTGTTGTCTCCCTCTCGGATAGAGTTCCAGACACCCCGTCTCCTCCTCCTCCAACACCTCCTCAAGATGGCTCTGCTTAGGGTAGTTTTTCATGGTTTTCGGAAAAACTATACTTTTGATATTTTGACTAAGTATCTATGATGTCCCCATCTAAACCATATGTATTGAATGCACATTTTTTGTATCAATGAAATGATATGGTTTGGTTTGGTATGATGTATGTATTACTATAACTTGAATGCTTTATATTTATTTTCTATGGTTAACATGGCTTTTGTTAAATAGACTAACATGCAGGTTTGAATGAGTTGGTTTTGTATTGGCATGTTAGGGAGATCGGGTTCGGACTGTGATGCTACACTCATCCTTGGAGTATGGGGGAGCACAAAATTTGTGCTGATTGTAACACCCCGGAATTTCAAACATATCAATTTACATGAATTTTACGGAATTGCCATTGTGAATTATTTTTTAGGTATTTAAATGGGTAAGATGTTGGGCAATGGCCACTTAAGACCCAATGGCTATGGGTTATGTGTTGGAAATTAAATAAATGGGTAATGTATACTCAAGTGGGTCAAGAATTTTAAATGGGTCATAATTTGATAAATGGGTCAAAATGGCCAATTTGGATCCAATGGATCGGGTTTGACTTTGTTGACCACTAAGTGAGTCCAAGATTGATTAAATTGGGTCTATTTGGAGTTTGAAATAAAATTATATAGTTGAGTTAAATCAGTGAGCTGATTTAGAATAATTATAGTGAGTGAGTTGATTGAAATAAATTTAAGTGAGTGAGTTGTTAATAAGTTTTAAATGAGTGGTGTGTGAAGTGGAAGAGTTGATGTTTCAAACTCACACCACTCCACATGTTGGAGGGCAGCTAGAGGGGGTGGGGGAGTTTCATCTCAAAGATGAAACCCCCACACATAGTCTTTAATGAGAAACAAATGGGGAATGAGCGGCCACATGGTCTTAACCCAAGTTGAACATCCACACGTTGGAAGCTTGAGGGTTTCCATTTTAGATGGAAACCCAAGAGCCACAACCGTTGGATGGGTTTCATTTCAAGGATGAAACCCCCTCAAATGGAAAAAATGAAAGACATAAATGGGGAGGGGAGTTACCAAGGGGGTGCCACCAAGGGACACCACCTTTGGTTAACTCCCAACACTTAAGCTCATTCATCCTATCTCCATCTCCCTCCCTTGATCGTTTCTTTCATCTCCCAAAGACAAAACCGTGGCTGCTGGCTCTCCCACAATCTTTCCTTGGCCGATCACACCACCAAGATTAGTGGACTTAGAACAAAGGAATTGTATCCTAAGGTGTTGATCATTCACACCTAAGGATGAAATTCTATCTTCCTCTCAATCAAAACCTCAATTGGCCGAACCACTCCAAGGGGTTTACAGCAAGGTCAGCCTCGGCCAAAGAAGCAAGAGAAAGAAAGGAAACAAGGAAGAGAAAAGAAAGACTGGAGGAGTCGCGGACCGGTGAGTGTTTTTGTTAAATGTTATTTAAAAGAATTATAGGGTTCGGCCAAGGTTTATGGCCGAACCCCATGGTTAAAAATTAAGGATTGAATGATATAGTTTAAGAAGAGATAATGGACCATAGGGTTCAGCCATATGTATGGCCGAACCCCACGGAAAGACTTGGTCATTCTAAGGGTTGAAAATCATGGGACAGTTTGATGGTTTAAAAGGATTTCTTTTTAATGGATGAAGTTTTGGATGTTGAATAAATCAGTTCAATGGAAGAACATGGGCTATGATTAAATTAATTTCTAAAATGTTCTATGGACCAAAAGTATGGAAAAGAAAGGGAGAGGTTCGGCCATGGAGTATGGCTGAACCCCACCCAATATATTTATGGAATTAGTATTTCTTAGACATTGAATCATGTGGTTGGTTTTATTAAACTTTAATGGATTTGATAATATGAAGATCATGGAACATTTTGAATGGTTTGTAAAGGATTTATATGGGAACATATGGACAAGACATGGGTCGGCCATTTCATGGCCGAACCATGGGATTATTATGGCTAAGTTATGATATAGAGATACAAATGTGAAAAATCATAGGTTCGGCCATATGTATGGCCGAACCCCATGGACCATTTTATATGGATGTAAGGTTTCTTGGTTATGGAATTTAGTGGACTATTTTTATTAAGTTTTTTTTTTAAAAAAAGGGGTCTTGTTTTGGATATATGGTTAATGCATGTAAAGGAATTTCAAGGGTTTAAAAGATGAATCAATTTTGAAGGAAATAAAGGACCATGGGGTCGGCCATGGAGTATGGCCGAACCCCATGAGAAATAATTGTTGGTTTTAAATATTTAAGTATGGTTAAGGTTAGAAGGTGAGGTTCGGCCATGTTGTATGGCCGAACCCCACCAAGTTGTATTTAGTGGATTGTAGTTTTTGTAAATGAGTCACTTGTATGGAATTATTAAATCAAGAGATAAAAGTGGACTCAAGTGAAATAAGTGAGGTTCGGCCAAGATGTATGGCCGAACCCCACCTATAAACATTGGTGTTGGGATATTAAATTTAATGGACATATGTTTGACTTGCTGCTATAAAAATAGGGTAATGGGACTTGAACGGCACACGAGTCGTGAACGGTTGACGGTTTAAAAGAGCGGTTGATCTAAGTGAACTTTCTGTAGGTTTCCTACCTTTTTGAACCACACTCATATTTGATGTTTTATCGTAATTTTGATGAATTATGTGTTAAGTTATTATGTTTCAAAGTGGTTTTATATGTTAAGTTATGTTTACAAATGGCATGAAATCATGGACATCTCATGCATGGCATGGGGTGGTAATCAAGAGGAATCCGGAGGCCACACTCCGTCGGGGCGTTTGAAAGACCACTGTGGGGTACCTTGATGATGAGAATCCCATCAAGAGGAATCCGGAGGCCACACTCCGTCGGAGCGTCCGAAAGACCACTGTTGGTACCTTGACGATGAGAATCCCGTCAAGAGGAAGCTATGTATATTTGTGATGGGTGGGACTCATTACATGTGCATTACATACATAGCATTGTTTTATGTGATTTTGATGAACATGTATTATTATATTATTTGCATGTTGTTTTACTAACCTTGTGGTAGCCCTAATCGGAAACACTACTGGGCGCGTTGATCTAATGCCCTATCTCTATCCTTAGTGGATGACGCAGGAAAGGGGAAGAACGAGGATCGTGATGGAAACCAAGCATAGGCACTTGGGCATTGAATGGACTTTGAATTATGGACTTTTTATTTAAGTTATTTGGACAATGTAATTTGATAGTTAGATGTTATTGGCATGTAATAATGTAGTTAACTATGGTTTGGATGGTTTGGTATGAATGTTTAGTTTAAGGCTATGCTAGTAATTTTGGAGATAATATTTATATGATTTGCTATCTAGAAATGGAAAATGGAGTAGTCTTAGCATCTATTATAACCATCAGTTAGACTAAGTAAATTCCGCAAGTTCATTGTACCATGTGTGGATCAGTTCATATATACTTAGTTCATACGCACATGGGCTTGGCCAGTTAAGGGTCGGACTTTAGAAGTCCGAACTTAACTCGTGTCGTGACAACCCGCCCCGATCAATTGTTTATTATTATAAAAAAAATAAACTCTGATTATTATGGTGAAAAGGGCGGGGTGTTACAGTTGATATCAGAGCGAAACGGGAAGTTGAATCTTCCGAAGTAAGATTAAGACGGTTTCATGTCTCACTGACAGATAAGAATCCCAACTGATCGACTCTTCAGAGTCCGCTGACCGGGGGCCGGATTAATTTACTTCGTAGACTCAGACTGAACAAAGCAATTTGAGAACAACAGTGAAAGATAGCAAAAGTACAGTCATTATAGTTGATCTTCCAAACGTAGTAAAATAGGATATACTTCCCCAATATCCCCAAATGGAGAAACAAACACATGATACTTAGGGAGGTTTTTCCTCGAGAACAGGAGAACATCAAGATTTCCCCAAATTGAGAAATGATACTTGATACTTAGGAAGTTTCCCCGAAAACAAAGAAATACAAAGAGTGCTTATTTGGCAATTTTCCCCAAGGACAAGAAGCACATGATGTCTATTTGGTAAAATTCCCCAAACACGAGACATTATATGATACAAAGGAAAATTCCCCAAACAAGAAATACAAGATGATGATTAGGGAAATTCTCCAGAGCAAAGATTAGTTTGATTTGAAACTGCTGTTGTTATTGATATGTTTTTGTTGCTGTGATACAGATATGTCGAGCAACATAAAATATACAGCGATGTGGGACAAAGGAACTCCTAGCTGTCCTATCGATCTGACTTCTTCTTCCAACAACTCCAACAGGCCAGACCGCGTTGTGGAAGTTAATGGAGACGTCCAGGTAAGATTCCCCGAGGATGTCGAAGCGTATCTAGGCCCTTTTCCAGAAGAGTATATGGGAGATATCCCCATGATAGTGTAACGCCCGCCCCTTTTCACCGTAAAATCAGAGTACATTTTTTTTTTTTTTTTTTTAAAAGTGACAAAGGGCGCGGACGTCACGACGCGAGTTAAGTTCCCAGCTTCTAAAGCTCGGCCCTTAACTGGCCAACCCTACGCGTGCGTGGAACATAAGTCCACGAGTACGGTTCACGCGTAGCAAGTAAGCTCACGGAACATAAAAATAAATGCGGATGATCATAGAACTATCCTACCAGTTCTTCAGATAGCAGGGAAGAAATACCCAATTAATTACGAAAATGCCATTATACTGTATTATCCAAAATAATACCTAAACATAGCAAACTACCTAAATTATTACATTTCCGACAAGCTAACTATACAAATACATCTTTTCCAAAATAAAGTACAACAAAATAATTAATCCGCCTCCCCAAGCTCCTAAGCTTGGCTTCCGTCTCGCCCTTCCGGTCCGCCATCTCCTGCATTGTCAGCTAGGGTAGAAGTAGGGCGTTAGAACAACGCGCCCAGTAGGATTCCGAGTAGGGCTAGCACATGGGTTAGTAATAACCACATACAGATAATAACACAGTGAAAACTATAAACCACCATATACTGAAATATAAGTAAATGATATGCCATGGGTGTCAATGTTATGAACCCCACCCATCATTCCTGCCATATACTGTCATATCCCTCTTGACGGAAAAACCTCGTCAAGATATATCCAACCGCAAAATATCCCCCTTGACGGTAAAGCCTCGTCAAGGTGTCCCCATGCCTGTTCTCGGTCGCCCCGACGGAGCATGGACTCCGGTTTGTTTATTTTTTTCCGCCCATGCCATGCATGAGATGTAATGCATTATGCTATGTACTATTTATAACTCATAACCTTAAGATATCATACATAGCCTTAATTTATAATGCATAACCTTAATCATAGTTCATAGCCATTAAATAAAATCCATCTTAAAATAGCATCCATAATTGTAAAAACCCATCATAAGATAAATACTAATCAATAAAATATGACAAAAATACCATCATACTTCCATGGCTTACAAATAGGTAGGAATCCTACCGAATACCGACTCGCGTCCTTTTTCGGCTTCGTCCGATAATCCGGCTACCGACTCGCGTACCGCTCGCGCTATCCGGTACCTTATTAAATTACCAAATCAATCCAAGTTTTAATCATTTCCAAGTCCATAAATCATAACTTAGTGAGTTTCTTCATTTTAGCCAATAATTACCATTTGTGCCACTACCCCTTTACATAACCAATTACTCATTCATTCATGCCTATTTAAGCCTAAAATTGATCCACAACCTAGGTCCTTAACTTAGGTCCATTATTGACTTACCAAAACATTAAAATTTGTCATGTAATTAATCTAACCATCACTCATTTAAACCCATTCAAACCCCATACTTAATCACATATATACCCATTGACCTTAAACCCAAATTGATTTACAATTTGGGGCATGGGTTCGGCCATACACCATGGCCGAACCCATGATGTTCCATTCTCCATTTTTTCTTGGGTCCATTGTTACATTTTAGATCCACCAATAATCCCTCCTTGAGGGGTTTAAATCATGCAACTAAACCATATTCTTAGCCCCCTTTGGATCATCACTTTTGTTCACTTGAAATCCAAAATTCATCAACACATTACCCTTTAAACCCTTCATTTAATCACCATTTCATCACCATAGGGATCGGCCCTATGCCATGGCCGAACCCATGGTTCAAATTTCCTACCATCCATGCATTTTAAAATCATACCATTCCATTGCATTTTTCATCATACAATTATTTTAAACATTACTCCCATGCATTCATTAAAACCCTAAATGCATTAATCAAAAACCTTCATTGCCTTCCATCCTTTAAACCCTAACCAATTTCATCAAACTCTAATCACCCACCATGGGGTTCGGTCATGCTACATGGCCGAACCCTATGGCCCATGATTCTTATTCCAAGTACCCAATTCCATGCTCAATTTAATCAATCACACAATGCACACAATATATTTCTCCAATTTCTTACCCTAACCCTAATTCACCCATTTAGGGTTTTCTCCATCTTCCACCCTTCCATTTAATGTATCTAAATTCCATAGTATAAAATCACCTATCCAACATTAATTTCACAAAATTAAATTTCATTTCTTAAACCCTAAAAATCCAAAATTCTTTTATTTAAGAAATACTCACTATCCGACGTCTCCTCCGATTTCCGCCGCTCCCGTCGGTCTCCTTGGTCTCCTCTCTCCTTCCTCTTGATCTTTTATAGGTCAAGATCTTTGATCAAGGGTGGCAACTCCCAACCTTAAAATCAGCCATGTTAGGTTTGAATTTGAGAGATGAAAAGAGGAAAAGATGATGAGAGGAAGATGATGACCTTAATCTTAGAGTGAACTCCCTCCAAATTCCATTTTTTTTTTTTATCTCCTTGAGCTCCTTCTTTTCTTTTTTTTTTTCTCTCCTTCACTTGGACATGGGACGGCAATGGAGGAGTGGGAGGGATGGAGTTAGTGAAAATGAATATGAGAAAGAAAAAAATCAAACTTATCCCCATTTGATGACCTCATTTACACTTTACATTAATTTTTCACCAACCAAAGATATTTTAAGATATTTTATTTGCTTTATGGTGGTGGTTATCTAAACCACCACCAAGTCCAACGTGTATGTGAATTTTTTTGAGTTTGAGATGAGGTGAATCTTCACCTCATGGCCCCACCTTGACCACTCTTGACTACCATATTTAAATAATTTAATTAGATATTTACCTTAGGCTAATCCATTGATGCTTAGCCTAAGTTCATTACTCCACCCATGGTTGACCAAGTCAACCATGGTGGCCGGCCCCACCAATCATTGGTCCACTCGCCACCTCACTTGATGAGGTGGAGGTGGGTCCCGCTTGGCCACACCACCATTGTTTAATTCCAAATTACTTAGGGTGATTAAATTTCATTAAGCCCACTCTAAATGGATCACCATTGGGCCCATGGCCCAATTACATTTCCCACTAGCCCATTTACCTTAGGCTTACATTACCTTGATCCATTGGGTCCCAAATGACTATTGGGCCCAATTTGACCACTTTGACCCTTTAAATAAACTTAAATCCAATCCATAGTCCATTGGGCCCTAGTTGGGCCTTTGTCCAAATTTTGGTCCATTTACCCTTTATTCCACCTATTTCCAATTTCCACCATAAAAAAAATAAATAATAACACATATATATTACTTTACAAATTCCGGGCCATTACAATACAATCCTCTTTTAAAATTTTCGTCCCGAAAATTCGAGCGAAGTAGAGGTTCAAGACATCTTACACAAAGAGTTCCGGATGAGAGGCTCTCATCTCCGACTCAAGTTCCCAGGTGGTTTCTTCATTACCATGTCGTTCCCATACCACCTTGACGAACTGAATGGCCCGGTTCCGCAACACCCTTTGCTCGGTCCCGACTATTCTGACCGGCTTTTCCACATATGTCACATCGCTTTGCACATCAATGTCTTGAATATTCAATACATGTGAAGGATTAGGGTTGTACTTCCTCAACATAGACACATGGAATACATCATGTAATGATGATAACTGCGGAGGGAGCGCCAACTGATAAGCTACCCCCCCCACCCTCTTCAAGATTGGAAACGGTCCCACAAATCTAGGTGACAGTTTCCCCTTCTTTCCAAATCTCATGTGTCCCTTCCGTGGTGAGACTTTCAAAAACACCAAGTCCCCCACCTCAAATTCGAGGAACCTTCTCCTTTTGTCGGCGTAACTCTTCTGTCGGCTTTGTGCAGTGAGTAGATGTTGCCGTATCAATTTAATCTGCGCTGTAGTTTCTGCAACCAACTCCGGTCCAATCAGCGCAGGCTCACCGGCTTCTGTCCAACACACTGGTGATCTACATGGCCTACCATATAAGGCCTCAAACGGAGCCATCTGTAGGCTTGACTGATAGCTGTTATTGTAGGAAAACTCCACCAGTGGTAAATGATCCTCCCATCCACCCTTAAAGTCTAGCATGCATGCTCTTAGCATATCCTCCAATGTTTGTATTGTCCTCTCCAACTGTCCATCAGTCTGTGGATGAAATGCTGTGCTAGTTAATACGTCGGTCCCCATAGCCGACTGCAAGCCCTGCCATACTCTGCCGGTGAATCGGCCATCCCTGTCGGACACAATAGACCGGGGAATGCCATGTAACCTGATGATCTCCCGGATGTACCGTCGACCCAAAGTGTCTGATGAATCCGTCATCTTGATGGGAAGGAAATGTGCAGACTTGGTCAACCGGTCCACTATGACCCATATTGCATCGTTGCCCTTGGATGACCTTGGCAACCCTGTTACAAAGTCCATGGATATGTGTTCCCATTTCCATTCTGGCACCGGTAAGGGTGCGAGTAAGCCCGGTGGCTTCCGATGTTCTGCCTTAACCTGCTGACAGGTTAAGCAACAAGCAACAAACTCTGCCACGTCTTTCTTAAGTCCATGCCACCAATAGTGCCTCTTAGGATCATGGTACATCTTGGTGCTGCCCGGGTGAATAGAGAGTTTTGTTTGGTGTGCTTCAATCAGCAACTCTCTTCTGCAATTCTTAGGCACATATGTCCTACCTCGGAACATAAGACCCTGTCCCGGTCGTAATTCCCATTCCGGTACAACTTTACCGGTAGACATCTTAGCCCATATCTCTTCCACCTCTGGATCTGTTCGTTGTTCCCGTTCAATCTCGGAGACCATGTGGGATCGTATGATCAGATTATATATGGTTCCATGATTATCCAGATAGAGTTTAAACTCTCTGATGGTATTCAACACCTCCCATTCTGTTCTGATCATACTGGCTACTGTTGCAGGTGATATGCGGCTGAGAGCATCCGCCACTTTGTTCGCCTTGCCAGGATGATACCGGAGTGCGAACTCATAATCTGCCAAGTATTCCATCCATCTACGTTGTCTCATGTTGAGTTCCTTCTGATCAAATAGGTACTTTAGGCTCTTATGGTCTGAGAATACCTCAAACTTCTCACCATAAAGGTAGTGTCTCCAGCTTTTAAGAGCGAAGACCACTGCTGCCAGTTCCAGATCATGTGTGGGATAATTGCGCTCATGAATTTTCAACTGTCTTGACCCGTACGCCACCGCCCTATTACCTTGACTGAGCGTACACCCCAGTCCCTCTCCTGAGGCATCACAGTACACCTCATAGTTTCTGCCTCTTTCCAGCAATATCAAAATAGAAGCGGTTGTAAGTTTCTCCTTTAGCTCCTCAAATCTCCGGTTGCACAGATCTGACCATTCAAATTTAACTCCTTTCTGAGTGAGTCGGGTAAGTGGGGCTGCAATCTTGGAGAAATCCATAATAAATTTCCTGTAGTAACCGGCCAATCCCAGAAAACTGCGGATCTCGGTCACATTCGTCGGTGCTTTCCACTCCCTCACTGCTGCTACCTTAGTCGGGTCTACAGCTATGCCTTCCTCCGATATAACGTGCCCCAAGAAATTGACCTCTGATAGCCAAAATTCACACTTGCTGGCTTTGGCATACAATTGGTTCCTCTTCAGGGTGTTCAGAACTATCCGCAGGTGTTCAGCATGTTCCTCCTGACTCTTGGAATAGATCAGGATGTCATCAATAAATACAATTACAAACTGATCCAAGTAAGGACGGAATATCCTATTCATCAGGTCCATGAACACCGCCGGTGCATTAGTAAGCCCAAACGGCATGACTACATACTCATATAATCCATACCGTGTCCTGAAGGCTGTCTTCTCGATGTCTTCTTCTCTAACCCGGATTTGATGGTATCCGGACATCAGATCAATCTTGGAAAAGTGAGAGGAACCCCTAAGCTGATCAAACAGATCATCAATCCTGGGTAGGGGATACTTATTCCTGACAGTCAACTGGTTCAATTTTCTATAATCCACACACATCCGAAGGGTACCGTCCTTCTTCTTGACAAACAACACCGGGGCTCCCCATGCGGATGTGCTGTTCCGAATAAAGCCCAGCCTGAGCAGTTCATCAATCTGCTTTTTCAACTCAGTCATCTCAGCCGGTGCCATCCTGTAATGAGGTAATGATACTGGAGCTGCGCCGGGGTATAATTTAATCTCAAAGTCTATCTCCCTCTTAGGTGGCAGACCAGGGAGCTCTGTTGGAAATTCCTCGGCATAATCTACCACCACCGCCGGAAGTTCAGCTATTGGTGCCTTATCTAATCTGAGGGTGTTCAAGGCAAGATGATTCAATTCTTCCTGCAGCCTTCTAGGAATGCCCTGTCGGTCAGCGGGCACTATATACCTCCTTCCTTCGGGTGACCAAAATATCACTCTACGAAGATGGCAATCAATATGGGCCTGATACGTAGCCAACCAGTCCATGCCAAATATAACATCGTACTCAGCCATATCGATTACTAAATAATTGAACTCGAATCTGAATCCAGCGAGTTCAGTGTTCAGTGCCGTGCATATGAGCCCCAAAGATGTGTCTCCGACAGGGGATACAATAGTAAGTGAGGTGGACAGATTCTGTACTAATGTGCCCGTAGCAGATATGAATGCAGCAGATATAAATGAATGGGAAGCTCCAGAATCAAATAATGTAACTGCATAAGAACTACCAACTACGGCCATACCTTGAATCACAGAGCGGTCCACTGCTACTGGAGAAGGTATAGCAAAAAGTCGTCCTGATCCCGTAGGGTTTGGCGCCCGTCCTGCCTGATTGTATGTTCTGCCCCCTCGCGGCGGAGCTGATCTAACTGGAGGGCGGGAGGAACCCTAGAAATTAGAGGGTTTGCTGAGCTGCGGACACTCCCTCTTGAAGTGACCCTGTTGGCCACACTGATAGCAAGTGTTCCCACCTCTAGGAACCTGGGTAACTGATGCTGACTGGGAGGGCTGATTGGGGCGAAAGCCCCCTGTAGATCCAGTAGATGATGAGGGTCTGCCGAAACTCGGGCGGAACCTCTTATTGGGTTGAAATGCACCCCGCCCACTCTGCCATCGGCGATTGTCATGCCGTGCTTCCTCATTCAATTCCCGCTCCACTATAGTGGCCCTGCCGACCACCCCTGCCAATGTAGGTTCCTTGAATACTGTCACCCTAGTTTTGATGCTCGGCCGAAGGCCCCGTTCAAACTTACGGGCCCTCCGGTGCTCAGTGTCCACCATGTAGAACGCGTAGACAGATAGTCGAAGGAACTCCCGGTGATACTCTGCCACTGTCATATTGCCTTGTACTAATGATATAAAAGCTTCAGTCTGGCTCTCCCTTTCTTCCTCCGGGAAAAACTGCTCTAGAAAAGTGGCTGAGAACCATTCCCACGTCATGGCAATTCTTTCCCCTTCCGGCACCTGTGATTGTTGCTTTTCTACCACTTCCCACCAATTACCGGCATCCTCAATCAGTTGAGATGTTGCCAGTAAGATTCTGTCAGTCGGACTGGAAACCTGAAGCAGATTTAAGATCTGAGTGATCTTCTTTAACCAGTGATCTGCTCCTACAGCCCCTTCTTTTCCTCTGAAATAGGGAGGGCGTTGTTGCTGAAAATCTTTGACCATCTTCCGTTTACTAGTGTCACTAGTGGTCGCATTTCCGTCACTAGTAGTCGCATTTCCGCTCAAATGTTGCTGAAGAGCAGCAGCGACTGCCGCTTGAACTACATCTTTTAGCTCGGGAGGTACACCTTGTATGTTTATATTATTCTGTTCCTCCTCCCGATTGGGTACCTCCTCTTCCTGGCGAGGTGGTGATACCTCTTTCTGGTTGCGACGAGTCCTTCTCTTCGGAGCCATTTCCTAGTCATCGAAAACACTGACTTAGTTCCTTTTCAAATGGAGGAAAAAGAAAAGAAAAAAATACTAAACAATATACTTTGCTTCTCATTTTTGGGGAAGATTGCCAAATAAGCACACTTGATTTGGGGAAAACTTCCCAAGTATCTATGTTTCGTTCCATTTGTGAAATCGGGGAATTTTCTCCTATGTTCAATAAGCCTACCATTATTCCGTCAAATTTGGGGAAGACCTAAACTTGTTTTCTCATGTCGGAAAAATGTAACCCTACTTGCTATGTTTGATAATTCCGACTTACATTGATTTTTTTTTTTTTTTTTCTTCCCTTGCTATCATCCCTCTCCGTCAAATGTTGTTCTCAGATTAAACCCTTCAGTTTGAGTCAATCGAAGTAATTTAACCCGGCCCCCGTGCAGCGGTCTCCGAAGAGTCGGTCGGTTGGGATTCTTAGCCGTCAGTGAGACGTGCAACCGTCTTAATCTTACTTCGAGAGATTCAATCTTCCGAATTCGCTCTGATACCAACTGTAACGCCCGCCCCTTTTCACCGTAAAATCAGAGTACATTTTTTTTTTTTTTTTTTAAAAGTGACAAAGGGCGCGGACGTCACGACGCGAGTTAAGTTCCAAGCTTCTAAAGCCCGGCCCTTAACTGGCCAACCCTACGCGTGCGTGGAACATAAGTCCACGAGTACGGTTCACGCGTAGCAAGTAAGCTCACGGAACATAAAAATAAATGCGGATGATCATAGAACTATCCTACCAGTTCTTCAGATAGCAGGGAAGAAATACCCAATTAATTACGAAAATGCCATTATACTGTATTATCCAAAATAATACCTAAACATAGCAAACTACCTAAATTATTACATTTCCGACAAGCTAACTATACAAATACATCTTTTCCAAAATAAAGTACAACAAAATAATTAATCCGCCTCCCCAAGCTCCTAAGCTTGGCTTCCGTCTCGCCCTTCCGGTCCGCCATCTCCTGCATTGTCAGCTAGGGTAGAAGTAGGGCGTTAGAACAACGCGCCCAGTAGGATTCCGAGTAGGGCTAGCACATGGGTTAGTAATAACCACATACAGATAATAACACAGTGAAAACTATAAACCACCATATACTGAAATATAAGTAAATGATATGCCATGGGTGTCAATGTTATGAACCCCACCCATCATTCCTGCCATATACTGTCATATCCCTCTTGACGGAAAAACCTCGTCAAGATATATCCAACCGCAAAATATCCCCCTTGACGGTAAAGCCTCGTCAAGGTGTCCCCATGCCTGTTCTCGGTCGCCCCGACGGAGCATGGACTCCGGTTTGTTTATTTTTTTCCGCCCATGCCATGCATGAGATGTAATGCATTATGCTATGTACTATTTATAACTCATAACCTTAAGATATCATACATAGCCTTAATTTATAATGCATAACCTTAATCATAGTTCATAGCCATTAAATAAAATCCATCTTAAAATAGCATCCATAATTGTAAAAACCCATCATAAGATAAATACTAATCAATAAAATATGACAAAAATACCATCATACTTCCATGGCTTACAAATAGGTAGGAATCCTACCGAATACCGACTCGCGTCCTTTTTCGGCTTCGTCCGATAATCCGGCTACCGACTCGCGTACCGCTCGCGCTATCCGGTACCTTATTAAATTACCAAATCAATCCAAGTTTTAATCATTTCCAAGTCCATAAATCATAACTTAGTGAGTTTCTTCATTTTAGCCAATAATTACCATTTGTGCCACTACCCCTTTACATAACCAATTACTCATTCATTCATGCCTATTTAAGCCTAAAATTGATCCACAACCTAGGTCCTTAACTTAGGTCCATTATTGACTTACCAAAACATTAAAATTTGTCATGTAATTAATCTAACCATCACTCATTTAAACCCATTCAAACCCCATACTTAATCACATATATACCCATTGACCTTAAACCCAAATTGATTTACAATTTGGGGCATGGGTTCGGCCATACACCATGGCCGAACCCATGATGCTCCATTCTCCATTTTTTCTTGGGTCCATTGTTACATTTTAGATCCACCAATAATCCTTCCTTGAGGGGTTTAAATCATGCAACTAAACCATATTCTTAGCCCCCTTTGGATCATCACTTTTGTTCACTTGAAATCCAAAATTCATCAACACATTACCCTTTAAACCCTTCATTTAATCACCATTTCATCACCATAGGGATCGGCCCTATGCCATGGCCGAACCCATGGTTCAAATTTCCTACCATCCATGCATTTTAAAATCATACCATTCCATTGCATTTTTCATCATACAATTATTTTAAACATTACTCCCATGCATTCATTAAAACCCTAAATGCATTAATCAAAAACCTTCATTGCCTTCCATCCTTTAAACCCTAACCAATTTCATCAAACTCTAATCACCCACCATGGGGTTCGGTCATGCTACATGGCCGAACCCTATGGCCCATGATTCTTATTCCAAGTACCCAATTCCATGCTCAATTTAATCAATCACACAATGCACACAATATATTTCTCCAATTTCTTACCCTAACCCTAATTCACCCATTTAGGGTTTTCTCCATCTTCCACCCTTCCATTTAATGTATCTAAATTCCATAGTATAAAATCACCTATCCAACATTAATTTCACAAAATTAAATTTCATTTCTTAAACCCTAAAAATCCAAAATTCTTTTATTTAAGAAATACTCACTATCCGACGTCTCCTCCGATTTCCGCCGCTCCCGTCGGTCTCCTTGGTCTCCTCTCTCCTTCCTCTTGATCTTTTATAGGTCAAGATCTTTGATCAAGGGTGGCAACTCCCAACCTTAAAATCAGCCATGTTAGGTTTGAATTTGAGAGATGAAAAGAGGAAAAGATGATGAGAGGAAGATGATGACCTTAATCTTAGAGTGAACTCCCTCCAAATTCCATTTTTTTTTTTTATCTCCTTGAGCTCCTTCTTTTCTTTTTTTTTTTCTCTCCTTCACTTGGACATGGGACGGCAATGGAGGAGTGGGAGGGATGGAGTTAGTGAAAATGAATATGAGAAAGAAAAAAATCAAACTTATCCCCATTTGATGACCTCATTTACACTTTACATTAATTTTTCACCAACCAAAGATATTTTAAGATATTTTATTTGCTTTATGGTGGTGGTTATCTAAACCACCACCAAGTCCAACGTGTATGTGAATTTTTTTGAGTTTGAGATGAGGTGAATCTTCACCTCATGGCCCCACCTTGACCACTCTTGACTACCATATTTAAATAATTTAATTAGATATTTACCTTAGGCTAATCCATTGATGCTTAGCCTAAGTTCATTACTCCACCCATGGTTGACCAAGTCAACCATGGTGGCCGGCCCCACCAATCATTGGTCCACTCGCCACCTCACTTGATGAGGTGGAGGTGGGTCCCGCTTGGCCACACCACCATTGTTTAATTCCAAATTACTTAGGGTGATTAAATTTCATTAAGCCCACTCTAAATGGATCACCATTGGGCCCATGGCCCAATTACATTTCCCACTAGCCCATTTACCTTAGGCTTACATTACCTTGATCCATTGGGTCCCAAATGACTATTGGGCCCAATTTGACCACTTTGACCCTTTAAATAAACTTAAATCCAATCCATAGTCCATTGGGCCCTAGTTGGGCCTTTGTCCAAATTTTGGTCCATTTACCCTTTATTCCACCTATTTCCAATTTCCACCATAAAAAAATAAATAATAACACATATATATTACTTTACAAATTCCGGGCCATTACAGATAGGAGAATCGGTAGGGGAAATAGAGCCCGGGTATATGTGCGAGTTGTGCAATCAGGAGGGGCACAATTGTACTTACTGCCCTTACCCCCTTGAGGTCATTTGCCCTGTTTGTGGATTGCACGGGCACGGGAAGGAGAGGACTAACTGTCCTTACATTGGAGGACCAGGAATAATACCCTGTCTGACTTGTGGAGTGTTGGGGCACACATCGATAACATGCCCTGACAGCTTCCTCGATTTTTATGATGATGCAGGGTCTTCGATAGAAGAGTAGACTAAGAAAGGGTAAGAAAATGTCGGGGAAAAGGAAAAGATTTTGTAAAAGGTTGTGGGTACGTTTTGAAGGGTTTGTTCTAACCCTACCAACCCTTGTATGGTGATGGAAGTTTAAATGATTTTCAATAAAGTATGCAACTTTAAGAGTTCATGAGGACTTTGGCACTGAGATGTATGTGAATAAGTCATTGGAGTATATTGAGACTGTGGGAAACTCGATACGAATTACGGAGACTTGGTCCCGTAGGGTTACCGTTGAGGGGTGGGTCCCTCGCATGCTATGCGCTGGAGGGCGCTCTCACGGCTAGTTCACACACTTGGTGTGCGTAGATGCGCAGAGCTAGGTATTATGTTACCCCATGGGAGTGGTGCTAGCTTCGTAAGACGCGGACTGACCGCCTTAGAGCTTGACTGAATCACCTTTGAAGTGAAGGGATGCAGGGCGGGGTAGACCGGATCACGTTGGACGTGGGTCTTCCGCTTAGTAAGTTATGAGCCCTAAGTCTTGTAAGGGGTCGGGATACATTTTTGATTGGATATTGTTATCACAGTCACTTAGTGATACAATCAAGTATTGTTCCTACGGATAGAATATCTCAGATGGATGTTGTGCTTAGATTAGTTATACCCATGAATGGATTATACCTAGAGGAGGGTTATATTCATGGATGGTTATTAACCATGGATAGACGATATGCACTGATAGAGTGGTGCTAGTGATGGATGTATATAACCATGGATGATGGTTCCCCTGGTAGTTTGGATTGATACCGGGTATTGGTAAAAGGTATTAGTCATATAGTGACTTATGTACAATTGGAGATATGTTTAATTTTGGAGATGTATTTAATGGAAAAGTTAATAGTCTAGTGCAACTTGAATGGGAAGCTATGGGCGACTGCCGAGTTAGTCTAGCTAGCTGACTCTGTAGTTAGCCGATGGAATTCCAGAAGGGTGAAGCTAGAAACCTAGTTAAAGTGGAATCGGTAGAAGCTTTGGAATCCTACTTCATTCGATTTTAGGGACTAAAATTTTAAAAAGAGGATTGTATTGTAATATCCTCAATTTTCAATATAACAATATTTACGGAAATTGCCATTGAAATGGCGAATTAAAAGGATATAACCTTAGATGAGTAAATTGTGGGGTTCATTGTTCAATCTAGACCCAATGTACATGTTATGTGGATTAAACTAAATTAAATGGGTATTGTACATTTATTTGGGTCAAAGTGGTTAATTGGGTCAAAGGACCCAATTGGGACCCAATGGGTCGTTGTGGACATAATTGATCATTAGGTGAGCTTGAGATTAATTGGGTTAGGCTGAATTAAATGGGAGTGCCAACAAGTATTAGTTAACTCAAATTAAATGGATGAGTTGAGTTTAGAAGTGAGTTGAATTAAAGGAGGTGAGTTGAGTTAAATGGAATTGAATGGAATGTTAACAAGTGTTTAAGATAACTTAAATTGAAGATTGAGTTGAAATAAATGATGGAGTTTAGTTGAGTTGAATTTATGGGTTGAGCTGAATTAAATTGATGAGTTAAATGGGTGAGTTATGTCATATGAGTTGGATGGGAAGTTATGGAGATATTTATCTCAAAGGGTGAGGTGTAAGTTCAAGGAATGGAGTTTCAAGGTTAAACAATACATCACACGTTGGCTGCAAGGAGAATAATCTCATGCATGTAACCCCTAGATAAGTAATGAATGGGGTGGCTGTTTTAGGAGTTACATAAGGTGTGAATTGTATTTCAAGTGTAACTTCATATACACGTTGGAAATTGCATGGGATAGTTGGATGGTCAATGGGGTGGCTGTTGTGGGAGTTACATAGGTGAGAAGCTTATTTCAAATGCAAACCCTTTTACACGTTGGATTGCATGGAGGTGTTATTCTATGCATGAAACTTCAAGGGACAACCAATGAAAGGATGGTTTAACACTTGGGAGTTTCATCTCAAGGATGAAACCCCACATGAAGCATAATTGAGGGGAGTTTACACCAAGATGTACCACGACCTGAAGAGGCATTACTGGTGGCATGGACTCAAAAGAGATGTTGCAGAATTTGTGGCACACTGCTTAACTTGTCAGCAGGTCAAGACAGAACATCAGAAGCCACCAGGGTTACTCAAACCCTTATCAGTGCCAAAATGGAAATGGGAGCACATTTCCAAGGATTTTGTAACAGGGTTGCCTAAGTCATCAAAGGACAACGATGTGATATGGGTTGTGGTAGACCGATTGACCAAGTCGGCTCACTTTCTACCCATCAGGATGACAGATTCGTCGGAGACATTGGGACGATGGTATATCAGGGATATCGTTAGATTGCATGGTATTCCTCGGACTATAGTGTCTGATAGAGATGGCCGATTCACCGGAAGGGTGTGGCAGAGCATGCAGTTGGCCATGGGGACCGATCTATTGACTAGGACATCATTCCATCCACAGACTGATGAACAGTCGGAAAAGACAATACAAACATTGGAGGACATGCTGGGGCATGCATGCTAGACTTCAAGGGTGGATGGGAGGATCATTTGCCACTGGTAGAGTTCTCATATAACAATAGATACCAAGCAAGCCTTCAAATGGCTCCAATCGAGGCTTTATATGGTAGACCATGTAGGTCACCAGTGTGTTGGACCGAGGCCGGCGAGCCTGCGCTGATTAGACCCGAGCTAGCGCAGAGACTACAAAACAAATTCAGTTGATACGTTCAGCACTTATTGACTGTACAGAATCGACAAAAGAGCTATGCTGACAAAAGGAGGAGGTTTCTCGAATTTGAAGTGGGGGACATGGTATTCTTGAAGGTCTCGCCACGAAAGTGGCACATGAGGTTTGGAAAGAAGGGGAAACTGTCACCAAGATATGTGGGACCGTTTTCCATCATAAGAAGGATGGGGGATGTAGCATATCAGTTAGCACTTCCTTCACAGTTGGCATCACTACACGATGTGTTTCATATATCGATGCTAAGGAAGTATAATCCCGATCCGTCTCATGTTTTGAATGTACAAGACATAGATGTGCAAAGCGACGTCACTTATGTCGAGAAGCCTGTCAGAATAATAGAGATTGAGAAAAGGGTGTTACGGAACCGAGCGATTTAGTTCGTCAAAGTGGTATGGGATCGACATGGTAATGAGGAAGCCACTTAGGAATTGGAATCGGAAATGAGATCAGTTCACCCCGAGTAATATATGTAAAGTGTTTGGAATCCTACTTCACTCGATTTTCGGGACGAAAATTATAAAAAGAGGATTGTATTATAACACATCGGAATTTCAAAGATATCAATTTACATGAATTTTACGGAATTGCCATTGTGAATTATTTTATAGGTATTTAAATGGGTAAGATGTTGGGCAATGGCCAATTAAGACCCAATGGCTATGGGTTATGTGTTGGAAATTAAATAAATGGGTAATGTACACTCAAGTGGGTCAAGAATTTTAAATGGGTCATAATTTGATAAATGGGTCATAATTTGATAAATGGGTCAAAATGGCCAATTTGGATCCAATGGGTCGGGTTTGACTTTGTTGACCACTAAGTGAGTCCAAGATTGATTAAATTGGGGCTGTTTGGAGTTTGAAATAAAATTATATAGTTGAGTTAAATAAGTGAGCTGATTTAGAATAATTATAGTGAGTGAGTTGATTGAAATAAATTTAAGTGAGTGAGTTGTTAATAAGTTTTAAATGAGTGGTGTGTGAAGTGGAAGAGTTGATGTTTCAAACTCACACCACTCCACATGTTGGAGGGCAGCTAGAGGGGGTGGGGGAGTTTCATCTCAAAGATGAAACCCCCACACATAGTCTTTAATGAGAAACAAATGGGGGATGAGCGGCCACATGGTCTTAACCCAAGTTGAACATCCACACGTTGGAAGCTTGAGGGTTTCCATTTTAGATGGAAACCCAGAGCCACAACCGTTGGGTGTGTTTCATTTCAAGGATGAAACCCCCTCAAATGGAATAAATAAAAGACATAAATGGGGAGGGGAGTTACCAAGGGGGTGCCACCAAGGGACGCCACCTTTGGTTAACTCCCAACACTTAAGCTCATTCATCCTATCTCCCTCTCCCTCCCTTGATCATTTATTTCATCTCCCAAAGACGAAACCGTGGCTGCTGGCTCCCACAATCTTTCCTTGGCCGATCACACCACCAAGATTAGTGGACTTAGAACAAAGGAATTGTATCCTAAGGTGTTGATCATTCACACCTAAGGCTGAAATTCTATCTTCCTCTCAATCAAAAGCTCAATTGGCAGAACCACTCCAAGGGGTTTACAGCAAGGTCAGCCTCGTCCAAAGAAGCAAGGGAAAGAAAGGAAACAAGGAAGAGCAAAGCAAGACCAGAGGAGTCGCGGACCGGTGAGTGTTTTTGTTAAATGTTATTTAGAAGAATTATAGGGTCCGGCCAAGGTTTATGGCCGAACCCCATGGTTAAAAATTAAGGATTGAATGATATACTTTAAAAAGAGATAATGGACCATAGGGTTCATCCATACGTATGGCCGAACCCCATGGAAAGACTTGGTCATTCTAAGGGTTGAAAATCATGGGACAGTTTGATGGTTTTAAAAGGATTTTTTTTTAAATGGATGAAGTTTTGGATGTTGAATAAATCAGTTCAATGGAAGAACATGGGCTATGATTAAATTAATTTCTAAAATGTTCTATGGACCAAAAGTATGGAAAAGAAAGGGAGAGGTTCGGCCATGGAGTATGGCCGAACCCCACCCAATATATTTATGGAATTAGTATTTCTTAGACATTGAATCATGTGGTTGGTTTTATTAAATTTTAATGGATTTGATAATATGAAGATCATGGAACATTTTGAATGGTTTGTAAAGGACTTCTATGGGAACATATGGACAAGACATGGGTCGGCCATGACCATGGGATTATTATGGCTAAGTTATGATATAGAGATACAAATGTGAAAAATCATAGGGTTCGGCGATATGTATGGCCGAACCCCATGGACCATTTTATATGGATGTAAGGTTTCCTGGTTATGGAATTTAGTGGACTGTTTTTATTAAGTTTTTTTTTTTTTAAAAAAAGGGTCTTGTTTTGGATATATAGTTAATGCATGTTAAAGAATTTCAAGGGTTTAAAAGGACCCAATTATGGACCATTGCTATGATTTTTATGAATCAATTTTAAAGGAAAAAAAGGACCATGGGTTCGGCCATGGAGTATGGCCGAGCCCCATGAGAAATAATTGTTGGTTTTAAATATTTAAGTATGGTTAAGGTTAGAAAGTGAGGTTCGGCCATGTTGTATGGCCGAACCCCACCAAATTGTATTTGGTCGATTGTAGTTTTTGTAAATGAGTCACTTGTATGGAATTATTAAATCAAGAGATAAAAGTGGACTCAAGTGAAATAAGTGAGGTTCGGCCAAGGTGTATGGCCGAACCCCACCTATAAACATTGGTTTTGGGATATTAAATTTAATGGACATATGTTTGACTCACTGCTATAAAAATAGGGTAACGGGACTTGAACGGCACACGAGTCGTGAACGGTTGATGGTTTAAAAGAGCGGTCGATCTAAGTGAACTTTCTGTAGGTTTCCTACCTTTTTGAACCACACTCATATTTGATGTTTTATCATAATTTTGATGAATTATGTGTTAAGTTATTATGTTTCAAAGTGGTTTTATATGTTAAGTTATGTTTACAAATGGCATGAAATCATGGACATCTCATGCGTGGCATGGGGTGGTAATCAAGAGGAATCCGAAGGCCACAATCCGTCGGGGCGTCTGAAAGACCACTGTGGGGTACCTTGATGATGAGAATCCCATCAAGAGAAACCCGGAGGCCACACTCCGTCGGGGCGTCCGAAAGGCCACTGTTGGGTACCTTGACGATGAGAATCTCGTCAAAAGGAAGCTATGTATAATTGTAATGGGTGGGACTCATTACATGTGCATTGCATACATAGCATTGTTTTATGTGATTTTGATGAACATGTATTATTATGTTATTTGCATATTGTTTTACTAACCTTGTGGTAGCCCTAATCGGAAACACTACTGGGCACGTTGATCTAACGCCCTATCTCAATCCTTAGTGGATGACGCAGGAAAGGGGAAGAACGAGGACCGTGATGGAAACCAAGCATAGGCGCTTGGGCTTTGAATGGACTTTGAATTATGGACTTTTTGTTTAAGTTATTTGGACAATGTAATTTGATAGTTAGATGTTATTGGCATGTAATAATGTAGTTAACTATGGTTTGGATGATTTGGTATGAATGTTTAGTTTAAGGCTATGCTAGTAATTTTGGAGATAATGTTTATATGATTTGCTATCTAGAAATGGAAAATGGAGTAGTCTTAGCATATATTATAACCATCAGTTAGACTAAGTAAATTCCGCAAGTTCATTGTACCATGTGTGGATCAGTTCATATGGACTTAGTTCATACGCACATGGGCTTGGCCAGTTAAGGGTCGGACTTCAGAAGTCCGAACTTAACTCTCGTTGTGATAACCCGCCCCAATCACTTGTTTATTATTATAAAAAAAAAAAAACTCTGATTATTATGGTGAAAAGGGCGGGACGTTACACTGATTAGCACCTGTCACTTGTCATGACAGTGTAGGAAGGAGGATGCAAGCCTGAAAGAAAGCTTGATGAAAAAGGAACTTAAGGGCTACTAAGTTATGGGGGAGCTGGGTAAAAAAATCTAAAGAAGATAGCTTAGAGAATAGGGCAGGAGATTCTAGGGAAGCTGAGTAAATAAGCTTGTCCCATGAAAGAAATCAGTTAAACTAGATTTTAGCTTGAGCAGGAAAAAAATAAAACCTTATTGCACAAGGAATTGCATTAAACCATGGGGAAGAACCATGAGTTGCAACAAATCTTAGTTAATCACTAAGTGTAAAAAGCATAGAGAAAGTGCAGCTGATATCTACTAAATCTTTGTCAATTGCATGACAAAATGGGGGAGAAAATTAGTATAAGCTCTAAGCATGGGAGAGTGCATGGTAAAGTCGAAGTGATTGGGCCTCTAGAAAGAGAGAGCCATAAAGGGGAGGAATATGATGAAGCCAATGGACATGGGGAGAATGTCCATGCTTGCTTGGAGTTTGGGAAATCAAACTTAAGAAGATTGGGGGAGAAAATTTTCTCAAGCACTGGGTAGTGTTGTTGGCTAGGAAATCTCGTTTAGTCTTTTGATTTATATTTTGGACTAACTCCTCTAATGATTTCTCTAGTGTTGCTCATTTATGTGCTTAAATAGTAAATCATGATTTGAAGCAAGCAAAACAAGAATATGTGAAGATCATAGTCTTATTGTCCATTTGAATATGTACATGTGATGTAATATTTTGTATTCAAATGTGTTGTAGTAAGGGTAGGATTGTAATTGGGTTAGCTTCTAGGTTTTGTCATGAAATTGACAAAGGGGGAGATTGCTAGTGCCCCGGCTTTGCTGAGTCCCTGTTTGTCAATTCCATGACTCGGGAAGAAGCACTTGCTAAGAAGCTTGAAGACCCAAGATGATCAAGAATGAAGATCGTGCTTCACCAGGTTCAAAGCTCATCGTCATGGCAATAAAAAAAATAGGTATTTGGTCATAGATGAATTTAGGTAGTACCCACACTTAGAGAGGACCATTCTTTAGGCTTAGTTGAACAAATGGTAAAAACATAAAGAAACTTAAGAGAGGAAGCTGTAGAGTGAACTTGGAAATAGGAATTAAGTTCACTGTCAGCTCGACTAGTCGTTTTCACTGACCCCTCGGTGAAGACAGGATTGATCCATCGTGGTCAAAGACTGGTCGACCAGTTTGACAGAGGTTCTGGATCAAAGAACTGTCATTCTGGGAAAGCCTCTGACTGAGAGTCTCGTATGCACCAACCCCTCGGTGATGAACTTGAATGAACCATCGTGGTCAACGACTTATCGGTAAAAGACGTGTGAGTTCTTTAATCTGAATTCAAATGGGCTATCGAGAAAACATATATATCGGTAGTTCAAGACCGATCGAGAGCACCATGACTGACCCCTCGGTAAAGGGCAATAGGTCGTTCTTGGTAAGCCAGGTTTCTGACTTGAAACTACTGTCAGCATGGTTTGCTCCAGATTGAGACACTCGTATGGACCGACCTCTCAGTGCCATAATTGTCGACCCATTGGCGACACCGACCTATTGAGTGGAAAGTATTAATACCGCTGGTAGTACATTTAATGCGCAACGGTCGGGTGGTTGAACAGGAATAAATATGAACATTGACCCATCGGTGCCACCACCTGTCGGTTCTGAACAGTCAGAAAGATCGTTAAAACTCCTCTATAAATATGAGTGTTGGATGATCGTTTTACCATTTTCCTTAAGCTGAAAAAAGTTATACACTCTAAGGAACGATCAATACTCTTCTGAGAAGAATCATAAACAACCAATCTATTGATTGAGTTTGAAAGTGAGAAAGAGAGGAGGAAAGAGAGATCATAAACAAGCAATCTACTGATTGAGTTTACAAGTGAGAAAGACATAAATTAGAAAACCTGAAACCAGTTTCCTTGTCACCCTGAGATTGTGATTGCTCTACGACGGGTACAAGGAGGAGCGTCGGCACTCAGTGGGTGGAATCTTCAAGAAGCACACATCAGCGACAAAGAGCTTCAAGGCAAGTGTTTCTTGTTTTTATTTTGTTTTAAAACCTTTGACCCAAAAATGGATTGAGGAGGATTTGCTCCAAAACCATTATGAAAAACTATAAAGTGTTGTCTCTGGCATAGTGGTGGGTGGAATTCCCAGTTGATTGAGTGAGGTGGAATTCCTACTCTAATTGTGAGGGTGTAAGTCCCCACATAGTGAATTTGGGGATAGCTTAAGGTTGAGCGAGTCCTAACAATGGATGTAGGTTGGCGAACCGAACCACTTTATATCTTGTGTCCTTCTGTTTGTGGTGTTAGAACTATTTTCTTATGTTGATTGCTTAATCATATTTGCTAACACACTCATTTGATTGGTATATATCCGTTGTACTTAATTAATCAATCAAGATAATTTTGAAAAGGACCAACGACATTAGATTGACCTATTCACACCCTCTCTAGGGTCAATCGTGTTGTTCTAGCTCACAAGGGAACTTTCAAGATGGGCACAAAGCTATGTTTTAGCTCTTCTTTTCACCCTCAAGCAGATGGTCAATCAGTGAGAAGCGTCCAGACATTGGAAGATATGCTAAGAGCATGTATCATGGACATGCAAGGAAGCTGGGAAAACCATTTAGCATTGATTGAATTTGTATACAATAATAGTTACCACTCAAGTATACAAATGGCACCCTATATGGCCTTATATGGCAGACCCTGTAGATCACCTCTATGTTGGACTGAGGTAGGATATTGTAACGCCCGCCCCATTTTCACCGTAAATTAGAGTCTATTTTTTTTAAAAAAATGGAGAGTGAGAGAGGGCGTGGACGTCACGACGCGAGTTAAGTCCGAGGTTCTAAAGCCCGACCCTTAACTGGCCAACCCCACGCGTGCGCGGAACTAAGTCCACGGGAACGGTTCACGCGTAGAAAGTAAGCTCGCTAATAGAGTCTATTCTACCGATTTTTAGATAGAAGGGAAGATACAACATTAAATTACCAAAATACCCCTATGTTCAGATTTATGCCTCAAAACGATATTGTCCATAATGCAATCCAAACCATAGCAAGAAATATAAATTATACAGTCCGACGAGTTAAGCTACTTTAAATTACATCTCCAAAATGAAACTTAAATAAAGCTAGATATCCGCTTCCCAAGCTCCTAAGCTTGGCTCCCGGCGTGTCCACCGTTTCTGCCATCTCCTGCGTCATCAGCTAGGGTAGAAGTAGGGCGTTAGTCAACGCGCCCAGTAGGACTCCGAGTAGGGCTAGCACATGGGTTAGTGATAACATGCATACCAACAATAATATAATAAACATATGATGAATGCCATGCCATGGGTGCCTATGTCATGTGTCCAACCCATCCACCATATCATCATAAAATATCGTATCCCCCTTGACGGCAAAGCCTCGTCAAGGTGTCCCCATGTTTGCTTCTCGGTCGCCCCGACGGAGCATGGACTCCGGTTATAGCATAAAAGCTATCCCCATGTCTGATTCTCGGTCGCCCCGACGGAGCATGGACTCCGGTTATAGCCCCTCGGGTTATCCCCATGTTTGCTTCTCGGTCGCCCCGACGGAGCATGGACTCCGGTTTCATTATTTTCCCGCCCATGCCATGCATGAGATGTAAGTGCATTATGCTATGTAATATACATATATATTTCATAAACTTAATATATCATACATAGCCATATAATGCATAACATTAAAAATATAATCCATAGTATGAATATATAATTCATAAATCAAAAGCCCATCATAATACAAATCACATAATTATCAAAATAGATTAAAATAACCATCACATATCCATGGCTTACAAAGAGGTAGGAATCCTACCGAATACCGCTTAGTGTCCCGTTACGTTTCCGTTCGATAAACTAGTCGCCGATCGCGCACCGTTTTGCGACGTCCCGATACCTTATTACACATTTACCGAATTAGTCTGTATTTTATTTCATGATTAAATCCCTAACTGATTACAACCTTAGATTCCTAATTACGTTACACGTTTATCAAAATCAGCCCCTAACTTAGCCACATTTCCCATTGGCTTAACCATATGCACAATTCCCATTTTGCCCATTTTAAATATTTCGATTTGCGAGCCTAAAACGCAGCAACTATCCGTTTCATTTACTCATTCATAATATATCCATTTTCATATCCAACCACATAGGGTTCGGCCATGTACCATGGTCGAACCCATGGTTCTTCAAGGTGGCTACACCTTACGGTTTTGCCACTCCTCTTCCATGCACATTTTAAATTCATATTTGACCCATAAGCTTGGGCTCATTTGTGATTCCCTAACCATGACATCATGTACTTAAAATCAGCCACCTATTTAATTAATTTTGAAAAAAACATTTAATCCCATATATCATTCCATATTTGGCCCAAAATGTGGCCCACAAAAAGGGGTCATGGGTTCGGCCATACACCATGGCCGAACCCATGATGTCCATTTTCCAATTTTTTGGGTCCATCTTGCCTCATTTAATCCTATCACAATTGAATTTAAATCATTCATTGAACTCCCCATTTTCATCTCATTTAAAGTATTAGCTACTATACTTACAAATCCATTTAAATTTTTTTATCCATCTCCATCCTTTTCCATTCATTAAAATCACTAATCACCACCATAGGGTTCGGCCATACACCATGGCCGAACCCATGGCTCATGGTCCATCTTATCCATGCCATTTTCTAAAATCAAAATACCTATTTACATTCCTCATGGTTTTCTCATTAAAACTCCTTAAAAATCACCAACTTTTTAATCACTTAAAAGCCTCAACATCATTAACCCTTCTCCATAATTTTAGACCTCAAACCCTAATTAAAAATCATCCATCATTTACCATGGGGTTCGGCCATGCTACATGGCCGAACCCTATGGCTCATCAATTCATTAAAATTTCTATTTTTCCATGCTTAATCCATTCATTTTAATTTTTCCTTAAACCATCTCTTCCATCTCATCCATTTCTTATTCTACCGTTGGATGGATCTTAGATCCATGGCCCACAACACTTTTGGCCATATTTAGTCTAAGAAATGGATTCCATATCTTATCTTAAAAAAAATATATAAACTCTTCTTTTAAGAATTCTTACCACCCAACGACTCCCTCGGTCCTTCTTTGCTTCTCCTCTTGCTCTCTTTAGCCTTCTCTTCTCTTCTTCTCCTTGATGTACGGTCACGATGAGCTTGATCAAATAGTGAGGCCCTCTAAGCTTAGGGTCGGCCAAGATTGAGTGGGTTTGCTTGAGAGAGAGAGAGAGAGAGAGAGAAGGAGGGAATAGAAAATGTCTAGCTTCCTTGGTCTTGAAGTGATAATGGTTTGGCCAAGCTTAATCTTTATTTCCTTCTCTTCTTCTTCTCTTCTAACTTTTTTCTTTTCTTATTTTCTCTTGGTGTAGGACGGTGGAGAGGTGGTGAGAATGAGAGAGTGAAATGAGAGGGATGAGATGGAAAACCCATCTCATTTCTTTGGTCTTACTTGGACCATGCTCCTCCATGATGGCCTCACCAACCAAAGTATGGGCTACCTTGACTTTGGTGGTGGTGGTTGAGACAAAACCACCACTAGCCAATGGTTTTGGGTGTTTGAATTTGGTGGTTTGGTCTCCCATGTTGACCCCTTGACCAACCTAATTAATTAAATTAAATCCTCACTTAGGTCAATTAATTTCCATCGAATTTAATTTCATAAAATTTATCTATCTAAGAAATCATCCATGGTTGACCAAGTCAACCATGGTGGACGGCCCCCACCTATACATACCCCACTCGCCACCTCACTTGATGAGGTGGAGGTGGGCCCCACTTGGCCATGTCACTTTAATTCCATTAATTTTAAATTAGATAATTTTACAATAATTTTAATCAATTTAATTCTCCTTAATCCACCTTAGTCCTCTCAATTTATCCATGGTTGACCAAGTCAACCATGATGGTTGGCCCCACCTTTGCCTTGGTCCACACGCCACCTCACTTGATGAGGTGGAGGTGGGCCCCACTTGGTCATGCCATTTCATTTCATTACTAACTTAGAGGGTTTAATTCCAATTCACCCTTTTTAAATTAATTGGCCCACCGTTGGGCCCACGGCCCAACCAAATTATTTTCTACCCCTTTACCTTAGAGTTTGGACCAATTTTGATCCATTGGGTCCCACATGGTGATCGGGCCCACTTTGACCATCGTTGACCCTTCCGACGAATTCCATTCACTCTATTGTCCATTGGGTCCTTCTTAGGCCTTTGTCCTAAAATTTGATCCATTTGGTATTCCATCATATCAAAATTCAAATTAAAGTAAATAAATGCCAAATATATATTGATTTAAAATTTCGAGCCATTACAGATATAAAGCACTATTAGGACCCGATATGGTACGAGAAACGTCTGCACAAGTAGTTTTGATAAAACAACGTCTCAAGACTGCACAAAGCAGACGGAAGAGCTATGTGATAAAAGGCGAAGGCCATTGGAATTGTCAATTGGTGACCAAGTTTTCCTGCGTGATGCACCACACCATGGTATACAAAGGTTTGGTCACAAAGAGAAACTATCACCTCGATATGTTGGACCCTTTGAAACATAAAGGAAATTGGAGAAGTAGCCTATCGGTTAGAACTTCCTTAGATCATGGCAAGGGTGCAAAGTACATTCCATGTATCTATGCTCCAGAAATATGAACTTGATCCATCTCATGTATTGAATTATGAAGATATGTTTAGGGTAAATGGGTAAGGAATTGACTTAATCGGGTCATGTACCCAATCAAGATCTAAGACATGGGATCCGCCTCATCAAGTGAGGTGGCAAGTGTATGAGGTGACATGGAAGTGGCATATCAAAGTGGGACCCAACTCCACCTCACCAAGTGAGGTGGTGTGTGGTCTAAGGTAAGTGCCTGGCTTTCATTCTCTTCCTCTGGAAAGTAATGGTCCAGGAACATTCCGGCGAACTGGTCCCAAGTCATCTCTGTTCTATCCGCCGCCGGAGCCTGCGCTTGCTGATGTTCTATGACTTTCCACCATTTGCCTGCATCGTCTACTAGTTGTGAGGTAGCCAGCAGTATTGGGTCCTCATCATTGGTGATCTTAATTACCTTCAAGATCTTTGTGATATTCTCAATCCAATTCTCTACTCCTGCGGGTCCCTCCTTCCCTTGGAAATAGGGGGATGCTGCTGTTGGAAATCTCTCACCATTGTTTGGTCCTGAGATTCATTGGAAGTAGTGCCTCCATTGTCGTTCGGGTGTTTCTATAGAATGGAGGTGACTACTGCCTGCACTAGGCTCTGTAGCTCGGGAGGTACCTCAGGAATATTCACACTGTCCTGTCCCTCTTCCTGATTTGAGTTCTGTCGGGTATTTCTTCTTTGTGGAGGCATTTTCCTAAGTCATCGAAACATTGGTTGACTTAGTTTCCTCATAAGGACTTGTGTTCAAATACTTTGAAGTTTATAATTGATCACATAATCATAGGGAGGGGAAAGTTCTGTGTAATTCTCCTATATATTACTTGTGTTCCTTACTTGGGGAAATTGCCTAGATATCACATAGCATTTCTCATTTGGGGAAAATTTTCCTATATAGTGTATTTTATTTTGGGGAAATCACATGATGTTTCTTGTTCAGGGAAGGGACGCCATATTTCGCTATGTTTGATAAATCTACAATTTATACTGATTGTCCTTCCCTTGCTGTTGTTTTTCTCATCAAAGATTGTTCTCAGATTGAATTCTTACAATCTGAGTCTCATCAAAGTAAATTAATCCGGCCCCCGTGCAGTAGACTCCGACGAGTCTGTCAGTTGGGATTCTTATCTATCAGCAAGACATGATACCGTATCTTACTTTGCGAGACTCAACACTTCCGGTTTCGTTCTGATACCAACTGTAACACCCTGTCCTTTTTCGTTTGCATAAATCAGAGTATATTTTTTTTTTTATAAGTGAGAGAGGACGGGTCGTCACGATGCGAGTCAAGTCCGAGTTTCCAAAACCCAACCCTTAACTGGCCACCGCTATGTGTACGTGGCCTAAGTCCACTAAAACATTTGCACACGCTTTTCTTAATGCTTGCGGAATAGTTTATATGATTAAGATGCTACTCATTCTCTTGTCATCATTAGGCAAGGAAAGTCAATCACCATAAAATTCAAATAAAACTTAAAGATTATCAAACCATAGTAAATAAGTTCTAAGGTGTCCCAAATAATCTAAGTTATTATAACCCAAAATGTAAGTCCTCCGAATACATCATTGAAATCAAAACCAAGTAATTTAAACTTAAATCTTCCCAAGCTCCTACACTTGGCTCCCTTCCGGTCCTGCGTCCTTTTCCTTATCATTTCCTGTTCCATCATCAATAGGGTAGAAGTGTGGTATTAGTCAACATGCCCAGTAGGTATTCCAATTAGGGTTGTGGTACACATAAGAGTAATATTAGAATAACATAAACCAAGGTTATATACATCATTAATGTCATATTTGTAAAACATCTTGTAAGATGTAAAACAATGTATGATGTCCATATCATAATCATGCTAACATAAGTGTCATGTCATGTGTGTCAATACCAAATGAAATCCCACCCAATGTCCATACATAAATAATGTCAATGGTTTCCTTGGCCAATTATGCCCACAGTGTTTGAGGCGGCAACCACCAAGGCATTGTATACCTATCCAGAAATTAATCGGGATTACTGATGGAGTGTGATCTCCTCCGTCTCTGCAGGATTTCGGGACTGACTACTCAGGAGCTGTTTGGCCCAAATACGCCGTACTTTTCTATGAAATGGACGCGGCCAAATCTCAACAGTTCATATAGCTTCTTACAAGCTAATCTCAAGCCCAAGTTATGTCCGGACTGCTCAGAACTTGGCTTGATGGTCATATGTGTTCCCTCCCCTACCATGCATGCAGTAATGTATGCAATAATGCCATTTCATTCAAAATACATAATATCATTGAAAATCAACTCATAATCATAAACAATTTATTTAGCCAATCATATTTTGAAAAAAACAAGTGTCATAATATATTCCATAGTGTTCTCAATGAGGTAAGAATCCTACCAATGTCCGATATATATCATTTCTTGTTTTGTAAAGATAACGCTAACGATCTCCTGAGACAAATCGTAATATCTCTACGAACCTCTTTAGCTCGTCAAATTAAAACATGCATATTAGTTTGATCTTCCATTTTAATTTCCTTACCCCTTCCATCTTACAATAGGCTCTGGAGGATAATCCAGAATAAAAAATTTTAATTCAGTCGAATGAATCTGGAATTCAGTCAACTGAAACACAACCAAATCCATCTCTGTTTGACCCGTTAACTTTTAGTCGGCTGAATCATGAGATTCAGTCGGTTGAAATACAACTAGATCCCTTACTTGTTTGGCCAACAAACTTTCAAACGACTGAATCATAAGATTTAGTCGGCTGAAACACAACCAGATCTCATACATGCTTGGCCAGTATACTTTTAGTCGACTGAATCTGTAATTCAGTCGGCTGAAATACAACCAGATATTATGCATGCTTGGCCAGTATACTTTCAGTCGACTGAATCACAGATTCAGTCGGTGTAACATCATGGATTTTCAATGCAATTATTATATTGGATATTATCTATTTTAATTGTTAAATTTTAAGATTTATAGATGGAATGGATGTTAGATGGATAAGAATTGGGGCAATGGCCCAATTATGATCCAACGGATCATAGATAGAGTTGAATTTAATTAATTGGGTAAATGTAGTTAATTGGGTCAAATACCCAATTGGGACCCAATGGGTCAAGATGAATTGATTTAATCGGGTCATGTACCCAATTAAGACCTAAGGCATGGGATCCACCTCATCAAGTGAGGTGGCAAGTGTATGAGGTGACATGGAAGTGGCATAGCCAAGTGGGACCCAAATCCACCTCATCAATTGATCCTTCATTCATTTTGACATATTAGATCCATAATTGACCCATAAAATTGGTTCATGGGTTCGACCATACTCCATGGCCGAACCCATGATGTCTTATTTTTCCCATTTTCTCCTTAACATGGTTTACATTCTTAGGTCCATATTCAAAGTCCCTCATGGAGCTTTAACCATACATTTAGGTTCATCTTTTTGAATTATCATTTATATCTTCAAAATCAATTAAATTTAACAACACCATCCATAAAACATAACCAATGTTCCTCCATGGGGTTCGGCCCTACATCATGGCTGAACCCTATGGTTCATCAACTTCTCGTAAACCATTTAAACCCATATAAATTCCTTATTATTTTTCCATTAAAATACCATATATTTCCCTTAATTTTTCTTCCATGGGGTTCGGCCATACACCATGGCTGAACCCTATGGTTCCTTATGTTAAACAAAGTCTGTCAAAAATACCTACCGGTTCCACGACTCATCCGGTTTTCCTTTGCTCCGCCTTGTTCTTCCGATCCTTTCCTTCCTTAGCCTTTTCCTCCTTCTTCTTGATCCTTTGGCCGAGTGTGAGAGCTTGAGAGAGAGAGATAGAATTTGGCCTTGGGTGAGAGGGAGAGATGTTTGAGATGTCCATTCTAAATTCTTTTCTCTTTGGTCCTTATGGGTGGTTGGCCAAGAGATGGTTTGAAGTAGAGAAAAACAACCAAGAGGGAGAGGGAGAGAGTGAGATGAAAATCCAATTTGTTTTGTTCCAATGGGGTGGTCGGCCAAGGGTGATACCTTTTGGTTAAGTCCTTTGTGTAACTCCCATTTCCATTAACTTCCCTCCTTAGTGCTCCACTTGGGAGTTTCACCCATGAGATGAAACTCCCAAGCTCCAACGGTGTAGCCTTGGTTGGCTTGTGTAACAACACAAAACCGCCATCCTCTCATTCATTATCCAATTGTGAGTTTCATCCATGTGATGAAACTCCAAGGCTCCAACGGTGTAGCCTTGGTTTGAAATATGAAACCGCCCACCTCCCATTGATTCTCCATTTGGGAGTTTCATCCATGAGATGAAACTCCATGGCTCCAACTTGTAGCCTTAGATTTGAATTTTTGAAACAACAACCCTTCATCTTCACACTTCACTCACTCTTTAATCCTACTCACCACTTAATTTAACTCATTTCAAAACAACTCAACTCACTTAACTCATCACTTGATTGCATTCCCATTTAATTCAGCCCCAATTAAGTTAGGCTTGAACTCACTTGGTGGTCAACGAAGTCACCCATGACCCATTGGGTCCTAATTGGGCATTTTGACCCAAATAGCAACCTTGACCCAATTAAATGCACCTTACCCATTTACTTAAAATTGAACCTTATCCATAACCGTTGGGTCTTAATTGAGCCATTGACCCAACACCTTACCCATCTAAGATTCATATCCGTTAATTCACAATTAAATGGCAAATTCCATAAATATTGATAACTTGGAAATCCGGGGTGTTACAGGTGAATTCAAGAGGATTAAGTGAAGTGAATTGAGTTAAAGAATTAATTAATTAAGAAAAGAATTCAAGTCTTGTGCTAAGAGTTACATAGGTGAGTTCAAATCAAGATGGAGTTGAATGGGAAGTGAGTTCAAAGGTGAGTCACGCGGAAGTGGAAAAGACTTAAGTGAGTCAAAGAGGAAGGTGGAGGGTTTCCATCTCATGGAAACCCTAGACCAAAAACCATTGGGAAGGGGGAGAAGGCCAAGTGTAAGCCATGTGCCCTCTTGGTTAGCCAAGGGACACATGGAAAAGACCACACCTTAATGAGGGTGGTTGGGAGATTAGGGCTAGACAAAGGACTCTCACCCAAAACCCTTTGGCCGATCCACTCTTTGGAAAAGATATAAAAAAATTTCCCATCTCATTCTCTCCCTTTCTGCCCCTCTCAAACCTTCACCTCCTTGGCCGAACCCTCCCTTAGGGTTTCATCTCAATCCCTCTCCCTCTCTACACTCCTTGGCCTAATACACCTCTAAGAAACCTAGAGATCTTCTTCTCTTCTCTATCTCTCTCTCTCTCTCTCTCCCATTTCATCACTAAACTTGGAGAAACCGAAGAACGAAGGGGGAAGAAGAAAGCACTAAGGAAGGAGCAAAAATCAAACCTAAAGAAACGAAGGAGACGAGGAATAGGTATGTATTGCTTAAATGAGGGTTTATTAATTAAAAAGAAACCAAGGAAACCATGGTTTCGGCTATGGAATGGCTGAAACCATGGGGCTCCATTTCCGGTTGAAAAGGTCGGCCAAATGGTTATAAGGCCATGGATTTGAAATCCATTCAAGGAATAGCAATGAGACTATGGTAATACATGAAGACAACATCATGATTAAATATGAGGAATGAAGTTCATAAGAAAATGATCAAAGAACATGGTTTGGCCCCTTGCATGGTCGAACCCTATTTTTGATATATAAGGATCATTTGGGGACTCAAAGAAAGACAAGATGAGGTTCGGCCATGTTGTATGGCCGAACCCCATCAAGTGCTAAAACATGTTGGATGTAAATACCCATCCTCAAAGTGATATGAAAATGGAAATATGATGAAGAGGAGGAACCATGGGTTCGGCCATGTTGTATGGCCGAACCCCATGGAGGAATTTTTATGGATCTAAATATGTTTTAAAGGATTAACTATGGACTATCAAGTTAAGAAATGAGAAGATGAAAATGAAGAACCATGGGTTTGGCCATGTTGTATGGCCGAACCCGAACCCCATGGATCATTTTATGGATCTAAGTATGTGTAAAAAGTTAAGTGATTAACTATGAAAAGAAATGATGACTAAGATGGGAAGATGATGAAGAGGAGAAACCATGGGTTCGGCTATGTTGTATGACCGAACCCCATGGATGATATTTATGGACCTAAGGTGTTTAAAAAAGTTAAATGATTTAACTAGGGAGTATTAGATTAAGAAATAAAGAAATGAATGATGAACTGGATAGTGGGTAGCTGACAACGGGTATCAGACCTTGACTGTGCGCTGTCTGCGGTGTAATACCCCAGATTTTTCAGTTTATCAATATTTACGGAAATTGCCATTGAAATTATGAATTAAAAGGATATGACCGTAGATGAGTAAGTTGTGGGGCCCATTGTTCAATTAAGACCCAATGGCTATGGGTTAAATGTTTGAAATAAAATAAATGAGTAATGTATGTTTAATTGGGTCAAGATTACTAATGGGGTCAAAGTTTGTGAAATGGGTCAAAATGGCCAATTTGGACCCAATGGGTCTGGTTTGACTTGGTTGACCATCAAGTGAGTCCAAGCTTGATTAAGTTGGGGGCAGATTGGAGTTTGAAATGGAATTAAATAGTTGAGTTAAATGAGTGAGTTGATTGGAAATAAATTATAAGTGAGTGAGTTGATTTGAAATAAATTATAAGTGAGTGAGTTGTTTTAAAATAAATTATAAATGAGTGGAGTATGAGGTTGAAGGGCTGGTGTTTCAAATTCAAATAAGGTGGTCCACAAGTTGGAGGGAAAGAAAGGGAGAGTTTCATCTGAAAGATGAAACCCCCATATGGGGCATTGATGAGAATAATGGAGAGGTGGCGGTTACTTAAGCCAAACAATGGCTACACCGTTGGAGCCATGGAGTTTCACCTCATGGATGAAACTCCCAAAAGGGCCAATAATGGAGAGGTGGTTGTTATACAAGCCAAGCAATGAGACACCGTTGGAGCCTTGGGAGTTTCATCCCATGGATGAAACCCCCAAGTGAGCATAAAGAATTTTGGTTAATGCTGTAACGCCCTGCCCTTCTTCACTCGCTTTCCGAAAATCAGAGTCTATTCTTTTTTAAATAAACAAAAGTGATAAAGAGTGGAATGCCACTGACACGAGTTAAGTCTAAGCTTCTAAAGCCCGACCCTTAACTGGCCAACCGTACATGTGCGTGGGCCAAGTCCACTAAAATGGTTCACACGTGCTCAAGTTAACTTGCGGAATAAATCATATATGCGGAATAACAATAGGATAACAATCCTATTCTAGTTTAGATAGCAAAGTAGTCCAACACTTAATAATAATTATCATAACTTAAATATTCAAACATTAACCATCCAATCCATAGCAAATAAAACTACGTTATTACAATTCTGAATAACATAAACAATATATAACTTAATCATCCAAGCTCCTAAGCTTGCCTCCAGTCACGTCCTCGTTCCGTTCCCTTCCTATGTCATCAACTAGGGTAGAAGTAGGGCTTTAGACAACGCCCCAGTAGGTATTCCAATTAGGGCTAACACATGGGTTAGTATATAAAATCCAAATATAATATACCATATCATATTCGTAAAGCATCATATCCAAAACAGTGTATGATAATAAAGATCCAATCATACAGATAAAAACCAGAAACCTTGTATGATAATAAAGATCATAATCATGCCGATTCAATGCCATGCCATGCCATGCTATCATATGCAATGAGTCCCACCCATCACAAACTCATAGTATCCTCTTGATGGAATTCTCCTCATCAAGGTATCCCCTGATGGAATGCTCATCACCAAGGTCTTCATACATAGTATCCTCTTGATGGGATTCTCATCATCAAGGTATCATACATAGTATCCTCTTGATGGAATTCTCCTCATCAAGGTATCCCCCACTAGTGCTTTACGGAAGCCCCGAAGGAGTGTGGGTCCCCGGTTAAAATACCCCTCACGACTTACGGACGCCTCGACGGAGCGTGGGTCTCCGGTTACATTCCATCCCTCCCATGCCATGCATGAGATGCAAATGCCAACATGCTTTAGAATATTGCAAAATATAGCATGAAAATCCCATAATTGCAACATATTGTTTGATACCAAAATAACTTATCAAACATGAAATAAAATCATCATAAGTACATAATACATATCCATGGTTTTAATGATGTAGGAATCCTACCCAAGACAACTAAGTTGTCCTTGAGCTTTAAACCGAAAATCGTTCAAGATCGTGCACCGTTTGTGTGGTCCCGTCACCTTGTTACATATCAACAAGTCAATACATATTCCATTTGATTTACCATTTGGTCTAAGTACATAAATACACCCTTGTGGGGTTCGACCATACACCATGGCCGAACCTCACTTACTTTGATTTTAACCCTTCCTTTATTTATTACTCAATCACCACTTAACTAATTCCTTAACCCTTAGTTCACCAAAATCCACCTTAGTGGGGTTTGGCCACACAACATGGCCGAACCTCACCATCTTGATTTTGGTCTCTCTTTCAAGTCATTTGATCCTTTTAATTAAGTCTAATCACCAATCCATTAATCTAATCATTCACACATTAACCTTTTAACACTCACAACAACCTAGGTCCATAAAAATTCCTTAGTGGGATTCGGCCATACAACATGGCCGAACCTCACCCACTTAGATTTTGTCCAAGTTCATTCTCACTTGATTTAATCATTCATATCTAATTAAATCCTTTTAACATTAACATCCACCTAAGTCCATAAAAATATTCCCCATGGGGTTCGGCCTTACACCATGGCCGAACCCATGGTCTTTCATTTCCATGATTCATTCATACATCTAAGCCACTTGTACAAATCCATATCCAATATCACCACCCATGGGGTTCGGCCATACACCATGGCCGAATCCAGGGTCTTTCAATTTTAACTATATTTAACTTTTTGCCATTATTCTTTCCATGACTAAACTTTCCTATCATTTTTACATATCTATGTCCATAATTGACCCATAAACATAAATCCATAGATGGTCCACTAATCATGACATACAACCTTAATAAATTCCTAACAAATGTCTCCATTCCATAATTTGATAACCATTCATTTACATATGCATATAACCCTAAACGACTCATAGTATGGTTCATCCAATCAAGAAATAATACCAATTGGCCCATTTAAAAATGGTTCATGGGGTTTGGCCATACCCCATGGCCGAACCCATGATGTCTCATTTTCCGATATTCTCCTTTAATTATTTACAATCTTTAATACATAACACAAGTCCCTCCATGGGAAATTTAATCATAACCTTAGGTCATCCTTTTCAACCCAAGAATCCATAATTCACCCATTACTTTTCTTCATGGGGTTTGGCCTCATTCTATGGCCGAACCCATGGTACATGGTTCTTTACCATTTACCACCTTTGAGACCCCTTTTAAAATGATTAATATTATTACATTGTTTCCCTCCTTTAGAACTCTTTAAAGTCGCAACATTAATCCATATAAAACCCTTTAAAATTATCAATAGCCTTCCATTTTAAAATCATAAATCCAAGATTGGTCTTTTGATGGGTTCGGCCATACATTATGGCTGAGCCTCATACAACCCCTTTTTGGTCTTTAGTGGTTCTTGTGTATACCATTTAGGGTTTGGCCATGCAAGGCCAGCCCATGATCCATAATCATAATCCTTATAAGATCCATGCAAGAGGTCCTTTGTCATAATAAGACTAGGGTTCGGCCATGAAATGGCCGGACCACTTTCCTTGACCATCTTACTTAATAAGAGTTTAATGGCCACTTACAATTCCGCGACTCCTCCGGTTTTCTTCTCTCCTTCTTGTTCCTTTGATCTTCCTCTTCCTTAGCCTTTTCTTCCTCCTTGATCCTTGGCCGAGCAGTGTGAACTTGAGAGGTCTTGAGATGAAAATCCAAAGAGAAGATTCGGCCAAGAGGGTGTAGATTTGAGAGAGAGAAAAGCTTGGGATAGAAAATTCTCTAAGTCCTTTGTCTTTTGTCCTTGAGAGGGTTGGCCTTGAGTGAGAGAGGGAGAGAGTGAGATAAAACAAGAACTTCTCCTTGCTGCCCAATGTAAATCAGCCAAGGGTGGTGTCCTTTGGTTGATACCCCTTTGTGTAACTCCCATGACCTTTCAACCTCCTCATAGTGATCTATATGGAGTTTCATCTCATGAGATGAAACTCCCACCCTTTCCAACGTGTAGCCTTGCATGTAGTTTGTGTAACAACACAACTCTCCAACTTCCTCATCTTGATCCATGAGGGTTGGCCAAAGGTGGTGTCCCTTGGTGGCACCCCTTTGTAACTTCCATGACCTTTCACCTCCCTCATTATCATTTGCTTTGGGGGTTTCATCCCATGAGATGAAACTCACCAACTTTGTGTCTCTTGGGTCTCCATCATGAGATGGAAACCCTCCCAACGTGTATGCTTTGTATGTCTTTGTGTAACAACCAACAACTCTCCAACTTCCTCCTCTTGATCCATGATGGTCGGCCAAGGGTGGTGTCCTTTGGTGACACCCCTTGGTAACTCCATTTTCCTTAACCATTATCCTTAATGCTTCCCTTGGGGGTTTCATCCTTGAGATGAAACTCCCAAGGCTCCAACGGTTGCAATGCAATGTCTTGTGTAACCTCCACAAGCCCCATTTATCTTCCATCTTGGGGGTTTCATCCTTGAGATGAAACTCCCATGTACCCAACGGCATGTGTGAGTTTAAACTATGTAACCGCCATTCCTCATTGTTTACCCATGTGGGAGTTTTATCCATGAGATGAAACTCCTTGAGCCCAATGGTTTTGTTTAAGCTTGGACCACCAAACCATCCAACTCCCCTTTAATTCTTATTTGGATTTGAATTTGAATTTGAAATAAGAAACTCCTCCACTTTTCATTTAAATCTTCTTGTGAGGGTTTCATCTTTGAGATGAAACTTCCCCCACCCTTTCTTTCCAACATGTGAATGGTGTTTGAGTTTGAAACCATCAGCCCTTCAACTTCACTCTCCATTCTTTTGAATTTGAAACAACTCCCCAACTCTTGTGTTAACTCCATAAAACTTCCAACTGCAACGCCCCGCCCTTTCCGAGAATTTCATAGTCTAATTTTTTTTTTAAGTAATAATAAAGCATCGAAAGAGAGCGGGCGGGGTCACGACGCGAGTTAAGTTCAGACTACCCAAGTCTGAACATTAACTGGCCACCCATGTGTACATGAAATAGACCATGATTATGAATCACACATGGAACTAACATCAACATGCGGAATAACCTAGATTAATTGCTGAATAGAAAGACTAGATAGCAAGTAATAGTCTCAACTATTAATTAAGATAAATCAACGATCCAAAGGTTATTAACCTAATCAAACCATAGCAAGTAATGAATTATTACATGTCCAACAAAAGTATACAAATGACAGTAATATAAAGTAGTCCAGTCTATCATTCAAGCGCTTAGGCTTGGCTCCCCTCTCGGTCATCGCTCGTAGTCGTGCACTGTCACAGAGATCCGTCACCTTATTCACATAAATCATGGACCAACTTTAATCCCTTACTCTATTTGATTCCCATTTTTGAGTCTAAGTCCACAAATACCAATTCATGATTGTGAACCTTATTTACAAACATGCCATTGCTACCAATACCTTGATTAAACTCTACAACTTACCCACAACCTTAACATGGTTCAGTCATGTTTTAGCCGACCAAATCAGTAAACATAATCCCATCTTAAATCACATACGCATCCATAAAATGATCCATGAAAACAGTCCATGGGGTTCGGCCATACTCATGGCCGAACCGTTATGGTCCTTTTGCTCAATAATGTCCATTATTTAAATACCAATTGGCTCTACCCCTTAACCATGTTAAACACATAGTTTAGCCATCCTATGGCCAACCCAAAACAACAATCTTACTTTCATTTTAATTACATAAACACCCACCGCTATGGGTATGGTTTTTAGCTCTCCAAAAACATACCAAATATCAAATACTTTTATGGGGTTCAGCCATCCAATGTGGCCGAACCCTATGCCCATGATTTGAACCCTTTTTCACTTACATTTCATGTCCATTGAATCATGCAAAATCAGCATAATTATTATCGGGTTTTACCTTTCAAAAACCATCCAAAAATAGTCCATAAAAGTCTATGGTTTCCATGTTTCCCAACATGAAAACCAACATTCTTTTACATGGGGTTCGGCCCTCCATGGTGACCGAACCCAATGGTTATGTTTACTATTTTTAAACCTCCAATAATCATGTAATAACAGTATATTAATATCAGGTTTTACCTTTCAAAGAAACCATCCAAAAACCAACACAATTTCATGGGATTCGGCCATCCAAGATGGCCGATCCCCATGGTCCATTTTTTCCAATTTTAATCCACTGATTTAGATCACATAAACTTCAGCCTTTTTTGATATCCAAACCCATGTTTTAATCCTCTTTAAAACATGTATTTTAAATCTAATAAAACATGTAAAAACAATCCCAACTTGCATGGTTTTAAATTTCAAAAACCATAAACATTACCCAACTTTTTCCATGGGGTTCGGCCACCCAAAGTGGCCGAACCCAATGGTCCATTTCCACTCCTTTTTGACACCATCTTCCATGGTTTAGACCTTGTCAAATTCGGCCATAGCATGGCCAAATTATGACATCCAAATACATGCTTTCAATCTTTCCAAAGCATGCATCTTAAACCTCCAAAATCAGTCCTATACTTGCATGGTTTAAATCTTACAAAACCATCAACATTAACCATAATATTTCATGGGGTTCGGCCATCCAAAGTGGCCGAACCCTATGTCCAGTGTTTTCCATCTAATTGGACATAAAAGAATCATACTTTAACCCTTTGATAGATTTGGCCATCACATGGCCAAATCATGTCTTATTTAACCCATTTTATTAAACATAATTCAATAGAAATACTTACCAATTTCCTATGCCTTTTGCTCCTTGACGTCTCCCCTTTTGTTTCCTTTCTTCTTCCTTAGTTCCTAACCGGTTGTATGCTTGATTCAATGGTGAGAAACACCAAGTCCAATTCGGCCAAATGATGGTGTTCTTGAGAGGGAGGGAGAGATGGGAATTCCAATACTTTGGCAATGCATATTCGGCCAAATGAGATGTGTTTTCCTTTTGTTAAAACAGCCCAAAGTACCTCATATTTCCTCATTAATCTTTTGATAAAACCAAGGGGTATTGGGTGCCATCCAAGGCACCCCTTGGTACCAACCGTTGCAACCTTTGGCAACCCCATGTATCCCATTCAATTCCCATGGGTTTACATTTAAACTTAGTGTGGAAACTACCCCAACAAGTCCCCAACGTGTGGGACTTGTTTTGGGTGATTCATGACCGAGCCACCTCCTCATATTCCTACTCAACTCACTGTTTTGCAGCCCTTCAATTTCCCTTTTGACTCAATTGAACTCAAGGCTATTTAGATTTCCATCTCAACTCACCCAACGCACATACTTAATGCATTTCATTTAATGCACATGTGTTGACTCACTACTTGATTTAATTCCAGCTCACTTCAGTCCTACTCAACTGATTTAACTCATATTTTAGCTCCCTTGAGGGTCCACACGGTCAACCATAGTCAACTCGACCCGTTGGGTCTACTTTTAGCTCCTTGACCCGTTTTTGACTCCATGACCCAATTATGGTATTTTGGTCATTTGTAAATGGTTTTCACATATGGATCAAGCCTACCCATTTCTTCTCCACTTGATTTCCAATCAAATAGGCTTAACCCCATTTAATTTAAATTCACAAAACGGTCAAATAATCCAGTAAGACCCAATGGGTCCCATTTGGGCCCTTTGACCCATTTAGCCATCTTTGACCCAAATGATGAAAATTACCCATCCAATCAAACTTAACATTCATAATGTGCTCATATGATTTTAATTTGAGCAATGGGCCCCACTATTTCCTTACTTAACATCACAAAACAATTAATTTAATAACTCAGGGGCATTTTCGTAATTTTCCACTTCATTGAGAAACTGGGGTGTTACACCAACTCCATTCATTATCTATCTTGGAGTTTTATGCATGAGATAACCTCCCATTCATTATTTATCTTGGAGTTTCATGCATGAGATAACCTCCCATGCATCCAACATGTGGACCACCTTGAGCTGATCTTAGTGAAGTGCACCCCTCTAACTTTCCATCAACTCATTTAATTTACCTCATATATTTATCTCAACTCATATATTTAACTCAACTCACCTTTTTAATTTAATTCCTTTAATTCATTTGAATCAACTCAAATATTTGATTCCATTTCCACCTCACATCAGTCCCAAGCTAATTAAACTTGAACTCACTTGGTGGTCAATATAGTCAACCATGACCCATTGGGTCCAAATTGGCCATATTGACCCAATTAACAACCTTTGACCCAATTAGTACTTTTGACCCAATTGAACATACCTTACCCATTTATTTTATTTCCAACACATGACCCATGACCGTTGGGTCTAAATTGACCAATTGACCGAATTATCAAGCTTTGCCCATTTACTTCTAACTAGCTCATATATGATCCATTAGGTCCCAATTGGACTTTTGACCCAATTGGCAATCTTGACCCAATTAAATAATTCTTACCCATTTACTTCCATTGATCCACATCTACCATCTGTTGGGTCTTATTTGGGCAATTGACCCAACATTTACCCATCTATGGTTCATATCCATTAATTCACAATTTCAATGGCAAAAACCGTAAATATTTATAAATTGAAAATCTGGGGTATTACAATACAATCCTCTTTTTAAAATTTTCGTCCCGAAAATCGAACGAAGTAGGGTTCCAAGGCTTTCGCTGATTCCATTTTAACTAGATTTCTAGCTTCACCCTCCTGGAACTCCATCGGCTAACTACAGAGTTAGCTAGCTAGACTAACTCGACAGTCGCCCATAGAAGCTCGGACTTAACTCACGTCGTGACATTCCGCTCTTTATCACTTTTGTTTATTTTAAAAAAAATAGACTCTGATTTTCGGAAAGCAAGTGAAGAAGGGTGGTGCGTTACAAATGCAAATGAGAGTTACAAGTGGTGCCACCAAGAGACACCACCCCTTGGGCTGAATTTCATTAACCAAAGAGTTTTCATTTCCACTTTCTCTTTCCCTCTCTTGGCCAGCCAGCACTCAAGGAGAAAGAAGACCAAAGAAATAGAGTTCCATCTCCAAATATTCTCACACAAGGTCGACCACCCTCAAGACAAAGACTTGGAGTATTGTTTATCCCAAGTTCCTCTTTCTTTTCTCCCTCAATCCATATCACTTGGCCGAATTATTCCAAGGGGTTTGCAGCAAGATCAGTCTCAGCTAAAGGACAAGAAGGAAGGAAGGAAAGGCTAAGGAAAGGAAAGGAACAAGCCGGAGCAAAAGAATAACAGGAGGAGTCGAGGAACCGGTAGGTTTTTCTTGATGGATTGTATTTAAAATAAGAACCATAGGGTTCGGCCAAGGGTATGGCCGAACGCCATTGATGAAAATTAAGGAATGAATGATTATTTTTAAGAGGAGTAGATGAACCATAGGGTTCGGCCATATGTATGGCCGAACCCCATGAAAAGACTTGGTTATTTTTATGGGTTTTTGAGAGATAAAAACCATACAATGTTATGAAGGTTGTAAAGTTGTTTTAAATGGAGATAAGGTTAAGGTTGTGGGTCGGCCATTGCGTGGCTGAACCATAATGTTATTATGGCTAAGGTGCTGAGCATAAACCATATATAAATATTGGAATGTTTGAAACATGAAAACCATAGGGTTCGGCCATGTGTATGGCCGAACCCCATGGACCATTTTTATGGGTTAATTGGAGTTAAGAACATGGTTAGAAATTATTAATGGTTCTATGTTTTTGATTAAGGAATCACACATGATTATCTTGGGACTTAGTATTAAGTAAGTAATCAACCATGATAGATGTGGCAAAAGGGACAAAAATCAATATGGTGAGGTTCGGCCATGTGGTATGGCGAACTCCACTAATGGTTATTTGGTGGACTTAGTTTCTTTTGAAGTGGTCAACTTGTAATATAATTGGTCAAATTAAAATGGAGTAATGTTTAGTGGACTTAGATTATTATTTATGTTAAACAATTGGTGCATAAGTAATGAGATTAAGGAATCAAGAGGTCATGATCTTATATCTAAGTTAAAAGAACAAAGGACATGAAAGAGGGACCAAACCCAAGATGGTGAGGTTCGGCCATGTTGTATAGCTGAACCCCACTAAGGTGGATTTGGTGGATTAAGGGCTTAAAAATTAGTTAAGTGGTGTTTAAGTGATAAATAAAAGGAAGGGTGGAAATTAAGGTAAGTGAGGTTCGGCCATGGTGTAAGGCCGAACCCCACAAGTGTTGTTTTTGGGATTAGGTTATTATGTGGGTAAGATGATTAATGTATAAATGGATAGATCAATGGAATTGTATGATTGGGCTTAAGAACCCAAAGGAGGGACTAAAACAAAATTAGTGAGGTTTGGCCATGGTGTATGGCCGAACCCCACAAAGTTATATTTGGTGGACTTGGACCTAATGTTAAAACCAAAAAGGACCCAATTTAAGTGGGTAAGGTTCGGCCATGGTGTATGGCCGAACCCTACAAATTGGAGTGTTTGGCCTTAGACTTAATTAGAAACCAAATGAGATATATTTTTGACTTATTGGCATGTAACAAGGTGACGGAACTTTTTAAACGGTGAGCAATTGTAACACCCCGCCCTTTTCACCATAATAATTAGAGTTTTATTTATTTTTAATAATAAACAAGTGATCGGGGCGGGATGTCAAGACGCGAGTTAAGTTCGAACTTCTAAAGTCCGACCCTTAACTGGCCAAGCCCATGTGCATATGGATTAAGTCCATAAGAAACGATCCACACATGGTACAATGAACTTGTGGAATTTACTTAGTCTAACTGATGGTTATCATAGATCCTAAGACTACTCCATTTTCCATTTCTAGATAGCAAAGCATATAAACATTATCTCCAAAATTACTAACATAGACTTAAACTAAACATTCATACCAAACCATCCAAACCATAGTTAACTACATTATTACATGCCAATAACGTCTAACTATCAAATTACATTGTCCAAATAACTTAAATAAAAAGTCCATAATTCATAGTCCATTCAAAGCCCAAGCGCCTATGCTTGGTTTCCATCACGATCCTCGTTCTTTCCCCTTTCCTGCGTCATCCACTAAGGATAGAGATAGGGCGTTAGATCAACGCACCCAGTAGATGTTTCCGATTAAGGCTACCACAAGGTTAGTAAAACCACATGAAAATAATATAATAATACATGTACATCAAAACCTCATAAAAACAATGCTATGTATGTTATGCTCATGTAATGAGTCCCACCCATCACAATTATACATAGCCTCCTCTTGAGGGGATTCTCATCGTCAAGGTACCCCACAGTGGTCTTTCGGACGCCCCGACGGAGTGTGGCCTCCGGATTCCTCCTAATGGGATTCTCATCATCAAGGTACCCTATAGTGGTCTTTCGGACGCCCCGACGGAGTGGGGCCTCCGGTTTCCATAATCACCACCCCATGCCACGCATGAGATGTCCATGATGTCATGCCATTTGTAAATACATATTACCATACAAAACTACTTTGAAACATGATAACTTAGCACATAACTCATCAAAATTAATATAAAACATCACATATATGTGTGGTTACAAAAAGGTAGGAAACCTACACAATGTTCACTTTGTTTGACCGTTCTTTTAAACCGTCAACCGATCACGACTTTGTACACCGTTCAAGCAATTCCCGTGGCCCTATTATATAACAGCAAATCAAACATTCATCCATGTGATTCCAACTTAGTCTAAGTCCCAAAAATCCACTTTGTGGGGTTCGGCCATACCCCATGGTCGAACCTCACCCATTTAAACTTTGGTCTCTCTTTTATTTATCCAAATAACCTAATCCTCCAAATGTACCTTGGTAGGGTTAGGCCATACAACATGGCCGAACCTTACCATTTTGGTTTTGGCCCATATTTCAAATTCTTTGATCATTCATCTTTGATCATTTCACCTTTGATCATTTCCTTCATATTTACAATATTGCCACTATAGTAACCCTTTGTTTAATTTTCCTTAAAAGCCAATAATCATAATTAATCCACCTTGGTGGGGTTCGGCCATACAACTTGGCCGAACCTCACCACTTGATTTGGTCCTTTAAATCATTCTTACATACATCTTCAATCACATTATTAACTACACATTAAAACCACCAATGACCATTAGTGGGGTTCGGCCATACTTCATGGCCGAACCTCACCCAAACTGGTTTTTGTTCCTCTTTCCATCATCCATGATGGCTGATTATTTGCCTATACTAAGTCCATATAATTCTTAAATCAAAGCATATAATTATTACATACTTTCCATCATAAACTTAATCCGATTATCCATCAAAACAGTCCATGGGGTTCGGCCATACATATGGCCGAACCCTATGGTACTCTTAATTCAATTAGTCCATCATCTAACCATGATTTATGATCAGCAATTTAGCCATGAAAACAACATGATTTAACCATGCAATTGCCGATCCAAAACAGTAAACTTATCTACATTTAAAAATCCTTTAAACCTTCATTACATAGTAAGGTTTTTATCTCTCAAAAACCCTAAAAATTCACCAAGTCTTTTCATGGGGTTCGGCCATCTCAAGTGGTTGAACCCTATGATCCATTTCTTATCCTTTTTACACATCATTATCCATTCATTTTCTTACATGGGGTTCGACCATACTTATGGCCGAACCCTATGGTTCCTTTACCTCTTTATTTAAACTTCATAGCCATGATCATACCCTTTGATGGGTTCGGCCATTCATCATGGCCAAACCTAATCAGCTCCTTTTCATACTCAATGGTTTTTGCACATCCCTTTTTAAAATTTGAACATACAATGGACTGATCATGTCTCTTTGGCTATCTTACTAAATAAAAATTATAGAACACCTACCGTTTCCGCGACTCCACCAATTTGATCTTTGTTTGTTCTTCCGTTCCTTTTGCTCTTCTTAGATCCTTAGCCTTACTCCTTCCTTCCTTGTCCTTTAGCCAAGCTTAATCTTACTGGAAACTCCTTGAAGTTGATCAGCCAAAGTATTGATTTGAGAGAGGGAGAGAGATAGAAATTGACCTTGGATGGAAATAATAAACCTAGAGATGCAAATCCTTTTCTCTAAGTCTATTTGTCTTAGTGGAGGGATCGGTCTAGGACTGATTGGTATGAGATACAATCAGCCAATAATCTTTGTCTTGTGAGATGAAAACCGTCCAAGGAAAAGAGAGAGAGTTGGAGATCCAAATCTTTTGTCCCAAATGTGATGGTCGGCCAAGGTGATGGTTTTTTATTAAACCTTTGAGTAACTCTCATCACCTTAACCAAAATCCTTTATGTTACTTGGGAGTTTCATCTATGAAATGAAACTCCCCAAGCATCCAACGTCTCCCATGCAAGGTCTTGAGTAACCTCCACAAACCCCATTCATCTTCCATCTTGAAGTTTCATCCAACATGTGAAACACCCATGAGCCCCAACGACATGTATGGGTTTGAAATCTATAACCGCCATTCCTCATTTACTTACCCATGTGGGGGTTTCATCCATGAGATGAAAATCCCACCAACCAAGGGTTTTGTATTGTCTTAGACCACCAAACCGCCCAACTCCTTTTGATCCTCATCAATGCCCCATGTGAGAGTTTAATAATTGAGATGAAACTCCCCCCCTCCAAGTGTGAACCCATTTTGTAACTCCACCAAAACGCCACGTTCCATTTATTACCTATCTTGGAGTTTCATGCATGGGATGACCTCCCATGCATCCAACGTGTGGACCATCTTATTTAAATATGAAACACCAGCCCTTCAACCTCATACTCCACTCATTTATAAATTTAAAACAACTCACTTACTCATAACTTATTTCAAATCAACTCACTCACTTATAATTTATTTCCAATCAACTCACTTATTTAACTCAATTCTTTAATTCCATTTCAAACTCCAATCAGCCCCAACTTAATCAAACTTGGACTCACTTGATGGTCACCCAAGTCAAACCCGACCCATTGGGTCCAAATTGGCCATTTTGACTCTTTTCACAAACTTTGACCCAATTAGTAATCTTGACCCAATTACTCATTTATTTTATTTTAAACACAAAACTCATAGCCATTGAGGTTTAATTGAACAATGGACCCCACACTTACTCATCTACAATCATAACCTTTTAATTCATAACTCCAATGGCATTTTCGTAAATATTGCTGTATTGAAAAATCTAGGGTATTACAATACAATCCTCTTTTTAAAATTTTCGTCCCGAAAATCGAAAGAAGTAGGATTTCAAGATAAATCATACAAACAATTCAGGGTGAGCTGTTCTCATCTCCGATTCTAGTTCCCAAGTGGCTTCCTCAACACCATGTCGATCCCATACCACCTTGACGAACTGAATCGCTCAGTTCTGTAACACCCTTTGCTCAGTCTTTATTATTCTGACAGGCTTCTCGACATAAGTGACGTTGCTTTGTACATCTATGTCTTGCATATTCAAAACATGAGACGGATCGGGATTATATTTCCTTAGCATCGATATATGAAACACATCGTGTAGAGATGCCAACTGTGAAGGAAGTGCTAACTGATATGCTACATCCCCCATCCTTCTTATGATGGAAAACGGTCCCACATATCTTGGTGACAGTTTCCCCTTCTTTCCAAACCTCATGTGCGCCTTTCGTGGCGAGACCTTCAAGAATACCATGTCCCCCACTTCAAATTCGAGAAACCTCCTCCTTTTGTCAGCATAGCTCGTTTGCCGATTCTGTGCAGTCAATAAGTGCTGACGAATCAACTGAATCTGTGTTGTAGTCTCTGCGACTAGCTCGGGTCCAATCAGCGCAGGCTCGCCGGCCTCGGTCCAGCACACTAGTGACCTACAAGGTCTACCATACAAAGCTTCGAATGGAGCCATCTGAAGGCTTGCTTGGTAGCTATTATTATATGAAAACTTTACCAGTGGCAAATGATCCTCCCATCCACCCTTGAAGTCTAGCATGCACGCCCTCAGCATGTCCTCCAGTGTTTGTATTGTCCTTTCCGACTGTCCATCAGTCTGTGGATGGAAAGTTGTGTTAGTCAGTAGATCGGTACCCATGGCCGACTGCATACTCTGCCATACCCTGCCGGTGAAATGGCCATCTCGATCAGACACTATAGTCCGAGGAATACCATGTAATCTGACGATATCCCGGATGTACCATCGTCCCAGTGTCTCCGACGAATCTGTCATCCTGATGGGTAGAAAGTGGGCCGACTTGGTCAATCGGTCTACCACAACCCATATTGCATCGTTGCCCTTTGATGACTTAGGCAACCCCGTTACAAAATCCATGGAAATGTGCTCCCATTTCCATTCCGGCACTGCTAAGGGCTTGAGTAACCCTGGTGGCTTTTGGTGTTCCGTCTTAACCTGCTGACAAGTTAAGTAGTGTGCCACAAATTCCGCCACATCTCTTTTGAGTCCATGCCACCAGTAATGCCTCTTCAGGTCATGATACATCTTGGTGCTACCAGGATGTATGGAGAGTTTGGTCTGATGTGCCTCAATCAACAACTCCTTTCTGCAGCTTTTTGGCACATATATTCTACCCGGAATACAAGACCCTGACCTGGTCGCAATTCCCATTCCGGTATGACAAGCCAGTAGACATCTTGGCCCAATCTCCTCCACTTCCGGATCTGTTCGCTGCTCCTGTTCAATCTTTGTAACCATGTTGGACCGTATGATTAAATTGTACATGCTCCCATGGTTTGTGATATATAGATTGAACTCTCGAATGGTATTCAACATTTCCCATTCTGTTCTGATCAAACATGCCACTGATGCATGTGATATGCGGCTGAGAGCATCCGCCACCTTGTTTGCCTTTCCCGGATGATATCGAAGCGCAAACTCATAATCCGCCAGATATTTCATCCATCTGCATTGCCTTAGGTTGAGCTCTTTATGATCAAATAAATACTTCAAGCTCTTGTGATTTGAAAAGACTTCAAACTTCTCGCCATATAGATAGTGTCTCCAGCTATTGAGAGCGAAGACCACTGCAGCTAATTCCAGATCATGTGTGGGGTAAAGGCGTTCATGAATTTTTAATTGTCTTGATCCATATGCCACCACACGATGACGTTGCATGAGTGAACACCCCAGTCCCTCTCCTAAAGCATCGCATTGTACTTCATAACCTTTGCCTCTTTCCGGCAAAATTAAGATAGGAGCAGTTGTAAGTCTATCTTTCAGCTCCTCGAACCTCCGGTTGCACAGATCTGTCCACTCATATTTGACTCCTTTCTGAGTGAGTCGAGTCAATGGTGATGCTATTTTGGAGAAGTGCATGATGAACTTCCTGTAATAACCAGCCAAACCAAGGAAACTACGGATTTTAATGACATTCTTTGGTGCTTTTCCACTCGTTCACTGCCGCCACCTTAGCCGGATCAACGGCTATACCACCTGCTGTTATGACATGCCCTAAGAATTTGACCTCAGATAGCCAAAATTAACATTTGCTTGCTTTGGCATACAACTTGTTCTATCTCAAAGTGTTCAAGACTATTCGTAGGTGCTCAGCATGGTCTTCCTTACTTTTGGAAAAGATTAAGATATCATCAATAAACACAATCACAAACTGGTCCAGGTAAGGTCAGAAGATCTTGTTCATTAGATCCATGAACACAGTCGGTGCATTGGTGAGTCCAAACGGCATGACTACAAACTTATATAGTCCATACCGTGTCCTGAAGGCTGTTTTCTCTATATCTTCCTCCCTAATCCAGATTTGATGATAACCGGACATCAGATCAATCTTCGAAAAATGACTAGAACCCCTCAGTTGATCGAATAAATCATCGATCATGGGTAAGGGATACTTGTTTCGGACAGTTAGCTGATTCCAGTTTCCGGAAGTCTACACACATTCGGAGTGAACCGTCTTTTTTCTTCACAAACAACACTGGTGCTCCCCAAGACGATGTGCTGTTTCGGATACAACCCAGTCTAAACAGTTCATCAATCTGCTTATTTAGCTCGGACATCTCCGCTGGTGCCATCCGATAGTGGGGTAATGACACTAGTGATGTGCCAGGGTACAGCTTGATTTCAAAGTTGAGCTCCCTCATGGGTGATAAACCAGGGAGTTCTTTTGGGAACACATCCGCAAATTCTTGCACAATTGCCAGAAGTTCAGTGACTGGTGCTTTGTTTATGATGATATTGTTCAATATCAAATGGTTCAACACTTCCTGCAGTCTGCTCTGCTTGTCTGTACGAACCACATACTGCTTCCCTTCGAGTGACCAAAATGTCACTCTGCGGCGATAACAGTCAATGTTGGCCTAAAAGCTAGCCAACCAATCCATGCCGAAGATAATATCGTACTCATACATATCGAGTACCAGATAATTGAACTCAAATCTGAGTCCAGCTAGTTCGGTATTCACAGCCGTGCATATGAGTCCCAAGGATGTGTCTCCGACAGGGGATACAATTGTGAGTGATGTGGACAATTTTTGAACTAGAGTTCCAGTGGCAGTTATAAATGATGCAGATATAAAGGAGTGTGAAGCTCCAAAATCAAATAGTGCATATGCATAGGAACTACTGACAACAGCCATACCTTGAATCACAGAATGATCCACATCCTCAGGAGGTGCTAGAGTAAACAGACGTCCAGACCGAGTAGGATTAGGTGCCCTACCTGCCTGATTATAAGTCCTGCCTCCCCGGGAGTTAACTGGCCTAGCTGGTGGACGGAAAGATCCTCTGGAATATGAGAGCTTGTTGAGCTATGGACAATCTCTCTTGAAGTGACTCGGCTGATCACAGTGGAAGCAGTTGTTCACCCCTCTGAATGACTGAGTGACTGATGCAGATGGGGAGGCCTGGTTGGGACGAAAGCCCCCTGTGGACCCTATAGATGGTGAGGGTCTGCTGAAGTTCGGTCGGAACCTCTTAGTTGGGCTGGAACCCACCCCTCCCACTTGGAGCTCGGCGGTTGTCAAACCGCACCATCTCATTCAACTCTCGTTCTACTATAGTGGCCTTGCTGACCACCTCAGCCAATGTGGCTGCCTTAAATATGGACACTTTGGCCCTGATATTTGGCCGTAGACCCTTCTCAAATTTTCGTGCCCTGTGGTGCTCTGTATCCACCATATAAAATGCATAGCAGGATAGACTAAGAAATTCCCGATGATACTCTGCCACCGTCATAGTGCCCTGTACCAAGGATAGAAAGGCTTGAGTTTGACGCTCTTTCTCCTCCTCCGGAAAGTAGTGTTCCAAAAAGGTCGCTAAAAACTGGTCCCAAGTCATGGCCGTCCTCTCCCTTACTGGTACGAGTGCCCGCTGTTTCTCAATTACCTCCCACCATTTACTGGCACCTTCAATTAGCTGTGATGTAGCCAGTAGAATCCTATCAGCATGACTCGAGATCTTGAGTAGAGTTAAGATCTGAGTGATCTTATTCAGCCACTGTTCAGCTCCGACAGCCCCTTCCTTCCCTTTGAAGTAGGGAGGGCGCTGTTGCTGGAATTCTCGAACCATACTCCGGTCATTGCCGTCCTTAGAACTTTCACTACCATACATATGCTGTTGGAGTACAGAAGTCACCACCGCTTGAACTAAGCCAGTAGTTCAGGCGGCACATGTGGTATATGTATGCCGTTGTTCCCCTCTTCCTCCTTCCGAGATGAACGTTCACTCTTCCCCTCTTCTCGCCGAGAGTGTTGTGACTTTTCTCATAGTGTGTTTTCTCATGGAAAGATGGCTCCTTCTCAGGTTGAGTTACCTCTTTCTCATGTATAGATGGCTCCTTATCATGTACAGATTTCTCATGTTGAGATACCACTTTCTCATGTTGTGTGATTTCTAGCACTTTTTCCTTCCCCTTCTGGTTTTGAGGGATCTTTTTCTTTGGAGTCATTTTCCCTAAGTCATGAAAACATTAACGACTTAGTTTCTTCGTACAGTTTGTGTTTTTCACTATATTGGGGAGATTTCCAAATAAGCAAACTTGATTTTCCTTTGTTTTTGGGGGGCAATTTCTAAATACCTATTGTTTGCTATCTTTTTCAATTTGGGGAATATTGGGGAAGTATATCCTATTTTGCTACGTTTGGTAGATCAACTATAATGATTGTACATTTGCTATCTTTCACTGTTGTTCTCAGATTGATTGTTCATCTGAGTCTACGAAGTAAATTAATCCGGGCCCCAGTCAGCGGACTCCGAAGAGTCGGTCAGTTGGGATTCTTATATGTCAGTGAGACATGAAACCGTCTTAATCTTACTTCGGAAGATTCAACTTTCCGTTTCGCTCTGATGCCAACTGTAACACCCCGCCCTTTTCACCATAATAATCAGAGTTTATTTTTTTTTATAATAATAAACAAGTGATCGGGGCGGGATGTCACAACGCGAGTTAAGTTCGGACTTCTAAAGTCTGACCCTTAACTGGCCAAGCCCATGTGCGTATGGATTAAGTCCATAAGAAAAGATACACACATGGTACAATGAACTTGCGGAATTTACTTAGTCTAACTGATGGTTATCATAGATCCTAAGATTACTCCATTTTCCATTTCTAGATAGCTAGGCATACGACGCGAGCTAAGTCCGGACTTCCAAAGTCCGACCCTTAACTGACCACCCATGTGTGCATGGACCAAGTCCATGAAAACCAATCCACACATGGTACTAATTAAATCTTGCGGAATAATACTTAAATGAGAAATAACAATAGGATAACAATCATATTCCATATGAGATAGCAAAGTACATCCATCACTTAATAAATATTAAGATCCAATCCATAATAAATAAATCAATGTTATTACAATTCTGAATAACATAAACAACATATAGATTAATCATCCGAGCACACATCCAAGCTCCAATGCTTGGCTCCAATCACGTCCTCATTCCATTCCCTTCCTGTGTCATCCACTAGGGTAGAAGTAGGGCGTTAGATAACGCACCCAATAGGTATTCCGATTAGGGCTAACACATGGGTTAGTATATAAAATCCAGATATAATATACCATATCATACTTATTAAACATCGTATCCAAAATCATGTATGATAACAAAGATCCAATCATACAGATAAAAACCATTAAACTTGCATGATAATAAAGAACATATCATGCCGATTCAATGTCATGCCATGCTAGCATATGTCTTATGCAATGAGTCCCACCCATCACATACATATAATCTCGTGATAGTATTCTCATCTCTTGATAGTATTCACCTCATCAGATTACTCCTCACGACTTACGGAAGCCCCGACGGAGCATGGGTCTTCGGTTAAAGTATCCCTCACTTTACGGACACCCCGACGGAGTGTGGATCTCCGGTTAAAATACCCCTCACGACTTACGGACGCCCTGACGGAGCGTGGGTCTCCGTTTACATTCCATCCCTCCCATGCCATGCATGAGATGCAAATGCGAATCATGCTACAGAATATTACAAAACATAGCATGAAAATCCCATAATTGCGACATATTGTTTGATACCAAAATAACTTAACAAACATGAAATAAAATCGTCAAAAGTACATAATACATATCCATGGTTTTAATGATGTAGGAATCCTACCAAAAGAAAGACCTGCTCAAGTGTCATTTACTTCTTAATCCGGCAACTGCTCAAGGTCATGTACCATTTGTGAGGTCCCGTCACCTTGTTTATATATTAACAAGTCAAGACAACATCTATATAATTTCCAATTAAGTCTAAGTCCTTACACACACTTTGTGGGGTTCGGCCATACACCATGGCCGAACCTCACTTACTTTGTTTGATCCCTCTTTGATCTATTACTCCATCACCACTTAGTTAATCCTTTAACAATTACTCATCTACCATTGGTAACCACCTAAGTCCACAAAATACAAGCTTGTGGGGTTCGGCCATACAACATGGCCGAACCTCACTTCTTTATTTTGGTGCCTTTCTTATAGTCCTTTGATCATTAATTTAAAACCAAGATCAAACTACCTTGATTCATACATCTAATCAATTGTACCATAATTATTTAACCTTGATAATAACCTAAGTCCATAAAAATATCCCCCATGGGGTTCGGACCATTCTCCATGGCCGAACCCATGATCCATCATTTTTTGCCATATTTACATTTTTCTCCTTCTTCCCTTTGTTTAATATTGCTAATAACCCATGTCCATATAACAATCCACCTTAGTGGGTTCGGCCATACCCCATGGCCGAACCTCACCAACTCGAATTTGATCTTTTTAATCCTTTCTAATTAAATCCAAATGGCATTCCAATCATCTAATTACCTAGCCCTTAGTCCTCCATCATTGTCACTCTATGGGGTTTGGCCCTACACATGGACAAACCCTATAATTCCTTTTATCCATCAAAACCTTTATCCATCAAAGAATGGTTCTCATAACCCCATCCATTGAATATTTTTAAACCTTTTTAAGACCAAAATCCATACATAGCATTTGGTGGGGTTCGGCCGTACACCATGGCCGAACCTCACCCCTTTTGGTTTTGGTGTTCCTTTTTGCCATTCTTCTTAATAACCATTAACCATCCATGTCTATCATTTTTCCATCTATGTAAACCCTTTTAAAACATTATAAAACCAACAATAATTTCTAATCATATTCATACTCTATATAACCCATAAAATGGCCCATGGGGTTCGGCCATGTGTATGGTTCTCCTGATTCAATCCTTCCTATTTACACATGGTTTATACCCCACATCTTAGCCATAATCATAGTATGGTTCAGCCATCCAATGGCCAACCCAAACTGTCCATCATATTTTCATATTAAACATCTTAAAACCTTAAATCATTGTATGGTTTTTATCCCTCAAAAACCATACAATTATCAAATCATTTTCATGGGGTTCGGCCATTCAAAGTGGCCGAACCCTATGATCCACTTTCCACTCTTTTTAAACACCATCTTCCATGGTTTAAACCTTTGATAAATTCTGCCATATCATGGCCAAATCATGTTCCTTATTCATTTTACTCAACAAAATTTTATGGAATGCTTACCAATCCTTTTAGCTTCTCTTCTTGCCTTTTGATCCTTCCTTCCTTCCTTCTTGCTCCCTTAGATCCTCTAGCCGATTATGAGCTTTGATCAATGGTGAAATTACCAAGGCTTGCTCGGCCAAGAAGGTAGATTTTGAGAGAGGAAAAGCGATGAAACTTAATGCTTCTTGAGATGTAAAATTTGGTCAAATGATGTAGTGTGCCTCTTTTGTAGTATTTCTTTGAACTCAGCTCCAACTTCTTTCAATTCCATCCTTAATCCTTCTCCTTCCTTGATGCTTTACTGGTCCTCTAAAGGCAAAACGTGGGAGAGAGTGGAAGAGAGAAGAGAAGAGAATGAGATGGAAATTCCTCAATGGAGGGGTCGGCCAAGGGGTGTGAAGTGCCCCTTGGTTGTACCCCTTTTATAATTAGCCTAAGTCCTTTCCCTTTTCGCTCTTTATTTCTTGGTTTGTTCAATCTACCTTGGCTTAACCAAGGAGACCTTTGACACAAACCAAGGCATCCCTTGGCACTCCCAATGTGTACACCTTGGATTGTGCCTCTTGGGTTTCATCCCATGAGATGGAAAATCCTATCTCATTGTGGTTTGTGCACTCCCATCAATCAGCCCCTTAAACCTCTCATTTACCCTCATCATTATTGGTATAACCAAGGAGTCCTTTGGCATAACTATAAGACACTTGGCCTCAGGTTAGACAAACATTTCATCTCCCCATCGTTGGGCTTTGGGTTTCCATCATGAGATGGAAACCCTCCAAATTCCCAATTTAATTCTTATCTCATTTCATTAAGTCTTATGCATGGGATACCACTCCCATGCCACCAACGTGTGGGAGTTTTACCTTGGGGTCTTTGAGATCAACATAACTCCTCACCTCCCCACTTCACTCATTTGAATTCAAGGTCCCCATGACTTCCCATCCAACTCATTCAACTCATTAGCTCAACTCACCCCATCTAATACCACTCATTTAATGCACTTGAGTCAACTCCATTATTTGATTCATATCCAACTCACTTCGGCTCCAACTCAACATAATTTAACTCAATCCTTTTAGCTCACTTGATGGTCCACATGGTCAACGTGGTCAACTCTACCCATTGGGTCCCATTTGAACCTCTTGACCCAATTAGGCGCCATGACCCATTTATAGGTGGTTTTCCCATTTAAATGTGGTTTACATATTTGCACATAGCTTAACCATTTACCCTTCATTGAACTCCCATTCAATTCAGCCTAACCCAATTAAACTTGAGCTTACCCAATGGTCAAACAAGTCTACCACGACCCATTGGATCCCAACTGGGTAGTTGACCCATTTAATCACACATACCCAATTATTTCCAACCCGAATTCTATCCTTGATCCATTGGATCATAATTGGGCTATTGACCCAATTCTTAGCCATCTATTTCCATTGATCCACATCTAGCATCCGTTGGGCAATTGACCCAACATTTATCAAGCCTTACCCATTTACTTCTAACTAGCTCATATATGATCCATTGGGTCCCAATTGGACTTTTGACCCAATTGGCAATCTTAAATAATTCTTACCCATTTATTTCCATTGATCCACATCTACCTTCCGTTGGGCAATTAACCCAACATTTACCAATCTAAGGTTCATATCTTTTCAATTCACCATTTCAATGGCATTTTCGTGAATATTGATATCTTTGAAAAATGGGGTGTTACAGGATTATAGCTCATGGAGGAGCCTTTCCATACTTGTCATGGACAGCTCCCCAAGGATATTCAAATTCAAATTTTAAGAGAGGTGGCAACATCTCACCATGAATAAATTTGTTTACCATAATAAGCTTCCAATAAATTTACCATAATTACCTCTCAATTAAACAGTCACAGATTTTAATTTTCTAAAACTGTAAGAGACTGAGTCAGCTCGACACAGGGTCAGCTGCACTCAGCTCAGTATAACTGGCTGCGAGACCTCGACAGATTGCATGAGGCCTCGAGGTTGAAAGTCACTTATTCACTTTATTTTCTAATTGACTTCTAGGTATTTGACTTAGCCTAAGGTCTCCTATGGTTCACTTACTTGTGTGCCAATACTGTATTTGGTATAGACGCTTCGACTTCATAGTAGATCTTCTTATTCATCCAAGGCAAGTCCAACTGAGTCACGCAATTGACAATAAGGGTGACTCAGACGAACCGGAGCACTTACAATCTCCCCCTTTGTTAATTTCTTGACAAAAACCTAAGATATACCCATTATACCAATTTCCCAAAATTACATATTCACACATGACCGCTCCTTAACCAATAAAAGTACAATGATATTAAATCCTCTAATATCACAAGTTTCTCCCCCTTAACTTGTTCCTATGAAGACAACCAATTTCCCATTTTCTTGCATACAAAAAAAAATAGATACTGGTGGGACTTGTACGCTCCCCCTCAACATTAGCACATATTTTACTCCCCTTTGTGTCAAGAAAATTGACAAAGGAAAGTCAACCACAAACAAGAGATATGCAAAGTAGGCAAGTAGATGCAAATATGGAGCACATGGAATCTGATATAAATATAAAAACAGCAGATGAGCAACTATAATGCATAGTAGGGAAGCATAAATGACAAAGTAAGAGCTAGTTTAAACATTACAGACCCACATGTAGTTTGAAAATAAACAAAATAACCATAGTTTCATACAAAGGTCTTCAATCCTGAGGAGATGAGGGAGGGAATTCTACATCAGTTCGGCGGCACGAATCTGTAATCTGCTAGAGAGAGTGGAAGATGCGCCGCATGGATGTTCTAACATAGACGAGAGCTCCTGATGTTGATACAGGAGGCGATCTTGACTCTTGCTCAAATCAGACAGAAATGATTCTTGACGCTTTTCCATCTCAGCGAATCGCTCATCGAAATACTTACGATCAATAGAATACGAAGGGCTGGTAGCATCCTTGTTAGTCCAGCGATCAGTAGAGGGAGCAGAACTGGGTGAGCCTCCAGATGATGGGCGAAGTGAGCCAATACTTTTCTTAATACGGATCTTTTTCAGGGGTCGTACATTAGAGGAACTTCTCCAGGATAAGGTACCATTCCGAAATGAGTACCTAGGCGTGTAATGAGATAGCAGAAAGGTAAAACACTTTGGCAGAAAACTTCCAGAAACGTTTAATATGTTCACATATCAAGGAGGGAAGACAGATTTTTCTCCCCATAGCCACAACATACAAGACATTGATCATGTGGTCACTCAGCTGTGACTTGTTCATCAGACGAGGATAGACATTGAAAATGAAGATCAAATGTAAGATCTTGTACTTGGGAAGGAGAGAAGAGGAGTGAATTTGGATTTTTCCTTCTCGTTCGATACCACCACCATAGAGTTTGCTAATAATTTTGTGATAGTCTTCTGGGGCGACTTCATGTCGGGCTACAGAGATGTCCCTACCTTTAAATAAAGGGATGTTCATGAGCTGAGAGACCAGCTCAGGTGTGACAGTGAATTATTCTCAATTGGAGAATTTGACAATGAAGGAATGGGAGGGACCATCAAGGGATTTATGGATGGAGGAGTACAAGCCCTTTACCATAGAGGGATATGCATTGCCACCCCAACTCAAAATGTTTTCCCATCCAACCTTCTGAAGTACTTTGAATGTATTGTATTTTTCAAGACCTGGAAGATAGCAGGTACGCTCGACATTAAAATTTTTGAAGGAGTGTTCCTTCGGGACAGACCTAAAAAGCCTAGTGCGGGGAGGATCAGAAGGGGGTAAAGAGGCATCAGACCCTTCAATAAGGATATTCGATGAACGGGAATGCCTAGAGGAGCTGGGAGAGAGACGAGTAAAGGGTGAAGGAGTTGGGAGAGGCGTTTCCTGAGGAACAACCTCTAGTTCTTCATCGGAAGAGGAAACTGTCACAGAGACTGATGGGAGAACCCGGTCAGGGTTTTTATATGCTCAGACTTTCTTTTTTCTTGGCGGTGGAGGAGGAGACCGAGTGGGGGCTGATGATGATGCATCATCACTCCGCAAGGATCTGCGGGTATGGTGCCTTTTGACAACCGTAGATTTTCTAGCCACGTTTTCGATAAAATCGAAACAAATAACAGACGAAAGAGGGCTAAATTAGAGGTGCAAGAGTACCTGAAACCGAAAATCGAAGGATCAAGACTCTGAAAACGAAGATGATGACCGGAAGTAGAAAGCTCCAAAAACCCCTTTCATGATGTATACCGTGTTTTTCACAATATTTTGGAAAACGGCGATTTTCAAATTCACCCCCATGATCACTTCTAAATCTATTTATGGGTGTTTGTTTTTCAATCACAATTCGTTTTGCAATAATTTTAAATTCATGATAAGCATCAGATTTTTCTCTAAGATAACCTACCCATGTGTATCTAGTGTAGTCATCACCAATAACCATGAAATACATCTTTCCTCCTACACTCATATTCTGGGTTGCTCCAACTAAATCCATATGTAGAAGCTCAAGAGGTCTAGTGGTAGTCACAACATTTACTTTCTTATGGGCTGCTCTCACTTGTTTACCCTTTTGACACTCACCACAAAATGCTTGAGCTAATTTACTTATCTTGGGCAATCCTTTAATATATTCACTCAATTTTGACAGATCTTTGAAATTTACATGTCTTAGTCTCTTGTGTCATAACTCAACTTCATTAAGTTTAGACAAGTTACAATGATTTTTGTTAGGACTTGGACAGTTTTCAAGAGCATAAAACTGATCAGAAGTTTTCAACCCTTTAAGGACAGCTTCACCTTCATTATTATAGATTTGACAGTCATTCTTACGGAAGGTAACATAATGGTCTTTCTCACATATTTGAGATATACTTAAGAGATTGTGTTTGAGACCATCAACTAACAACACATCATCTAAGATAAGGGAATCATTTAATTCTAAGGTCCCTTTCCCTACAATTTGAGCCAGATTTCCATCCCCAAAAGTAACCGAACCTCCATTGAAATCTATAGGTTGGACATATATGTTTTATCGCTAGTCATGTGCCTTGAACAATCACTATCAAGATACCATTTTCACTGGTTTTCAACCTTTAGTGTTGTATATACAATTAGGCTTTTGTACTTGGGGACCCATTTCAATGTGGTTGTGTTTTTTAAATTTCTAGGGACTGATTCTTGAAGGTTATATCCGAATTTTTTGCTCATTTTTTCATTTAATGTTTTGTTCAATTTTTGAGCCAAATTTTCACGGTAATGATATTTCCTTTTTTCTTTTTCATAAATTTGCACTTCAAATTTTTTCTGATTTGCTTTTTCCCATAAGTTTCTTTTTATGAGTTTGCATTCAAATCTGAAGTGTCCCTTTTTAGCACAATAAAAACAAGTGATATTTGACGGTCTATAAGATTGACCTTTAACAAATACAGTTTTGTTCACTGTTTTTACATTGTCTTGGTTGTATCCAAGACCAGTATTGTCCCCATGGTTTTTACCTAATTTTAGTAATCTTTCTAATTTATATTGTCCTTGGGTAAACTTATTTTCAAAGTTGAGTTTATGATTATTAAAACTGTTTATTTTAGAATAAACATTGATAATTTCTTCTGATAAGGTACTTCTAATATCTTTCAATTTTTTAATATCATTCTCATACTTTCTCAACTTATCTTGTAACTCATTTTCAACTTGTTTTAATTTATCATTTTCTTCATTTGTAGTTTTTAGAGTTCTTACAAGATTTTCATTTATTCCTTTTTCTTCTTCTAACTGACTTATTAAATTTGCATTTTCAAATTTTCTTTTACTTAATTTCTTAGCCAGTTTTTTACTTTCCAGAAAAAGGGAGTCATAGGCCTCTTGAAGATCATCATCTTCATCATTTTCTGACTCACTTTCTGAGTCACTTCCAACAGTTGCTATAGAGGCTATGAACCCTTTTAGATTTTCAGATTTATCTTGAGTGGATTCATCAGACTCACTTTCCGATTTAGAGGTGTTTTCATAAGTTCCTGTCAAGGCTTTCTTATTTCTTTTTGAGGGACATTCAATAGCAAAATGTCCTTGACATCCACAATTATAACATTTTTGTTCTTTGTCTTTGTCTCTTCCTTTTTCTTTTAATATATTAAATCTGTTGGTGTCTTTTATTGTATTGAATCTGTGGGTATTTTTATCCCTTGGTTCACTTCTTTTAAAGTTTTTAAACTTATTTCTTTTATTGAAGTTTCTTAAGAATTTTTTAGCTAACAAGGCAACATCATCTTCACTGTCAGATTTAGATTTTTTCTCTTTAAGTTTCTCAATGCTTGATGATGATTTTAAAGCAACAGACTTCTTTTTAGGTATCTCATCTTCAAAATGAAGTTCATAGGTTTGAAGGGATCCTACTAGGTCATTAATTTTCATGAATGATACATCTATATACTCTTCAATAGCTGCTACCTTAGGTTTAAATCTCTTGGGCAGATTTCTAAGTACCTTGGTACAAACTTTAGATTCAGGAACTATCTCTCCTAAGGCCCACATAGAATTTACTATATCACTTAGCTTATAGTAAAATTCCATAAACATCTCACTTTCATCCATTCGTATGTTATCAAATTTAGATTGGAGAATTTGGAGTTTAGACCTCTTAACAACAGAAGTATCCTCATGTGTTCTTTTGAAGATGTCCCAAGCATCTTTAACTGTTAAACAAGTCATGATACATTTAAACTCATCAGGTGAGACAGCACAGTTAGTGGCTTTCAACGCCTTTCCATCTGCTATGTATAACATTTTTTCCATGTCTGTCCAAGTGAAATAGTCTTTAAGTTTGGTACCAATAACTTGTACAGATTTTCCAGCTTCATCTCCAGTAGGTTTTTCTGTGATTTCCTCAATCGGTGGTACCCAACCTCTTACTATTGATTCCCAAACAGCTCCATCTAGTGATATAAAAAAGCTTTTCATTTTTCCCTTCCAAGAGGCATAGTTGGAGCCATCAAAATAGGGAGGTTTAGAAACAGGGTGACTATCACCTTTGTGCATGATTCTAGTGAAAAGATCAACTCGGACGGTTAAGTCCAACTCAGAGTAACCGAGCTCTAATACCAATTGAAAATACGTTACTAGAAGTATGCACGACCTAGAGGGGGGTGAATAGGTCGGTTTTCAATTTTAATTCCCTTTTAAAATTTTCTTACCGATTTATACTACAAGTAAACAAAATATTCAACCCATGCATTCAATCACATATAACACGAATATTTTATAGTGGTTCGGTTTCAACAAACCTACATCCACTGTCAGACTTCCCAACGCTTGGGGTCGTCCAAATATACTATGTAAGGGTCTCACACCCAAATAGTACAACTTAGTTTTTTATAGAGGTTCAACCCAATTGGTCTAATCCTCTACACCTATTTTTTTGAGTAGTTCGAACACACTGTTCTAATCCACTTTACAATGTTTAAAATAAAACAAGAAAAAAACTTGCCTTGAGCCTTAACCGTTTTCCTTTAAGTTCTTTCTTCTTTACTAAACCTGTGTGCTCCTTTCCATCAAATCAGCATCATCAACGTATTTGTCGGCACAACAGTAGGACTTGGGTATGACTGGTTTTAGTCCTATATGAACACCTTACTCTTCATCAAGATTGGGGTTGTGATTACCCAAACATCCACTAAGAAGGATGATGAAGAAGGTGTCTAGAGGGAAGGCCGATTGATCACACACTGTAATCTTGTTCCTGGTATTTCTCTGTGTATTTTCGGTGCTCTAAACAAAAGGCTTACTGTAATAGCCTGGAATTTTAAATCAATATATATATATGGCTATTATTTATCTTAATGATGGAAATTGGGAATTTTGATGGAATAGATGTTAAGTGGATCAAAATTTGGGGCAAAGACCCAAATATGGTCCAATGGACCATGGGTTGGATGAAATTCATTTAATTGGTCAATAATGATTAATTGGGCCAAGGATGGTCAAATTGGGTCTAATACCCATTTGGGACCCAATGAGTCAAGATGATTTAAGCTCTAAGGTAAATAGGTCAGAAATAAATTTAATTGGGCCATGGGCCCAATGGTATCCCCACAGTGGTCTTACGGACGCCCCATTGGAGTGTGGCCTCCGGTTACCTCTTGATGGGATAATACACATCAAGGTATCCCCCACAGTGGTCTTACGGATGCCCCGTCGGAGTGTGGCCTCCGGTTACCAATCCTTCACCCCATGCCATGTATGAGATGCTAATGAAAGCTCTCAGAAGCCTCCTTCCAACAAGAAGGCCAAGTTCAATCATTAGAGGCCTTTCTTCAGAAGTAGTCAACCCTCAATAGGGTAGACATGAAAAGTAGGTACGAGGCAACAAGTGTGTTACACCTAAAACAGCCTGGTCATACGGTGAGAAATTGCACAAAACCCAAGACCAATGAAAAGGTGTGTCTCCATTGCAAACAAATGGGACACTTCACAAGGTTTAAGACCGGCATAGTCTTTCACACAGTCATCTTTTGGCAGAGGTTCTCCGTAAACCTCTAGAGTTTCGGTGGCACCTAGGAATGTGCCACAAAGGACCGGACAAGGAAGGGGAAAGGGACGTCCAGAGACTACTCAAGGGAGAGTCAATACGATTGGGACACAGATGGTAGAGCCGATGGCAAACATAGTGATGGAAGATACACTATCTCTTTTTAGTCTTATGGATCGAGTATTGTTTGATACCGGTGCATCCCATTCTTTTATCTCTAAATCTTGTTGCATTATAATGGAATTACAACCGGTGGAAGTAAGTAAGCCTTTAACGATAGTCTCACCGTTGGGTAAGAAGGCATAAGTGAATCAGAAATGCGAGTCATGCAATTTGAGAATCTATGATTCATAACTGTCATAAGATTTTCTAATCTCAGAAGTGATAGATTTTGATATCATCTTAGGCAATGTAGCACCCCGGATTTTCAGGTTATCAATATATATGAAATTTGCCCATTTAATTTGTGAATTAATGGATATGGATCTTAGATGGGTAAGGTGTTGGGTCAATTGCCCAATTAAGACCCAACGGATGGTGGACGTGGTTCAATTGAATTAAATGGGTAAGGTTTATTTAATTGGGTCAAGATTGTTAATTTGGTCAAAATGCCCAATTGGGACCCAATTGGGCCATGGTTGACTACCAAGTGACTTGAAGCTTACTTAATTGGGGATGAATTAAGTTCGAAATGGAATTATGTAATTGAGTTGATTTTAAGTGGGTGGAGTTTAAAATAATGAAAAATAATGGAGTTATGGTGAGTTGGATGGGAAGTTAATGGGACCTTGAACTTAAGTGAGTGGATTAGATGGAAAAATGCATTTCAAAAGCCCACGTCAAGGCCTACATGTTGGACATGGGAGTTTCATCTTATGGATGAAACCTCCAAATATATCATCAATGGGGAGGTGGCGGTTTTGTGTTGTTACACAAGGCTACACGTTGGACATGGGAGTTTCATCTTATGGATGAAACCCCCAAATGAATCATCAATGGGAGGTGGACAGTTTTGTTGTCCAAGTGAAGACAATACCGTTGGATACATGGGAGTTTCATCTCATGGATGAAACCCCCAAATGAATCATCAATAGGAGGTGGACGGTTTTGTTGTCCAAGTCAAGACAATACCGTTGGAGACATGGGAGTTTCATCTTATGGATGAAACCCCCAGATGGAACATTAAGGAGGGAGGTAAATGGGCATGGGATTTACAAAGGGATGACACCAAAGGACACCACCCTTGGCTGAATTTCATTAAACAAGAAAACGCTAAGGGGTTGCATCTTAGACTCTCTCTTAAGCTCTCTCTTGGCCGAACCACACCTCAAGACAAGAGGTACTTAGAATATTTTTATCTCACTCTCTCCCTCTCACACAAGGCCGACCTATTCCAAAAACAAAGGAGGAAGGACTTAGAGCTTCATCTCAAGATCCTCTCCCTCTCACAAGAACCTAAGGCCAACCCTCTCACAAGGATCAAGAAGGAAGGAAGAAGAGGCTAATGAAGGAAAAGATCGAAGGAACAAGTTGGAGCGAAGGAAAATCGAAGGGTCGCGGAATCGGTCAGTACTCAATGAGTTTGTTATTAAGTAAGTTGGTCAAGGAACATGGTCTGGCCATTGCATGGACAAACCCTAAATGGTATATACAAGAACCATCAAGGACCAAAAAGGGGTTGGATGGGGTTCGGCATGGAGGATTATTAATAATTTTAAAAGGTTATATATGAAAGGGTGTTAGTGATTTAAAAGGTTTTAAAAGAGAAGAATAATGGAGGAATGTGGTTGATTTGTAAATGGTCTCTAAGGTTGCAAATGGTGAAAGAACCATGGATCATAGGGTTCGGCCATGGTGTATGGCTGAACCCCATGGAAGGTTACTAATGTTTTTTCAAGGTTGAAAATGGAAGTCATGTTGATGGACTTTGGGATCATGTTTGGATTAAGGAATCAGTTATGGATCATTTTTGGACTTGAAGTCATATGCAATCAAGGATTAAAAGAGGGACCAAAGTCAAGTGAGTGAGGTTCGGCCATGGTGTATGGCCGAACCCCACTAAGGTTTATTTTGTGGAGTTAGAATTTTAAATGATAAAACTTATGTATGTTGGGATTAGTGAATCAAAGGATGAATGATCTTGGACTTAATTAAAAGATCAAAGGACTTGAAAGAAGGACCCAAAAACCAAAGAGTGAGGTTCGGCCATGGTGTATGGCCGAACCCCACTAAGGTTGGTTTATGGATTTAAGCATAGATTGGAAATCAAATGGGATATTGGTTTGACTTGTTGATATGTAACAAAGTGACGAGACCTCACAAGCGGTGCACTATCGTGAGTGGTTGCCGGATTAAAACGCAAGGTCACTTTAGTGGTCATTGGTAGGATTCTACCTCTTTGAAACCATGGGTTATGTATGATGGTTTTAATTCTTATTTAGATGGTTTATGTTGTAAAAATAATATGTTTCAAATATGAGGTTTTTAATGCTATGATTATACTATTACATAGTATGTGGGCATATACATCTCATGCATGGCATGGAAGGGATGTTTGTAACCGGAGGCCATGCTCCGTCGAGCCGTCCGTAAGGCATTCGTGGGAAGACCTTGATGTGCATTATCCATCAAGAAGTAACCGGAAAACACACTCCGTTGGGGCTTCCGTAAGGCAACTGTGGGGATACCGTGATGAGGAGAATTCCATCAAGAGGATACAGGTGTTTGTGATAGGTGGGACTCATTGTATTTGACACCATGGCATGGCATAGTTTTACATAGTTTTTAATATTATGTTATCTATATGAATTGTACTAACCATGTGTTAACCCTATTTGGAGTACCTAGTAGGGCGAAACTTCTACCCTAGTGTATGACACAGGAAATGAGGAAATGATGAGCGTGATCGGAGCCAAGCATAGGAGCTTGAAAGTGTTTAATTTATATTTTGATTAAGTTACTCATAGACTATGTAATTTGAGTAGCTAGAATTCGGGCATGTAATAACTTAGATATTTTGCTATGGTTTGAATGGTTTATTTTGGATATTTAAGTTAAGATAATTATGGTTAAGACATGGACTACTTTGGTATCTAAAATGGAACAGATTTAGGTTCTATTATAATTCTGCAATTATGATTTAATCCGCATGTATAACTTATTGCGTGTGAACCGTTTTCGTGGACTTAGTCCATGCACACGTATGGTTGGCCAGTTAAGGGTCGGACTTTAGAAGTTCGGACATAGCTCGAGTCGTGGTGTGCCGCTCTCTTTCACTTTTTTATTTAAAAAAAAAAAATAGACTTTGATTTTTGGCATAATGAAAAGGGCAGGGTGTTACAGTTGATATCAGAGTGAAACGGGAAGGTTGAATCTTTCGAAGTAAGATTAAGACGGTTTCATGCCTCACTGACAAATAAGAATCCCAACTGACCAGCTCTTCGGAGTCCGTTGCACGGGGGCCGGATTAATTTACTTCGTTAGACTCAGACTGAAACATTCAATCTGAGAATAACAAGGAATGATAGCAAAGGAAGTACAGTCAAAATAACTGGATTTATCAAACATAGCAAATTAGGAGATACTTCCCCGATATACCCAAATTGAGAAACAAACAAAAGATACTTAGGAAGTTTCCCCAAAAACAAAGAAATACAAAGAGTACTGATTTGGTAATTTCCCCAAAAGTGTGAAAACACAAACTTTACGATGAAACTAAGTCAAGATGTTTTTCAATGACTTAGGAAAAATGCCTCCGAAAAGAAAGACTCGACAAAACCAAAAAGGGAAGGAAAAGGAGGTACAAAAATCTCAACATGAAGAGGAGGATCGACAATCTCAACATGAAGAGGACAATACAGACATTGAGGAAATGCTGAGAGCATGTATGCTAGATTTCAAGGGTGGATGGGAGGATCACCTGCTGCTGGTGGAGTTCTTTTATAACAACAATTACCAAGCAAGCCTCTAGATGGCTCCATTCGAGGCCTTATATGGTAGACCTTGTGTAACGCCCGCCCCTTTTTTACTCGCTTTTAGAAAATTAGAGTCTATTTTTTTTTTTTTTTTTTTGAAATGAAGAGTGAGAGAGGGCGCGGACGTCACGACGTGAGTTAAGTCTGAACTTCTAAAGCCCGGCCCTTAACTGGCCAACCCCACGCGCAGCGCGGAACTAAGTCCACGAGAACGGTTCACGCGTAGGAAGTAAGCTCGCGGATTATAATTATTGCGGAACATGATAATAGAGTCTATCCTACCGGTGTTTTAGATAGAAGGGAAGATACAACATTGAATTACCAAAATGCCCCCATGTTCATATTTATATCATAAAACATAATCGTCCATAAGTAAAGTCTAAACCATTGCAAGAAATGCAAATTATACAGTCCGACGAGCTAAGTTACTCAAAATTACATTTCCAAAATATAAACTTAAATAAACTAAGAATGCGCTTCCCAAGCTCCTAAGCTTGGCTCCTGTCATGTCCACCGTTTCCACCATCCCCTGCGTCATCAGCTAGGGTAGAAGTAGGACGTTAGTCAACGTGCCCTGTAGGACTCCGAGTAGGGCTAGCACATGGATTAGTGATAACACGCATACCGATACAATAAAATATAACAAAATAAGCATGTAATGAATGCTATGCCATTGGTGCCTATGTCATGTGTCCCACCCATCACCCGTATGATCATACAATGTATTGTCCCTATGTTTGCTTCTCGGTCGCCCCGACGGAGCATGGACTCCGGTTATAGCCCTCAGGCTATCCCCATGTCTGATTCTCGGTCACCCCGACGGAGCATGGACTCCGGTTATAGCCCTCAGGCTATCCCTATGTCTGATTCTCGGTCGCCCCGACGGAGCATGGACTCCGGTTTCATTATTTTCCTACTCATGCCATGCATGAGATGTACGTGCATTATGCTATGTAGTATATAGATAAACCATAAATTTAATATACCATACATAGCCATATAATGCATAATGTTTAAAATATAATCCATAACACCATCATATAATTCATAAATTAAAACTCATCATAATACAAGTCCCATAATCATCAAAATAGATTAAAATAAACATCACATATCCATAGCTTACAAAGAGGTAGGAATCCGACCGAATACCGCGTAGCGTTCCGTTACGTTTCCGTTCAATAATCCGATCGCCGATCGCGTATCGTTTGCGACGTCCCGATACCTTATTTACACACTCACCGGATTAGTCCATACTTTATCCATGATTAAGTTCCTAACTAATCATAACCCTAGATCCATTTAATGATCCGTAGATACATTATAACTTTATCGAAAATCGGCCCTTAACTTAGCCTCATTTTCCGTGGTTTAAAACACATACATAAATCCAATTTTGGCCAAATTTAAAAATTCCGATTTGCGAGCCTAAAACAAAGCATCTATCCGTTTCATTTAGTCATTCGTAATATCCGATTCCATGTCTAATCCCCATAGGGTTCGGCCATGTACCATGGCCGAACCCATGGTTCTTCAATGTGGCACTTATTTACCGTTTTGCCATTCCTCTCCCATGGTTCAATCATCCATTCGTTTATGTACATCCTAAGTCCAAACTTCATCCCTAACTTAGATCCATTAGTGATTCATTAATCATAACCTAGCATCATAATATATATCACCTATTTTAATTAATTTTGCAAATATTAAATCCCTTACCTAATTCCACATTTGGCCTAAGATGTGGCACACATAATGGGTCATGGGTTCGGCCATACACCATGGCCGAACCCATGATACCTAAATTTCATTTCCTTGGGTTCATTTTCCCCCTTTAATTCCTATCTCTAATGAATTTAAATTATCCATTTAAGTCCCCATTTTTCATCCTTTTAAAACATCACATATCATATAAGAATCCATTAACGTCTATTATTCTTCTCCATCATTTTAAAATCACCAATCACCACCATGGGGTGCTATTTAAGACCAATGTTTGTCCCAAAAATAATCCGTTTTAAAATCCATAACCTTCATTCATTTTGGCCCTTTAAAATCCATATCATACACTTGTAACTCGATTTAAATTTTACCATCAACTTAACCTAATTTCCATTCATTTAAATACATATATAAACCATAACTTAGCCCACAAATGACCTAAAAAATATGGGTCATGGGTTCGGCCATACACCATGGCCGAACCCATGATGTCTTTCCCTCATTTTAATCACATTTAAAGTCCATTTACACCACCAACATTTCCTCACTATCTCCATAATTCAAAAATATTTAATCCATCATTTCCATCCTTTCATACCCATTTAAAAATCATATACCATACTCATAATTTTCAAACCTTAGAAACCATTAATCATTGAGCATTTTAAGAGTCCTAACCCTCATAGATCACTAACCATGGGGTTCGGCCACCTTGTATGGCCGAACCCTATAGTCCATGATTTCTTTAAAATATCATACCTCCATCATTTTGAGGCTACTTGAATTCATTTACATACCTCATGATTTTTCTTTATTTAACACTCCTTAAAATTACCAACTTTTTAATCATTTAAAACCACAATATCATTAACTCTTCTCCATAATTTTAAACCATATAATCTCAAATAAATTACCCATCATTCACCATGGGGTTCGGCCATGCTACATGGCCGAACCCTATGGTCATCCATTCACTCCCATTTACATCTCTCCATGCTTTAAAAATTTAAATCCACACCATCCTTAATCCATTCATTTTCTTTAATCTATCTCTCTCCAAATTTATCCATTTCTTAATCCTACCGTTGAATGGATCTTAGATCCATGGCCCACAACATTTTTGGCCATATTTAGTTTAAGAAATGGATCATCATTTTTTTTTAAAAAACCATGAAAGATTAACCTCTTGTCTAGAGATACTTACAATCCGAAATCTCCTCCGGTCTTTCTTTCTCCTCTTGATTTCCTTAGCCTCTTCTCTCCTTCTTCTTGATCATTGATCGGCTAGATGTGCTTGATCAAATGGTGAGCCCTCAAGGTTTGGATCGGCTAAGGTAGGGTTAGGTTGAGAGGGAAAGAGTATGGAGATGAGGGAGAAATCTTCAAGGGTCTTGGTGGCCCAAAGCTTGCCTTCTCCTTCTCTTTTCTTCTCCTTTCTTTCTAAGTTTTTTTTTCTTCTCTCTTGCAAGGTAGGGGACGTTTCTTGTGTGTGGAGAGAGGGATAGAGTGAAATGGCTTGTTTGGATTAGAGATGGAGATGGTTGGAGTAGCCTACACTCAAACATTAATTTTTTTCACCAACCAACATGCATTAATGGTGGTGGTTGGGATAAAACCATCCCCTTTAATCCATGGTTTCAATTTGTGTTTTCTCAAGTGGTTTGTGTTTGTTGGGATGGTTTTGACCACTTGACCAATTTAGATTAAGTTAATTAACTTAGATCACTTGATCCCTAGGTTAATTTAATTAATCACTTTCCACTTAATTTAATCTCATTAAATTTCCTCTAAGATCCACCCATGGTTGACCAAGTCAACCATGGTGGTCGGCCCCACTACTCTTGGGTCCACACGCCACCTCAATGGGTGAGGTGGAGGTGGGCCCCATTGGCCATGTTACCTTGGTCCATTTATCACCTAACTTAGGTGATTTAAATTGTATTAAATGTATCCCTCTTATTGGATCACCATTGGGCCCATGGCCCAATTAAATTTTTGTCTTACCCATTTACCTTTGGGCTTAGCTACCTTGGCCCATTGGGTCCCATATGGCCCTTTGACCCAAATTGACCATCTTTGACCCAATTACTTCTCATTGACCCATCAAATGGATTTCATCCAATCTATGGCCCAATTGGGCCATTCTTGGACCCTTGTCCCAAAGTTGATCCATTTGGCATTTCATCACATCAAATTCCAAATTAAAATAATTAAATGCCAAATATATTGATTCGAAAATTCGGGCTATTACAATAGAATCCTCTTTTGAAATTTTCTTCCCGAAAATTCGAGCGAAGTAGGGGTCCAAAACAACTCATGCGAAGGCTCTGGATAAGCGGTTTTCATCTCCGACTCAAGTTCCCAGGTGGTTTCTTCATTGCCATGTCGTTCCCATACCACCTTGACGAACTGAATGGCGCGGTTCCGCAGCACCCTTTGTTCACTTCCAATAACTCTGACCGGCTTCTCCACATATGTCACATCGCTTTCTACATCGATGTCTTGAACAGTTATCACATGAGAAGGATCAGGATTGTACTTTCTCAGCATGGACACATGGAACACATCATGTAGAGATGACAGTTGTGGAGGGAGCGCTAACTGATAAGCTACCCCTCCCACCCTCTTCAGTATCGAAAACGGCCCCACAAATCTAGGCAACAGTTTCCCTTTCTTTCCGAACCTCATGTGCCCTTTCCGTGGCGAGACTTTTAGAACACTAAGTCTCCCACCTCAAACTCGAGGAACCTTCTCCTCTTGTCGGCATAACTCTTCTGACGGCTCTGTGCAGTGAGTAGATGTTGCCGTATTAGCTTAATCTGCATTGTAGTCTCCGTAACCAGATCCGGTCCAATCAATGCAAGCTCACCGGCCTCTGTCCAACACACTGGCGATCTACACGGCCTACCATACAAGGCCTTAAATGGAGCCATCTGGAGGCTTGCCTGGTAACTGTTATTGTAAGAGAACTCCACCAGTGGCAAATGATCTTCCCATCCGCCCTTGAAATCTAGCATGCATGCTCTCAGAATATCCTCCAGTGTCTGTATAGTCCTCTCTGACTGTCCATCAGTCTGTGGATGAAATGCGGTGCTAGTCAATACGTCGGTCCCCATAGCCGACTGCATGCCCTGCCATACTCTGCCGGTGAATCGACCATCCCTGTAGGACACAATAGACCGGGGAATACCATGTAGCCTGATGATCTCTCGGATGTACCGTCGACCCAAAGTTTCTGATGAATTTGTCATTTTGATGGGAAAGAAATGTGCGGACTTGGTCAACCGGTCCACTATGACCAATATCGCATCATTGCCCTTTGATGTCCTTGGCAACCCTATTACAAAGTCCATGGATATGTGCTCCCATTTCCATTCTGGTATTGGTAAGGGTGCGGGTAAGCCCGGTGGTTTCCGATGTTTTGCCTTAACCTGCTGACAAGTTAAGCAATGAGCAACAAACTCTGCCACATCTTTCTTAAGTCCATGCCACCAATAGTGCCTCTTAAGATCATGATACATCTTGGTGCTGCCCGCGTGGATAGAGAGTTTGGTCTGGTGTGCTTCAATCAGCAACTCTCTTCTGCAATTCTTAGGCACGTATGTCCTGCCTCGGAACATAAGACCCTGTCCTGGTCGCAACTCCCACTCCGGTACAACCTCACTCGTAGACATCTTAGCCCAAATCTCCTCCACCTCTGGATCTGTCCGTTGCTTCCGTTCAATCTCGGAGACCATGTTGGATCGTATGATCAGATTATATATGGTCTCATGATTATTGAGGTAGAGTTTAAATTCTCTGATGGTATTCAGTACCTCCCATTCCGTCCTGATCATGATGGCTACTGTCGTATGTGACAAACGGCTGAGGGCATTCGCCACTTTGTTCGCCTTGCCAGGATGATACCGAAGTGCGAACTCATAATCCGCCAGATATTCCATCCATCTGCGCTGCCTCATGTTGAGTTCTTTCTGATCAAATAAGTATTTCAGACTCTTGTGATCCGAGAATACCTCAAACTTTTCACCATAAAGGTAGTGTCTCCAGCTTTTGAGAGCGAAGACCACTGCTGCTAGTTCTAGATCATGTGTGGGATAATGGCGTTCATGAATTTTCAACTGTCTTGATCCGTACGCCACTGTACGATTACCTTGACTAAGTGTACACCCCAGTCCCTCTCCGGAGGCATCACTGTACACCTCATAATTTCTGCCTTTTTCTGGCAAGATTAGAATAGGAGCGGTCGTAAGCCTCTCCTTTAACTCCTCAAATCTCTGATTGCACAGATTGGACCACTCACACTTGACTCCTTTCTGAGTGAGTAGGATAAGTGGAGCTGCAATCTTGGAGAAGTCCATGATGAATTTACGATAGTAACCGGCCAATCCTAGAAAACTGCGGATCTCGGTCACATTTGTCGGTGCTTTCCATTCCTTGACTGCTGCTACCTTAGCCGGGTCCACGACTATACCTTCCTTTGATATGATGTGCCCCAAGAAGTTGACTTCAGATAGCCAAAATTCACACTTGCTGGCTTTGGCATACAATTGGTTCTTCCTCAAGGTGTCTAGGACTATCCGCAGGTGCTCGGCATGTTCCTTCTAACTTTTGGAGTAGATCAGAATATCATCAATGAATACGATCACAAACTGATCTAAGTAAGGACGGAATATCCTATTCATCAAGTCCATGAACACTGCCGGTGCATTAGTAAGCCCAAACGGCATGACTACATACTCATACAGACCATACCGTGTCCTGAAAATTGTTTTCTCTATGTCCTCGTCTCTGACCCGGATTTGATGATACCCGGACATCAGATCAATCTTGGAGAAATGAGAGGAACCCCGAAGTTGATCAAACAAATCGTCGATCCGAGGTAGGGGATATTTATTCCTGACAGTCAGCTGGTTCAACTTTCTATAATCCACACACATTCGAAGGGTACCGTCCTTTTTCTTCACAAACAACACTGGGGCTCCCCATGCGGATGTGTTGTTCCGAATGAAACCCAGTCTGAGCAGTTCATCAATCTGCTTCTTCAACTCAGTCATCTCAGCTGGTGCCATCCTATAATGAGGTAATGATACTGGAGCGGCGCCGGGGTATATCTTGATTTCGAAGTCTATCTCTCTCTTGGGTGGTAAACCAGGCAGTTCTATTGGGAATACCTCGGCAAAATCTGCTACTACCTGCCGGAAGTTCAACCGTTGGTGCCTTATCTAATCTGAGGCTGTTCAAGGCAAGATGGTTCAGTTCTTCCTACAGTCTTCTAGGGATACCCTGCCTGTCAGCGCGTACCAAGTACCACTTTCCTTCAGGTGACCAAATGTTACCCTACGAAGATGGTAGTCAATATGGGCCTGATACGTAGTCAACCAGTCCATGCCAAATATGACATCATATTCCGCCATATCGATTACTAAATAATTGAACTCGAATCTGAATCCCGCGAGTTCCATGTTCAATGCCGTACATATAAGTCCTAATGATGTGTCTCCGACGGGGGATACAATGGTGAGTGATGTGGACAGGTTTTGTACTAGTTTACCCGTGGCAGATATGAATGCAGCAGATATAAATGAATGTGATGTTCCAGAGTCAAATAAAGTAACAGCATAGGAACTACCAATTACAGCCATACCTTGCATCACTGAACGGTCCACCGCTACTGGAGATGGTATGGTGAAGAGTCGTCCAAATGCCGCAGGGTTTGGTGCCCGCCCCGCCTGTTTGTATGTTCTGCCTCCCCGCGACTGTGTTGGTCTAGTTGGAGGGCGGAAAGGGCCCCTGAAATTGGAGGGTCGGCTAGTCTGTGGACACTCTCTCTTGTAGTGGCCTTGTTGGCCACACTGATAACAGGTGTTCCCACCCCGGGGAACCTGTGTGACTGATGCTGATGTAGAAGGCTGATTAGGGCGGAAGCCCCCGGTAGATCCCGTGGAGGGTGAGGGCCTGCTAGGATTCGGGCGGAACTTCTTGTTGGGTTGGAATGTACTTCGCCCGCCTTGCCCTCGGCGGTTGTCAAACCGCACTATCTCATTCAATTCTAGTTCTGCGATGGTGGCCCTGCTAACCACCCCTGCCAGTGTGGGCTCTTTGAAAATGGTCCCTCTAGCCTTGATGCTTGGCCGAAGGCCACGTTCAAATTTGCGGGCCCTTCGGTGTTCAGTATCCACATGTAGAATGCATAGATGAACAGTTTAAGGAATTCTCTGTGGTACTCTGCCACCGTCATGCTACCTTGTATCAATGAGAGGGAAGCTTCAGTCTGGCTCTCTCTTTCTTCCTCCGGAAAATATTGTTCTAGGAAGGTGGCTGAGAACCATTCCCATGTCATGATGGTCCTTTCCCCTTCTGGCACCAGTGCTTGTTGCTTTTCTACAATTTCCCACCAACTACTGGCATCCTCGATCAGTTGGGAAGTGGCTAACAAGATTTTATCAGCAGGATTGGAAATTTGGAACAGATTAAAGATCTGATTAATCCTTTTTAACCAATGTTCCGCTCCTACGGCCCCTTCTGTTCCCCTGAAGTAGGGAGGGTGCTGTTGTTGGAAGTCCTTGACCATCTTCCGTTTATTGGAGTCGCTGGCGGTCGCATTTCCGCTTGAGTGTTGTTGAAGAGCAGAAGCGACTTCCGCTTGAACTACGTCCCTTAGCTCGGGAGGTAGACCTTGTATGTTTATGCTATTTTGTCCCTCGCTTGATGAGGTGGTGGCACCTCCTCTTGATGCGGTGGGTGTACTTCCTCTTGATGAGGTGGCGGTACCTCCTCTTCTTGTCGAGGGGGTGTTACCTCTTTCTTTACTCGTGGGTTGCGACGGGGGTTCTTCTTTTTGGCGGCATTTTTCCTAAGTCATTAAAAAAAACATTTACCGACTTAGCTCCTTCATAATGTTGGCGCGTTCATATACATTTAGTTTTTGGGAAAATTTGCCAATATAGACATATTTAGTTTTTTTTTTAGGGGATAATTCCAAAGTATTACGTATTGTCTCTCATATTTGGGAAAATTGCCAAATATGCATACTTGGTTTGGGGAAAACTTCCCAAATAGCTATGTTTGTCCATTTTGGTGAAATCGGGGAAATTTTCCTACGTTCGATTAATCCATCAAGGTTATAATAATTGTACTTCCCTTACTATCATTTTCTTACGTCAAACGTGGCGCTCAGATTGAATGTTTCAGTCTGAGTCAATCGAAGTAGATTAACCGGGCCCCCGTGCAGCGGACTCCGAAGAGTCGGTCAGTTGGGATTCTTATCCGTCAGTGAGATGTGAAACCATCTTAATCATACTTCGAGAGATTCATTCTTCCGATTTCGCTCTGATACCAACTGTAACGCCCGCCCCTTTTTCACTCGCTTTTCGAAAATTAGAGTCTATTTTTTTTTTTTTTTGAAATGAAGAGTGAGAGAGGGCGCGGATGTCACGACGCGAGTTAAGTCCGAGCTTCTAAAGCCCGGCCCTTAACTGGCCAACCCCACGCGTGCGCGGAACTAAGTCCACGAGAACGGTTCACGCGTAGGAAGTAACCTCGCGAATTATAATTATTGCGGAACATGATAATAGAGTCTATCCTACCGGTTTTTTAGATAGAAGGGAAGATACAATATTGAATTACCAAAATGCCCCCATGTTCATATTTATATCATAAAACATAATCGTCCATAAGTAAAGTCTAAACCATCACAAGAAATGCAAATTATACTGTCCGACGAGCTAAGTTACTTAAAATTACATTTCCAAAATATAAACTTAAATAAACTAAGAATGCGCTTCCCAAGCTCCTAAGCTTGGCTCCTGTCATCTCCACCGTTTCCACCATCCCCTGCGTCATCAGCCAGGGTAGAAGTAGGGCGTTAGTCAATGCGCCTAGTAGGACTCCGAGTAGGGCTAGCACATGGATTAGTGATAACACGCATACCGATACAATAAAATATAACAAAATAAGCATGTAATGAATGTTATGCCATGGGTGCCTATGTCATGTGTCCCACCCATCATCCGTATGATCATACAATGTATTGTCCCCATGTTTGCTTCTCGGTCGCCCCGACGGAGCATGGACTCCGGTTATAGCCCTCAGGCTATCCCCATGTCTGATTCTCAGTCGCCCCGACGGAGCATGGATTACGGTTATAGCCCTCAGGCTATCCCCATGTCTGATTCTCGGTCGCCCTGACGGAGCATGGACTCCCGTTATAGCCCTCAGGCTATCCCCATGTCTGATTCTCGGTCGCCCCGACGGAGCATTGACTCCGGTTTCATTATTTTCTTGCCCATGCCATGGATGAGATGTACGTGCATTATGCTATGTAGTATATAGATAAACCATAAATTTAATATACCATACATAGCCATATAATGCATAATGTTTAAAATATAATCCATAACACCATCATATAATTCATAAATTAAAACTCATCATAATACAAGTCCCATAATCATCAAAATAGATTAAAATAAACATCACATATCCACAGCTTACAAAGAGGTAGGAATCCTACCAAATACCGCGTAGCGTTCCGTTACGTTTCCGATCGATAATCCGGTCGCCGATCGCGTACCGTTTGCGACGTCCCTATACCTTATTTACACACTCACCGGATTAGTCCATACATTATCCATGATTAAGTTCCTAACTGATTATAACCCTAGACCCATTTAATGATCCGTAAATACATTATAAGTTTATCGAAAATCGGCCCTTAACTTAGCCTCATTTTCCTTGGTTTAAAGCACATACATAAATCCGATTTTGGCCAAATTTAAAAATTCTGATCTGTGAGCCTAAAACACAGGATCTATCCGTTTCATTTAGTCATTCGTAATATCCGATTTCATGTCTAATCCCCATAGGGTTCGGCCATGTACCATGGCCGAACCCATGGTTCTTCAACGTGGCACTTATTTACCGTTTTGCCACTCCTCTCCCATGGTTCAATCATCCATTCGTTTATGTACATCCTAAGTCCAAACTTCATCCCTAACTTAGATCCATTAGTGATTCATTAATCATAACCTAGCATCATAACATCAATCACCTATTTTAATTAATTTTGTAAATATTAAATCCCTTACCTAATTCCACATTTGGCCTAAGATGTGGCCCACATAATGGGTCATGGGTTCGGCCATACACCATGGCTGAACCCATGATACCTAAATTTCATTTCCTTGGGTTCATTTCCTCCTTTAATTCCTATCTCTAATGAATTTAAATTATCCATTTAAGTCCCCATTTTTCATCCTTTTAAAACATCACATATCATATAAGAATCCATTAACGTCTATTATTCTTCTCCATCATTTTAAAACCACCAATCACCAGCATAGGGTGCTATTTTAAGACCAATGTTTTGTCCCAAAAATAATCCGTTTTAAAATCCATAACCTTCATTCATTTTGGCCCTTTAAAATCCATATCATACACTTGTAAATCGATTTAAATTTTACCATTAACTTAACCTAATTTCCATTCATTTAAATACATATATAAACCATAACTTAGCCCACAAATGACCTAAAAAATATGGGTCATGGGTTCGGTCATACACCATGGCCGAACCCATGATGTCTTTCCCTCATTTTAATCACATTTAAAGTCCATTTACACCACCAACATTTCCTCACTATCTCCATAATTCAAAAATATTTAATCCATCATTTCTATCCTTTCATACCCATTTAAAAATCACATACCATACTCATAATTTTCAAACCTTAGAAACCATTAATCATTGAGCATTTTAAGAGTCCTAACCCTCATAGATCACTAACCATGGGGGTCGGCCACCTTGTATGGCCGAACCCTATAGTCTATGATTTCCTTAAAATATCATACCTCCATCATTTTGAGGCTACTTGAATTCATTTACATACCTCATGATTTTTCTTTATTTAACACTCCTTAAAATTACCAACTTTTTAATCATTTAAAACCACAATATCATTAACTCTTCTCCATAATTTTAAACCATATAATCTCAAATAAATTACCCATCATTCACCATGGGGTTCGGCCATGCTACATGGCCGAACCCTATGGTCATCCATTCACTCCCATTTACATCTCTCCATGCTTTAAATATTTAAATCCACACCATCCTTAATCCATTCATTTTCTTTAATCTATCTCTCTCCAAATTTATCCATTTCTTAATCCTACCAGTTGAATGGATCTTAGATCCATGGCCCACAACATTTTTGGCCATATTTAGTTTAAGAAATGGATCATCATTTTTTTTTTAAAACCATGAAAGATTAACCTATTGTCTAGAGATACTTACAATCCGACGTCTCCTCCGGTCTTTCTTTCTCCTCTTGATTTCCTTAGCCTCTTCTCTCCTTCTTCTTGATCTTTGATCGGCTAGATGTGCTTGATCAAATGGTGAGGCCCTCAAGGTTTGGATCGGCTAAGGTAGGGTTAGGTTGAGAGGGAAAGAGTATGGAGATGAGGGAGAAATCTTCAAGGGTCTTGGTGGCCCAAAGCTTGCCTTCTCCTTCTCTTTTCTTCTCCTTTCTTTCTAAGTTTTTCTTCTAAGTTTTTTTTTTTCTTCTCTTTTACAAGGTAGGGGACGTTTCTTGTGTGTGGAGAGAGGGATAGAGTGAAATGGCTTGTTTGGATTAGAGATGGAGATGGTTGGAGTAGCCTACACTCAAAAATTAATTTTTTCACCAACCAACATGCATTAATGGTGGTGGTTGGGATAAAACCACCCCCCTTAATCCATGGTTTCAATTTGTGTTTTCTCAAGTGGTTTGTGTTGTTGGGATGGTTTTGACCACTTGACCAATTTAGATTAAGTTAATTAACTTAGATCACTTGATCCCTAGGTTAATTTAATTAATCACTTTCCACTTAATTTAATCTCATTAAATTTCCTCTAAGATCCACCCATGGTTGACCAAGTCAACCATGGTGGTCGGCCCCACTACTCTTGGGTCCACACGCCACCTCAATGGGTGAGGTGGAGGTGGGCCCCATTGGCCATGTTACCTTGGTCCATTTATCACCTAACTTAGGTGATTTAAATTTTATTAAATGTATCCCTCTTATTGGATCACCATTGGGCCCATGGTCCAATTAAATTTTTGTCTTACCCATTTACCTTTGGGCTTAGCTACCTTGGCCCATTGCGTCCCATATGGCCCTTTGACCCAAATTGACCATCTTTGACCCAATTACTTCTCATTGACCCATCAAATGGATTTCATTCAATCTATGGCCCAATTGGGCCATTCTTGGACCCTTGTCCCAAAGTTGATCCATTTGGCATTTCATCACATCAAATTCCAAATTAAAATAATTAAATGCCAAATATATTGATTCGAAAATTCGGGCTATTACACCTTGTAGGTTACCAGTGTGCTGGACAGACGCCGGTGAGCCTGTACTGATTGGACGTGAGTTAGTTGCAGAGACTACAACGCAGATACAGTTGATTCGACAACACCTATTGGATGTACAGAACCGTCAGAAGAGTTACATTGACAAGAGGAGAAGGTTCCTTGAATTTGAGGTGGGGGACATGGTGTTCTTGAAAGTCTAGCCACGAAAGGGACACATGAGATTTGGAAAGAAGGGGAAAGTATCTCCTAAATATGTGGGACCGTTTTCAATCATAAGGAGGATGGGGGAGGTGCCTTATCAATTGGCACTCCCTTCACAATTGTCATCTTTGTACGATGTATTCCATATATCTATGTTGAGGAAGTACAATCCCGATCCCTCACATGTTCTAAATATACAAGATATAGTGGTGCAAAGCGACGTGACATACGTCGAGAGGCCTATCCGAATGGTGGAGACAGAACAAAGGGTATTACGGAACTGAGCTATCCAGTTTGTTAAGGTGGTATGGGATCGACATGGTAATGAGGAAGCCACATGGGAACTAGAGTCCGAAATGAGAACAGCTCACCCCGAGCTATTTATGTAAATTGCTTGAAACCCTACTTCGTTCAATTTTCGAGACGAAAATTTTAAAAAGAGGATTGTATTGTAACACCCCAGATTTTTAGGTTATCAATATATATGAAATTTGCCCATTTAATTTGTGAATTAATGGATATGGACCTTAGATGGGTAAGGTGTTGGGTCAATTGCCCAATTAAGACCCAACGGATGGCGGACGTGGTTCAATTGAATTAAATGGGTAAGGTTTATTTAATTGGGTCAAGATTATTAATTGGGTCAAAATGCCCAATTGGGACCCAATGGGCCATGGTTGACTTGGTTGACTACCAAGTGAGTTCAAGCTTACTTAATTGGGGCTGAATTAAGTTGGAAATGGAATTATGTAATTGAGTTGATTTTAAGTAAGTTGAGTTTAAAAGAATGAAAAATAATGGAGTTACGGTGAGTTGGATGGGAAGTTAATGGGACCTTGAACTTAAGTGAGTGGAGTAGATGGAAAGATGCATTTCAAAAACCCAAGTCAAGGCCTACACTGTAACGCCCCGCCCTTTTTCACTCTAAGCTTCCGTAAAATCAGAGTCTATTTTTTTTTTTACAAAGAATGAGCAAGAGCGGGACGTCATGACGAGAGCTAAGTCCGAACTTCTAAAGTCCGACCCTTAACTGGCCAACCCTATGTGTGAATGGACTAAGTCCATGAAAACGGTTCACACATAACAATATAAACATGCGGATTAAAATCATAACTGCGGAATTATAATAGAACCTGATTCTATTCCATTTTAGATAGCAAAGTACATCAAGTCTTTAATCATAATTAACATAATATAATTATCCAAATAAGCATCCAACCATAGCAAATTACCTAAATTATTACATGCCCGAAGTCTAGTTACTCAAATTACAAGTCCATAAGTAACTTAATCAAAATATAAACTAAAAGCATCCAATCACATAACAAAGCTCCTATGCTTGGTCCTTTTCGCGTTCATCGTTCCTCTTGTTTCCTGTATCATCCACTAGGGTAGAAGTAGGGCGTTAGAACAATGCAGCCAGTAGGTATTCCATTTTGGGCTAACACATGGTTAGTACAAAATATGCATATAACATAATAATATCATAAGGCTAAAAACCATATAAACGATGCAATGTCATGATGTCAAATGCAATGAGTCCCACCCATCACAAGTACATATAAGTACCCCCACATAGGTCTTTCGGACGCCTCAACGGAGTGTGGCCCCTCCGGTTTCTTCTTGATGGAAGAGCACATCAAGGTATCCCACATAGGTTTTTCGGACGCCCCGAAGGAATGTGGCGCCTCCTGTTACATATCCTTCACCCCATACCATGCATGAGATGCTAATGAAACACATGCTATTTTATATTGTAAACATAGCATTAAAACTCACAATTTGAAACATAACTTTTACAACATAAATTCATCAAATTAAGATAAAACATTGTACATAAACCCATGGTTTCAAAGAGGTGGAATCCTACCAAAGACCACTAACGTGGCCTTGCGCTTTCGTCTGGTAACCGCTCACGATCGTACACACCTTGTGAGGTCCCATTACCTTATAATATATCAATCAATTAAAACCATGTCCCATTTGATTTACCATAATGTCCATAAAACAATCCCCATGGGGTTCGGCCATACACCATGGCCGAAACCATGGTCCATTATTTCTACTTAATTACAACTTTGCTATTGGTCTAATCCTTAGTTACCATTTCATTTATTTTAATCTACCATACATAGACCCTAAGTCCACCAAATAATTCCCATTGGGTTCGGCCATACACCATGGCCGAACCCATGGTCCAATAATTTTACTTATTTACAATATTTCCATCCATGGCTATCATTCCATTATCCTAAATTATTCTTGCTTAGAGATACTTACAAATCCGACGGCTCCTCCGACTTTCTTTTTTTCCACTTGAATCCTTAGCCTTCTTCTTCTCTTCTTCTCCTTGATCTTTGGTCAAGATGTGTTTGATCAAGGTGAAAACTTCAAGGTGTGGGTTCGGCCAACATGGGGTGTGTTTGAGAGAGGGAAAGGAGGAGAGGATGGGAAAGAATACCCTAAGTCTTGATCTTGAAGTGGTGGGCTTATGCTTGCACTTTTCCTCTCTTTTCTTCTCTACTTCTCTCCTTAGTTTTTCTTCTTCTTCTCTCCTTGAGTGAGGGACGGTTTTGGAGAGTGAAAGATGGAGAGAGTGAGGGAGTTAGATGGAACAGAGATGGAGAAATGAGATAAGATCCATCTCATTTGGTTGAGTAACGTACACTCCACCATTACTCCCTCCACCAACCAAACATGGGCTAATGTGCCTTAGTGGTGGTGGTTGGGATAAAACCACCACCAAGCCAACGTTTTTGAGCCTTGAGATAAGGTGTTTGGTCTTCCACTTTGACCATTTGACCACTTTTTGATTAGCTTAATTATTTAATTAATTAGATCATTGACTTAGGTTAATTAATTCCCATTTAATCTAATTACATTTCCTTAAATTCCCTCCATGTATCCACCCATGGTTGACCAATTCAACCATGGTGGCTGGCCCCACTAACTTCTAGCCTACCCGCCACCTCACTTGATGAGGTGGAGGTGGGCCCCATTCGGCTATGTCACCTAGGTTTAATTAAATACTAACTTTCACATTAATTAAATCACATTAATTCACTTTGATCCCCTTTAACTCCCTTTGACTTATCCATGGTTGACCAAGTCAACCATGATGGTCGGCCCCATCTATGCCTTGGTCCACACGCCACCTCACTTGATGAGGTGGAGGTGGGCCCCACTTGGTTATGTCATCTTGATTATTTCATCACTAACTTAAGTGATTTAATTCCAATTCAATCCATTCCAACCAATTGGGTTACCATTGGGCCCCTGGCCCAATTAAATTTATTTCCTACCCATTTACCTTAGAGCTTAGATCATCTTGACCCATGGGGTCCCAAATGGGTATTGGACCCAATTTGATCATCCTTGGCCCAATTAACCATTATTGACCAATTAAATGAATTTCATCCAACCCATGGTCCATTGGACCATACTTGGGCCTTTGCCCAAATTTTGATCCACTTAATATTCATACCATCCAAATTCCCAATTTCCATCATTAAAATAAATAATAGCCAACATATATATTGATTTAAAAATCCGGGCTACTACAATACAATCCTCTTTTGAAATTTTCGTCCCGAAAATTCGAGCGAAGTAGGGGTTCAAAACAACTCATACAAAAATATCCGGATGAGCGGCTCTCATTTCTGATTCAAGTTCCCAGGTAGCTTCCTCATTGCCATGTCGTTCCCATACCACCTTGACCAACTGAATAGCGCGGTTCCGTAACATTCTTTGTTCTCTCCTGATCACTCTGATCGGCTTTGTAATAGCCCGAATTTTTTAAATCAACATATATATGGCAGTTATTTATTTTAATAATGGAAAAATTGAAAATTTGATATTATGGATGCTAAATGGATCAAATTTTGGGGCAAAGGCCCAAGTATGGTCCAATGGACCATGGATTGGATGGAATTCATTTAAGGGGTCAATAATGGTCAAAGTGGGCCCGATAACCATTTGAGACCCAATGGGTCAAAATGAGTCAAGCTCGAAGGTAAATAATAGAAAATAATTTAATTGGGCCACGGGCCCAATGGTGACCCAATTGATTGAAATGGGTTGAATTGGAATTAAACCACCTAAGTTAATGATGAGATGGTTAAAATGGCATAACCAAGTGGGGCCCACCTCCACCTCACCAAGTGAGGTGGCTTGTGGACCAAGGAAAAGGTGGGGCCGACCATCATGGTTGAGTTGGTCAACCATGGATAAGTTAAGGGGACTAAGGAGGAATAAAGTAGATTAAGTTTGATTAAATTATTTTAAAACATCTAAGTTAAGATTAATGGGGTTTAAGTGACATGGCCGAATGGGGCCCACCTCCACCTCATCAAGTGAGGTGGCGGGTAGGATAGGTGTTGGTGGGGGTCGTCCACCATGGTTGACTTGGTCAACCATGGGTGGATTTCTTAGAGAGATAATTTAATGGAATTAAATTAAATGGGAATTAATTAACCTAAGTAAGGATTTAATTTAAGTAATTAGGTTGGTCAAATTAGGGTCAAATGAATAAGTCAAAAGGGCAAGTCAAAGGGTGGTTTCATCCCATTGAAACCACCCAAAGAAACACAAAAGAAACCATGGACTTAGGGTGGTGGTTTCATCTCAACCACCACCACTCAAGGTATGAGGACCCATACCCCGCATCCTATGGTCAAGTGGTCAAAGGAAGGAAGACCAAACCACTCCCTCACAAAGAGACCAAACCATTGGCTTGATGGTGGTTTGGTCTCAACCACCACCACCAAGGACAAGGGAGCCCATACTTGGTGGGTGAAGGCCATCATGGAAGTGTATGGTCTAAGGAACCAAGATTGGGGTAGTTTCCACCTTACTACTCAAGCCCACTCTCATCTCACTCTCTTCCTCACCTCCTCCCTCTCATTGCCGACCCCATCCAAGGAAAAAGAAGGATAAGAAAATTAGAAAAAAGGGAAGAAGAACCCAACTGTTGGCCGGCCACCCCAAGAGCAAAGCTTGAGATAAATTTCCATCCCCTCCTCCCCTCTTCCTCTCTCAAAATCTAACCCTATCTTAGCCGAACCTAAACCTTGGAGACTCCATCTTGATCAAGCACATATTGGCCGAACAACAAGGAGAAGAAGAAGAGAAAGGGCTAAGGAAATGAAAAGGGGAAAGAAAGGCCAGAGGAGTCCTCGGTGTGGTAAGAAATTCTTAAACAAGAATTTATATTTTTTTAAAAGGTTAAGATGTGTTTATGGAATCCATTTCTTAGAATGGATGGTGGCCACAAATGTTATGGGCCTTAGATCTAAGATCCATCCAATGATAAGATGGGAAATGGGAGAGATAGATTAAGGGAAATAAATAGACATTATGGACACTATTAAGATTAATTAAGTATGGGTGTTTTAAGGAATTATAGGCCATAGGGTTCGGCCATGTAGTATGGCCGAACCCCATGGTGAGCACTTAAGAAATCTAAATAGGGGTTTTGGGATTAAAAACCATGAAAGGGTAATCTATGATGCCAAGATGTTATTGAGTAAAAATTAATGATTTTTAAAGGGGTTTTAAACAAGAAAAACCATGGGATATGTAAATGATTTAATGGCCTCCAAAAATGGTGAATGAAGGTGAATCATGAACCATGGGTTCGGCCATGGTGTATGGCTGAACCATGGGTTCGGCCACCCTATGGTGATGGGATGATTATTTAATGGGTATAAAAGTAAGGAAATTAATGGTAATTAAGTGCCATGGTCCTTTACTTTCAGCACATTCCCATGTTACCTATCATTCTTTCCATAGCTAAACATTTAATTTCTTAAACATGCATGGATCCACAAATACCCATAAAATTGATTCATGGGGTTCGGCCATACAACATGGCCGAACCCATGATATCTCATTTTCATCCTCTCCTTTAAATCATTTACAAACATTAGGTCCATAAACAAAGTCCCTCCATAGGGGTTTAATCATACACTTGGGTCCATCATTTTAAAACCCAAAATCCATCAACATTTCTCCATGGGGTTCGGCCATACAACATGGCCGAACCCATGATCCATGGTTATTCATCATCTCCTCATTTTCATCCTTTAAAACCCTTTAAAATCACTAACATACATCCATCATTTTCATCCTTTAAGACCCCTTAAAATCAATAACCTATGTCCATGGGGTTCGGCCATACAACATGGCCAAACCCTATAGTTCATCTTTTCCTCTTAAAAATCACATCCCCATGTTTAGATCATTTGATGGGGTTTGGCCATTCAACATGGCCGAACCTCATTTTGCCTTTCTTTGAATGGATCTTAAATCCATGGCCTCCAACATTTTGGCCAACCATTTCTAATCTATATGGAATGTTCCCTTAACCTCCCTTTAATTAATAAACCATACATACCTATTCCGTGACTACTCCGATCTCTTACGTTCTGCCTTGCTCCTCCGATCTTCTCCTTCCATAGTCTTTTCTTTCCTCCTCCTTGATCTTCGGGCAAAGTGTGTTGCTTGAGAGGGAGAGGGTTTAAGATGAAAACCCCCAAGAGATGGTTCGACCAAGGAAGAGGTTTGAGAGAGGGAGAGGTGGAGACAATGGGAGAAAACAGTAAGCTATCTTTGTCTTGTGAGAGGGTCGGCCAAGGAAGAACTTGAGAGAACAATCTCTGTAACGCCCGCCCCTTTTCACCGAAATCAGAGTCTATTTTTTTTTTTAATAAAAGTGACAAAGGGCGCAGATGTCACGACGCGAGTTAAGTCCGAGCTTCTAAAGCCCGGCCCTTAACTGGTCAACCCTACGTGTGCGTGGAATGAAGTCCACGGAGAATGGTTCACACGTAGAAAGCAAGCTTACGGAAAATTAAACTAAGTACGGAAATAAAACAGAGTCTATGCTATCAATTTGTAGATAGCAGGGAAGATACATTCATTTAATTACTAACATACCTTAAAATGATAATGTCCAAAATAAAATCCAAACAGAGTAAGTAATCTAAATTATTACATTCCGACAAACTAAATTACTCAATTTACATTTTTCCAAAATAAACATAAGTAAACTATCTAGCACGCCTCCCCAAGCTCCTACGCTTGGCTCTCGTCTCGTCCTTCGTTTCCTCCATCTCCTACGTCATCAGCTAGGGTAGAAGTAGGGCGTTAGACAATGCGCCCAGTAGGACTCCAAGTAGGGCTAACACATGGATTAGTGATAACAAACACATAGGTATAATATAATGAAAACCATAAAATGAATGCCATGCCATGGGTGTTTTGTGTCATGAGTCCCACCCATCATCCATACCATCATGATATCATATCCCCCTTGACGGAAAAACCTCGTCAAGATATAAACAATCACAAATCATCCCCCTTGACGGCAAAACCTCGTCAAGGTGTCGCCATGTTTGCTTCTTGGTCGCCCCGACGGAGCATGGACTCCGGTTATATCTCATAATATCCCTCTTGATGGATGAAACACATCAAGATATCCCCATGCTTGCTTCTCGGTCGCCCCGACGGAGCATGGACTCTGGTTATATCTCATAATATCCCTCTTGATGGATGAAACACATCAAGATATCCCCATGTTTGTTTCTCGGTCGCCCCGACGGAGCATGGACTCCGGTTTCATTTCATCCTTCCCATACCATATCCCTCCCATGTCATGCATGAGATGTATATGCCACATGCCATGTAATATATATAAATCATAGTCATAAACCCATCTTAAAACAATCACATGATTACCAAAATAGATCAAAGGTAAACCATCACATAATACTTAATCCAAAACCCATCTTGAAATAATCACATGATTACCAAAATAAATCAAAGGTAAACCATCACATAATACTTAATCCAAAGCCCATCTTGAAATAATCACATGACTACCAAAATAAATCAAAGGTAAACCATCACATAATACTTAATCCAAAACCCATCTTAAAATAATCACATGATTACCAAAATAAATCAAAGGTAAACCATCACTCAATCCATGGCTTACAAAAAGGTAGGAGTCCTACCGAATACCGACTAGCGTCCTTTTTCGCTTCCGTCTGATAATCCGGTCACCGATCACGCACCGCTTGCGATGTCCGGTACTTTATTATACATTATCAATTAGTCCATGCTTTTAATCATTATTAAGCCCATTAATCATACCTTAGTGGGGTTCGGCCATACACCATGGCCGAACCTCACTATGTAGTTTTATGGGTCCCGTTTAATCCATTAAATATTTTAATCACATGAGTTTAAAAACCAGCCATCCTAGGCTTTATTAGTCATACATAAGGTTAGTACTTAGATTCCCTAAGCCCATGATCATCTCCCATGAGGTTCTTGAATTTGGCCATTATTTACGGTTTTGCCACTACCTCTTTTCCATGGTTAAACATTCACTTAACCATGTACATTTTTGTTCATAATTGAACCATACACTCAAGTTCATTAGTGACCCATTTCATCATGCCATAACATTATTAAAATAACCCTCTTCCTTAACTTAATCTACCTTAATTAACCACACACATAAACCCAAGTTTAGCCCATCAAATGGCTCACAAATTGGGTCATGGTTTTATTGAAATTAACCCCTTTTATTCAACCTAATCCCCTACTTTTCCTTGGGTCTTTTTCACCACATTTAGATCCATAATAAGCCCTCCCATGAGGAGGTTTACATCATGCAATTTAAATCATCAATTTTGATCATCAATTTGGTAGATTTTCTTGAGTCCATTAATGACTCATTTAGTCATGCCATACGTCCCATTCTTTTCATGGTTTCCCAAAACACTTAATTCATCAAAGTTTCCCCATGGGGTTCTGTAACGCCCGCCCCTTTTCACCGAAATATCAGAGTCTATTTTTTTTTTTTTAATAAAAGTGACAAAGGGCGCGGACGTCACGACGCGAGTTAAGTCCGAGCTTCTAAAGCCCAGCCCTTAACTGGCCAACCCTACGTGTGCGTGGAATGAAGTCCACGGAGAATGGTTCACACGTAGAAGTAAGCATCGGGGAACATTTAAACTAATTACGGAAATTATAAAAGAGCCTAACCTACAAATTCTTAGATAGCAGGGAAGTTACATTCATTCAATCACCAAACATCCTTAAAACCATAATGTCCAAAATATAGTAAGTAATCTCAATTATTACATTTCCGACAAATTAAACTACATCAAATACACATTTCTCAAAATAACATAAATAAAATAATTAGTCCGCCTTCCAAAGCTCCTAAGCTTGGCTCCCGTCTCGTCCTTCTGCTCCGGCATTTCCTGCGTCATCAGCTAGGGTAGAAGTAGGGCGTTAGACCACGCGCCCAGTAGGACTCCGAGTAGGGATAACACATGGATTAGTGATAACAAAGCAGATAGATAATACATAACGAAAAGCCATAGAATGAATGTCATGCCATGGGTGTCTGTGTTATGAATCCCACCCATCATCCTTACTATCCCGATGCCATATCCCCCTTGACGGTAAGGCCTCGTCAAGGCGTAACCACAAATACAATATTCCCCTTGATGGAAGAATCATCATCAAGGTATAACAATAAATACAACATCCCCCTTGACGGTAAGGCCTCGTCAAGGTACAATAATACATATGTGAAATGTCCCCATGCTTGTTTATCGGTCGCCCCGACGGAGCATGGACTCCGGTTTCATTTCATCCTTCCCCTGTCATATGCCTCCCATGCCATGCATGAGATGTAGATGCCATTTGCCATGTAATATATAAAATTCAACAGTAATAAAACCCATCTTAAAACAATTACAAGATTACCAACTAAATCCAAGGGAAAACATCCCACAATATTTAATCCAAAACCCATCATAAGCATTCACATAATTTCCAAAATAATTTAGAGTAAAACATCACATGATACATAATCCATAACATATCTTAAAGACAATCACATGATTTCCAAACTAGATTAAAGAAAACATCACCCAAATCCATGGCTTACAAAAAGGTAGGAATCCTACCGAATACCGACTCGTGTCCTTTTTCAGTTTTCCGTTCGATAAACCCGGTTGCCGATCGCGCACCGCCTGCGATGTCCAGTACCTTATTACACATTCATCATTAGTCCATGTTTTAACCATTTCTAAGCCCATATGAAAAACCGGTGACTATTTAGGTTTTGTGGGTCCCATATCATTTATTAAACCTTTTAATCCCATAAGTCTTAAAATTCGGCCACCCTAGGCTTTATCAATCACTTATAAGGTTATTACATTAGATCCCCTAAGTCCATGATCAAGTTCCATGGAATTCTTGAATTTGGCCACTAATTACAGTTTTGCCACTACCCCTTTTACATAAACAATTACTCATTCATTCATGCCTTCCTAAGCCCAAAATTGATCCACAACTTAGGTCCATTAATGATCCGTAACCATGTTACAAGATCATTAAAAATCAACCCTTAACTTAGCCTCATTTCCATTGATTTAACACATGCATAATTCCAAATTTGGCCTATAACATGACCTAACATTGGGTCATGGGTTCATTAAAAATCAGCCCTTTCTACTTAACCAAACACCCATTTTTTCTTTGGCCTATTTACACATTTGCACCCATCACAAGCCCTTCCATGAAGAGGTTTACATCATACAATTTAAATCATCAATTTTGATCATCACTTGATACATTTTTGAGTCCATTAATGACCCCTTTAATCATGACCTATTCCCCATTAATTTAAACACACACATAAGTCCAACTATGAGGGATTTTAACTCATACATTTAAATCATCCTTCCTTAATCATCATGAAATACATTTTGGTCCATTAGTTTAACCATAACTCCCATTTATTTTTTTCATGGTTCCAAAACACCAAATTCATCCCAATGTCCCCATTGAAATCACTTAGCCACCTTCCATGATTTCCTTAACTAAAAACCCCTTAAAATTTACAAACCTTTGACCCCTTTTAAGCCTTCAATTTATTAGTACATTATTCCATACCTTCCATCCTTCCAAACCCATTTAAATTTACAAACACATAACCCTAAAACCTCCATTAAAGATCCTTAATTACTTACACTTAACCATTAAAATCTTAAAACCCGTAAATCATCCTCCATGGCTTCCATTATTTATAAACCCTAATAATTCACTTAAACACCTACCATTTTTGAGGTCATTACCATTATTCACATCTCCCATGCATTTCTTCATTTAAACCCCTTTAAAATTATCACCACATTTAATCATTAAAACCCCAAAATTCCAAATCATTCTTCCATGATTTTAAACCTAAAAATCCCATTACAATTCCTTTCCAATTCCACATAATTCCATGCTTAATAACTTAATTACATTACATTCCTTAATCCATTTATTTTTCCTTAAACTAACCCTAATTTATCCATTAGGGTTTTGTCCACTTTCCATCCTTCAATTGATGGATTTGAAATCAAAGGCATAAAATCATTTGGATACCATTAAATTTACAAATTGAATCCCAAATCTTAAACCCTAAAAAAATCCAAAATTTCTTGTTTAAAAAAAAATACTTACAATCCGATGCCTCCTCCGACTTCCGCCACTCCCGTCGGACTCCTTGGCCTCCTTTCTCCTTCCTCTTGATCTTTGGTAGGCCAAGATGGTTGATCAATGGTGAAACCCTCCTAACTTAGGATTGGCCATAGTAGGGCTTAATTTGAGAGAGAGAGAGAGGAGAGGATGGAGATGAGAAAATAGGATTCTATAGTTTGATCTTAAAGGGATGGCCAAACTTACAACTTCCTCCTCTCTTTTCTTCCAAGCTTTTCTTCTTCTTCTTCCTTAATTTTTCTACTTCTCTTTCCTTAGAGATGAGGGACGGTGGTGTGGGAGAGATGGAGTAAGTAAAATTGAGAATGGGATAAGATGGAAACCCATCTTATCCCAAGGTAGCTTACTTTACACTTTAACATAAATTTCCCACCAACCAAGCCTAAGATATTTTTCATGCTTTTTTGACCCAACCAACACTAGCCAACGTTTTTTCATGTTTGAAATGGATTGTTTGGTCTTCCCATTTGACCATTCTTTTAACTTAGCTTAATTAACTAATTAATTAATTGAATCATTAGGTTAAGTTAATTAATTCCCACTTTAACTTAATCCCATCTACTTAAATTTGCCTTCATACATACACCCATGGTTGACCAATTCAACCATGGTGGCCGGCCCCACCAATCATTGGCCCACACGCCACCTCACTTGATGAGGTGGAGGTGGGTCCCACTTGGCCACACCACCTTGGTTTAATTTTTAACTTAACTTAGGTGATTTAATTTCATTGAATACCCTCTAAATGGATCACCATTGGGCCCATGGCCCAATTACATTTCCATCTAGCCCATTTACCTTAGAGCTCAACTACTTTGACCCATCGGGTCCCAAATGGGTATGTGACCCAATTTGACCATTCTTGACCCATTTAACCCTCATTGCCCCTTTAAATGAATTTAAATCAACTCCATAGTCCATTGGGCCATACTTGGGCCTTTGTCCAAATTTTTTGGCCCATTTACTCTTTACTTCACCAATTTTCCAATTTCCATCACTAAAATAACTTATATCCACTTTTTTTTTATTAATTTAAAAATTCCGGGCCCTTACAGGTTCGGCCATACACCATGGCGTAACCCATGGTCCATTTAAAACCATCACTCTTCTCCATCAATTTCCACATTCTTACACCCATAAATCATTGCAATTTACAATACCTCACCATAGGGTTCGGCCATTCACCATGGCCGAACCCATGGTTCCTAGTCCATTGCTTCCTCATGCCTTTTAAGGCTACTAACACCATTCACACCTCCCATGCATTTCCTCACTTAAGCCCCTTTAAAAATTTCCTACACTTAATCACTAAAAACCCTAATAATCCTAATCATTCCTTCCATGATTTTTCTTCATTAAACTCCCTTTAAAATTTCCAACACTTGACCCTTTTAAGCCTCCAAATTACTAATGCACTACTCCATCTCTTCCATCCTTCTAAGCCCACTTAAAACCACCAACATTCGCCACTTCTTTTTCCATAATCTCATAACCATTAAAACTACCATTTGACCACCATAGGGTTTAAAAACATTCCATCCCTAAAATCTCTCCATAGTTTTATTTCTAAAACCTTATTTCTCTCACTTAAAAAAATCCATCTTAAACTATCACCATTTTCAACCACTTTTCCCTATTTTTACACCCTTCAAATCTACAAATACATAACCCTAGGGTCGGCCATACACCATGGCCGAACCCATGGTTCATGGTTCACTCCCATCTATGCCTTTCAAGGCCATAAAAATCATCTACATTTTCATGAATTTCTTCATTTAACAACCCTTTACAAATCACTATATCTAATCATTGACACCTTAAAAACATAAACCATCTTTCCATGATTTCCATTCAAGATCCCTTTAAAAGAATTACCACATTAAATCAATAAAGCTTACAAACCCTAAATCATTCTCCATAGCTTCCATTCTTATAAACCCTAATACATTAATCAATCACCTACCATGGGGTTCGGCCATACTACATGGCCGAACCCTATGGCCCATGATTTCCTTCAAAACTTACATATCCATGCTTAAAACAATTCTTAATACCAATGTCCTTAATGCATTTATTTTTCTTTCTTAACCTAATTTATCCACTTTGTCCATTTTTTTCTTAACCCTAATTTACCCATTGGGGTTTTGTCCACTTTCATCCTTCCAATGGAGGGATTTGAAATCCAAGGCCTATAATCATTTGGCCACCATCAAATCTAACAAGAATGGATCCCAAATCTTAAACCCTAAAAATCCAAATCACTTGTTTAGAAAATACTTACGATCCGGCGACTCATCCGGTCTTTCTTTCCCCTCTCAATTCCCTTGGCCTTTCTCCTTCTTCTTCTCCTTGTTTGATCGGCTAAGACATGCTTGATCAATGTGAAAACACCATAGCTTGGGTTGGCCAAGATGGGGTGTGCTTGAGAGAGGGAGAGGAGGAGATGGTGAGAAAGAAGATCCCAACCTTTGATCTTGGAGTGGTGGGCCTTTGCTTTGAATTTTTTCTTCACTTTTTAGCTTTCTTTTCTTCTTTCCTCCATGGTTTCTCTTCTTCTTTCTTCTCCTTAGGTGTAGAACGGTTTTGAGAGTGAAAGAGATGAAGTGAGTGAAATGAGGATGGAATTTGAGAGATGAGATGAAGTCATCTCCTTTTTGGTTGGTTAAGATAACTTTACCATTAATTTCTCCCACCAACCCATAAGATATTTTATATGCTTTTTGACCCAACACCACTAGCCAACGTTTTTTCTTCTCTTAAGCTTGGAATGAGGTGTTTTGGTCTCCCCTCTTTGACCACCTTTTTTATTAGGTTAATTAACTACTTAATTGGATCATTAGGTTAAGTTAATTAATTCCACTTGAACTTAACTTGCTTAATTTGCCTTCATACATACACCCATGGTTGACCAATTCAACCATGGTGGCCGGCCCCACCAATCTCTGGGTCCACACGCCACCTCACTTGGTGAGGTGGAGGTGGGCCCCATTTGGCCACGTCATTTAGGTCCAATTATCATTTACTTAGATGATTTAATTTCCAATTCAATCCATTCCTCTTTTTGGATCACCATTGGGCCCATGGCCCAATTACATTTTCCTCTTACCCATTTACCTTAGAGCTTACATCATCTTGATCCATTGGGTCCCAAATGGGTATTGGGCCCAATTTAACCATCCTTGGCCCAATTGACCATTTAAATGATTTTAAATCCAATCCATGGTCCATTGGGCCATACTTGGGCCTTTGTCCATATTTTGATCCATTCACTATTTATTCCATCAAATTTCCAAATTTCCACCATTAAAATAAACAATATCCACCTATATATTGATTTACAAATTCCGGGCCATTACAATCTCTTTGTTCCAATGAGATCCAATCGGCAAAAGGTGTAGTGTCTCTTTGGTTATGCCCCTTTGTAACAACAAAAACCCTCCCACTTCCTCATAATGGTGGTGTCTTCCCAAGGTGTCCGTTGGCTTGGCCAAGGCACCACATGAGATGGAACACCCCTCCATCTTCCAACGTGTGCATTCAAGATGGAAACCCCCCCCATCTTTTCTTAACTATTGACCAACCAAGGTGTCCCTTGGTCTTCACCATGGCATCCATTCACCTCAAACGTGTGTCCCTTGGGTTTCCACCCTGAGATGGAAACCCTCCATCTCCCCAACGTGTACACTTTGGATATGCTTTTTGGGTTTTCTCCTTTGAGATGGAAACCCTCCACCATCCCACTCCACTCACTTCAATTTAACTCAACTCAACTTAAATGAACTCATTTGCCAACTCAAGCACTTGAACTCAACATTAATAAATTCTCAACTCATGTGAATTCATTTTCCAACTCAAACATTATTTATCCCACTTGAACTCATTCATCAACTCAACCCTATTGAACTCACCCATGGTTGTCCAAGTCAACCATGGTTAGCCGACCATGTATGTTACCTTTACCACTTGTCATTTCATTTACATGCCACCTCACTTGATGAGGTGGACCTACACTTGAATCTTAATTGGGTATTTTGACCCAATTAAATTAATCTTACCCATTTATTCGAATTGAACCTTATCCATAACCCGTTGGGTCTTAATTTCACAATTGACCCAACTCCTTACCCATCTAAGGTCCATCTCCATTATTTAATTTCAAATTCCATTAATTCACAAATTAAATGGACAATTTCCATATATATTCATGAAATGAAAATCCGGGGTGTTACAATATTACCCTCTTTTGAAATTTTCATCTCGAAACTCGAGCGAAGTAGGGTTTCAAACAGATTACATAAATCGCTCAGGATGAGCTATTCTCATTTCCAATTCAAGTTCCCAAGTGGCTTCCTCATTACCATGTCGATCCCATACCACCTTGACAAACTGAATGGCTCGTTTCCGTAGTACTCTTTGTTCCTTCTCGATCACTTAGACCGGCTTCTCCACATAGGTCACGTCGCTTTGTACATCAACATCTTGCACATTCAACACGTGTGAAGGATCGGGGTTGTATTTCCTCAACATGGAGACATGGAACACATCGTGCAAAGATGACAATTGTGGAAGAAGTGTCAATTGAGAAGCCACCTCCCCCACCCTCTTTAGGATTGGAAATGGCCCCACAAATCTAGGCGACAATTTCCCCTTCTTTCCAAATCTCATGTGTCCCTTTCGTGGCGAGACTTTGAAAAGATACTAAGTCTCCCACCTCAAACTTAAGGAACCTCCTCCTCTTGTCAGCATAGATCTTCTGACGACTCTGTGCAGCGTGTAAGTGTTGCCGTATCAACTTAATCTGCGCTGTAGTCTCTGCAACTAGCTTGAGTCCAATAAGTGCAGGTTCACCGGCCTCGGTCTAGTACACTGGTGATCTACATGGTCTACCATACAAGGCCTCGAATGGAGGCATCTAGAGGCTTGCCTGGTAACTGTTGTTGTAAGAGAACTCCACCAACGGTAAGTGATCCTCCCATCCACCCTTGAAGTCTAGCATACATGCTCTCAGCATATCCTCCAATGTCTGTATCGTCCTCTCCGACTGTCCATTAGTCTGTGGATGGAATGCGGTGCCAGTCAATAGATCTGTCCCCATAGCCGACTGCATTCTCTGCCACACTCTGCCGGTGAATCTACCATCTCTGTCGGACACAGTAGTTCGGGGAATACCATGTAGTCTTATGATATCCCTGATGTACCGTCCACCCAAAATCTCAAATGAATCTCTCATCTTGAAGGGGAGGAAGTGTGCAGACTTGGTCAATCGATCTACCATGACCCATATTGCATCGTTGCCCTTTGATGACCTTGGCAACCTTGTCACAAAATCCATGGAGATATGTTCCCATTTCCACTTCGGCACTGGTAAGGGTTTGAGTAACCCTGGTGGCTTCTGATGTTCAATCTTAACCTGCTAACAAGTTAGGCAGTGAGCAACAAACTCTGCCACATCCCTCTTGAGTCCATGCCACCAATAGTGTCTCTTCAGGTCATGATACATCTTGGTGCTGCCTGGATGAATAGAGAGTTTGGTTTGGTGTGCCTCGATCAATAACTCTCTTCTGCAGATCTTAGGCACATATATCCTACCTCAGAATACAAGACCTTGTCCCGGTCATAACTCCCATTTCGGTATAACCTCACCAGTAGACATCTTAGCCCATATCTCCTCCATTTCCGGATCTGTCCGTTGCTCCTGTTCAATCTTGGAGACCATGTTGGACCATATGATCAGATTATACATACTCCCATGGCTCTTGATGTACAAGTTGAATTCTCGAATGGTATTCAACATCTCCCATTCCTTCCTGATCAAACTGGCCACTTTAGCCTGGTCCACGGTTATTCCTTCCGTTGATGTGATATGTCCTAAGAAATTGGCCTCAGATAGACAGAACTCGCACTTTGTTTGCTTTGGCATATAATTGATTTTTCTTTAGGGTGTCCTAGGCTATCCTTAGATGTTCCGCATGCTCCTCCCGTTGGTGGGATAAATCGGGTTACCGTTAATGAAAACGATTACAAACTTGTCCAAATGAGGACGAAGTATTTTGTTCATCAGATCCATGAATACAACCCCTCCATGGGTATAATCCATTCATGGTCATAGCTAATACCTTCGTAGGACTAATATGTCTATCATAGGTCTAACAAGTCTAACATACGACCAATGCGTCGACTATGGAATCACAATGTCTATCATAAGACCAATATGTCAAATTATGGGACCAAAATGTCCTTCATGCTACCAATACGTCTACCCTAATGCCAATACCCGGCATCAATCCAAACCACCATGGAAACCCTCATCCATGAGAAGATGATATCTATCCATACAACCATCACATCTACGATGGGACCACTGTATCTATCGTGGGAACGATCTACCCACTAATTGTCGTCACCGTCTACCAATATGGGATACTATAGTAGGTACAGTAGATATTTATTGTACTTAAAGTGCTAGTGACAGATGTGAAGGCAGTAGATACAATAGAGTGGGATGCCCCCAAATCAAATAACGCATATGCATATGAACTACAACTACTGCCATACCTTGAATCATCGAATGATCCACTGTCTCTGGAGGAGAATCCAAAGTATTTAGCTGTTCCAGATCCTGTCGGAGTAGGTACCCGTCCTGTCTGGTCATGTGCTCTAGATCCTTGTGACCGAGTTGGTCGAGCTGGACGACGGAAAGAACCCCTGAAGTGAGAAGATCTATCGTTCTGCGGACACTCTCTTTTGAAATAGCCCTACTGACCACACTGGAAACAGAAACTCCCGGTGAAACCATTAGAGGTCGAAGGTCTCCCAAAGCTGGGTTTGAATCTCTTATGAGGGCGAAAAGTATTTTCCCCACCCTAACCTCTTTGGTCCTGTGTTTCTTGTTTACGTACTTTTGGGAAATTGCCAAATAAGCATCTTTGTATTTCTTTGTTTTTGGGGAAACTTTCTAAGTATCAAGTGTTGTTTCTCAACTTGGGGAAATCGAGGAAATATCTCCTATTTTGCTATGTTTGATGAATCCATCACTGTCTCTCAATTTGGGGAAATCGGGGAAATATTTCCTATTTTGCTATATTTGATAAATCCATTACTGTTTCTCCATTTGGGGAAATCCTGTTGTTTTCTTGTTTTCGGGGAAACTTTCCTATGTACCAAGTGGCGTTGCTCAATTTTTGGGAAAAATCCGAATGTTTCTATTTTTCGGGAAAATAAGTCCTAATTATCTATGTTTGGTAAATCCATTTTATAGTGACTCTCCTTCCCTTGCTATCATTCCTTTTTCGTCAAGTGTTGCTCTCAGATTGAATGCTTCAGTCTGAGTCTAACGAAAGTAAATTATTCCGGCCCCCGTGCAGCAGACTCCGAAGAGTCAGTCAGTTGGGATTCTTATCTTGTCAGTGAGACATGATACCATCTTAATCTTACTTCGAAAGATTCACCCTTCCGATTTCGCTCTGATACCAACTGTAATGCCCCACCCTTTTTCACTCGCCGAAAATCAGAGTATTTTTTTTAAAATAAAGAGTGAGAGAGAGCGGGAACGTCACCACGCGAGCTAAGTCCGAGCTTCCAAAGCCCGGCCCTTAACTGGCCAACCATACGTGTGTGTGGACCAAGTCCTCCAAAACGGTTCACACGTACTAAGGCTAAGCTTGCAGAATTAAACTTAATGCAGAATTATAATAGAGTTCTAACCTATCCAATTTTAAATAGCAAGGAAGTCCATCACTTAATAATAATTACCTTAAGTTAAAATGTCCAAAATTAACATCCAAACCATAGCAAATAGTCTAAGTTATTACAGTCCCAAATACTAGCTACTCAAATTACATTGTCCATGAATAAACTTAAATAAAATGAAAGTAGATTATCCATGTAACGACCCGTCCCGCTAGCACAATATTGTCCACTTTTGGCCTACACACGGACCCGAACGGCTTTGCCTTGGAGAGCCAACCCACTGTTGCTCCCAAAAGGCCTTGTCTAGGTATCAGAGTACATAACGACACAATATTGTCCTCTTTGGGCCCTTGGGTAGAGCCTCGCTCCATACCTAGCAACCCTCAAGGTTTTGTTCCTAGCACATGGCCCATACACGCCCATTCTCGCCTAGGAGGCCTTGTGCTACAAGGAGGAAGGCCACTACTTATATACCAGGGAACTTCCAATGCCACTAGCAATGTGGGACTTTTTGGGGCAGGGTATTACAATCTACCCCCCTTAAAGCCAGAGCCGTCCCCGGCTCTGCACACATAACAACCAAGCCCACACCCTCATGCAGAGAGTTGAACCAGCTTTGATACCATTTGTAACGACCCGTCCCCCTAGCACAATATTGTCCGCTTTGGGCCTACACTAACCCGCATGGCTTTGCTTTGGCGAGCCAACCCACTGTTGCTCCCAAAAGGCCTTGTCCGGGTATCAGAGTACACAACGACACAATATTGTCCTATTTGGGCCCTTGGGTAGAGCCTCGCTCCATACCCAGCAACCCTCAAGGTTTTGTTCCTAGCACATGGCCCATACACGCCCATTCTCGCCTAGGAGGCCTTGTGCTAGAAGGAGGAAGGCCACTACTTATATACCAGGGAACTTTCAATGCCACTAGCAATGTGGGACTTTTTGGGGCAGGGTATTACAATCCAAGCTCCTAAGCTTGGCTCCGATCGCGTCCTTCGCTTCGTCCATTTCCTGTATCATCAACTAAGGTAGAAGTAAGGCGTTAGACAACGCGCCCAGTAGGTACTCCAAGTAGGGTCAACACATGGATTAGTATAAACAAAATCACATAGATATAAATAAGATCAAAACCATGTTAATCAATGCCATGCCATGGGTGTCATATGCCATGAGTCCCACCCATCACCCATATCACAATCACATAGTATTCCTCTTGATGGATAAACCACATCAAGGTATCCCCACGAATGCCTTATCGGTCGCCCCGAACGGAGCGTGGACTTCGGTTACATTTCAAACACAGTATTCCCCACGAATGCCTTATCAGTCGCCCCGAATGGAGCATGGACTCCGGTTACGTTTCAAACACAGTATATCCCCACGAATGCCTTATCGGTCGCCCCGAACGGAGCGTGGACTCCGGTTACAAATCAATCATACATCCATTGGAACCAGTGTGGATTCCTCCCCACGGTTGTTTTATCAGAAATCCGAATGGAGCTTGGACTCCGGTCACAATTCAATCATACATCCATTGGAATCAGTGTGGATTCCTCCCCACGGTTGCTTTATCGGAAATTCGAATGGAGCGTGGACTCCCCTCATTTGATCCCTCCCATGCCATGCATGAGATGCAAGTGCAAACATGCTATGTAATAATAAACATCATAGCATTAAAATCCCATAATTGAAACATATCATTTGATACCAAAATAAATCATCAAAACATGAAGTAAAATCATCACATATACATATTCCCTGGTTTTCAATAAGGTAGGAATCCTGCAAACGTCCAAATATCAGGTCCTTGTGTTTCTGTCCAAAAACCGATCACCGATTGCGTCAAGCCGATCGTACACCGTTTGTGAATTCCTGTTACCTTACTACATTTAACACATAAACATACATCACTTTGGTGATCCATTTAATTCCATAAAATAACCAAATTAATTATTCCAATTGATTTAAACCATTCCCTTCATCCTTCCAATTTAACCTAACCAATTGAAAAATTATATAAATATTTCATTTTTAAAATCAGCCGGTTACCCGCTGCCCACTATCCACTGTCCGTTGTCCACTATCCACTACCCACTAGTCCACTATCCACTATCCACTACCCACTGTCCACTGTCCACTGTCCACTAAAACTCACTAGTGGTGTTCGGCCTGTAATACCTTAGATTTTTGCAATGTATTAATATTTACGAAAATGCCATTGGATTTATAAATTGAAAGGTTATGATCATAGATGAGAAAAATGGTGGGATCCATTGTTCAAATAAGACCTAATATAAATGTTATGGGGTTAAATTAAATTAAATGGGTAATATACATTTATTCGGGTCAAAGAAGTTAAATGGGTCAAAGGACCCCAATGGGATCCAATGGGTCGTGAATGACATGATTAATCATTGAGTGAGCTCAAAGCTTAATTGGTTTAAGTTCATTAAATATTTGAGTTGGTTTGAGTTGAAATAAATAATGGAGTTTAGTTGAGTTGAATTTATGAGTTGAGTTACATGGAATTGATGAGTTAAATGGGTTGAGTTGAGAGAGTTAAATTATTATAAATAAGTGAAGTGTGTGAATGAGAATGGAGTGTTTTAAATTCCAATTGTTAAACTAAGAAAACGTTGGCTACATGGGAGGCTTTACATGCATGAAACTCCTAAGATAGAGATGAATGATAATGGCGTTACATGGGAGTTACATATGTGAGAAATGTATTTCAAATTCAAGTCTATATGCACGTTGGAATGGCATGAGGTTTATTCCATGTTTGGGTCTTCAAAGGGACAACCAATGGATGGTTGGGTGGTCCAAAGATCAAGGATCACCGTTGGGTTCAAGGAGTTTCATCTCATGGATGAAACTCCCATTTGGGCAATTGATGATGAGTGGCAGTTACACAAGGTGAATCAAGGGGCTAGCTGTTGGAGCCTAGGAGAGTTTCATTTCAAATGAAACTCTCACATGCAATGGTAATGAGAGATGAATGAGGGGAAGATGAAAACCACAAAGACATGCATAGAGTCGTTGGAACATGGAGAGCTTCATTTCAAAAGTGAAACCCCAAGGAAAGGTATTAAGCAAATGGGAGTTACAAAGTGTGTTCACATTTGGAGAGGTGATGGAGAAAGGTTACATCTAGGGCAGCCAAGGGCCAAAACCGTTGGAGGGTTTCATCTCAAGGATGAAACCCCCAAATGAAATAAGTGTTGAAGATGAATGCAAATGAGAGTTACAATTCATGCTATCAAAGAGATCACATGGGCTGAATTTCATTTACCCTGTAACGCCCGTCCCTTTTCACCGAAATCAGAGTCTATTTTTTTTTTTAATTAAATAGAAGTGACAAAGGGCGCAGACGTCATGACGCGAGTTAAGTCCGAGCTTCTAAAGCTCGGTCCTTAACTGGCCAACCCTACGTGTGCGTGGAACGAAGTCTACGGAGAATGGTTCACACATAGAAGTAAGCTCGAGGAATTAAACTAAGTGCGGAGTTAAAATAGAGAGTAACCTAGCAATTTAGATAGCAGGGAAGATAACATTCATTTAATTACCAAAATACCTCAACATCACAATGTCCAAAAATGAAAAACCAAAACATAGCAAGTAATCTAAAATATTACATTTCCGACAAGCTAGGCTACTCAAATACATTCCAAAACAAATTTAAATAAATTAAGTAGCCGCCTTTCCCAAGCTCCTAAGCTTGGCTCCCGTCTCGTTCTTCTGCTCCGCCGTCTCCTGCGTCATCAGCTAGGGCAGAAGTAGGGCGTTAGACAACGCGCCCAGTAGGACTTCGAGTAGGGCTAACACATGGATTAGTGATAACAAGCACATAGATAGTAATAAAACGAAACCATAAAATGAATGCAATGCCATGGGTGTCTTATGTCATGTGTCCCACCCATCATCCATACCATCATGATATCTCCATGTTTGCTTCTCGGTCGCCCTGACGGAGCATGGACTCCGGTTATAGCTCAACATATCAAAATATCCCCATATCTGCTTTTCGGTCGTCCCCGACGGAGCATGGACTCAGGTTATATCTCAACATATCAAAATATCCCCATGTCTGCTTTTCGGTCGCCCCGACGGAGCATGGACTCCGGTTATAGCGCATCAGGCTATCCCCATGTCTGCTTCTCGGTCGCCCCGACGGAGCATGGACTCCGGTTATAGCGCATCAGGCTATCCCCATGTTTGCTTCTCCGGTCGCCTCGACGGAGCATGGACTCCGGTTTCATTATTTTCCCGCCCATGACATGCATGAGATGTAGGTGCATTATGCTATGTAATATATATCATCCATAGTCTTAATATAGAATTCATAACTTAGCATATAAATCATAGCCTTGCATTATGCCATATAAGATACATAAATCATGATCTTAAAACTCATCATAAAACAAACCATATAATTTCCAAGATAATTCAAAGAAACCATCACACAATCCATGGCCTACAAAAAGGTAGGAATCCTACCAAATACCGATAGCGTCCTTTTACGTTCCCGTCCGATAAATCCGATCGCCGATCGCGCACCGTTACGATGTCCGGTACCTTATTACATATGAATAATCAGCCCATGTTTTTAACCATTTAAGTTCACTAATTATTTTAATTACATGAGTCTAAAAATCAGCCACCCTAGTCTTTATTAATCACATACTTAAGGTTACCATAATTGCACTTAAGTCCATGATCATTTCCCATGGAGTTCTTGAATTTGGTCATTATTTACGATTTTCCCACTACTCCTTTTTCCATGGTTAATCATTCACTTAACCATGTACACCTTTATTCATAATTGATCCATACACTCAAGTCCATTAGTGACCCATTTAATCATGCCATAATATCATTAAAACAACCCTTTTTCTTAACTTAATCTACATTAATTAACCACATACATAAACCCTTTCTTAACCCATAAAAATGACTTATAATTGAATCATCATTCTTAGCCACATCTTGAGTCCATAATTGATCCATCAACCATATCCCAAGACCACTTACCTCAACCATCTAATTAACCTAATTCCATTAATTTAAGCATATACATACACATTAATCTTAGACCAAAAAATGATCTACAATTGGGTCATGGGTTCGGCCATACACCATGGCCGAACCCATGATGTCTCTTTCTCCATTTTTCTTGGGTCCATTTACATCATTTGACTCCATCACAAGTCCCTCCATTGAGAGAATCTAAACCATACATTTAATTCATCATTCCTTAATCATTATTTGATACATTTAGGGTCCATCAATCTTAGCCATAATTCCCTTTCCTTTTCAATATTAGGTTCATCATTTGGAGTTCATCAACATTACCAATCTTCCCCACCATTCTTCCATATTTTACCCCTATCATCCTAGGGTTCAAATCATTCCATCCATAAAACCTCTCCATGGTTTTTCCTCATTTAAAAAAAAAACCCTTTAAAATTACCCACCTTTAATCATTTAAAACCCTAAAATCATTAACCACCCTCATTGTCTTCCATTTTTCTAAACCCTAATAATTAAATCAATCATCTACCATGGGCTTCGGCCATACTACATGGCCGAACCCTATGGTCCATTAATCCCTTCAAAATCCACACATATCTATGCTTAATTAACTTAATTACATACTATCCTTAATCCATTTTATTTTTCTTTCTTAACCCTAATTTACCCATTAGGATTTTTGTCCACTTTCCATCCTTCCATTGGATGGATTTGAGATCCAAGGCCTATGATCATTTGGCCACCATCAAATCTAATAAGAATGGATCCCAAATCTTAAACCCTAAAAATTCAAATCTCTTGTTTAGGAATTACTTACAATCCGACGTCTCTTCCGGCTTTTCTTTCTTCTCTTGATTTCTTTAGCCTCCTTTCTCCTTCTTCTTGATCTTTGGTCGGCCAAGATGCTTGATCAATGATAAAAACCTCCAAGCTTGGGTTCGGCCATCATGGGTGTGTTTGAGAGAGGGAGAGGAGGAGAAGAGGATGGTGAGGATGAAGATAGTATGGCTTGATCTTGGGATGATGGGCCAAAAATTGCACTTCTTTCTTCTCTTCTTCTCTTCTTTTCTCCTTGGTGGCAGGCCCCACCAATCCTTGGTCCACACGCCACCTCACTTGGTGAGGTGGAGGTGGGTCCCATTTGGCCATGTCACCTAGGTTTTAAATAAATTCCAACTTAGGTGATTTAATTAAATCCATTTCAACTACTTGGATCACCATTGGGCCCATGGCCCAATTAAATTCACCCTTACCCATTTACCTTAGAGCTTACATTATCTTGACCCATTGGGTCCAAAATGGGTGATGGCCCAATTTGGCCATCCTTGGCCCAATTGACCATCATTGACCATTCAAATGATTTTAAATCCAATCCATGGTCCATTGGGCCATACTTGGGCCTTTGTTCATATTTTGATCCATTCACCATTTATTCAATGAAATTTCCAATTTCCACTGTTAAAATAAATAACAGCCACATATATATATTGATTTACAAATTCCGGGCCATTACATACCCAAAGATTGTTTCATTTTCATTCTCTCTATCTATTTCTCTCTTTGCCGTTTTCCACATTCCAAGACCAAGAACAGTAGCTGATTGCCTATCTTCAATCAGTCCTTGGCTGATCTCTTTCATCAAGACAAATTCAGCCAAAGGGTTTGGCAACAAGGTTATCACTTTCATTCAAGGTCAAAAGTTCTATCTTCTCTCTCAAATCCATATCACCTGGCTGAAGTATTCCAAGGAGGTTGCAGCAAGATTAATCTCAGTTAGGAGAACAAGAAGGAAGAAGGAACGCTAAGGATCTAAAAGGAGTCAAAGAACCGAAGGAGTCACGGTGTTGGTAAGTGCACTATGAACCTTTGTAAATAAGTTGATTAACGGAATATGATCCAGCCATTGTATGGCCGAATCTACCAAGAGATTAGATCAAGGATTATGTTGTTTAAAAATGATAAAATATGGACCATAGGGTTCGGCCCCTTTGGATGGCCGAACCCCATGGAAAAACTTGGTGATTTTTATGGTGTTTGAGAGATAAAATCCATATTATGTAATGAAGGTTTTAAAGGATTTAAAATGGAGATAACCTTACTGTTTTGGAGTAGCTATGGCATGGCTGAACCATGTTAATGTTATGGCTAATTTACTTATTAAAACCATGGACAAATGTTGGAGGGATTACACCAAGGAAACCATAGGGTTCGGCCATGTGTATGGCCTAACCCCATGGACTGTTTTTGATGGATAATTGGATTAAGTTTATGATGGAAATTATGTAATAATTATATGCGTTGATTTAAGAATAATATATGTATGTCTATGGACTTAGTATAGGTATATAATCAGCCATCATGGATGATGGAAAGAGGAACAGAAACCAGTTTGGTGAGGTTCGGCCATGAAGTATGGCTGAACCCCACTAATGGTGATTGATAGACTTAGTGGTTAATTTTTATGGATGTATGAAGGATTTAAAAAGGACCAAATTAAGATGGTGAGGTTCGGCCATGTGGTATGGCACTAAGATGGTTTTATTTTAGGTGATGGAAGTTAGAAAAATTAAGCATTGGTTAGACCAATGGCAAAACTGTAAATACAAGATAAATTGTAAATGTGAATGGATTGATCAAAAGACTTGAAAGAGGGGTCCAAAATCAAGTGGTAAGGTTCGGCCATGTTGTATGGCCGGACCCTACCAAAGTATGTTTGAGGTGTGAGGTGGATTAATTATGACTATTGGTGTTTAAGATAAACAAAAGGATAGTCTAAATGGCATAATGGTAATTATGGATGAAATGATCATAGGATTGGATATATGGGCCAAAACCAAAGTGGTAAGGTTCGGCCATGTTGTATGGCCGAACCCTACCAAGGTTCATTTGGAGGATTTGGTTATTTGGATGCTTATGGGTTAAATAAAATAGACCAAAGTTTTAATGGGTGAGGTTCGGCCATGGAGTATGGCCGAACCCCACCAAGTGGTTTTTGGAACTTAGGTTTAGTTGGCAATTAAATGGATTTATGTTTAACTTACTGTTATGTAAACAAGGTATTGGGGTTGCTAGAACGGTATACAAGTCGTGAATGGAAGACGGTTCAAAAGAAGGGTCAAACTAAGTAACATTGTATAGGTTTCCTACTTTTTTGTAACCACATATGATATTTGTTGTTTTATGTTGAGTTTAATAAGTTATTTGAATGTAAAGTTATATTTACAAATGGCATGTTGTATAGACATCTCATGCATGGCATGGGACGATGGTGTTGTAACCAGAGGCCACACTCCGTCGGAGCGTCCGAAAGATCACTATGGGGTACCTTGATGATGAGAATCCCATCAAGAGGAATCTGGAGGCCACACTCCGTCGGGGCGTCCGAAAGACCACTGTGGGGTACCTTGACGATGAGAATCCCGTCAAGAGGAGGCTACGTATAATGGTGATGGGTGGGACTCATTACATATGCATTTCATACATAGCATTGTTTTATGTGATTTTGATGAACATGTATTATTCTATTATTTGCATGTTTTGTTACTAACCTTGTGGTAGCCTTAATCGGATGACCTACTGGGCGCGTTGATGTAACGCCCTATCTCTATCCTCAGTGGATGACACAGGAATGGGGAAGAACGAGGATCAAGAAGAAAATCAAGCATAGGAGCTTGGGCATTTTGAATGGACTTTGAATGGACTATTTATGAACTTTTTATTTAAGTTATTTGGACAATGTAATTTGATAATTAGTGGTGTTGGCATGTAATAATGTAGTTAAGTAGTTACTTATGGTTTGGTTTATTTGGATGGTTTGGAATGAATGGTAGACTAAGGTTATTTAGTAATATTGGAGAATATGATCATGTACTTGCTATCTTAAGTTATAATTGGAGTAGTCTTAGGATCTATTATAGCCTCAGTTAGATTAAGACTAAGTATATTCCGCAAGTTGTATTTGTACCATGTGTGGATCAGTTCTTATGGACTTAGTCCATACGCACATGGGCTTGGCCAGTTAAGGGTCGGACTTTAGAAGTCCGAACTTAACTCGCGTCGTGACACTCCGCCCCGATCACTTGTTTATTATTATAAAAAAAAAAATAAACTCTGATTTTTAAACGTGAAAAGGGCGGGCTGTTACACGGCCATACAACATGGCCGAACCTCACTCTTTGGTTTTGACCCCCTTTTTAACCCTTGTTTTATTTTAAACAAAATGGGTCCAAGATCATTCCATCTTTTGATTTATTAATCCCATCACCTAAGTTAATCGTTTAACTTGATAAAAACCCTAAGTCCATAAAACATTCTCCATGGGGTTCGACCATACAACATGGCTGAACCCATGGTCCTTTACTTTCACCACATTCCCATCTTAGCTATCACTCTTTCCATAGCTAAACATTTAATTTCTTAAACATGCATGGATCCACAAATATCCATAAAATTGATTCATGGGGTTCGGCCATACAACATGGCCAAACCCATGATGTCTCATTTTCATCCTCTCCTTTAAATCATTTACAAGCGTTAGGTCTATAAACAACGTCCCTCCATGGGGTTTAATCATACACTTAGGTCCATCATTTTAAAACCCAAAATCCATCAACATTTCTCCATGGGGTTCGGCCATGTTGATCCATGGTTCTTCATCATCTCCTCATTTTCATCCTTTAAGACCCTTTAAAATCACTAACTTACATCCATCCTTTTGATCCTTTAAAACCCATTAAAATGAATAACCTACTTCCATGGGGTTTGGCCATACAACATGGCCGAACCCTATGGTTCATCTTTTCCTCTTAAAAATCACATCCCCATGTTTAGATCATTTGATGGGGTTTGGCCATTCAACATGGCCGAACCTCATTTTGCCTTTCTTTGAATGGATCTTAAATCCAAGGCCTCCAACATTTTGGCCAACCATTTCCAATCTATATGGAATGCTCCCTTAACCTCCCTTTAATTAATAAACCATACATACCGATTCCGCGACTCCTCCGATCTCTTACGTTCCGCCTTGCTCCTCCGATCTTCTCCTTCCTTAGTCTTTTCTTTCTTCCTCCTTGATCTTCGGCCAAAGTGTGTTGCTTGAGAGGGAGAAGGTCTGCGAAGGAAACCCCCAAGAGATGGTTCGACCAAGGCAGAGGTTTGAGAGAGGGAGAGGAGGAGACAATGGGAGAAAACTCTAAGCTATCTTTGTCTTGTGAGAGGGTCGGCCAAGGAAGAGCTTGAGAGAACAATCTCTTTGTTCCAATGAGATCCAATCGCCCAAAGGTGTGGTGTCTCTTGGGTTATGCCCCTTTGTAACAACAAAAATCGTCCCACTTCCTCATAATGGTGGTGTCTTCCCAATGTGTCCCTTGGCTTGGCCAAGGCACCACTTGAGATGGAACACCCCTCCATCTTCCAACGTGTGCATTCAAGATGGAAACCCCCCCCATCTTTTCTTAACTATTGACCAACCAAGGTGTCCCTTGGTCTTCACCATGGCATCCATTCACCTCCAACGTGTGTCCCTTGGGTTTCCACCATGAGATGGAAACCCTCCATCTCCCCAACGTGTACACTTGGATATGCCTTTTGGGTTTCCTCCTTTGAGATGGAAACCCTCCATCTTCCCACTCCACTCACTTCAATTCAACTCAACTCAACTTAAATGAACTCATTTTCCAACTCAAGCACTTGAACTCAACATTAATAAATTCTCAACTCATGTGAATTCACTTTCCAACTCAAACATTATTTATCCCACTTGAACTCATTCATCAACTCAACTCTATTGAACTCACCCATGGTTGACCAAGTCAACCATGGTTAGCCGACCATGCATGTTAGCTTAACCACTTGCCATTTCATTTACATGCCACCTCACTTAATGAGGTGGACATACACTTGAATCTTAATTGGGCATTTTGTGTAATACCCTAGATTTTTCAATATATTAATATTTACAGAATTGCCATTGTGATTTATTTGATATGGATTTAAACGGGCAAGGTGTTGGGCCAATGGTTCAATCAAGACTCCAAAGGATGGTAGTCTTGTTTACAAGACAAATAAATGGATGAGATGTACTCAAACGGGTCAAGATTTGTAATTGGGTCAAATTTTGTTAAATGGGTCAAAATGGTCAAATTGGACCCAATGGGTCGAGGTGGATATGATTAATCAATTTGTGAGTTCAAAACTTAATTGAGTTAAGTTTAATTAATGCCTGAGTGGGATTGAGATAAATTAAATGATGGAGATGAGTTGAGTTGAATTTATGGGTTGAGTTGCATTAAAATGAATGAGTTGAGTTGGGGAGTTAAATAAATGAGTTGGATGGAATGTTTATTTCAAATAAGTGAGGTGTGTGAACGAGAATGGAGTGTTTAAATTTCCATTTGTTAAACTATGAAAACGTTGGCTGCATGGGAGGTTTTACATGCATGTAACTCCCATCTAAGTGATGAATGAAATGGAGTTACATGGGAGTTACTTGGGTGAGAGTTGTGTTTCAAATTCAAATACTTCACACGTTGGAAGGCAGCAAAGGAGGGGGAGTTTCATCTCAAAGATGAAATCTCCACATGGGACGTTGATGAGCATCAAATAGGTCGCGGTTACACATGGGCTGCATCAAGGGTGATGAGATATTTATTTCAAATAATCAAATCAAGCATGAGAGATGAATGGACATCGAGTTTCATCTCATGGATGAAACTCCCAAACGGTTCACTAATGGGAGATGAAGGTTACACAAACTAAGCTAGGGCTAAACCATTGGAGCCTTGGGAGTTTCATCCCAAGGATGAAACCCCCAAGTGAGCATAAAGGATTATGTTGAATGCAAATGGGAGTTACTAATGCTGTTACCAAAAGACATCACCCCTTGGGCTGCTTTTGATTAAACAAAGAGTTCTCATTTCACTCTCTCTATCTCTCTCTCTCTTTGTCGTCTTCTACATTTCAAGATCAAGAACAGCAGTTGGTTGCTCATTTCAATCAGTCCTTGGGTGATCCTTTCATCAAGACAAAAATCAGCAAAAGAGTTTGGCACCAAGGTTTAAGATCAAATATCTATCTCTCTCTCCCTCTCAAATTCATATCACCTGGCTGAAGTGTTCCAAGGAGGTTGGAGCAAGGTTTGTCTCAGTCAAAAGAATAAGAAGAAAGAAGGAGAGGCTAGGGAAGTAAAGGACCAAGGAAGGAGTCAAAGAATGGAATGAGACGTGGTATTGGTAAGTGCACTATGAACCTTGTCAAATAAGTTGGTTAAGGGATGTGATCCGGCCATTGTGTGGCCAGATCCATCAATGGTTTAGATTAGGTATTATGCTATCTTTAAATAACAAAGTATGGACCATAGGGTTCGGCCCCTTTGGATGGCCGAGCCCCATGAGAAAACTTGGTGATTTTTATGGTGTTTGAAAGACAAAATCCATATTGTGAAATGGAGGTTTTTAAAGGATTTTAAATGGAAATAAGCTTGCTGTTTTGGACCAGTTATGGGATGGCTGAATGATATGGTTTTCATGGTTAAAGTGTGGAGTCTCATATGTATATAATTGATGGAAGTATTGTGTTAAGAGAACCATAGGGTTCGGCCATGTGTATGGCCGAACCCCATGGACTGTTTTGATGGCATGTTTGGGTTAAATCATATTGGAAATCTAAGATGTGTTTAATACTTTTGATTAAGGAATTATCTAGACTTAGTTATGGAGTAAATATTAAGTTGATCAACCATGATATTAGATGGAAGGTGGGGATACAAATCAGTTTGGTGAGGTTCGGCCATGTAGTATGGCCGAACCCCACTAATGATGATTGATGGATTTGGTGGTTAATGTTATGGATGTATGAAGGATTTAAAAGGACTAAAATAAGATGGTGAGGTTCGGCCATGTAGTATGGCCGAACCCCACTAAGATGGTTTTATTTTAAGTGATGGAAGTTAGAAAAGTTAAGCATTGGTTAGACCAATGGCAAAACTGTAAATACAAGATCAATTGTAAATGTGAATGGATTGATCAAAGTGGGGTCCAAAATCAAGTGGTAAGGTTCGGCCATGTTGTATGGCCGAACCCTACCAAAGTATGTTTGAGGTGTGAGGTAGATTAAGTATGTTTAATGGTGTTTAACATAAAAGGTTAGTCTCAATGGCACAATTGTACTTATGGGTGAAATGATCAAATGACCAAAGGAATGGAAATATGAGCCAAAAACCCAAGTGGTAAGGTTCGGCCATACAATATGGCCGAACCCTACCAAGGTTTATATTGGAGGATTTGGTTATTTGGAGGCTTATGGGTCAATTAAAAGAGACCAAAGTTTTAAATGGGTGAGGTTCGGCCATGGGGTATGGCCGAACCCCACAAAGTGGATTTTTGGGACTTAGACTAAGATGGAATCACATGGATGAATGTTTAACTTGCTGTTATGTAAATAAGGTATTGGGATTGCTAGAACGGTGAACAAGCTGTAAACGGGAGACGGTTCACAAGAGCGGGCAATCTAAGTGACTTAGTACAGGTTTCCTACCTTTATTGTAACCACATTTCTATTTGCTATTTTATGTTGATTTCGATAAGTTATATGAATGTAAAGTTATGTTTCTAAATGGCATGTTTGCATAGACATCTCATGCATGGCATGGGATGATGTTGTTGTAACCAGTGGCCACACTCTGTCGGGGCATCCAAAAGACCACTGTGGGGTACTTGATGATGAGAATCCCATCAAGAGGAATCCGGAGGCCACACTCCGTCGGGGTGTCAAAAAGACCACTGTGGGGTACCTTGACGATGAGAACCCCGTCAAGAGGAGGCTATGTAGAATGGTGATGGGTGGGACTCATTACATGTTCATTTCATACATAGCATATTTTTATGGAATTTCGTCACACATGTATTATTATATTATTTGCATGTTTTTATACTAACCTTATGGTAGCCCTATTCGGAAACACTACTGGGCGCGTTGATCTAACGCCCTATCTCTACCCTTAGTGGATGACGCAGGAAAGACAAGGAATGAGAGGATCGAGAAGGGGACCAAGCAAAGGAGCTTGGGCGGTTTGAATGATTTGAATGGACTTTGAATGGACTATTTATGGACTTGTTATTTGATTTATTTGGACAATGTAATTTGGTAATTAGATGTGTTGGCATGTAATAAGTAGTTAAGTAGATGCTATGGTTTGATTTATTTTGGATGGTTTGATTGAACGATTAGTTAAGATTGTTTAGTAATTTTTGGAGATTATAATTAAGTACTTTGCTATCTAAGAATGATAATTGGAGTAGTCATAGGTTCCATTATAACCATCAGTTAGTTTAAGTTTAAGTATTTTTCGCAATTCTATTAGTACCGTGTGTGGATCGATTCTTATGGACTTAGTTCATACGCACATGGGCTTGACCTGTTAAGGGTCGGATTTTAGAAGTCCGAACTTAACTCGCGTGGTGACACTCCGCCCCGATTACTTGAGTATTTATTATTAAAAAAAAAATAAACTCTGATAATTAGAGTGAAAAGGGGGGGGTGTTACATTTTGACCCAATTAAATTAATCTTACCCATTTATTCCAATTGAACCTTATCCATAGCCCGTTGGGTCTTAATTCGACAATTGACCCAACTCCTTACCCATCTAAAGTCCATTAATTCACAAATTAAATGGACAATTTCCATATATATTCATGAAATGAAAATTCGGGGTGTTACGATCAATGAGAATATGTGTAGATTACCGACGGCCCAATCAGGAAACTATAAAGAATAAATATTTATTGCCTAGAATAGATGATTTTTTTGATTTGTTGAGAGGATCGAAGTGTTTTTCTAAAATCAATTTGAGGTCGGGATATTAACAGTTGAGGATTAGGGAAGAAGATATTCCCATGACTGTTTTTCGAATTCAGTATGGTTTATATGAGTTCCTGGTGATGCCGTTTAGTTTAACCAATGCACCAGCTACATTCATGGACCAGATGAATCGAATTTTTAGATCTTATTTGAGAGAATTTGTAATAGTCTTTATAGATGATATCTTGATATATTCATTATCAGAAGAAGAACATGAACATCATTTACACATTCTCTCAGACATTAAGACATCATCACTTACAGGCAAAGCTAAGCAAATGTGAGTTCTGGTTAACTCAAGTCTAATTCCTTGGACATGTGGTATCTAAAGAGGGAATCTCGGTGGATCCAGCGAAGGTAGAACTAGTAATGAACTTGGAAAGACCTAAAATTGTATTTGACATTCGAAGCTTTTTGCATTTAGCTAGATATTATTAGAAGTTTATTCCTAATTTTTCCCAAATTGCTTTACCAATGACCCATTTGACTAAGAAAAATATCAAATTTGAATGGAACGACTGTTTTTCTAAAATCGATTTGACGTCGGGATATCATCAATTGAGGATTAGGGAAGAAGATATTCCCATGACTATTTTCTAACGCAATATGGTTTATATGCGTTCTTGGTGAGGCCATTTAGTTTAACCAATGCACCAGCTACATTCGTGGACCTGATGAATCGAATTTTTAGATCTTATTTGAAAGACTTTGTAAATTCTTTATAGAAGATATCTTGATGTATTCATCGTCAAAAGAAGAACATGAACATCATTTACACATTGTTCTTTAGACATTAAGACATCATCAGTTATACGTAAAGTTAGGCAAGTGTGAGTTCTTGTTAACTCAAGTCTAATTCCTTGGACATGTGGTATCTAAAGAGGGAATCTAAGTGGATCCAGCGAAGGTAGAAACAATGATGAACTGGGAAAGACCTAAAAGTGTATTCGACATTCAAAGTTTTTTGGGTTTAGCTGGATATTATCGGAAGTTTATTCCTAATTTTTCCCAAATTGCTCTACCAATGATCCCTTTGACTAGGGAAAATATCAAATTTGAATGGAATGGCACTTGTGAGGAAGCATTACAAGATTTGAAAGAGAAATTGAGTACTTCTCCAGTATTGAGAGTGCCTAATCAAGGGCGAAGTTATGATGTTTACTGTGATGTATCTAAGTTTGAATTGGGATGTATATTAATGCAAGAATGAAAGGTGGTTGCTTATGGTTCCAGACAACTGAAAGGACATGAGAAAAATTATCCAACTCATGATCTAAAACTGGCAGCTGTGGTTTTTACATTAAAACTTTGGAGACATTATTTGTTTGGGGAGAAATTTAATGTATTTTCTGATCCTCATAGTCTCAAAATATTTGTTTACTCAAAAGGATCTGAATATGAGACAACAAAGATGGATGAAAACCTTAAGAGATTATGATTTTGATATCTACTACCATCCGGGAAAAGCCAATGTAGTAGCAAATGCCTTAAGTTGAAAATCACATGGTAGTATAGCATGTATGGCATCCCTACATTGGAAAATGTTGGAAATATTATTTGAATATGATTTGGAATTGATTGAGGCAAACGGTCCAGTACGAATCCATAATTTGGTTCTATAGCCTGAAATAGTCGGGAAGGTGTTAGAAAGACAGCAAAATGATTCAAAGGCAAAGAATTTGCTACTCGGCTCTCCAATGGAGCTAAGTTGAAAGACTGGAAAGTCAGATTTGACGGAGGTTTGACTTTCAAAGATAGTCTGTTTGTGCCCAAATATGAAGAATGTAGGAAAAAAGTACTCGAACATTTCCTCATTCTCGATTTGTGGTGCATTCTAACGGCACAAAGATGTACCACGACATACGCTGACAGTTCTAGTTGAAAGGTATGAAATTTGAAGTAGCAGATTTTGTATCTAAATGTCGAACTTGTCAACAGGTCAAAGCAGAACACCAAAGACGTGGTTGTAAAACACAACCTATTCCTGTGGCTAAATGGAGGTGGGAGCATATTACTGTGGATTTCATGACAGGAGTTCCAAAGTCTACAAAGAAAAAGATGCAATATGGGTAATTGTGGATAAGTTGACAAAATCAGTTCATTTTCTGGCTGTTAAGAAAAAAGATTCACTAGCTACACTAAGTAGAATGTATATTAAAGATGTAGTTAGATTACATGGAGTGCCAATATCTATTGTATCTGATAGAGATCCTAGGTTTGTGTCAAGGTTTTGGAAATTGTTACAAAATGAGATGGGTACAAAGCTATGTTTTAGCACTGCTTTTGTAACGACCCGACCTGACAACAGGGCTTAGGGCTTGATTCAATGTGATATTGTCCGCTTTGGGCCTCGCACACAGCTCAAACCCGCACGGTTTTGTTTTTGGGCCCGAGCCCACGTGGCCCGGTCCAAAAGGCCTCACACATGGTCAAAGGGGCTTTTGGCCACTTAAAACCCCTCTTAAATTCCTCCTCCTAACCGATGTGGGACTTCCCACATCTGGTTGGGAGGGGTGGGTATCACAGCTTTTCACCCTCAGACAGATGGTCAATCATAGAGAACCATCTAGACATTGGAAGATATGCCAAGAGCATGTGTCATGGACATGCAGTGAAGTTGAGACAACCATTTAGCATTGATTGAATTTGTATACAATAATATTTATCACTCTACTACACAAATGGCCCCGTATAAGGCTCTGTATGGCAAACCCTATAGATCACTTCTATGTTGGACTGAGGTAGGACAAAGCATTATTAGGACCCGATATGGTGTGAGAAACGTCTGAACAAGTAGAAGTGATAAAACAATATCTCAAGACTGAATAGAGCACATAGAAGAGCTATGCTGATAAAACGGGAAGACCATTGGAATTTTCAATTGGTGACTAAGTAATCCTTTGTGTTGCACCACACCATGGTATATAAAGGTTTGGTCGTAAAGGAAAACTATTATCTCGATATGCTGTACCCTTTGAAATAATAAAGAAAATTGGAGAAGTAGCTTATCAGTTAGAACTTCCTCAGAGCATGGCAAGAGTGTTGTGGCATTAAGCTCTGGAAATATGAACTTGATCCATATCATGTATTGAATTATGAAGATATTGAGGTCCCAAAGGATCTCGATCTCAAGTACTCAGAAGGAAGATCATACCTTTAGTTCATGTGCTGTGGCAGCATCGTGACGTTCAACATGTGACGTGGAAATTAGAGTCATTGATGCGAAGATTGTACCCCAATCTATTTGCAGAGTAAAGGTACGAGATTTTATTTAAAATTTTCGGGACGAAATTTCTTTAAGGATGGTGGGATGTAATACCCTGATCCAAAATTAGACATAATTGTGTGATTTGTGTTAATTAATTGTGTTGTTGGCTCGTTAATCAATAAGATTACGGTTTTGGCTTTAGGAAAAGTCCAGGATCGGCCCAATCAGAACTCGGTAGCTCACAGATCCAACTCATTTAGGCTGGAAGGGTAGATTGATAAATTGGTATAAATATTATTATTTAAGTGATTTAATTATTGATTATTTATAAAATATGTTGACTGAATTAATTAGGCTTTCAAAATTATATGTTGGTTATGGTTTTTAATACTGAATATGTAGGACCTTTTAATCTATGTTTTTGGTTTCTAGAAAATATTAATTTTGGTGACCCGAAGAGGTCACTATTTTGCAAAATAATTATTATAAACAATTATTGATGTCAGAAAATGGTAAGAAAATACATTATGTTTAATCTGTGATTTAAGTTATCATTTTGTATTTTAGATTTTCAAAATATAATTTTTTGACCCTTTAAATAAATACATGTTGAAATATCAAATTTATTTAAAATATTAATTTGAATAAAATTTATTAATTTTTAAAGTGTATTTGTTCCAATTTTTTTCATAATAATTATGGTTTTTAAAAAAATCAAGTGATTTGGACTAAATGGATTAATTAAAACAAATTTCCTTTTAGTTACATTTTGAAAATATGTGAAAATGGACTTAAATATAAATAAGTTTGAGGGACTAATATGTAAATATTTTTTAAAAATGTAGTTGCACACAAACAATTACGTTGCTTTTGAATCACATATGGTTCATGCAAGCCACGGTTGTAGCTTGTAGAAACACATGGAGTTCCCATGGCCATCTGCTAGCGTAGCCTACACCCTTCTCAACCACTAATTAAACAATTGCAGCTTTCAGTAAATTCTTACTGTTTCCTGAGATTTTAAACTTCACCTCCTCATTCAACTGCCTCTTCTTCCTGCACGTTCTTCACTGGGCTTGGAAGTGGAAAATTTTCAAAGTCTTCAAAACTCCACTGATTATCAAAGTGAAGGTATGCATTATTTTCATTTTTAAATTTTAACAAGTTTAGGATCAAACAGAAGTGAATTTGGTTTAGAAATGAGCTTTAAAATGAGTTTTGAAATTTAGTGGAAACTATGATTTTTCATGTGTTTTGATGATTTCTTCTTTAAAATTCGAGGTTTTTCATAGTTGTTTTCTATCCAATTTATTTCGAAATTATAGAGGACTGATTTTACAACACATCTGAATGGTTAGATGTAGAAAATGAATCCAGGAGAACGTCTGTTTTTGGATTCGTAAGTCACCCTGTCTGTCCCATCACAATATTGGTTGCAGGTGACTGGCAGAGGAAGACGACTCTCGGAGCTACCTCGAAAGTTCCGAGGATCAATCTTCAGAAGTTCCAAAGCTGAGCCTTCGGAAGTTCTGAACTTCCGTTCGGGGTTCCGAATGGCTCAGAGGCCAACCTTTTTTCTGCCTATACTCGGAACTTGGCTTTCAAGTTCTGAGACAGTGACTCAGAGGTTCCGAAGATTAGCTTAATAACACTAGTATTTAGGACTCTAGCTTGAAAGTTCCAAAGCCACAGTGACAGGTTCCAAAGCAGGTTCCAAAGTAATCAGAATTGATTTTTTTAAATTAAGTTAGGATTAATTCTTTAAGATTTATGTTTTAATTATGATGATTAATTTTCAGGAACCTCATTCTAACTTAAAATATGACTGCCTCTAACTTTTGTATGTTTACATTATTGCATTGACTTTCACTTCCAGGCCGATACTCTTTACCTGTAGCGCAGTGAAAACGCTGCTCAGTAACCATCAATAGCGCTGCGGAAACGCCTCTCATTGGTAAAAAGGGATCGAGCACTGAGTGATTTATTTTACTGTACTCTCTAGGCCTAACTCAATATGTTTCCATGGTCTTATCCAAAAGAAAATGCGAGTAGTTGCTTGAGCATTTTACATTTTTGTACCTCTCTAGGCCTAACTTCAATACATCTTCATGGTCCTAATCCAAAAGACAATATGTGTAGTAGCCTGAGCACTTTTATTTCCAGTACTCTACCCTCTGGAAAAAGTCTCAACACTTTCCTAGGCACCGGAAAAAAATGAGACTGGGCACAGTACTTTCATTTTTTTTTTTCAGTGTTTTGGATCGCTAACTCCTCTAACATCAAATTAAAATGGAGTAGTAACGTATAGTGTGGACTCACCGCCATCTCCTTTGAGATTTTTGGAACAATTAAATTAGAAAGTTAGAATGTACTGTGAATGTGAATATGAATTGTATTTTTGTGAATATGTTTACTTGTATTTTATTGTGTATTACAGATTCCTACGTATACCTGACAATAAACGATGACGAGATTTATTGACATCAAATTGGTAAAATAGTTTTTGAAAACCTAGACTATAGGCAATGATGGTTTCATGGATTTTATATAAGATAGAAATGACTAAGCGAGCCAGAAAATGAGACTCGACATTGCTTCCACGTTAGGGACGATATTTGTTCTAACTATTAAAACGGAAGCATAACTTGGTGTTAGGGAGTCGAGGTCTAGTAGTCTATAACTGAGAATGAACCCACTTAGATGCTTAGATATTGATGAATGACTAAGATATATTTATGTTGTTAGTAGAATCCTATTATTTCATGTTGACATTATTATTTAATGTTCTGTTAAAATTGTTTTGGACAGATATGTCAACCAAGAGGACATCTAGTTAGGTTGTGGCAAGGGGAACACCAAGGACAATAACTCCAGATTCTACCATTAGTGACTCTAGCGTACGAGGGGGAATTTTTGTATTAGCACCAGTAGAAGCCATAGAAGTATCATCCTCAATGGAACAACCTTCCTCACCTTATTCTACACCGTCCACTCCACCAGAATACTACCTTTATTTACTATGGAACCAACTGGGGCATTAGATAGATAAATGTCCTTACCATATCAAACATGGTATGCCCAGTTTGTGGATTTACTGGACATGGACATGAGGAGATGAACTGTCCACAAATTGGGGGTGCAGGAAAGTTCCATGTTCAATCTGTGGAGTACTCGAACATATAGAGGCAGGGAGTCCCAACATCATAGATGTTGTAACAACCCGACCCAATTTTTCGGAGTTTTAGGATTTTGGTAGCAGTGGAGAGAGTGTGGGCCCTAGTTTACCTGATTTCTAGTTCAGACACTTGGAGGACGTTTCAGTAATTTTGGATTATTAAATATTTTGTCATTTAAAATGTTTGAAAATTACACGATTTTCCACCGTCGACGTTTTTCACTTGATTTTAACGCGTTTTAACTTCTTTTTGAAAGTTTAAGAGTTTAAATTTTTATTTAATTATGATTTGATTAAAAAACAAAAAAAATATATATAGAATAAATAAAATAAAACCTAAAACCATAAAAACCTCCCTAAACCCTAACACTTTAGACACCCCTTTCTTCCGTACAGCACTGTAGCACGTGGCTACAGTGTTGTCGCTGCTTCTCTCTCTCTTTCTCTCCTTCCTCTTACCCTCCTCTCTTCCTAACCTTAACCCTAAGCCATCTCTTTCCCCTCCCACAAGCCTCCGCCGCCACCTCACTTTCTCTCTCTCTCTCCCTCTCTCTTTCCCTCGGCCTCTCCCCTCTCCCATTTCTGTCGAAGCTTTGCCTTCCTCCTCCTGCCCCCATCTCGTTCGGATGGCTTCAACACCAGATCCGTCGGATTCCATCCTTCCCGCCATTGTCGGAGTTCGGATTCACCGCCCTCCCTTTGACAGAACCCTGGTAACCTCTTCCGTCCCCTGCTTCTCCTTCCATTTTCTCCTTTTTTCCCCTATTTTCCCTGTTTTCCCTTCCTTTCCCCCTCTTTCCCTCTTTTTCCCTCAGTTTCCAGCTTTCATAACTGGGTTACTGAGCCAACTCAGTCGAGTCACCAAGTTGACTCGACTGAGTTCAGTTTCGGGCAACCTAGGCCCAGTCCGCTATGTAGCCCAACGAACGTGACCTTTAGGCCAGGCCCAGCTCGCCAGACTTGGTCTCGCCCAGCTAGGCCTAGACCCAACTCAGCCAGTGAGGCCCAGTCTTGGTCCAGGCCACCTCAGGCTTGGCCCAGTTCCAACTGGCCCAGCCCGATTTCATGCCCAACCCGGTTCGGCCCAGCTTTGGGCCCGGCCCATCTTAAAGCCCATTTTTCAGATTCGGCCCATTTTAGATCCATTTTTTAGTTGTAGGCCCAGTACCGAACCCAACCTAGTTTTGGTTATGGTTTTCAGTTTTGGGCCATGTTCAGCCCGTTTTGGGACAGTTTGTGGCCCATACTTGTTTTAACCAGTTTGTTAATCATCGTAATTCTTTTTTTCAGATCGAGACCCCTTCAACCCAGTGGACCCGATTTCTCAAATTTGATTTCAAGGTACACACAAGTGAGGGAACTTATCACCGATTTTAGCATGCATATATGCATCTTACTGCTCTATCAAATGTGTGGGTACGGAATACGGCGAATGGGGGTCCCCATTGTTATGAGCCACTCGGCAAGGGAACTGTTGATACCATTATGTGGCAGGTCCCCATCCGGGTGTATTGGTATACGATACATGCATAGGCATATGCGAGTTTCTTATCTGATGTCACAATTGATTGGTTGTGTGGTGACATGATTAGAGTTTATTTTTATTGATAATATGTTAAGATGCCAACATGTGAACATATGATATGTGGTGGTATATGCCTGATTATGGTGTGATATGTCATGTTGATAATATGCTATATGATCATGTGTTAATTAGTTTGGACTGGTAGACACTATAACATGTTTGGATGTTAACATGCCAGCACGTGATAAATAGTAATGTATACACCTGATTATTATGTGATGAACTATGTTAATATCATGTGTAGGTGTAGAGTTAATTGTGCATACATATAGCTAACGTATGTGGGATGTCGGTGGGGTCATGGGTACTAGGTAACATCAGGATCTAGAGACTCCCCTAGCTTGTTGGGTAGTTAGGGTGGGGACGTTGAATAGGACAGCGCAGTGGAAGTGTGGTTAGACTATGGGCTACCCGTTGGCTAAACATGGGTTGAAGTTTTTCCTAGCATGGGTTAGATTGTCAGGTGTGATCTTCAAAGACGCCTATGAGGGAGGTACGGTCCGGTTTGGATGGCGAGGTGCCCGAGAATCCTAAGAGGTGCATGTTGTGGGGTAGTCATGGAAACCTTCGGGAAGTTCTGGGGTTGAGTGTTAGCTCGCCCAAGGCCAACATAGAGGTCATGATAGACACGCTACCCGAGTGTGTGGCAGATGAGGCGTCTCTAGTGGTCTAATGGGTTGAGTGGTTCGCCCGCGTGGAGACTAGAGGGTGGGATGGCGCTTTGTGATCCTCGGATCACCGAGTAGGCTAAGGTCGTGCTAGCCCGCTCATTGATGGAGGGATGATGCGGTGAGGGACAGTTCCCGCTAGTACGACTTGTGATCCCCGGATGACCGAGTAGGCTGAGGATGTGCTCGCCCGTTCATTGGTCGAAGGATGTTGCGTTGTGATGTTCCTGGCTAGAACACCTGTAGGGTGGGGAGATCCTACGATGTGGTGTGATGAGATGTTTCAGGCTATGACACATGTAGGGTGGGGACAACCTGCGGTGTGGTGTGATGAGATATTCCAGGGTATGACACCTGTAGGGTGGGGACAACCTGCGGTGTGGTGTGATGAGATGTTCCAGGCTATGACACCCGCATGGTGGGTACAGTCTGATGTATGGTATTCCAGGCTATGACACATGCAGGGTGGGTATAGTCTAAGGTATGGTATTCCAAGCTAGGACACCTGTATGGTGGGGACAACCTGTGGTGTGACGTGGTAGTATGTTTACCTACAGTTATGACGCTAGCGTTCAATGTTGAGACCTGTGTTGTGGGTGTTGACTCACCAGGAATTTATGGGTGCCTAAAGAGTGAGTTTGGCTGGCTCACTCAGTAGAAGACCATAAAGTTCCATGAGGGGTGGATATGCCAATCACGTGGAGACCAACAGATGGGGTCCAAGGTTATAGGTTTGACTATTGAGACTCTAGTACTTGGTTGAGGAGACCATAGGTGAGTCTGTTTTGCAGTCCGTTGAGGACTGGTGAAGTGGTTACTCCCATGTGGTAGTCTGTTTGGGACTCTAGTGAGCCCGATTCTTGGGTTGGTCGTGATATGTGTGTGGGTTGTCATGAGAGAGTCATAGGTCTGGTCGAGGAGTATGGATGCTGATCTGGTTAGAGATCAGTCTGTGTACCCGTGTAACGCCTGCCCCATTTTCACCGAAATCAGAGTCTATTTTTTTTTTTTTTGAATTAAGAAGTGACAACGGGCGCGAACGTCACGACGCGAGTTAAGTCCGAGCTTCTAAAGCCCGGCCCTTAATTGGCCAACCCTACGCGTGCGCAGAACTAAGTCCACAAGAACGGTTCACGCGTAGGAAGTAAGCTCGTGGAATGTAATTATATGCGGAACATTATAATAGAGACTATCCTACCAGTTTTAGATAGAAGGGAAGATACATCATTAAATTACTAAAATACCCTTATGTTCATAATCATATCTCAAAATGATAACGTCCAGAGTACATTCCAAACCATAGCAAGAAACAATAATTATTACAAACCGACAAGCTAAGCTACTTAAATTACATTTCCAAATTAAGACTTAAATAAGACTAAGTAGCCGTTTTCCCCAAGCTCCTAAGCTTGGCTCCCGTTGTTTCCGCCGTCCCCTGCGTCATCAGCTAGGGTAGAAGTAGGGCGTTAGACAACGTGCCCAGTAGGACTCCGAGTAGGGCTAGCACATGGATTAGTGACAACAAGTATACAGATAGTAATATGATAAATCCCATAAAATGAATGCCATGCCATGAGTGCCTATGTCATTTGTCCCACCCATCATCCGTATCATCAAACAATATCATATCCCCCTTGACGGCAAGTCCTCGTCAAGGTGTCCCCATGTTTGCTTCTCGGTCGCCCCGACGGAGCATGGACTCCGGTTATAGCATATCAAGCTATCCCCATGTTTGATTCTCGGTCGCCCCGACGGAGCATGGACTCCGGTTATAGCATCTCAGGCTATCCCCATGTTTACTTCTCGGTCGCCCCGACCGAGCATGGACTCCGGTTATAGCATCTCAGGCTATCCCCATGTTTGCTTCTCGGTCGCCCCGACGGAGCATGGACTTCGGTTTAATTATTTTCCCGCCCATGCCATGCATGAGATGTAAGTGCATTATGCTATGTAGTATATATATAATTCATATCCTTAATATAAAATCCATGGCATTGAAATATAATCCATAGCCTTAAAAATATCATCCATAGCATTAAAATATAATCCATATCATTTGAAATATCATCCATAGCATTAAAGTATAATTCATAGCATTTAAAACCCATCTTAAGATAAATCACATAATTTCCGAAATAAAAAGAGGAAACCATCACATACACATAATCCACGGCTTACAAAAAGGTAGGAATCCTACCGAATACCAACTAGCGTCCCTTTGCATTTTCGTCCGATAAATCCGGTCTCCAATCGCGCACCGTTTGCGATGTCCCGATACCTTATTATACATTACCAAATTAGTCCATATTTTATCCATGATTAAGTCCCTAAGTGATCACAAACTTAGATCCATTAATGTCCCATTAACCATGTCATATGATCATTAAAATTAGCCATTTAATTAAGCTAATCCTTATTTATTTAAACACATGTAAAACCCCACACTTAGCCCATAATTGATCCATAATCTTGGATCCCTTAACGTTCCATTGACCATGATATATTCATTTAACAAATCAGTCCTTAACTCATTTAATTTTCCATTTATCTAATTACCTACATAATTCTAATTTTAGCCCATAACATGACCTACAAGTGGTTCAATATTAACCATACTTAAGGTCCATTAATTCCATTTAATTACCACCAACCTTCTTTAATCACATAAGATCATTTCTGAACATACTCAAGTCCATGGTCATCCTCCCATGGCGTTCTTGAATTTGGCCAATATTTACCATTTTGCCGCTCTTCCTTTCCATGATTAATCATTCATTTAATCCATGCATAATTAAGTCCATAATTGATCCATCTACTTAGATCCATTAATGACCATCAACTATGTTACAAGATTATAAAAAATCAGCCCTCAACTTAGCCTCATTTCCATTAATTTAATCACATACAAATTCTAATTTTAGCACATAGAATGACCTACAAGTGGGTCATGGGTTCGGCCATACACCATGGCCGAACCCATGATGTCTTGTTCCCCATTTTCCTTGAATCCTTTGGCACATTTTGAATCTACTACAAACCCTCCCATGAGGGGATTTACATTATGCATTTTTACCACATTAATTTCATTAACTTAACCATGTTCTCTATTCATTTCATGGTTCCAAAATACCCAATTCATCAAATCTTTCCATGGGGTTTACATCATGCATTTAAACCACATTGAGTCGATTATCCATTCATGCCTTTTGAGGCCATAAACATCATTCACATCTTAGATCCCTTAATGGCTTACCACTCATGTCTTAGCATCATTAAAATCAACCCCTTTAAAACATTACATACCATACTTAAAAATCCATTTAAATTTACAACACAACACCCTAGGGTTCGGCCATACACCATGGCCGAACCCATGGTTCATGTTTCATTCCCATCTATGCCTTTCAAGGCCATACAAACCATTTACCTCTTCCATGAATTTCATCATAAAAACCCCTTTAAAAATTACTTACATTTAATCATTTAAAATCTTAAAAATCATGAATCATATTCCATGGTTTCCATTCACTAAAACCCCATTAAAAATCATTTAATAACCTACCATGCTTTTCTTCACTAAGACCCTTTAAAATTACAACCATTTGATCCTCTTAAGCCTCCAATTTAATAACACCTACTCCATATTTTTCATCCTTTTAAACCCATTTACAACCATCATTACACCACCATAGGGTTCATCCCCATCTACCATTCTTTTTGAGGCCATTAAAATCATTTTCATCTCCCATGATTCTCTCATTTAAAACCCCTTTACAAAATTACTAACATTTAAATATTCAAAATCTTTAAACCATTAATCATATTCCATGGTTTCCAATCTTCAAAGTCATACTTCCATTTAATTAAATCTAAATACATAATGTCCTTAATATTATTTTTTTTTTCTATTTATCTCTCCCATTTTATCCATTTCGTTCTTCATCTTTGGATGGATCTTGGATCCAAGGCCCATGATATTTTTGGCCACCATCCAATCCATGAAAAAATGGATTTCATGATCTCTTTTTAAATCTTTAAAAATGTACCCTCTTGTTCAAGAAATACTCACAATCTGACGACTCCTCCGGCTTTTCTTTCTCCTCTTGATCTCCTTAGCCTTCTCTTCTCTTCTTCTCCTTGATCTTTGGGTTAAGATGCTTGATCAAGATGGAGTCTCCAAGATTTGGGTTTGGCTAAGGTAGGGTTAGATTTGAGAGAGAGAGAGAGAGAGATGGGGACGGAAGGTTTCAAGTTTTGATCTTGAGATGGCCCAAAACTTTTACTTTCCTTCTTCTTTCTTCTCTTCTAAATTTTCTTCTTCCTTGCTTCCTTGGTGTAAGGGACGGTTTTGAGATGGAGCAAAGAGAGAGACAACGTGAGATGGAAGGGGCGTTGGAGAATGAGATGAGAGTTATCTCATTTGGTTAATTAATTCCAACATTAATTACTCTCACCTACCACACATAGTTTAATGTGTTTAATGGTGGTGGTTGGGATAAAACCACCACCTTTAAGCACATGGTTTATTTTGTGTTTGTTTGGGTGGTTTGTGTTTCTTAGAGTGGTTTTGACCATTTGACCATACTAGATTAGCTTAGTCAACTTAATTAATTTGATCATTAAATTAAGTTAATTAATTCTCACTTAATTTAATTTCATTAAATTCCCTCCATGAAATCCACCCATGGTTGACCAAGTCAACCATGGTGGCCGGCCCCACCAATTCTTGGTCCACACGCCACCTCACTTGGTGAGGTGGAGGTGGGTCCCATTTGGCCATGTCACTTAGGTCCAATTAATATTAACTTAGATGATTTAATTTCCAATGCAATCCATTCTTCTTATTGGATAACCATTGGGCCCATGGCCCAATTAAATTCCCTCCTATCCATTTACCTTAGGGCTTAACTATCTTGACCCATTGGGTCCCAAATGGGTATTTGACCCAATTTGACCATTCTTGACCCAATTAATCATGTTGACCAATTAAATGAATTACATCCAATCCATAGTCCATTGGACCATACTTGGGCCTTTGCCCCAAAATTTGATCCATTTAATATCCATAACATCACAATTCCAATTTTTCCATTATTAAAATAAATAAATGCCATATATATGTTCATTTAAAAATTCGGGCTATTACAACCCGAGGGTGGGTGGACCGCAACGGATGGGCACATGAGGGAGTTGTCATAGAGTTGTTTTGAGTTGATTAGAGGATGTGCTAGAGGCCCGACAGTTGTGGCCAGTGTATTACGGGTAGGGCACCCGCTTGCATAGTCATGCACGTAGACATCATAGACATTGATGTGTCCATATGATCATATACAGTGTATGCTTGGTGGCATATGATGCGTGTGTTACCCTCACCGGGCATGTAGAGCTCACCCCTTGCCTCACAGGTAGTTCATAGAGGAAGGGTCGGCGGGACCCTCAATCGGACGTTGGGCGTAGAGTTGCAGCTTTGTACTTTGTCATGGTTCGATTTGGTAATTGAGGACTTGCTAATGTACTTGAGATATGTGTACTTTTCATTAAGTTTGATGAATGTAATAATGGAATGATGTTATTATTTCCAATTATGATTAATACTTTATTGGTACTATCGGTTATTGATTTGAGTTCGGATTACGGGAGCTGTACTTCCCTTTATTTTGAAAAAAAAATATATACCCTTGAAATAGTATCAGATCATTTTTGGGACTTTGTACCAGTTTCACGTACTCGTAGCAGGACGGGTCGTAACAATTGGTATCAGAGTATGGTTCAACTCTCAAACTGTGCATGGGTCAGAGATGTGTGAGATGATGACCAGAGATTAGGTTCATCCCCTGTGTGATAGGGCAGATGGAACCTATTTCCATTATGGTGTTTTGACTTCCCTAAGTTGTTGTGGTAAGCCTGACGGAGTTGCCTTTGGGCTTGAGTACTAGAGATGTATTTTTGTTTTGGGTTTTTGTCTGGTAATGACCTTGGTCAGACTTTCGTTTTGTGGATTGACTCGTGGTGAGAATGAGCACTTGTTAGAGTAGGGGAAACCAGTACTGGGGATAGTAATCCAGAGACCTTATGGATTCCCCGACCCATGATAGAGACTTTGGAGAACCAAGTGTTGGTGAGCAAATTGTTTATCTCCGTTGGCAATTTGTGTGGGCTGAAGACCCGAAGTATCTTGCTAGCGAGAAGTCAGAGTATTTGACTAGAGTACGACTTCAGTTCAGTAATCTGAGTGTGGCAACAACACCCCGTATGGGTTGGTACATCTTACTGATGCAAGTGAGGTGATAGTACCCCTTGGTTTTTGGTTTTGAGACTTGATCTGATTCAGATACGTGACTCCCACAATGACCTTGAGTTCCGCCACGGTTTGAGTTTGGATGTATAGGTGGTGGAGACGCCTTGTTTGTCACGTCTCCATTGGAGTGATTGGCGGATATTGTGCAGGATTACATGTAGCGTATTATAGCTAAAGACAAATCTCTTACCATCAGCAAGGGTGTTGAGGGATCTGATCACCGTGTAGCTTTTCAGTCAGTTTGAGTTGAGAAGGCACTGGGATGGTAGGCTTTGGGATGATACTGACAGGGTTGTTGGACATAGAGACTAGACTTGTGGGCTAGAGTCGGTGGGACCTATTTGCCTAGGTATTTCACCAGGGGACATACCGACTTTGTTAGCCTAGAAGAAGGGTGACTCGATGAGATTTTGTGCTAGTGGTCGACGACTGAGCAAAGTTAAAGAGTAGGATGGAGTTCTTCTATTGGAGATTGACGACTTGTTGAGACAGCTGAGGGGATCCCCGTTGTAACACCTTGGATTTTCAGACTATTATTTTATATGAAAATTATTCTTTTAAATGGTGGATTTTAGAATTGGACCTTATTTGGATCAAGAATTGGGCCATGACCCAATTAGGACCCAACCAATGTTGGAATTGATTTTATTAAAATTCAAATGGGTTGAATTAATTTAGTGATGAATTATATCTAATTTTACACAAAAGATTTTATGGCCGAATTTTGAAGGTGAAACCTATAGATTATGCGCATGAGAGATATGTGGGATTTTAAATCCACAATGATATGCAAGATATTTAAAAGGGATGAAATATCTATAAAATAATTAAAAGATTAGGCATGGCCGAAATTTGGATAATAATATCCATATTATGCGCATAGGGTATTCAAAAAGGGAAGGTAGATTGACTAAGGTTATGCGCATAGTACTTGCTAATAAGAATTAAAGGAAGGTCTTAATAAGGAAAGGGAAAGTCGGCCATGGTTAAATAAGGAAGGTTTGACATATGTCCAGTATTTTGGTTATAACTTTCCACTCCGATGTCTGATTGATTTGATTATTTTTGAGTTGGAAATAAGACTTCAAGGGCTACAACTTTGTAGTTTACCACTTTTTCTTATTCAGAAGTTAACAAGGTCAAAACTGAGATATAATATGGTATATGTGTAAAAAACGGGGAACACAAGGGTTCACGGCATTACTATATTTATTTTTAGCATTGGCCGATTGGGAGGTTACTAGATTAAGCAAGGGAGGTCGGAAATTGCTAATGTAAGTAAGGGAGGTTGGCATTGCCATCTAAGGCAAGGGAGGGGTGCATGGCACCTTCCCCATTTGGATTAATTGGAGCTTATATTAAGGAGATAACCCTTGGGCTGATTTCTCTCTCTCTCTCTCTCTCCCAATTGTTATTCACGCCAAAACAAGAAGAAGAAACCAGCAAGGGGTTGTCCGACTAGAAAGAAGAAAAGATTAAGAGCAAAGAAAAGGATCGGAAGAAATAACCGAAGGAGTCACAGGAACCGGTTAGTTGTTTGATTTATATTTTGTTTAAAAGATATGCTTATTTTTAATGGAAATACATGGGTTAGATATGGATTATTTTATTGGGTTATTAATAATGGAAAACCAAGGAAGCATGAACCATAGGGTTCGGCCACAATGCATGGCCGAACCCCATGTAAGAAGATTGGTTTAATGTATGATTTTTGTAAGCCAATGTATGATCGGTTTTGGATTTACTTGGTGATGGATTAAATGAAAGGATTTTGGAGATGCTTAATGGAAGGTCTTCGGCTATATTTATGGGTTCAAAACCGTGAAAGGATACTGATTTAATGTATGGATTTAAATGATGGAAAGTTATGCACCATAGGGTTCGGCCAAGGTGTATGGCCGAACCCCTTGGACCAAGTTAACTTAGAGATTGGTATAAATGGCAATAATGTAAATTGGTTTCAAACATGAAGATTATGGATCTATGTTTAGGGATTTTAAATGGGATCAAATGGACAATTCTATGAGTAAGGTTCGGCCATGTACCATGGCCGAACCCCACTAGAATTTATTTTAGGAAGGAGGTGATTAAAGTAGAAACTATCCAATTATGGGGTAAGTTTGGAAGGTAGATGGATTAGAATGGCTAAATTAGAAAGCTTCTAATTAAGGAAAGGGGTTTGCTAAATTGGAAGGCACTCCAATTTTGGAAAGGAGGTTTAAAATCTAAGAAGCTTCCAAATATAGAAAGAGTTGCTAAGTTGGAAAGCACTCCAATTTTAGAAAGAGGATTTCTAATCTAGGAAACCTTCCAATTATGGAAAGGTGGTGGTTATTTATGGAAACAATCTAAGTATGGAAGAATTATGGTAAATACAGAAACCATAGGGTTCGGCCATGGGTATGGCCGAACCCCATGGATTTGGTTTGGTATTTTTAGTGTAAATAAATATATGGTTATTAATTTGGAAAGTGGAGATTAAATTGGTAAGTCTCCAATTATAGAAAGTGGAGATTAAATTGGGAAACTATCTAAATATGGAAGGTCATTGATGGTCAATTAATTATGGAAACATGAATGCTAACTTAGGAAACTTTCTAATTAAGAAAGTTTGGATTTAAAAAGGGGAATGAATGAAATGGTTAGACCAATGGCAAAATTGTAAATATGAGGAAATATTAGACACAGGGTTCGGCCAAGGAGTATGACCGAACCCCATGAACTATTTTGATGGAATTATGGATATTGATTTTAGGTAGCGATAAAATTAGAAACTATCTAATAATGTACCTTAGATTAAAATGGAAAGTGGAGGATCACCTTGGCCGAACCCCATGAGGTTTATTTTATGAATCATGTTTAGGGTTCAATGATGGAAAAGGTCTATGATTTTAAAGGGGTTAAAATGGAGGGGCATTGGTTATATTTTTAAAGGATGGTAATTTTGTAATTATCACCTAAAAGGAAAGATCATGGGTTTGGCCATGGGTATGGCCAAACCCCATGAATTTGGATTAATGGGTTGATTACCCAAGTATATTATAAATAAGAATATTGGGTAATATTAGCCATGGATGGCAATCTTGTAAATATATGAAAATAAGGAAGGTAAATGGCTATGCATATGTATAATGGCATTATGGTAATTAAGTGAAGATAAGGGACCATGGGTTTTGGCCATGATGTGTGGCCAAACCCCATGGTGATTGTTTGGTGAACATAGGGACTATGTTTGGCATATTAAAATGAAATATTAAATAAAGAGTAGACCAATGGCAATTTGGTAAATAAGTGTGAAAATGATAAACCATGGGGATTGGTTTAGGGACTTAAAATATTGTAAATCAAGTGAGACTTGATTTTGATTGTTTATTATATTTTAAGGTAACGGAACCTCACAAGGTGTTTCCGATCGTGAGACGTTATCGGACGAAAGACGCAAGGACACGTAGCGGTCTTAGGTAGGATTCCACCTCTTTGAAACCATGGATTATGTACTTGTTTTATTTTATGTTGATGAAAATGTGTTTCAAAGGATATGATTTATTATTGAATTTCAAATGCTACGTTTACCTTGATTTAAATAGCATGGATTGATTATGTTTCAAAGGTGATTTTACATGCTAGGTTTTATTTGTATAAAGAGCATGTATTGGATATGTTTTCAAATGATGATTTTCAATGCTATGTTTATGTTATAAAATAGCATGTGTTTCATTGACATCTCTAGCATGGCATGGGGTGGAGGATTTATAACCGGAGGGGTCACACTCCGTCGGGGCGTCCGAAAAACCTATGTGTAACACCTTGATGTGATTTCCATCAAGAAGATTTCCGGAGGGTCCACACTCCGTTGGGGCGACTGAAAGACCTATGTGGTGGGCACATTTATATACAGGTGATGGGTGGGACTCATTGCAGATTTGTCATCATTGCGTGGCATGGATTTATATGGTTTTGATATCACTATGTTATATGATATGCTTTGTACTAACCATGTGTTAGTCCGTAACTGGAATACCTACTGGGCGCATTGTACTAACGCCCTACTTCTACCCTTTAGTGAATGATGCAGGAAACAAGGAAAACGCTGAACGCGGAAAGGGACAAGCATAGAAGCTTGGAACACTTTTAGTTTATATTTTGTTTAAGATACTCATGGTCTGGTATTTGAGTATCTAGAATTCGGATTGTAATAACTTAGATGGATTTGGTATGGATGGATATTTTACTGAATAATTATGTTTTATTTGGATAATGATGATTGTGATTTTATTGACTAAGTACTTTGCTATCAATGGAATGGAACTAGGTTCTATTATGATTCCGCAAATTGATGTTATGATTCCGCAAGTTGTGATTTTTATTCCGCATGTTGATATTGCTATGTTCGGAGTTAGCTCGCAGTCGTGACGTCCCGCGCTCTATCACTCTACTCTGTTATAAATAAAAAAATAGACTCGGAATTTACACGGAAAAAAGCGAGTGAAAAAGGGCGGGGCGTCACACCCGTTGTTTTTTGGGGATGTGTTTTCTTTCGATCTTGTCATATGCGAGTTTTGATCCCATAACTGTAGCTGCCTAGCAATGTAGTTTCAACAGGTAGTGCGACAGGTTTGTCAGGATGGGGCTGAGGTTGTGTCTGATAGTTTATTCAGATTACTCCAGGTGACCGTGCTTACAGTTAGATTGGTTAGAGAGAACGGTTAGCTCTTGGTGTGATGGCAGTGAGACAATTTTTCTTGAGTGGAGGCAAACGACCATTATAGTGATGATCGTACTGGAGGTAGAGAAAAGGTCGGGGCGTGCAGCTTATTGTGATGTTTCCAGGGATGATAATGGTTGTGTGCTGATACATGATGGTTAATTGGTAGCTTCTGATTTGAGACGATTTGATATTGATGACTATAACTTTTCACTAATAGCTCGGGATGGATGTTGATGGTGTTTTGCTTGGGTTGGAGATATCCATTGTTGAGAGAGAATCTGAGTGTCCTCCATTGCCGTGGTTTTGAGTACTTGTTTATTCAAGAAGGGTCAAGCATGAAACAGACATATCATTTGAAGTTTCTTAGAGTGATTGTTGATCAAGTGCAAAGACTAGAGCAACCAAACTATGCGAAGTGTTGGTTCTGCCAATGTTGAGTGGCAGAGCCCCGGAGAATCAGCGTCTAGGTACAGGGACAGTTAGACTATGGGATTCTATGATGTGTGGTGATGGGCCAGATGACTAGATAATGAGACCAAATGGTGACTTGACTCTCCAGGGTAGATTGTTGGTGCCTCCTCATGAGTGGTTTTGTGTGGAGATGCTTCAACTCCTTCTTTATCATGGATTAGTGGTATAGATGGTAGTGGATAGATTGGCAGAACTCACTTATCTCCTTGCAGTGAAGATGCCCGACTTCTTGGAGCTTTTTGGACCGGTTTGGGTTGAGCCGAGAGTTAGTCTATGCGAGATGTCGAGTTAGCAGTGTCAGATCGAGGACTTGCCAATCATATCAAACATTGTTACAGAGAGAGTTGTATGCTCCACCGTATTTTAGCTCGGTGGACTATCTGTGGACAGACAACCAGTCGGGACAGACCATGCGAGTTTTAGAGGACATGTCTTATGTTTTGCGCCTGAGTTATGAGGCGAGTTAGGAGGGTTGCTGGTTCTTGATAGAGTTCGAGTACGACAACGTCGACAAATTGGCGTTTTGGAAGTTCTGTGCGAGGTACTTTGTGACCGACTGAATTGAATTCCCCCGTGTTGGGTGAAGACCTTAACGCAATTATGTGGGAACCATGTATGGTTAGAAGCACTATTGAGCTGATGAAATTGGTCAGGTGGAAGTAGGTCGTTTCGATGGTGGTGCATATTATTATCCAAGTTGTTCGGCTAGTTATGGTGAATAGTGGCAGGGTCGTTTCAGTGGATCACGTGTTGTGGCATCATCTTGTCGTGAGAAGATTGGTTTGAGAGTGAATTTCAGCTGTGCAGAGGTTGTTTTTACCTAGCTTTTTCTTACGAGATATGAACCTAAGGTGAATTTCCAGGACGAAATTCCTTAATGGGGGTAGTATTGTAACAACCTGACCCGATTTTTCTGAGTTTTAGGATTTTGGTAGCAGTGGAGAGAGTGTGGGCCCCGTTGTGGGCTGTAGTTTACCTGATTTCGAGTTCAGACACTTGGAGGACGTTTCAGTAATTTTGGATTAATAAATATTTTGTCATTTAAACTGTTTGAAAAATACACGATTTTTCCCCGTCGACGTTCTGCACTTGATTTTAGCGAGTTTTAATTTATTCTTGAAAATTTAAGACTTTAAATTTTTATTTAATTATGATGTTTTTAAAAAGCAAAAAAAATATATACATATAGAATAAATAAAATAAAACCTAAAATCAAAAAAACCTATCTAAACCCTAACACTTTAAACACCCCCTTTTTCCTCACAGCACTGTAGCATGCGGCTACAGTGCTGCCGCTGATTCTCTCTCTCCCGTCTCTTTTTTTCTCTCCCTCCTCTCACCCTCCTCTCTTCTTAACCCTAACCCTAAGCTCTCTCATTCCCCACCCTCAAGCCGGCACCGCCGCCGCTCTTTCTCTCCCTCTCTCATTCTCTCGGCCTCTTTCCTCTCCCATTTCTGCCAATGGTTTGCCCTCCTCCTTTTGCCCCCATCTCGTTCGGACAGCTTCAACACCAGATCTGTTGGATTCCATCATTCGCGCCGTCGTCGAAGTTTCGATTCGCTGTCCCTCCCTTCGACCCAACCAAGTAACCTCTTCCCTCCCCTTCTTCTCCTTCCATTTTCTCCTTTTTTTCCCCTATTTTCCCTACTTTCCCTTCCTTTCCCCCTCTTTCCCTCTTTTTCCCTCAATTTCCCGATTTCCTAACTGGGTTGTTGAGCCAACTTAGTCGAGTCACCGAGTTGACTCGGCTAAGTTCAGTTTCGGGCAACCCAGGCCCAGTCCGCTGTGTCGCCAGACTTGGTCCGGCCCTAGCTAGGCCTAGACCCAACTCGGCCAGTCAGGCCCAGTCTTGGTCCAACCCACCTCAGGCTTGGCCTAGTTCCAACTGGCCCAGCCCGATTTCAGGTCCGACCCAAATCGGTCCAGCTTTGGGCCTAGCCCATCTTAAAGACCATTTTTCTGATCCGACCCATTTTAGATCTAGTTTTTAGTTTTAGGCCCAGTCCTGAACCCAATCTAGTTTTGGTTATGGTTTTCGATTTTGGGCCATGTTCGGCCCCTTTTGGGCCCGTTTGTGGCCCAGACTTGTTTTAACCCGTTTATTAATCATCGTATTTCTTTTTATCAGATCAAGCCCCCTTCAGCCCAGTGGACCCAGTTTCTCGAAGTTGATTTCAAAATGCACACCAGTGAGGGAACTTATCACCGCTTTTAGCATGCATATATGCATCTTACTACTCTATCAAATGTGTGGGTACGGAATGCGGGGAATGGTGGCCCCCGTTGTTATGAGCCACTTGGCAAGGGAACTGTTGATACCATTATGTGGCGGGTCCCATCTGGGTGTATTGGTATGCGATGCTTGCATAGGCATATGCGAGTTTCTTATCTGATGTCACGATTGATTGGTTGTGTGGTGACATGATTAGAGTTTATTTTTATTGATAATATGTTAAGATGCCAACATGCGAACATGTGATATGTGGTGGTTTATACCTGATTATGTTGTGATATGTCATGTTGATAATATGTTATATGATCATGTGTTAATTAGTTTGGACTGCTAGACATCATAACATATTTGGATGTTAACATCTCCGTCCGTGATAAATAGTGATGTATACACCTGATTATTATGTGATGAACTATGTTAATAGCATGTGTAGGTATAGAGTTAATTGTGCGTACATATAGCTAACGTATGTGGGATGTTGGTGGGGGCATGGGCACTAGGCAACATCAGGATCTAGAGACTCCCCTAGCTTGTCGGGTAGTTAGGGTGGGGATGTTGTGTAGGACCACGCAGTGGAAGTATGGTTGGACTATGGGCTACCCGGTGGCTGGACATGGGTTGAAGTTTTTCCTGGCATGGGTTAGATTGTCAGGTGTGATCTTCAAACACGCCTATGAGGGAGGTGTGGTGCGGTTTGGATGGCGAGGTGCCGAGAGTCCTAAGAGGGGCATGCTGTGGGGTAGTCATGGAAACCTCCGGGAAGTTCTGGGGTTGAGTGTTAGCTCGCCCAAGGCCGACTTAGAGGTCATCACAGACACGCTACCCGAGTGCATGGTGGATGAGGCGTCTCCAGCGGTCTAATGGGTTGAGTGGTTGGCCCGCGTGGAGGCCAAAGGGTGGGATGGCTGTTTGTGATCCTCAAATGACTGAGTAGGCTGAGGATGTGATCGCCCGCTCATTGATGGAGGGATGATACAGTGAGGGACAGTTCCAGCTAGTACGACTTGTGATCCCCGGATGACCGAGTAGGCTGAGGATGTTCTCGCCTGCTCATTGGTAGAGGGACAACTCCCGCTGGTATGGTATATGATTCCCTGAATGACCGTGTAGGGTGAGGATGTGCTCGCCCGCTCATTCGTTGAGGGATTGTAACACCCCGATTTCTCAATGATGTGGATAATTACGAAAATGCCCCTGGATTGGTAAATTTAATGGTTGTGATGTTGAATAAAGAAATAGTGGGGCCCATTGCTCAAACTAAGATCCTATGAACATATTATAAGGGTCAATTTTAATGGATGGGTAATGTACATCAAATTGGGTCAAAATGGTTAATTGGGTCAAAGAATTCTCAATGATTGGAATAATTAAGAAAATGCCCCTGGTTTGTTAAATTAAATGTTTGTAATGTTAAATAAGGAAAAGGTGGGGTCCATTGCTCACATTAAGATAATATGAACACATTATAAATGTCAAATTTGATTGGATGGGTAATGTGCATCAATTGGGTCAAAAATGGCTAAATGGGTCAAAGGGCCCAAATGGGACCCAACGGGTCTTAATTGATTATTTGACCGTTTTGTGAGCTTAAATTAAATGGGGTTAAGCTGATTTGATTGGAAATCAAGTGGAGTAAAAATGGGTAGGCCTGATGCACATGTGAAAACCAATTACAAATGACCAAAATACCCATAATTGGGTCATAGAGTCAAAAACGGGTCAAGGAGCTAAAGGGGGGCCCAACGAGTCGGGTTGACTTTGTTGACCATAGCCGATCGTGTGGGCCCACAAATGAGTTCAATGGTCAGTTAAATCAGGTTAAGTGGAACTGATTTTATTTAATTTGAATTAAGAATGAGTTGACTCAAATACATTAAATGATTGTCAATTAATGAGGTGAGTTGGACATGTGAGTTGGGTGAGTCAAAATGGAAATTAATGGGACTGTAAATCAGTGAGTTTAGAGGGAATATGAATAGGTTGGCTCAGTCTTAACCACCAAAACAAGTCCCACACGTTGGGGACTTGTTGGGGTGATTTTCATGATGGGTTTTTAAATGAAACACATGGAAATGGGAAGTGATGCTTGGGAAGTTGAAAGGCTGCATAGGCAGGTACCAAGGGGTGCATTGGATAGCACCCAAGACCCATCGTTTTTTATAAGAATTGATGAGGGAATGGAGGGGTCTTGGGGGCTGAATTACTAAAGGAAACAAACACCAAGGTTGGCCATTTTGTCATTGCAAATCCAAGATTTTCCCATCTCTCTCTCCCTCTCTCCAATTCATTTTTCCTAGCTGGAACATCAGAGGTATTTGCACCAGTAGATCAAGCACAAAACAACAAAAGAAAGGAAGAAATAAAAGGGAGAAACCAAGGACCAAAGGCAAGAAGAAAGATTGGAATTTTGGTAAGTATTTATATGTTATTTTGGTTTAATAACATGGAACAAATGGGGTGTGTATTGGGCCATGGTTATGGCCGAATACGCCAAGCTTTTAACCTTGATTAATAGAGGTTTAAAAATGGTAAAAATAACCATTGGGTTCGGCCACCATGGAGGGCCGAACCCCATGTAAAAGGTTGGTTGGTTTTCATGTTTTGAAACATGGAAACCATGGAGTTTTATGGACTATTTTTAGGATGATTTAAAGTATATGTTTTAAAAAGGTTAAAACATAAATAAGGAAGTTTGATTTAGACCTAGATGAATGATTAAGAAATTCAAAACCAAAGGTCATAGGGTTCGGCCACCATGGAAGGCCGAATCCCATGCAAATGATGGTTTGGTTTTGATGTGTTTGAAACATGGAAACCATAGAGTTTTGGTGGACTGTTTTTAAGTTTTATTTAAGAATCAAATGCATGTTTTAGAAAGGGTTAAAAACATGGATCTGAATGACATAAGGACTGAAGGTATCATGGGTTTAAAACAGTGATTTAAAACTGATGAAATGGACCATTTGGATCGGCCATCTTGGATGGCCGAATCCCATGAGGTGTTATGGTTATTTGGACAAAGTGATGAATTTATTAGATGGTTTTGAGAGGTTAAAGTGCAGCAATGATGTGCTGATGTAATAAGTGACACCAAAAATATGTTTGAAAGACCAAAACATGGACATAGGGTTCGGCCACCTTGGATTGCCGAACCCCATGTAAGTTTTTCATGTTTTTGGGTGAGTTAAAAACCATATGAAGATATAGTGTTCTTATGGCAATAAATGGATTAACATGTTACTGTTTTGGTGGATTATTATGCAGGCTGAACCATGTTTAATTCATGGTTGAGTTAGCATGATTAAACCATGAGTGATCATGGTGATGATTGGATCAAGTGAACCCTAGGGTTCGGCTATGAGTATGGCCGAACCCCATGGGGCTATTTTGAAATAAATGGGCTGTTTTGGATGGGAGTTTATGATTGTTTTAATTAAGGAAACATACATGATAAATTATGGACTATGTGTATGAAAATAATCAACCATTGATGATGATGGAAAGTGGGATAAAAACCCATAGGATGTGGTTCGGCCAAGTAGTATGGCCGAACCCCATCAATGATTACTTGATGGAATTGGGTTAAGTAATAAATGGGATTAAAGGTGATGAATGAAGAACTTCACATGATGTGGATGGGTCGTAGATATGATTGAATAAGTAAATGATGTTATGACTTACTGATTGATATATGGATAAGGTATCAGAAGTTGAACGACGTGCGAGTCGTGATCGGGTGACGCTAAAGAAAGATCAAGTACTGAAGTGAATCTTCAGTAGGTTTCCTACCTACTTGTAACCACAATTATGATTTGGTTTTATTATGTTTTTTATGAGATATGTTGTATTTGATATTATGTTTCAAATATGGTTTTGAATGATGAGATATGTATTTACAAATGACATACATGTACATTGACATCTCATGCATGGCATGGGGTGATGATTATGGATTACCTTGACTTGAGAGTCCCAATGAAAGAATACCGTGAAACAACTCAATGATGAAGTGTCTTTCCACAGGTAACGAGGATTACTGTGGATTACCTTATCATGTGAGTCCCAATGAAAGAATACCGTGAAACAACTCAATGATGAAGTGTCTTTCCACAGGTAACGAGGATTACTGTGGATTACCTTATCATGTGAGTCCCAATGAAAGAATACTGTGAGTCCCAAATGAAAGTATATTGTGATTTACCTTGACGGTGAGAGTCCCGTCAAGTGATGGCTATGTATGTGTGATGGGGTGGGGCTCATTACATATGCACTTACATACATAGCATTGTTTTCAGATGTTTTATTGATAATCATGTACTATGATATATATGCATGTTTTATATGCTAACCATGTGGTAGCCCTGATCGGAAAACCTACTGGGCGCGTTGATCTAAAGCCCTAATTCTATCCATAGAGGATAATGCAGGAACAAGGAAGGGGAAAGAGAAGGACGATGACCAGGAGGGGAGCCAAGCTTAAGAGCTTGAATGTTGGACTGGACTTCTTTATATTACTGTCATTCGAACTATATTTTGTTGGACATGTAATAAGTCATTATTTGCTATGGTTTGATTAGGTTAATAACTTTGGATGGTTGATTTATGTTAATTAATGTTTGAGACTGTTACTTGCTATCTAGTCTTTTTATTTCCACTGTTAATCTAGTTTATTCCGCATGTTGTTGTTAGTTCCATGTGTGATTCATTATCATGGTCTAGTCCATGTACACATGGGTGGCCAGTTAAGGTTCAGACTTGAGTAGTCTGAACTTAGCTCGCGTCGTGACGCCGCCCGCTCTCTTCCACTCTGTGTTTCTTTCAAAAGAAATTTTCAGACTCTGATTTTCGGAAGGGTGGAAAGGGCGCGGCGTTACAGGGATGGTGGGGTGTGATGTTCTAGGCTAGGACACCTGGAGGGTGGGGACAGCTTGCGGTGTGGTGTGATGAGATGTTCCAAGCTATGACACCTGTAGGGTGGGGACAACCTGCAGTGTGGTATGATGAGATGTTCAAGGGTATGACACCTGCAGGGTGGGTACAGTCTGAGGTATGGTATTCCAGGGTAGGATAACTGTACGGTGGAGACAACTGTATGGTGGGGACGACCTGTGGTGTGACGTGGTAGTGTGTTTACTAGCAGTTATGATTCTGGGGTTCAATGTTGAGACCTGTGTTGTGGATGTTGACTCGCCAGGAATTTATGGGCGCCTAACGACTGAGTTTGGCCAGCTCACTCTGTAGAAGACCATAGAATTCCGTGAGGGTGGATACGCCAGGAGTGTGGAAACCAACAGATGGGATCCAAGGTTATAGGTTTGACTATCGAGATTCTGGTACTTGGTTGAGGAGACCATAGGTGAGTCTGGTTGGTAGACCGTTGAGGACTGGTGAAGTGGTTACTCCCGTGTGGTAGTCGGTTTCGGACTCTACTGAGCTTGACTCTTGGGTTGGTCGTGGTATGTGTGCTGGTTGTCATGAGAGAGTCATAGGTCTAGTCGAGAAGTATGGATCTTGATAAGGTTGGAGATCAGTCTGTGTACCCGAGGGTGGGTGGACCGCAGCAAATGGGCACATGAGGGAGTTATCCCAGAGTTGTATTGAGTTGGTCAGAGGATGTAGTGGAGACCCAACAATTGTGGGCCCGTGTATTAGGGGTAGGGCATCCGCTTTCATAGTCATGCACGTAGACATCATAGACATTGATGTGTCCATATGATCATATACAGTGTCTGTTTGGTGACATATTATGCGTATGTTACCCTCAGTGGGCATGTAGAGCTCACCCTTTGCCTCACAGGTACTTCATAGAGGAAGGGTTGGCGGGACCCTCAATCGGATGTTGGGCGTAGAGTTGCAGCTTTGTACTTTGTCATGGTTCCTTTGGTAATTGAGAACTTGCTAATGTATTTGAGATATATGTACTTTTCTTTAAGTTTGATGAAGGCAATAATGGAATAATGTTATTGTTTCCACTTATGATTAATACTTTATTGGTACTATCGGTTATTGATTTGAGTGTTGGTTGCGGGAGCGATACTTCCCTTTATTTTGAAAAAAAAAAAAGTATACCCCTGAAATAGTATCAGATCGGTTTTGGGACTTGTACCAGTTTCACGTACTCGTAGCGAGACAGGTCATTACAGATGTTGATGTGAAATTGTACAAAGTTTTAAATTTATAATCTCGCAAGCGTGCGAACCAATTGAAAGTATAGCATATGAGTGCGAGGTCTAAACCAGAGGAAATCACAAAATATGTCTTTAAATTAAATTAACACCTTTAAACTGATGTAATCTTGGGAAACATGAATTAACTTAGATTTGAAATAATATACATTTATTTGGAAAATCAAGTGAACATCAAACTTTATTTAATTTGTAGTCTCATCTTTAATTATAGTTGCAAAGTTCAAGTGTAGAACAATATGTTTACAATCCTATTTAAAGAATCGTTTCGTGAGGGATTGATTTGTTACATGAATTAAATAATTAAAGAATGAACATGGAAGAAATAAAATAAAAACATAAATTGAACATCTTGTATACAACATACATACAAAGTGACTAATGTAATTAAATATGGGAAATAAATTGACAATTAATTTAAATGACAAAATAAATAAATGCATTATTTAAATGTGGTTATGGAATTATTCTCTCATCGCCAAAAATGAATAAATAGATACGGAACCAAGATCTGAAATTCAACGCATAGAATTCAAGAAATTGATTTACACCATTTAATTAGAATTCATAAAGTTTTATTTAATTAAAGTTTTGGTTCTTAGGTTCAACACTCACAACCTAAGACTTTAACTAAACAAAGAATGCAAATTATAAATTAAAGAAAGCACAAAAGATATCTTGAACAATCGGGCTTTTCAGGGTTCTAAAATGTACATCTCTTATTTATTAAATGAAATAATTCAAGTACAAGAGTTGCAACAAAATACATGAAAGACAATAAAATAAATTTGCAAAATAAATTCCTCATTTGCAAAATTCGTGTATGCTACTTGTCCTCAGTGTATTTTCCAGCCTCTAGGTCCTTTTGAGCTCCAGGTCAAATTCGAATTTTGGCTTTGGGGTAATGGTGTATTTGTAGGCTCAAGGAAAATGATGAATGGCTAGGATTAAATCTTGGTTTGAGTGATTTATGAATGGCCTGGATTTAGATCTTATTGGAATTGGGTGGTTGGGATTTTAAGTTGCAAAATGTTAAGGTTCAACATGGTATACACAAATTTGGTTTGTGTAGGTGGCTTGGAGTGGAGTGCAAGCAAGGAGAGAGAGATATTAGGAATTGAATTTGGGAAGGTGAATTTCGAATTTGGCTATGTAAGATTAGGGTTTGTTTAATGCAAAGCAAAATAGATGGATGACATTAAGAGATGAGATGAATGGATGGATGGATGATAATGAGATGATGTGGAGGGTTGAGTAGGTGTGAAATTCGAATGGGGTGGATTTGGATTGTGAAAATCATGTGTGACATGGAAGATTGGGGTCATGAGGTGTGTAGGCATCTTAGGATTGTATCTGGATGATTTTTGGTCTAAGTGCATGGATAGGTTTTAGGTGCTAAAATCATGTAGAATGTGTGTTGGATAGATAGGGTGGTGACAAGGCATTGGCAGATGGAGGCTACTTGAGCGTCAAGTTGTTCTAACTTAGGGTTTGGTGAATGGATGACTAAGATTAGATTGGGTTAAATCTAATGGTTCTAGGGTTAATTGGCTAAATAAAATATATACATGGTAAGATATCTAATGGAGGGTTTGGATTCAAAGGTGGAGATGGATAGATGATAGGTTGGATGATCTAGATCTAATGTTAATGCATGAATGGATTCGATGTGAAGGTGGATTTAAGGTTTGACCTAATTTTAATGCATGAGATGGAGGGTTAAGATTTAAAATGGAGATTGGATGGTGCGGATATGAAATTGGAATGGAGGAGAGAGGTAATAATGGTTATGGATTTTGTCCATGGTTAATTTGGGTATGGACTTAGGTGAAATTCGAACATGATCCATGGACCAATTGGACTTTGGACTTGGACCTCAACTCATGGACTTCATCTTAGGCTTACTTATCTTGCACTTAAACTTGGCTTGTGAACTTGGGCCTTTGTTGGACTTTGGAGTGCACATTGGCCTAGCCCAGTTGTGTGAGCATGGACTATTTATGCCCTGGCCCAATGCTGGCTTGTGGAGCTGAGCTTCGCCCAGTTGGAGTGGATCTTGGCCCATTTATCTTGAATTTTAGGCTTTGGCACTTGAATTGCATGATTTTTCTTCCGGAATTAAATAGTTAACTTCACCAATTTGAAATCTAAAATATTGATTTAAGCTTAACTCTCATAGATGGATCTAGACTAACCAATTTATATGAAAATTCTAGAAGTGGAGTGAAATTAATCATAAAAATTTCAGGCCTTCACTTTTAAGCTCTAATCTTGCAATTATCCACTGAATTGAGATGATTTCTTGATTTCTCCATTTTTAATCTATAAAACTAGAAAATTATATTAAATTCACCAATATACATAAATATGAGAGCTAACTAGTCTAATAATTATGGGTAAAAATGTAATATTTCAGAGCTCAACAAATACCTCCAAACTTAGATTTTGCTAGTCCTCGAGCAACACTACCTAAAAATTCTAAAAAGAATAAAAATAAAAATCCTAATATAGTCCTAATCTAAACCTAAACTACACCACTTTCATTGGTACTCTCGATTGCATTTATCGTATGCAACAAGCTTTTCAACCCCTAGGTTTTCCCTAGTGGACGAGTTATAGTCTCGTGAGGGCTTATAGTGATGATACCCACAAACATCAACATATTTAACAAAAACACATAGACAAGGGATCTAAACATCATACAACTCTATGATTCATTTTACAAGGTTTATACCTGTAGTGTAGAGTCTGCTTAACCAATATTAAGATAGACTTCATTTTCCAAATAGACCCAAGTTTTGTTCACACCGTTGGAAAATGCTCTCTGACTTCAAACCTCACCTAATATATCTCTCGAAAAAATTAACACTCACAAGTTTGGTTTCATTTTCTCTTAAGGTATATGTGAGCAGAGTTTATGCATTCAAGATCAAAGTATCTCACATATGTATTATCAAAGATGACACGTATATATAAAAGAATGAGTGATCTCATGAATGGATACCACTTTTCTGACAACGTTGAGTCAAATACTATCATCTTTCTTCTTTATTCTCCTCTTGAAACAACCTATTTAGACTTAAGATCAATAAGACTTCCTAATAGGACGAAACATGGTTTGAGATCGGGTCAAATCAAAGAAGGATATAAGGCTCTAATAAATACTTTGAACAGAAATGGTTAAAAGTCTTCATTACTTTGAAATGAGATATCTTTCCTCTATTTTCTTTTTAGCACTTTTCAAAGTATTTCTTTTTTTTTTTCTTTATTATTCTTTTCTTTTTTCACATCCTACTTTGGTGGCCGGATGTTTCCTTCTTCAGATGCTATTTTGTTCTTTTTATTTCTTTGTTCTTGTGCCTTTGTTTTAAGAATACCATCCCAATTTTTTTTTCATCTCTAACCTTTTCTAAGAATAGCTCATGGATATTTTCAATTGGCTCATACTCCTGCACTAGAGTTGGGTATGGTAAACATGGCTAGTCAAGAAAACCATGATACTTTTAAAGGCTCAACTCGGAAACTATCAAGATAAATGACCAAATATAGGCGGGCTTTTAAGCTCAGACGATAAAAAAAATGGCCTAAATCATATCCTAAGCTTCAACAGGTGGTTTCCTTGTTTCAAATAAATTCTGAAAACTTTCAAATATACTAACTCAAATTTGATGTCGTTCTCAGTAATATGACCAAAATGATGAATAATGAGATCAACAACGACTTATTTGCGTTATCAAAGAAAATAGAATTGACTTATAACCCTCAGAAGAAAAGAATGGCTCTAAAACTTACTAGGCTAAGTCTCCACCGGTACTCCTCTAGTAGTCACTCGACTTGTGAATCTTTTTATTTTTCAGACTAACCTTAATATGGCTGTGTACAAGGGTTTCCAAGTATAAATCCTATTAAAATATTTCCGGAAAAGTATGATATAAAGATCTTTATCTAGGTATTAATGTTAAAAATGTGACTATTTTTACTTTAGATTGTTAAAACGCAGGTAATCTTTTTCAAACTAGAATTGGCAGTGTTTAAGCTCCAGAAGTCTTAGTCCTCAGTTACTCTTCTTTAAAATGATTTTGCTTATTTTTGTCTAAGCAAGATTGTGACTCGTTCAACGTCAGATTTTCAAGACGTTTGTAAGCACTCAGTCGGAAATTAACAGTTCTTTGGAGTTCAAGGGGTCTCAGTTTTTCAGGACTTACTCTGCCATTGCATACGTCTACATAGATCTGTATCTTTCCTACAAGTCTGCTTACAACTGTTTCATAGTGGACTCCAAATTCTGATCTTATTCCATTACAATTCCAACGTTTGTATTTATGAGAGATACCTAGCCTCTTAGCTTTCCTCTTTGCAGCCAGAGTGCTTCGACCACAGAGAGGTCTGGGTTGTTCCCCTTGGATTTCAAGCTTCCTCACCCTCATAGCTGAGGAATGATTTTCCTATACAAGTCTGGGGGAACTTGTGTTTTAGACAGACACATTACAAAAACAAAAACTGGACCGTCTATGTGCATGACTTATATTTAGTTCTTAACGTCTGCTGGTCACAAAGACAATGGTGGGTGATGGGTGATGAAAAAAAATGGGCTCTCAGTTTCACTTACACTCCCCTAAGATTTTTTTTTAATGAAAAATGACATATCGTGACCTTAATACCCCCAAACATGAATTGAACATTGTCGTCAATGTTCCCTAATCTATACTGGCCAGGTGTAAACGAAGAAATATCTTAGAAAATGAATAATCATGATTTTGATGTACCTTGGGATGAAATGATGAATGACTGACTCCTAGTATGGATTGACTTAATGAAAAACTAAAAGTAGACACGACAAACTTAAAACTAGACACTGAGAACTCAAACTAACTTAGACATAGACAATTTAGATAGATGGGTAGGTGGGTCTAGGTGGATGGGGTAAATGGGTAGATATGGCTGAGTGGGTGTGGGTGAGAATTGGGCAAATCAGTCCTGGTAGATAGGATCAATCAGCAGAACTTCCTCTTTTTCTTCTGGATTTTGAAACTCTAGGAATGGTTTTAATTGATGAACATTAACTTTGAAAACATGGCCATTCCTAGGATGTCTGATTTCAACGGCTCCATGTGAAAAAAATGAAATGAACAATGTACAGACCGGTCCATTTGATTTCAATTTCTCAGGAAAAAAAGATGTAATCGAGAATTATACAGCAAGACCTTTTGACCAACAATAAATACTTTCCAAAGAATGTGTTTGTCATGAAAAATTTTCGTCCGGTCTTTGTACCTCTTCGTTGTATCATAAGCTTCATTGCGTATTTCTTCCAACTCAGCCAATTGCATTTTTCTGAGTTGTCCAGCCGAGACTAAGGTAAAATTAAAGCGCTTGATAGCCTAATAGGCTTTGTATTCTATTTTGACGATAAGATGACGAACCTTTCCATACACTAAGCGATAGGGTGAGATTCATGTGGGTCTCTTAAACGTTGTTTGATAAGCCCATAATGCATCAATGAGTCTGAAAGACCTAGTCCTTCAGGGATGGATTGATTGTTTTGTCAAGGATATGCTTAATCTCTCTATTTAATATTTCTACTTGTCCGCTCGTTTGTGGGTGATAGGGTGTAGCTACCTTGTGAATCACCCCATATGATTTCATCAATTTTCAAACGGGCTACTACAAAAATGCTTACCACCATTACTGATGATAGTTCGTGGAATACCAAATCTAGAGAAGATGTTTTCTTTCAAGAAACGGGTGACAACCTTGTGATCATTGGTTTTACATGCCACCGCTTCTACCCACTTTGATACATAGTCAACACTTACTAAGGATACATAGATTGCCAAAAGAATTTGTGAAGGGTCCCATCAAATCAATGCCTCAAACATAAAAAAGTTCAACAGTTAAGATTGGGTTTAAAGGCATCATGTTTCAGCAGGGTATACTTCCTAATTTTTGACATCTATTACATGAAATGCAGAAGAGATGGGTATCGCGAAACATGGAGACCCAGTAAAATCCACACTGTAAGATTTTTGCAGTTGTTTTTTTAGCATTGAAGTGGCCTCCACAGGCTTGATCATGATAGAAATTTATGACACTTTGTTGTTCATCTTCAGGGACACAACAACGAATAATTTTGTCCGCGAAATGCTTAAATAGATATGGATCATCCCAAACAATTTTTGTGACTTGTGTTAGAAACGTAACTCTATCTTGTTTAGTCCAATGCGGAGGCATTTGACTGGTTACAAGATAATTGACAATATCAACAAACCATGGTACTTGGGAAACTGACATGAGTTGTTCATCGGGGGAATGACTCAGTGATATGACGAGTGTCATCAGTGAAATCAGTTACCAATCTAGGCAAATGGTCTGCTACCATATTCTCGGAACCTTTCTTGTCCCGGATTTTAATGTCAACCTCTTATAGCAAGATTAGCCACCAGATTGGGAGAGACATAGCATCTTTTTTAGAAAGAAGGTACTTGAGTGCAGCGTGATTTATGTAATACCCCGGATTTTTGAGTTATAAATATTTACAGAGTTTGCCATTGAATTTGTGAATTAAAGGATATGGATCTTAGTTAGATAAGTTGTGGGGTCGATTGTCCAAATTAAGACCCAACGTACATGTTATAAGGTTCAATTTAAAATAAATGTGTAAGATGTGTTTAATTGGGTCAAGGTTGTTATTTGGGTCAAAATGCCCAAAAGGGACCCAATGGGTCATGGTTGACTTGGTTGACCACCAAGTGAGTCAAAGCTTAACTTGGTTGGGGCTGATTTGAGTTGGAAATGGAATCAAATAATTGAGTTGATTCAAATTAAATGGTTGAGTTGAATTAAATGGTTGAGTTGGATTAAATGGTGGAGTTGAATTAAATGGTTGAGGTGGATTAAATGGTTGAGTTGAATTAAATGGTTGAGTTGAGTAAAGTGGTGAGTTAAATTAAAAGTGAGTGAAGTGTGAAAGTGAAGAATTGTTGTTTCAAACACCAAATCAAGGGGTACACGTTGGCATGGGAGTTTCATCTCAAAGATGAAACCCCCACATGGAGAAGTAATGGAGAGGTGAGGAGTGGTGTTTCATTTCAAATTCAAACTATAGTACACGTTGGTTGCATGGGAAGTTTCTCTCATGCATGAAACTCCCAAATGGGAATTAAATGGAAAGGCGAGGAGTTTCTTATTTCAAATTCAAATCAAGATGGAACACCAAAAGGAGGGGGACGGTCTAATGTGCTACACAAGCCAAGAAGGCAAACCGTTGGGCACAAGGAGTTTCATCTCATGGATGAAACTCCCACATGGGGAATTAAAGCGAGAGGTGGTGGTTACACAAGGCAAGCTAAGGCTTTACCGTTGGAGCCTTTGGGAGTTTCATCTCATGGATGAAAACCCCAAGGGAAGCATTAAGGAAATGGGAGTTACACATGGGCTGCACCAAAGCCATCACCTTGGCCGACCATCTCATTGGGAACAAAACAATTGGACATTCATCTCATACTCTTCCTCTCCCTCTTGGCTGTTGTCTTTCCCTCAAAACATCCATTGGCCGACCAGCACTTTAGGAGAAAGAAGACCAACCACTTGGAGAATTTTATCATGCTCTCTCCCTCCCTCTCAAGGCCAATTCTCCCCTCAAGACCAAAAAGGACTTAGAATAATTTGATATCAAGCTTCTCTCTCTCAATCCATACCACTTGGCTGAACCACTCCAAGGGGTTTCTAGCAAGGTCAGTCTCGGCCAAAGGAACAAGAAAGAAGGAGGAAGAGGCTAAGGAAAGGATTGGAAGAACAAGTAGGAGGGAAAGAACAGGAGGAGTCGCGGGATTGGTGACACGACCACACAAACGGTGCGAGATCTTGAACGGTGACCGGTTTAAGAAGCAAGGGCAATTTAGTGGTCATGGTAGGATTCTACCTTCTTTGAAACCGTGGTTATGTATGTTGGTTCTATCTTATTTTAATGAGTTATGTTTTAAAATAATATGTTGCAAATATGAGGATTTAATGCTATGTTATCATATAAAAATAGCATGGAATTCATTAGCATCTCATGCATGGCATGGGGTGAAGGTTATGTGACCGGAGGGGCCACACTCCGTCGGGGCGTCCGAAGAACCTATGTGGGGATACCTTGATGATGAGAATCCCATCAAGAGCTAACCGGAGGGGCCACACTCCGTCGGGGCGTCCGAAGAACCTATGTGGGGGTACCTTAATGATGAAAATCCCATCAAGAGGATACTTTTGATTGTGATGGGTGGGACTTATTGCATACATGGTATGGCATGATTTTACAAGGTTTTGATGTTATATTATTTATATGCATGTTTTATACTAACCATGTGTTAGCCATACTTAGAATTCATACTGGGCTCGTTGTTCTAATGCCATACTTCTACCCTAGTGAATGAAACAGGAAATGAAGGAAATGATGATCGTGAACGGAGCCATATTAATTTGTTAAGTTACTCAAGGACATGTAATTTGAGTAGTTAGACTTCGGCATGTAATAATTAGATATTTGCTATGGTTTGTGAATGGTTTGGTATGGATATTTAAATTAAGTTAATTTGGTTAAGTGACTAACTACTTTGCTATCTAAAATAGAGTAGCCTCAGGTTCTATTATAATCCGCAATCAGTTTATGTTATATTCCGCAATTACAAACTTAATACGTGTGAACCATCTTGTGGACTTAGTCCACGCACACGTATGGTTGGCCAGTTAAGGGTCGGGCTTTAGAAGCTCAGACTTAACTCGGGTCGTGACGTCCCGCTCTCTATCACTTTAAAAAAAAAAAATAGACTCTGATTTTCGGAAAGTAAGTGAAAAAGGGCGGGGTGTTACAATTTAAACAGACGATAACTTTCGAACCCACTAATTATGATTGAAATTTTTTTAGTGCAAATACAACAGTTAACAGCTCTTTTTCCGTAGTGGAATAATGAAGCTGAGTGTCATTCAACATTTTGTTCACATAATATATAACATGAGGTAATTTGTCCATTCTTTGTCCTAACACAACTCCTACTGCATAGAAAGAGGTATCGTACATGATTTTAGAGAGTACAGACCAATCAGGTGGTTGTATGATTGGAGCAGAAGTCAAAACAATTTTCAATTTTTCAAAGGCTATGACGCATTTTTCATCAAAATTGAAAACGGTATCCTTGGTCAAGAGTCTACAGAGAGGTCGCGATATGTCACTGAATCCTTTGATAAAACATCTATAAAATCCAGCATGACCTAAGAATGACCTAATCTCTTTAATCGTTTGGGGTCTTGGCAAATTAGAGATTAGGTTAGCTTTGGCTTTATCTACTTCAATTCTTTTTTCTGAGATGATGCGCCCTAGTACTATGCCTGATTTCACCCTGAAGTGGCATTTTTCCCAATTAAGTACTGAGTTCTTTTTCTTCCATCTGACTAACACAAGAGTCTGATGGTGCAGGCATTGTTCAAAAGTTGATCCAAAAATCGAGAAGTCATGCATGAAGACGTCTAGGAAACGTTCTATCATGTTAGAAAAATACTGATTATACACTATTGAAAGGTGGCGTGTGCATTACACAGTCCGAAAGCCATACGACGAGAGGAGAACGTACTGAATGGACATGTGAAGGTTGTTTTCTCCTGGTTTTTAGGAGAAAAATAGATTTGGTTATAGCCGGAATAACCATCAAGAAAACAATAGAATGCATGACCGACTAAACGTTCAAGCATTTGATCGATGAATGGAAGAGGGAAGTGATCCTTATGAGTGGTAGTGTTCAACTTTCGGTAATCAATACAAACTCTCCAATCTATTTGGACGCGTGTTGGAACAAAATCATTTTCCTCATTTTTTATTACCATGACACCGGACTTTTTCAGGACAACTTGATTAGACTTACCCATGCACTATTAGAAATCGGGTAAATGATTCATGATTTTAGAAGTTTCAAAATTTCGGCTCTTATTACTTATTGCATCGCAGGATTTAACCGTCTCTGTGGTTCTCTAGATGTCTTGGAATTTTCTTCCAAATGTATTTTGTGCATGACCACAAAAGGGTTAATTCCTTTGAGATCAGTGATGAACCATCCTATAGCTTCACGATGATCTCTTAAACCAACCAGGAGTCTAGACTCCTTCTCTGAATTTAAATCTGAAGCTATGATAATTGGCAATGTGTTTGAAGGTCCTAGATATGAATATTTGAGAGTCTTAGGGAGTACTTTAAGCTCTAATTCTGGTGATTTCTCAATTGACGGGACTGAAATGGATTGATTGATGGAAAGAGGGTCAATTTTTGTGATAACATTCACTTCATTTTCATTGAAATCCTTGCCTAGGATAGACAATGATCTTTCGAAATGATCATTGCAAATGGAGTGAAGGAAGAATTCATCAACAGAACTCTGAATTGAATTAACCTCACATGGATCATCCGTGCAGAGAGGTTGTCGACATAGGCAAAAAACATTTGAGTACCGTTGTCAAATCACCAAATGATAATCTAAGCATACCATTTTGGCAGTTGATTACGATTTTTGCAGTGACAAAAAATGGTCGTCCAAGAATGAATGGGATATGGCCATTGTTTTTCTGAGGGGGTTGTGTATCCAATACAACAAAATCTAAAGAAAAGTAGAAATCGTCAACCTTAACTAGAACGTCTTCTATCACACCTCTTGGAATTTTCACAGAACGGTCAGCTAACTGTGGGGTGACAAAAATGTGTTTCAATTCTCCCAAACCTAATTGCTCATAATGGGAGTATGGCAGTAGGCTGACACTAGCTCCAAGATCTAATAAGGCCCTGTCAATTGTGTATGTACCAATGGTACAAACAATAGTTGGACATCTAGGATCCTTATACTTGATTGGAAATGGCTGTTGGAGTAGTGCACTAGCATTTTCTGCTTTACCGTACATAGGTCCTTGAGAAATTTGGCATATGAAGGTACTGATTGATGGCATCCAATAGAGGGATATTGATACTAACATGTTTGAAAACCTCTAATATGTCACCATAGGATATTTTTTGTTTTGCAGATAGACTATGAGGGTATGGAGCCCTAGGTGAAAATATTTTCTTAGTAGAGAAATCCGATGGATTTTGGATAGGGGATGAAGTCAGTGAGTTATCTGGTTGCGTTGATTGATCATTAATTTGTTATTCAAGTTTAGGCATTTCCACTTTATTGTCTACAGGTTTTCTTGACCTCAAGGTAGTAATTGATTTGACACCGTCAGATTTGGATGATGAAACCTCATACTGGCCCTTAGGATTTGGAATAGGTTGATTAGGAAATTTGGCTTTTTTCCGATCGCCAATAGCAGTGGCTAATTGTCCAAGCTATGTTTAAAGCTTGTGTAAAGCCTGCTGAGTATTTTGCATGAACTACTGCAACGTATCTTCAATCGAAGGTTTACATTTTTGTGAAGGTTTAGACTGATAAGACTGATTTGGTTGGGGTGGATGATGTAATAGCCCAAAATTTTAAATCAATATATAGTTGGCATTTATTTATTTTAATTTGAATTTTGATGTGATGGAATGCCAAATGGATCAAATTTTGGGACAAAGGCCCAAGAAGGACCCCATGGACCATAGAGTGAATGGAATTCGTCGGAAGGGTCAACGATGGTCAAAGTGGGCCCGATCACCATGTGGGACCCAATGGATCAAAATTGGTCCAAACTCTAAGGTAAAGGGGTAGAAAATAATTTGGTTGGGTCGTGGGCCCAATGGTGGGCCAATTAATTTAAAAAGGGTGAATTGGAATTAAACCCTCTAAGTTAGTAATGAAATGAAATGGCATGACCAAGTGGGGCCCACCTCCACCTCACCAAGTGAGGTGGCGTGTGGACCAAGGCAAAGGTGGGGCCAACCATCATGGTTGACTTGGTCAACCACGGATAAAATTGAGAGGACTAAGGTGGATCAAGGTGAATTGAATTGATTAAAATTATTGTAAAATCATCTAAGTTAAAATTAATGGAATTAAAGTGACATGGCCAAGTGGGGCCCACCTCCACTTCATCAAGTGAGGTGGCGGGTGGGGTAGATATAGGTGGGGGCCGTCCACCATGGTTGACTTGGTCAACCATTGGTGGATTTCTTAGATAGATAAATTTTATGAAATTAAATTGGATGGAAATTAATTAACCTAAGTGAGGATTTAATTTAATTAATTAGGTTGGTCAATTAGGGTCAACATAGACAAGTCAAAGAGGACAAGTCAATGGTGGTTTCATCTCATTGAAACCACCTAAGAAAAACAAGAAAAATACCATGGACTTGGGTGGTGGTTTCATCTCAACCACCACCACTCCAAATATGGTGACCCATACCCAAATGAGTGGTCAAAGGGGGAAGACCCAAACCACCCCTTTTCAAACACCAAAAACCATTGGCTTGGTGGTGGTTTGGTCTCAACCACCACCACCAAGGTCAAGGGAGCCCATACTTTGGTTGGTGGAGCCATAATGGTGGCGTGTAGTTTGGTCAACCAAAATGAGATGTGTTTGATCTCATTTCTCATCTCCTTTCCATCTCTCTCTCTCTCCCTCTCTCTCTTCCACTCCCAAAAGCCGTCCCACACAAAAGAAAATAAGAAGAAGAAGGCTAAGGAGAAAAGAAGAGAAGAAGAGAAGAAGAGAAGAAAAGAAGTGAAGCATTAGTTCACCACCCTAAGATCAAAGGTTGGATCTTGTCTCTCATTACTTTCCCTTCTCCCTCTCTCAAGCAAAACCCACTCTACCTTAGCCGATCCGAGCATGTTTCACCATTGATCAAGCACACCTTGACCGATCAAACATCAAGGAGAAGAAGAGAAGAGAAGGCTAAGGAGAGCAAGAGGAGAAGCAAAGAAAGACCGGAGGAGTAGTCGGGTGGTAAGAATTCTTAAAACAAGAGTTTATATATTTCTTTTGAGATAAGTTATGGAATCCATTTCTTAGACTAAATATGGCCAAAAATATTGTGGGCCATGGATCTAAGATCCATCCAACGGTAGGACAAGAAATGGATGAGATGAAAGAGATGGTTTAAGGAAAAATAAAATGAATGGATTAAGCATGGAAAAAATGGAATTTTTGATGGATTGATGGACCTTAGGGTTCGTCCATGTAGTATGGCCGAACCCCATGGTAAATGAGTAATGATTTTATTAGGGTTTTGAGAATTAAAATTATGGAGAATGATTAATGACATTAAGGTTTTAAATGAGTAAATATTGATGATTTTTTTTTTAAGGAATTTTTAAATGAGAAAAGCATGGAAGATATAAATGATTTCAAGTGGCCTCAAAAACGATGGAGGTATGACATTTTTAAGAAATCATGAACCATAGGGTTCGGCCATGCAATGTGGCCTAACCCCATGGTTAGTGATTGTGAATTTTAGGGTTTTAAAAAAATGGAAGACATAGAAGGTAACTTGGGGATTTTTAATGGAATTTTAAGTTTTAATTAAGCATGGAGGACATGGATTTTAAATAGATGAATGGGCCATAGGGTTCGGCCATGTAGCATGGCCGAACCCCATGGTAAATGGGTGATGATTTTATTAAGGTTTTAAGGTTTAAAATTTTGGAGAAAGGTTAATGACATTAAGGTTTTTAAATGATTAAATATGGTTAAATTTTAAAAAGGGGTCTTTGTGATGAAATCCATGGAAGAAGTAAATGGTTTACATGGCCTTGAAAGGCATAGATGGGAATGAGCCATGAACCATGGGTTCGGCCATGGTGAATGGCCGAACTCTATGGTGTGACTTAGTGATTTTGATGAAGGTAAAAAGAATGGAAAATTATGGAGAGAGATGATAAATTTAAATGGATTTATGGGTATGGTATGTGATGTTTTAAATGGGATGAAAAATGGGGGATTTAAATGGATGATCTAAATTCATTTGAGGAAAGATTAAATAAGGTAAGATGGACCCAAGAAAATGGGAAATAGACATCATGGGTTCGGCCATGGTATATGGCCGAACCCATGACCCCTTTTTGTGGGCCACATTTTGGGCCAAATATGGAATGATATATGGGATTAAATGTTTTTCAAAATTAATTAAATAGGTGGCTGATTTTAGGTACATAATGTCATGGTTAGGGAATCACAAATGGGCCCAAGCTTATGGGTCAAATATGAATTTAAAATGTGCTTGGAAGAGGAGTGGCAAAACCGTAATGTGTAGCCACCTTGAAGAACCATGGGTTCGACCATGGTACATGGCCGAACCCTATGTGGTTGGACATGAAAATGGATATATTATGAATGAGTAAATGAAACGGATAGTTGCTGCGTTTTAGGCTCACAAATCGGAATATTTAAAATGGGCAAAATGGGAATTATGCATATGGTTAAGCCAATGGGAAATGTGGCTAAGTTAGGGGCTGATTTTGACAAATGTGTAACGTAATTAGGAATCTAAGGTTGTAATCAGTTAGGGATTTAATCATAAAATAAGATACAAACTAATTCGGCAAATGTGTAATAAGGTATCGGGACGTCGCAAAACGATGCGTGATCGGCGACCGGTTTATCGAACGGAAACGTAACGGGACGCTAAGCGGTATTCGGTAGGATTCCTACCTTTTTGTAAGCCTTGGATATGTGATGGTTCTTTAATTTGATGATTATATGATTTATCTTATGATGGAATTTCGAATTATGAATTATAGGATTAAGTACTATGGATTATGATTTAATGCTATGGATAATATTTTTTTAAGACTATGGACTATACTTAGATGTTATGGATTTTATATGGATTATATATATATTACATAGCATAATGCACTTACATCTCATGCATGGCACGGGTGGGAAAATAATGAAACCGGAGTCCATGCTCCGTCGGGGCGACCGAGAAGTAAACATGGGGATAGCCTAAGGGGCTATAACCGGAGTCCATATTCCATCGGGGCGACCGAGAATCAGGCATGGGGATAGCTCTTATGCTATAACCTGGAGTCCATGCTCTGTCGGGGCCGACCTAGAAGCAAACATGGGGATACCTTGACGAGGCTTTGCCTTCAAGGGGGATACGATATTTTATGATGATACAGTGGATGGGTGGGACACATGACATAGGCACCCATGGCATTCACCATATGTTTATTATATTATTGTCGGTATGCATGTTATCACTAACCCATGTGCTGGCCCTACTCGGAGTCCTACTGGGCGTGTTGACTAACGCCCTACTTCTACCCTATCTGATGACGCAGGAGATGGCGGAAACGGTGGACACGCCGGGAGTCGAGCTTAGGAGCTTGGGAAGCGGATATCTAGTTTTATTTCAGTTTCATTTTGGAGATGTAATTTAAAGTAGCTTAGCTCGTCGGACTGTATAATTTATATTTCTTGCTATGGTTTGGACTGCATTATGGACAATATCGTTTGGAGGCATAAATGTGAACATAGGGGTATTTGGTAATTTAATGTTGTATCTTCCCTTCTATCTAAAACCGGTAGGATAGTCTCTATTTTAACGTTCCATATGTAATTATATTCCACGAGCTTACTTCCTACGCGTGAACCGTTCCCGTGGACTTAGTTCCGCGCACGCGTGGGGTTGGTCAGTTAAGGGTCAGGCTTTAGAAGCTCAGACTTAACTCGCGTCGTGACGTCCGCGCCCTCTCTCACTCTCCATTTCAAAAAAAAATAGACTCTAATTTTTGAAAAGCGACTGAAAAAGGGGCGGGCATTACAGATGATAAGGTTGATTTTGAGGTGAAGGGTGATGTGATTGATTTGGGTATGGTTCATTTGAAGATAGTTGAAATGGCTGATTTTGATATTGAGGAGAATTTTCATTCATTGGAGATTGATTCTGATGCCAAGAGAATTGAGATGATTTCGCCAATTAGGATTGTATGTGGCAGAAAACGGGGTTCCTTGCTGTGTTCCAAAATTATTGAGTGTATTGGCATGTTTGGTTGAACACTCAACATTTGATCCCAGGGAAGAACATTTTTGGGCAGTGTGTCCTGGGCTAGAACACATAGCACAAAGTTTAGCATTCGTTCATATTAATGGATTCATCACCTGAGTCATCACTAATGAGTCAACCTTTTTCGTTAGGATTGTGATTGCTAACTTAACGTCAAAGTCACTACTAACTTTGTACAAACCCCTTTTTTCCTGAGGTTTGTGGTAAATTCTCCTTTTTCGAGAAATTCCATCGCTAAGAATTCTCCGCCAATGTTTATAGGAATGTCCATCCATTATTCCTAGTTAGCTTAAAAAAGTCTCCATTTTTCATAGATTCGACCATTTGACGGGTTGGTGTGGTAAAACCATCATAGAAGAATTGGACAAGTCTCCACGTTTTAAAGCCATGGTGGGGGCATTTTGCTAATATATCTTTGAATATTTCACATGCTACACAGAATTGTTCACCCTCCTTTTGATTAAATTTTATATTTCTTTCTTGATGGCGTTTGTTTTAGATACTGGGAAAAACTTGTTCAAAAATTTATTAACCAACTGATCCCAAATGGTGATGATATTCGCAGGTAAAGAATTTAACCATGATTTTGCTTTGCCTTTGAGTGAGAAAGGAAATAATCGAAGTTGAATAGATTCATCAGTGATTCCTTGGATTTTAATGGTGGCACAAATCTCTAAGGATTCTTTGACATGGAGGTGTGGATCCTCTCTATCAAGACCATGAAAAACTGGTAGAAGATGTAAAAGTGTTGGCTTAATTTCAAAGGTAACATTGGTTGCAGGTATAACTATACTTGATGGAGTGTTGGTTGTGACTGGCGAGAAGTAGTCTTGGAGAGTTTTCTCTACAACTTCCCCTGCCATGGGTGATGATGGAAGCGATGAAAATGAAGAAGATGATGATGATGGTTAAAGTGGTGGACTGTCTATGTTTATGACTGAGCTAGACTGAGCTCCGAATGTAACAATCGATGTACTGACGAGAGGTGTAACTTTAATCAAGCGATTGGTGGAGTCATGAGACCAGTTAAGCATAGACAGACACGATCATTCAAGCTCAAACAAATTCACACAAGAACATGCTGAAATCTAGATTTGAATTGCACTGATGCAATCAATTTTTTATTGACTAATAGGACCCAAAAGATTGTCTCTAGATTTGCTCCTATTTTTTTTCCAAACAATCTAAGTCTCCAATGAGAGTTCAACCACAAGATGGCCAGCTAAGTTTCCAGGTAAGTGGGGGAGCACAAACGGCATCTCATCCCAACTTATCCTTAGACATGCTCGACCTCATGCCTTGGTGACAAAACTAGCCTTAAACACCATTCTTGAAGATGAACTAGTCATTGGTTCCAAAAATTGATTTGAATTGAAAAAGTTCCTAATGAGCTTGAAACGCTAAAACTAACCTAATGGTTCCTTAATTGATTTTATTAGGAGATGTGTTAACCATTTTTATTATCTTATTTTTCTAGATATTGTGTATAATGTAATCCTACTTTACCATACAAACATCAAACAAATATGCAAAACAATAATAAAATAAATCTAACTAATGCATGAATCTAGCACCCTAATATGCATGAGCAATTTAAATGCAAACTAATTAAAGAAAAGCAATTAATGAACATCCTAACAAACTTCTATATGAATGCGTGATAAAAATAAAAATTACAAGAAGGTGATTAGGCACTCACCTTAGACTAATATGCATATTTCCAGCAATTTTTAAGAGCGCATTCAAAAATTCTGCAAAACAAAACATACAAGCCTTGGCGTAGAATCTAAATAAAAAAAGGCATGATCCTAAACTAAATGTGTTTCCTAAAACTACAACTAATGAAAGAAATATAATATTCAAAATCCCAAACCGAAATTCTAATTAAAATCAAGACTAAGAAAGTTAAGATTGAGATTCACCAAATTAAAATTAATTCCATGTTTCCAAACTTTGCTTTTATTTATTTTTTTCCTCGATTTGAAGAGATTCACAACTTAGATAAGATTTTTTGAAGGAAAATTTCTAAGTTTGAGAATTTCCTAAAATTGGAAGGTTTCCAAAAATAGAAAAGTTACCAAAAATAGATTTTTCTAAAAATAGAAAATTTGTAAAAATATTTTTTTTAACAATAAAACAGATTTCCAAAATTAACACATATTTGCTAAACTAGGAAACTAACAATTTGAAAATTTCCAAAAATAGAAATTTCTAAATATGGCAGTTTCAAAGGTGAGTGAATCTTAAAAAATGGTTTAATTCCAAAAATTGATATTTTCAAAAATCTCATATTTAAGGAAACTTTCCAAAATTAGAACTTTGCAAAAATAAAAACCAATTCTAAAGAGGTGCCAAAAATAGGCATATTCCAAAGATAACAATCTTTCCAAAAATTTATGATTTAATGGCACATAATTTAATTTGATTTCCCCGGCAACGTGGCCAAAAACTTGTTGATGTGAAAATTGTGAAAAGTTTTAAATTTATAATCTCGCAAGCGTATGAACCAATTGGCAGTATAGCATATGAGTGCGAAGTCAAACCCACGGGAAATAAAAAAATATATGTTTAAATTAAATTAGCACCTTTAAAATAATGTAATCTTGAGAAACGTGAATTAACTTAGATTTGAAATAATATACATTTATTTGGAAAAATCAAGTGAGCATCAAACTTTATTTAACTTGTGAATCTCATCAGTTTAATTCATTGTATTTTTAAAGTGGTGAATCATGAATATGTAATCTCATCTTTAATTATAGTTGCAAAGTTCAAGATTGGAACAATATATTTACAATCCTAGTTAAAGAATCTGTTGGTGAGAGATTGATTTATTACATGAATTAAAGAATTAAAGCATGAACATACAAGAAATAAAATAAAAATATAAATTGAATATCTTGTAAACAACATGCATACAAAGTGACTAATGTAATTAAAGACAAGAAATAAATTGACAAATAATTTAAATGACAGAATAAATAAATGCATTATTTAAAGGTGGTTATAGAATTATTCTCTCATCGCCCAAAATGAATAAATAGATTCGAAACCTAGATCTGAAACTCAAGGCATAGAATTCAAGAATTGATTTACACCATTTAGTTAAAATTCATAAACTTTTATTTAATTAAAGTTTAGGTTCTTAGGTTCAACATTCACAACCTAAGACTTTAACTAAATAAAGAATGCAAATTATAAATTAAAGAATGCATAAAAGACATCTTGAATAATCGGACTTTTCAAGGTTCTAAAATGTACATCTCTTATTTATTAAATGAAAGAATTCAAGTACAAGAGTTGGAATAAAATACTTGAAAGACAATAAAATAAATTTGCAAAATAAATTCATCACTTGCAAAATTCGTGTATGCTCTTTGCCTTTGGTGTATTTTCCAGCTTCTAGGTCCTTTTGAGATCCTGGTCAAATTTGAATTTTGGCTTTAGGGTAATGGTGTATTTATAGGCTCAAGGAAAGGATGGATGGCTAGGATTAAATCTTGGTTTGAGTGATTTATGAATGGCTTGGATTAGATCTTAATGGAATTGGGTGGTTGGGACTTTAAGTTGCAAAAGGTTAGGATTCAATATGGTATACACGAATTTGGTGTGTGTAGGTGGCTTGGAGTCGAGTGCAAGCAAGGTGAGAGAGATAATAGGAATTGGATTTTGGAAGGTGAATTTCGAATTTGGCTATGTAAGATTAGGATTTGTTTATTGCAATGCAAAATGTATGGATGAAATTAAAAGATGAGATGAATGGATGGATGTATGATAATGAGATGATGTGGAGGGTTGACTAGGTGTGAAATTTGAATGGGGTGGATTTGGATTGTGAAAATCGTGTGGACATGGAAGATTGGGGTCATGAGGTGTGTAGGGATCTTAGGAGTGTATTTAGATGGTTTTTTTGTCTAAGTGCATGGATAGGTTTTAGGGGCTAAAATTGTGTGGAATGTGTGTTGGATGGATAAGGTGTTGGCAAGGCATGGACGAATGGAGGTTACTTGAGCTTCAATTTGTTCTAACTTATGGTTTGGTGAATGGATGGCTAAGATTGGATTGGGTTAAATCTAATGGTTCTAGGGTTAATTGGCTAAGTTAAATTATATAAATGGTAAGGTATCTAATTGAGGGTTTTGATTCAAAGGTGGAGATGGATATATGATAGGTTGGATGGTCTAGATCTAAGGTTAATGCATGAATGGATTGGATGTGAAGGTGGATCTAAGGTTTGGATGTGAAGGTGGATCTAAGGATTGGATGTGAAGGTTTGACCTAATTTTAATGCATGAGATGAAGGGTTAAGATTTAAGATGGAGATTGGATGGTGTGGATATGAAATTGGTATGGAGGATTTGGCAATGGTTAATTTGGGTATGGACTTAGGTGAAATTCAAACATGATCCATGGAGCAATTGGACTTTGGACTAGGACCTCAACTCATGGACTTCATCTTAGGCTTACTTATCTTGGGCTTGAACTTGGATTGTAAACTTGGGCCTTTGTTGTACTTTGGATGCACATTGGCCTGGGCCAATTGTGTGAAATGCGCATGGACTGTCTGTGGACTGGCCCCACGCTGGCTTGTGGGGCTGAGCTTGGCCCTGTTGGAGTGGATCTTCGCCCATTTATCTTGAATTTCAGGGTTTGGCACTTGAGTTGCATGATTTCTCTTCCGAAATTAAATAGTTAACTTCACCACTTTGAAATCTAAAATATTGATTTAATTTGGACTCTCATAGATGGATCTAGACTAACCAATTTACATGAAAATTCTAGAAGTGGAGTGAAATTAATCATAAAAATTCCAGGTCTTCACTTTTAAGCTCTAATCTTGCAATTATTCACTGAATTGAGATGATTTCCTAAATTCTCTATTTTTAAGCTACAAAACTACAAAATTATATTAAATTCACTAATATAAATAAATATGAGAGCTAACTAGTCCAATAATTAGGGTTAAAAATGTAATATTTTAGAGCTCAACAATAGACACCAATTATGATGCAGAATCATCTATAGATGATTAGGGAAGCACTGGTTAGGAAGGGAAAGAGAAAAATTGTATATATATGAATATGTACATATTGTTTTGTATTTGTATATGGTTATAAAAAGAACCCCACTTTTGTAAGATAAATAAGTTACATAATGGAATGTTAATATTGTACGTACTATAGTTATGTATGTGTCAACGCGAAAACGCAACTAATATTGCATGTCTTGATAAGAATTTTGAAAATATTGTGTGATTTTTACAGATGTGAATGACAGGATAATGTCAGGACCATCTGGAAAATTCTAGAGTCCGAGGAAAGAGGAAAACTCCTCAACCCCAAGCCAATCAAGACGTACCATATGAGGCTGTGCGGATTGCTGTGGAAGCATTATTCCAGAGGATCGCCGAGGACATGCGACGACCTCCGGCAAGGACCCAGGAGGAGACAACCACTACGACTCTAAAGGGATTCAGGAGGTTAAATCCTCCAAGCTTTTCTGGAGTTGATGATCCAATGGCTGCTAAGAATTGGATCACTTAGGTGGGTAGGATGTTGAATACCCTAGCCATTGCTAACTGACTTAAAGGTGACTTTAGCCACTTACCAATTGGAAGAAAATGCATACAAATGGTGGGAAGTCAAGAACCAGACCAAAAACCACGAACCCATGATATGGGATGATTTCTCAACCGTTTTTCTGACTTGCTACTATCCCAAAGTGGAGAGGGATGCTAGGAGGAAACAATTCCTCAGCTTGTAGCAAAGATCAGATACAATGTCATAGTATGCCACAAAGTTTGTGGATCTTGTCCAGTATGTTCCTCTTATCATGGAAAATGATGAGGACAAAATATTGCATTTTGAGAATGGACTCCGTCTATTTCTCCTAGCTCAAAGTGGTGGGACAGAGATTCACTACCCTAGAGGAGGTGATTGAACATGCTTCTTTGGTGGAGATTGTAGACACCACCAACCGGAGCAATGAAAGCTACCAGAAGCCACTTTCCAATAGGAAGGCCAAGTTCAATCATAAGAGGCCTTTCTTCAGAAGGAGTCAACCTTCAGTAGGTACGTGGCAACCAATGTGTTACTCCTGTAACCTGCCTAGTCATACGGTGAGAAACTGCCCAACACCGAGGACCAATGGAAATGTGTGTCTCCATTGCAAACAAATGGGATACTTTCTCAGGAACTGTCCCTACATTGGTAATGGGAATCTTATGGCAGTAACTTCACAAGTTGTAAGACCAGCACAGTCTTTCACACATTCGTCTTTTGGCAGAAGTAAGTAAGCCTTTAACAGTAGTCTCACCGTTGGGTAAGAATGCTCAAGTGAATCAGAAATGCGAGTCGTGCATTTTGAGAATCTATGATTCAGAACTGTCATACGATTTTCTAATCTTAGAAATGACAGACTTTGATATTATCTTAAGCATGGATTGGTTGACCACATACCATATTTTGATAGATTGTTCTAGGGGGAAATCTATGGGGTTTCTCCAACCGAGGTACGATTTGTAACACCCTGGATTATCAAGTTATCAATATATATGAAATTTGCCCATTTAATGTTTGAATTAATGGATATGGACCTTAGATGGGTAAGGTGTTGGGTGAATTGCGCAATTAAGACCCAATGGATGGTGGACATGGTTCAATTGAATTAAAGGGGTAAGGTTTATTTAATTGGGTCAAGATTGTTAATTGGGTCAAAAATGCCCAATTGGGACCCAATCGGCCATGGTTGACTTGGTTGACTACCAAGTGAGTTTAAGCTTAATTAAATTGGGGCTGAATTAAGTTGGAAATGGAATCAAATAATTGGGTTGATTTTTAAGTGAGTTAAGTGAGTTGAGTTAAAGAAATGAGTTGAGTGGAGTGGGAAGTGGAAGAGTTTTTGTTGTTTAAAAATCAAACTCCAAGGGGTTACACGTTGGAAGTGTGGGAGTTTCATCTCATAGGATGAAACTCCAAAGGATCATTAATGGGAGGAGGACATTTTGTGTTGTTACACAATTCAAACCAAGGCTACGCGTTGGGAGATGGGAGTTTCATCTCATGGATGAAACCCCCAAATGGGTCATTAATGAGGGAGGTGAATGTTTAGGTGGTTACACAAAGGCATACCCATAGCACACCATTGGAGGCATGGGAGTTTCACCCCATGGATGAAACCCCCAAATGGAACTTTAAGGAGGGAGGTAAATGGGCATGGGAGTTACAAAGGGCTGTCACCAAAGGACACCACCTTTGGCCAACCTTATTGATCAAGAAAGGCTTTAGTTTTCAAATCACTCTCTCTCGCTCTCTATCTTGGCTGAACCTCACCTCAAGACAAAGGACTTAGAGTAGTTTTTGATCTCAAGCTCTCACTCAAGGCCGATCCCCTCTCTTTGACAAAGGGAGAACACTTTGTGTATTATCTCAAATCTTCTCTCTTTCTCTCTCTCTCAAACCATACCTCTTGGCCGAACCACTCCAAGGGATTCCATCAAGATCAAGCTCGGCCAAAGATCAAGAGAGAAGGAAGAAGAGGCTAAGGAAGGAAAGGAGCAAGAAGGAGTGAAAGAAACCGGAGGAGTCGCGGAATTGGTAAGTACAAAATTAAGTTTGCATAATTAAGAAAAAAGGGTCACAGGACAATGGCCGAACCCTAATTTTATTATGGCTAAAGACTCAATGATGAACCATAGGGTTCGGCCATACAACATGGCCGAACCCCATGGAAAGGTATTAAGGAATTTATATGGGTCTAAGTGATTTTTAAGAGAAGATGATGAACCATAGGGTTCGGCCATGTTGTATGGCCGAAGCCCATGGAAGGACATTGGTTATTTTTTTAATGGATTTGGAAGGATGAAAATCATAGATGTAGGTGTATGATTTAAAAGGTTTTAAAGGGTTTAAATGGATGTATGTATGAGAACCATCAAAGGATCAAACCATATATGTTTGATATATTTTTAAGGAAAATAAGGAACCACCATGGCCGAACCCCATGGAAAGGAATTAAGGATTTTAAATGGGCCAAAATGATGTAAAGGATGGAGAACCATGGACTTTGGGTTTTGGCCATGGTGTATGGCCGAATCCCATGAAGAATTGTTGAAGTATGAACATGTGTTTAGATCATGGAAGTAATGGGGGAATGATGGTAATTGTAATTGATTTTAAGTATGGTAAATGATGATCCAAAAGGATGAACCAAAATGCATGATTGAATCATGCAAAATAAAGGACCATGGGTTCGGCCAAGGTGTATGGCTGAACCCCATGAAGAAAGCTTTGTGCATGAAATGTTAGTCATGGACCTATGTTGTGGACCTAAACATAAGGTGATGGAAACAATGGCAAAGAATGTAAATATGGGTAAAAAATGAAAGATCATGGTTTGGCCATGGGGTATGGCCGAACCCCATGAGGAATGATTTTGTGGGCTTAGGGTTTAAATGATTACCTTAGTGGTGTTTGATTAACAAATCAAAAGAGGGACTAAAACCAAATAAGTGAGATTCGGCCATAGTGTATGGCCGAACCCCACAAAGTTGTGTTTATGGACTTAGACTTAATTGTAAATCAAATGGAACATGGGATTGATTGATTGACATGTTATAAGGTAACGGGACCTCACAAGGGGTGCACGATCGTGAGCGTTTGCCGGATTAAAACACAAGGTCACTTTAGTGGTCATTGGTAGGATTCTACCTCTTTGAAACCATGGGTTATGTATGATGGTTTAATTCTTATTTTGATGAGTTATGTTGTAAAAAATGATATGTTTCAAATATGAGGTTTTAATGCTATGATTATATTATTACATAACATGTGTTCACTACATCTCATGCATGGCATGGGAGGGATGTTTGTAATCGGAGGCCACGCCCCGTCGGGACGTCTGTGAGGCATTCGTGGGAAGACCTTGATGTGCATTATCCATCAAGAAGTAACCGGAGAACACACTCTGTCAGGGCATCCGTAAGGCAACTGTGGGGATACCTTGATGAGGAGAATTCCATCAAGAGGATACATGTGTTTGTGATGGGTGGGACTCATTGCATACAACACCATGGAATGACATTGTTTTACATGGTTTTGATATTATGTTATTTATATGATTTGTACTAACCATGTGTTAACCCTATTTGGAGTACCTACTGGGCGCGTTGTCTAACACCCTACTTCTACCCTAGTGGATGACACAGGAAATGAAGGGAATGATGAGCGTGATCGGAGTCAAGCATAGGAGCTTGGATGTGTTTAATTTATATTTTGATTAGGTTACTCATAGACTATGTAATTTCAGTAGCTAGCATTCGGGCATGTAATAACTTATATATTTTGCTATGGTTTGAATGGTTTATTTTGGATATTTAAGTTAAGACAATTATGGTTAAGTGACGGACTACTTTGCTGTCTAAATTGGAATAGATTTAGGTTCTATTATAATTTCGCAGTTATGTTTTAATCCGTATGTATAGCTTATTGCGTGTGAACCGTATTCGTGGACTTAGTCCATGCACACGTATGGTTGGCCAGTTAAGGGTCAGAATTTAAAAGTTCAGACTTAGCCCGCGTCGTGGCGTCCCGCTCTCCCTCACTCTTCTATTTACAAAAAAAAAAAATTCGACTCTAATTTTCGGAAAGCGAGTGAAAAAGGGATGGGCGTTACACGATTTACAGAGAAATTGGTACCCTATGATGGACTAAGAAGTAAAGTTTCTGGTTTGAGGGCGTATCCTGGTATTGTGGTGACTAGTAGGGATGGGAGGATGTAGGAGACCTAGAGTCTGATATAATTCGGGTGGTGTGTGAGTATATGGACGTGTTTCCAGAACAACTTGTTGGTTTACATCCACGATAAGAGATAGAGTTTGTTATTGACCTACTGCCATGGACATCTATTATTTCTATGGCACCCTACAAGATGGCACCGGCAGAACAAAGAGAACTAGCTACACAGGCAGATGAACTTCTCAAATTGGGATTTATCTATTTGAGTTGTTAGTGCCCCGGCTTGTCGAGACACCTCTTTGTCATGTTCGTGACTTAGGTGAAGGCTTGTCTTGAAGAGAAAAGCTCAAGACTCCAGATCTCAAGCATTAGTTGAAGTATGGAGACTCAACAGATTAACCTGTATGGCAATCACTGATGGTAAGTGACCATTGATGAGCTTAGTTGGTACCCAAACCATAGGTGGACCTTGCCTAGACTCAGAGATCATATTAAGATAATTAATCAAGCCTAACATGTGTTTGACAATGAATTGGAACCCAACTTGGAAATATGAATCCACTGTCAGGCGACACATCGCATCGGGCGATCATTCGCCAAAGAAAGCACATGACCAATCATGGCCTTCCGATATGTCAGGTGGAAAGTCAGGCGTTTTGGTTGGACAAGACTGTCAAACCCATGTGGTCTTAGGACAATCTATTACCCACACAATCGTCGTCACGATCAGTTGTGGGATTCCATAGCGATACAATTGTATGGGGCAATACATCGTTGAGATAGGACATAAGCTGGACTTAAACAAAACCTGGAAATCATGATCACGTACGATTAATCGGGTATGTGATTGATCGTAAGTACAGGGCAACAACAGATCGACATCACGATTGATCGCCCTGGGCTTGGATGAGACTTGACATTGGAAATTACAGTCAGTCTCAAGCTGATACATTTGCCAACCCACAACCAGTCACCAGGATAGGTGGGCGATCTGTCGTGTGCCACAATATATCGTGAGGTTACCATTTTAGAGCTGTTACTGTGCATTAAATGCTCAACGGTCAGGTTGGTGAAAAGAAATTCAAACACGGACAATCGATCGCATGTACACTGATCAATCGTGTGTTTCAGTCTTACGAAAAATTTATGTTTGCCAATAAATAGATCATCGTTTGGTGAATTTTGAAGAGACATCTTGAGCACTAAAGAGCCTCATCTATCTATCCAAAACTCTCAAGGCCAAAGGAAACAATCATAGGGTTATTCTCTTTTGGAAAAACAATTGTGAAATCATTCAAGTATCCAATCGGTATAGATTGAGATTAAGAGAGAAGGATTAAGCCAGAGCTCTAGGATAAACATTGGACCTCCAATTTCCTAGATACCCAAGGATTGTAGTTGTTCTACACGACGAGTCTTCATTAACATCGGGATTGTACGAGTTCACATTGGGTGGATCGTTTCAGAAGCACATCTACACAGTTGCAAGGCTTCAAGGCAAGTACTTCCTAGTTTGATTTCTCTTTAAAAATCATATTGTTGTGATGTGGATTAAGGAGACTGAGTTTCTCTTGAACCACTATAAAAAATATTGGGATAGGAATTGGGTGAAAGTCTCAATCAATTAGATATGTGGAAGTCATTTTCTATTGTGTCAGTGAAATTCCAACGCTTAGTAATTGGAGATAGCCAAGATTGGGTGAGTCTCAATAGTGGGTGTATGTTGTTTAACGAACCACTATAAATCTTATGTATTGGTGTTTCCTTGCTTGATTGCTCTTAATCGTGCACACTTTGAACATCGTACCCACTTGATTAATTGTTTACTAATTCCGTACTATTTCACATTAATCAAGTAAAATTAAAAATGCCCCATAATTTGTGATTACCATTTTCACCTCCTCTAGGGTTAATCCAGTTCTAAGCACTAAGGGGAACTTTCAATTGGTATCATAACCTCGTGCTCATTTTAAAGACGTAACCGTCTGAGTGATTAAGTTCTAGAACCATGTCTATGGGATAATGGTATGCCATCTCTAAACCACCCTATTTCAATGGATCAAACTATGCTTCTTGGAAAGCAAAGATGTTTTTTTTTTATATCTCCATCAATGCAACCGTATGGGATTCTGTGTGTACTGGATAGAGACAGCCCGTGGTTGAGAAAACGGATACGTCTACTAGTTCAAAGACTTTTGAGCTAAAGGCGTACTCTCAATGGACTAAAGATGAAAAGGCCCTCTTGCATTGCCTTGAATTGTGCACTCTCACCAAATGAGCACAAGCTAATTATGATACGTGAAACTGCACAAGAGGCATGGGAAATTCTTGAGAGAACCCATGAAGGCACATCCGTTGTAAAAATATCAAAGCTCGAACTTTTGGAAGCTCAATTTGATGCCTTAAAAATGAGGGAATAAGAAAACTTCATGGACTTCTACTCTAGATTTAGTGACATAGTCAACTCTATGTGGGATCTTGGTGAAAGAATTCCCGATGCCAAAGTTTACACAAAGATATTATGAAATCTTGCCAAGAGGTTTGACTCTAAAAAGGTGGCAACTGAAAAGTACCGAAATGTGGCCCAAATGAAAGTCGATGATTTGGTTGCCTCTATTCAAACCTTTGAACTCAATCTTGAACCAACAAAGGAGAAACTTATTGCCTTGAAATCTTCCATTAAACCCCCAACAATTAAAGAAAAAGAATCGGAAATGGAAGAAGACCTAAGTGAAGAAATGGCCATGATTGCTAAAACATATTTGAAAAACTTTAAAAGGTTCAATAAAATGAGAAAATTTAGAAAGGGAGAATCTAGTGAAAAATCCCTTAAAAGAATGAAACTCATGGTGAGAGAGAGAAGAAAAAGATGACCAAGGAACAAGAATGTTTCAATTGTGGTGGGAGAAGACATTACTCAAATGTATGTCCTTCGGAAAAGCCCAAGAAGGCTATGAATGCCATACATGAAGATACCTGGGAATCCGAAAGTGATTCGGATGAGGAGACTCAAGTCACGAAGAAAAATCATAAAGTCCTTGTCGCCTCAATTGTACAAAATGAGGATGCTCCCACAATTGATTAAATGGTAGATATTGAAAGTAGTAGTGATGATGATGATGATCTTCAATCCTCTTCCAATGCCTTGTACGTTGAGAGTGAGAAGTTAGCTAAGAAAATTGACAAGGCTAAAGGTGAAAATCTAAATTTGTCAAGCCAACTTGAAGGTTTTAAAAATGAAAACACTTCACTCATTTCTCAAATTAAAACATCTAATGAAGAAATCATTAAGTTAAAAGACAATGCGAAAACCTTCAAGATGAAATGGAAATACATTGTAAAGATGAAGAAAACCTAGGAAAACAAAGGTAATCTTGAAGTGGAAGTTAGAAAACTAACTTATGAATTAATGGAACTTAAAAGACACAAAGAAAAGTTCCAAGATAAATTTACCCAATGTAAACAAAGATTGGAAAGACTTTTAAAGTCGGGTAAAATGGTTGGCGATAGATCGAGACTTGGTTCCTCATTGGAAACCAATGGAACCAGAGGGTATTTGTGAAGGATAATGTGCCAAAGACCCCAATGGGAAAATGCTTTTATTTCCATAAGGTTGGACACTAAATGATGGAATGTAACCATAGAAAAAGGCACCTTCAAGAAAAGACCCTTAATCACCCTCCAAATGTTAAGGCTAAAAGACACACACCAAACATTAATGGAAAGCCTAAAAGACATCCACCAAGGTCTAATGTTCCAAGGTATGAACCCCAAGGAAGGTGGACCCAAGGCAAGACTCCTTTTTGAGAAAATTGGAACATGTCTTGAGGGAGTTGAGGATTCCTATGTTTGGACCCCCAAGGTATGCCCAAAGGAATGTGTATGAGAGACCAAACTCAACCATTTGGGTACCTAGGAGATAGACCACCATCTAATCATGTCTCATTTTGGTTTAAGATTCACTTTCATATTTTGAACCATTACAAATTGAACTCTAGTGACAAATGAGTTCAAATAGCCCAAGTGCTATGACATGTGATAGAAAATTGTTGAATACAAGCTTAGACTATGATTTTCCTAGCTATACATTAGTCTTTCATGGAAAACCATACATACCACGGAAATACGGTTTCCAAGTGCAAAATTTCAATTTCAATATGTTAAACATGGTTGTTTGTTTGCATGTTTGAATGTGTATGACTTGGTAGCTTGTTCTTACATAGATTTGATAAAATGTGATTAACTTGGTATGTGATTTTTAATTTGATCAATCGCAACATGTTTGTAAAGTATATTTGTTACTCATCATGCTATGTATGATGTGTTTATACCATGTAAGTTTTTTGCAAAAAAAAAAAAATGGAAGTTATCAAAACAAAATTGAATTTTTTAGAAAAATATCTCTGTCTGGTATGGCGACATATCGCTAGTGTACGATGCGTCGGAAAAACGATCAATCGTCTAGTGACGATGCATTGGACATAGGTAGAAAATGACTTAGCCAGAAAATTTAGTTTTAAGTCATGGCGACCATTCGCAAGGTGACTTTGTATCGGTACTGCGTCTGATCGCCAAGGACGATGTATCGTCCAGGTCGAGCTAAACCCATTCTCATTCCCTCCTTTTCAATCGCTCTTCTCCACACCCTTTTACAACAGACGAACAGTCGTGCCCTAGCTTTCCAAAACTGATTTTCTGTTTTGTTCTCGCCGGATTTTCACCGGAGAAAAGCTCTGTACTCCTTCAGTAAACCTTTGTCTCACGGATTTGTGAGTTTTCTCAGTTTGGGTAAGTCTCTATCCTCTCTCATTTCGTTTTTCACCTAGAGAAGTTAAGGAAATCCAAAGAAAAATTCCGTGGTCAAAAGACCGTTCAAACTATGAGACTCTAAACATTGAGAAAGACCCCATTGGATCCTTTCCTCCTCCCATTAGACCTAAGCGCAGTGGAGGAAAGAAAATTCCTAGAAATACAAGGCCCTCTCTTCTTGCTCTAGAGGAGAATCCATATGCTAAGATACCTTCAAAGACTCATCCCTTCATCAAGTTTGGTTCATTAAAGCAAGTTGCTTCTAAGAATACCCCTAAGCTCACTCCTAGAAGACCTGGACCAGTGGTGATTAGAGGGCCTACCTCTCTTGTTCGTCTTCGAGTGGAGGAAGTAGATGGAAAATGAAAAGTGGTTAGAGAGCCTAGCCCTCAAGAGGAGTCGAGTAGTGATGAGGAAGAAGAAAATGTGAGGGTACCACCAATTGTCGGAGAGGAAGTGGTGTAGGAAGAGAAGATGTAAATGAGAGAAATGAGGAAGGTCGAGGAGATGATCAAAATGAAGAAGCAGAAGGAGATGATGAGGATGAAGAAGAAGAAGAAGAAGGAGGTGATCAAGGAGATCATGGAGTGAGAGAAGAATATGAAGAAATTGAAGAAGATGAAGAAGAAGAAGAGGATTATGATGACCCTCTTCTCATGCCCCTCACACCATATCATTCCTTTGAATAACTCAACATCGAGAGGACAACAGATCCGGAGATCTTTCAAAAATGTGGCGTCCTCAAGCACATTAAGAAGGCATGATGGTTGAATCTTCTCAAGTGGGGTGAGAAAACTTTTCCCCACATGGCCAAAATGATGTTTTGCTCCATTGAAGCCCACAAAGAAAAGAAAGATTGGTTTTGGATTTATTTCCAAAACATTGAGCCTATCGAGGTTGGGCCCCACTAGTTGCTGAGTTGCTTAGGATACCCAATTGTCCCAAATGGATACTTGCCTACTATCCAAAAGAATTTTGAAAAGAGGAAAAGGATAAGCAAAAGTATGTGAAGAAACTTTGCGAGAAAGGGAAGAGAGTGGAGTGGAGGAAGAAGATTTGGCTGATGAAACCCTACATGCTCCAGGAGTACAGATTGTTACATCTGTTCTTTTGCTTGAATGTTTACCCTAGACATGGGAATCACGGAGATCTGAACCAGTTTATGTTGGTTCACAAGTATGCAGCAGTGATCGGAAACAAATTCTGCTTGGCTACTCTCATGTGCAAGACAATCATTAAGTACATCAACTCTTCCATGACGAGTTATCCTACCTTCTGCTACCTCGGCCCTCCTAGGGAGATCTACCCAAGAGTATCAGGCCAATCAATGAAACAGTTGTACGGAAGTCCCTGGGAAAAGCCCTGTATCTCCATATCATTGGCGAGGGACCCTCTCAGTCAGCCACTCAAGCCTCCTCCTCCTCCAATTCAGTCCCGGACATGCAAGCAGAAGAAGAAGTAGAGGAGGAAGAAGAAAAAGAACCAGAGTTCCACCCAGCTAGTCGAAAGTTCTTTGAAGATAGTCTCCGAGCTCATGATGACATACAACTTGCTAGATACACTACCCTGGAAGTTAAGTTGGAAAGAAAGTTTGAAGCTTTGGCCAACTCTTTGAAGGAAACCCTTCAGAGTTTCCTCTCTTCCATGTTCTGCAGAAGAGATGACATGGCCCCTCATCACAGATCTCCTACTCCACCTCCTCCTCCTCCTCCAGATGGCACCTCTTAGGATAGTTTTTCTTATGTTGGTGAAAAACTATGTATTTTTGGGCATGTAATATTTCAAACCTTGAATGGAATGTTATTTCATCAATGAAATGGTTTGATGGTTAGGTGTGTTGTGCCTTGTCGCTCTCCTTGTTCTTAAATTCCAGGTGAATGTCTCATATGATGTATTATTCATGTTTATTGGATGGTTATGTTTCAATATGGATGCATGAATGGTTGAGTGGCATGTTGAAGTTTGGGGAAGCACAAAATATGTACCTGATCAGCCCTTTGTCAGTTAGTAACAAAATGGGAGAGAAATTAGTAGAAGCTAAAACTTTTTAGGGGAGAAAGGAGAAACATCGTAGAATCTTGAAATAAAACTTGGAGTATAAAGGTGGAGAAATTGCAAACTTGGATTAGTTTGTTAATGGAGAAATTGCAAGCTTGGATTAGCTTGTTAAATGGAGAAATTACAAGCTTGGATTAGCTTGATAATTGGAGAAATTGCAAGCTTGGTATAGCATGGGGTATGGGGTAGGGGGGGTTGGGGGTGGTTTATGAGTATAAATGTGAATGTGATTGAATGTCAGGTCCATGGATACAATGTTTATGTTTGGACTAACATTACTAATGGTTTCTCTAGCTTATGTGTTATTTGTTCATGTGTGTTTACAGGTATTTTTTAAGTAGAGCAAGCTAAGCAAGAATTGAAGCAAGTCTAGAAGTCCATGTGTCATTTGAACGTATTTGTAAAATTTGTATATTCAAATGATGTATAATGGGGTTGGGGTTGCCCATTGAGTCTGTATTTGATTAGCTTCTAGGTTTTATCATAAAATGACAAAGGGGTGATTGTTAGTGCCTTGGCTTACCGAGTCACCTTTTGTCAAGTTCGTGACTTAGGTGAAGTCTTGCCTTGAAGAGAAGCTCAGGACTCAAGATCTCAAGTGTTGGTTGAAGTGTTGAGACTCAACGGATCAACATGTATGGCAATCAGTGATGGGCAGTGACCATAGATGACCTTAGGTGGTACCCAGACCTTAGGTGGACCATGCCTAGTTTTAGAGATCATATCAGGATAATTAATCAAGCCTAACATGTGTTTGACAATAAATTGGAACCCAACTTGGAAATATGAATTCACTGTCAGGGAGACACATCGTGTCGGGTGGTCATTCACCAAAGATAGCACACGACCAATCGTGGTCTTGCGATATGTCGTTTAAAAAGTCAGGGGTTCTGGTTGGACAAGACTGTCAAACCCATGTCTTCTCAAGACGATACATTGTCCATACAATCATGGTCACAATTAATCGTGGGATACCATGGCGATACAATCGTATGAGCTGAGACAGGACTAGGCTGGACTTAAACAAAGCCTGGAAATCCTGATTACATACGATCAATCGGATATGCAATCGATCATAAATACAAGGAAGGAACAAATCAGCATCACAATCAATCATAATTGGCCTGTATGAGACTTGACACTGGAAATTACAGTCAGTCTCAGGCCGATACATTTGCCAACTTGCGATCAGTTGCTATGATACACGGACGATCAGTCTTGTGGCACAATGTATCATGAGGTTATCGTTTTAGAGTCATTACTATGCATTAAATGCTCAATGGTTGGTTGGTGAAACGAAATTCAAACACATACGATCGATCACTTGTACACGATCAATTATGTGTTTCAGTCTTACGAAAAACTTATGTTTTCCTATAAGTAGATCAATGTTTGGTGAGTTTTTGTGAGACATCTTGAGCATTAAAGAGCCTCATCTACCAGTCCAAAACTCTCAAGGCCAAAGGAAAAAATCATAGGCTTATTCTCTCTTGGAAAAACAATTGTGAAATCATTCAATTATCCAAGCAGTATAGATTCAGGTTAAGAGAGAAGAAATAAGCCAAAGCTCTAGGATAGACATTGGACCTCCAATTTCCTAGATACCCAAGGATGGTAGTTGCTCTACACGATGAGCCTTCATTAACGTCGGGATTGTACGAGCTCACATTGGGTGGATCATTTCAGAATCACATCTACACATTTGCAAGGCTTCAAGTCAACTACTTCCTAATTTGATTTTTGTTTAAAAATCATATTATTGTGAAGTGGATTAAAGAGATTGAGTTTCTCTTGAAACACTATAAAAAATAGTGGGATAGGATTGGGTGAAAGACTCAATCAATTGGAGAGGTGGAAGTCTTATTATATTGTGTTGCTGAAATTCCAACGCATAGTAATTGGATATAGCCCATGTAACGGCCCGCCCTTTTTCACTCACTAAGCTTTCCAAAAAGCAGAGTCTATTTTTTTTTTTCTAATAAATAATGAGTGATAGAGAACGGGACGTCACGACGCGAGCTAAGTCCGAACTTCTAAAGTCCGACCCTTAACTGGCCAACCCTATGTGTGCATGGACTAAGTCTATGAAAACGGTTCACACACAGCCATATAAACATGCGGATTAAAAATCATAACTGCGGAATTATAATAGAACCTAGTTCTATTCCATTTTAGATAGCAAAGTACGTCAAGTCTTTAATCATAGTTAACATAACATCATTATCCAAATAAACATCCAACCATAGCAAATTATCTTAATTATTACATGCCCAAAGTCTAGTTACTCAATTACAAGTCCATAAGTAACTTAAATAAAATATTATCCAATCACATATCCAAGCTCCTATGCTTGGTCCTTTTCATGTTCATCGTTCATCTTGTTTCCTGTATCATCTACTAGGGTAGAAGTAAGGCGTTAGAATAACGCGCCCAGTAGGTATTCCAATTAAGGCTAACACATGGTTAGTACAAATCATATATAATAATATCATAATGTCAAAAAACCATATAAACCATGCCATGTCATGATATCAAATGCAATGAGTCCCACCCATCACAAGTACATATAAGTACCACCACATATGTCTTTCGGATGCCCCAACGGAGTGTGGCCCCTCCGGTTTCTTCTAGATGGAAAAGCACATCAAAGTAACCCACAGTTTTTTCGGACGCCCCGACGGAGTGTGGTCCCTCCAGTTACATATCCTTCACCCCATGCCATGCATGAGATGCTAATGAATCGCATGCTATTTTATCATATAAACATAGCATTAAAACACATATTTGAAACAATATCATTTGCAACGTAAATTCATCAAAATAAGATAAAAATATTGTACATAAACCCATGGTTTCAAAGACGTGGAATCCTACCAAAGACCACTAACGTGTCCTTGTGCTTTCGTCCGGTATCTACTCATGATCGTACACACCTTGTGAGGTCCTGTTACCTTATAATATATCAATCAATTAAAACCATGTCCCATTTGATTTACCATAATAGCCAAGTCCATAAAACAATCCCCATGGGATTCGGCCATACACCATGGCCGAACCCATGGTCCATTATTTCTACTTAATTACAATTTTGCCATTGGTCTAATCCTGATTTACCATTTCATTCATTTTAATCTACCATCCATAGACCCCAAGTCCACCAAATAATTCCCATGGGGTTCGGCCATGGTGTACGGCCGAACCCATGGTCCAATAATTTTACTTATTTACAATATTGCCATCCATGGCTATCATTCCATTATTCTAACCCTTCATACATTTAAAACCTTATATCATTCCCCATGGGGTTCAGCCACACACCATGGCCGAACCCATGGTCTCTCATTTCTTTGCCGATATTACAAAATTGCCATTACCTCCATCAACTTATGTTTAGGTTCCAAAGCATAAGTCCATTCGTTTATTTACTCATATTAGATCCATAATATTGGTTCATGGGGTTCGGCCATACACCATGGCCGAACCCATGATATCATTGTTCCATCCTCCTTCTTAATTTATTTACAATAATAAATCCATAATTGACCCATAGAATTGATGCATAGGGTTCGGCCAAACACCATGGCAGAACCCTATGATGTTTAACTTTCCATTTTTATCCTTTATATCAATTACCATCCTTGAATCCATAAATCAAGGTTCCTTCCTTTTTTTGATCCAAAAATCCATCATTAGATCCTTTCTAAATTAATAACCATCTTGGCCGAACCCTATGGTTCGGCGATACACCATGGCCGAACCCTATGGATCATAATCTTCTCTTGAAAAATCATTAATCCTTGATCTTCCATTTAATCAATAACCATATTAAGTCCACCTATATTTTTCCATGGGGTTCGGCCATACACCATGGCCGAACCCATGATCCATGATTCTTATCCATTTTAAACCCTTTAAAATCATCAACATTCATCTATGATCTCCCATCATTTAAATCCATTATAATTTATTATTTTCCTTTCCATGGGGTTCGGCCATACAACATGGCCGAACCCTATGGTTCATTACTTCCTCTTAAAAATCCTTAAAACCCATATCAATTCTTTAATCACTTTCCATGGGGTCCGGCCATACAACATGGCCGAACCCTATGGTTCATCAATGGGTCTTTAACCAATGTTCTTTCATGGTGCATGGCCGAACCCTATGGTTCATGCTTCCATTAATTTACCATAATCATTCCCTCAATTTTCTTCCATGGGTTCGGCCATACACCATGGCCGAACCCTATGGTTCCTTTATTTAAACAAAATTATGAAAATACTAACTGGTTCCGCGACTCCTCCGATTTTCCTTCACTTGTTCTTGCTCTTCCAATCTTCTCCTTCTTTAGCATCCTCTCCTCCTTGATCTTTCACTTGCTGGCTGCCCTCTCCTTCTCTTGATATACTGTGAGTCCTTTGTGCTTGTTGCTGCCTCTCTTTGAATGAGTATGCCATGTGCACTACCTTTCTTCCTCTCTTTTATAGACTTCCAATCGGTCATACCTTGCTGAGATAGCAATTGTCGTGCACCCTTGCTTCTCACTTTGGAGAGTCCTTTAATTTAGCAATTTCCCTAGTATTGTTCCTAACAAGGAAAGGACTTCTTTTAAAGAGACATTCCAGTGCATCCTTGTGGATGTGCTTCTCTTCTACACACGGCCAAAGCAATACCCCATCTCATCCATGCGTGTTGTCCATCTTAGGCAATCCTTGTTCAACTAAAACTCCTAAAATCTAGTCATCCATATCTTCCAATTTCCCTTTATGCGCATATCATGGATATGCAAATCTTCATACACGGCCATAGCAATCTATCTTTATTTGGATTAGATAACTTCTTCATTTGGATTAGACAATCGGATGCCATTGCCTAATCCAACTTATCCCAACGTGTGGCCCATTTTAGGACCATCCTAAAATCTTTCCATCAATACCTTCCATTCCAAGTCTCTTTATGTGCATCACAATTAATCCAAATCCGTTATATATATATCGCATTACTATTTTAATTCAGCCCCATTTTATTTAAATTGAACTCACTTAGTGGTCAACCAAGTTAACCAAGACCCATTGGGTCCCAATTGGGCATTTTGACCCAAATAACAATCTTGACCAAATTAAACACATCCTACCCATTTATTTTAAATTGAACATTATAACATATCCGTTGGATCTTAATTGGGCACTTGACCCAACACCTTACCTATCTAAGGTCCATATCCATTAGTTCACAATTTAAATGGCAAATTCCGTAAATATTTATAACTTGAAAATCCGGAGTGTTACAGCCCAAGGTTGGGTGAGTCTCAAAATTGGATGTAGGTTGTTTAACCGAACTACTATAAATTTTGTGTATTGGTGCTTACTCGTGTGATTGTTCTTAATCTTGCACAGAGCATCACACACACTTGATTAATTGTTTATTAATTCTGCATTATTTCACATTAATCAAGTAAAATTAAAAAGACCCCGTAATTTGTGATTACCCTATTCACCCCCCTCAAGGGTTAATCCGGTTCTAAGCACTCAGAGAACTTTCATGAGTAATTCACCTAGGGGCGTACCAGCTCTCTTTGTATAGATTACATGTAATGGCACAGGTCAACAAAATGGTAGTGATAATGAGGGGATAATCATAAATAGTATGAATCTTACGATTATACGATTTTCGATTCACGATTCACAACCTACATCAATTTCCAATACGATTCGAGTTTGACAACATTGGGTAAAATTGGGGGTTTTGGCTATTTGAGCCTTGGATGGTCTAATTCAAGAGTTTTAGATGATTAGTGCCTAATTACCCCAAATTTCAGACTCGGTAAACCTGAGTTGAATGAGAAAACCCATTGGAAACCCAAATTGGGGAATGCCATACACTTTGACCATTGAGAATATTTGTAAAATTCCATGCTCACAACGTGTTTGATAATATGTTTGAGTGAATGTTGCTTTGTGTACATTCCAATGCATACTTGGGTAAAGTTATGGTTTGACCTCCCTATGCTTATATGGATTGATGTAGGCCTTGATAACTTCTCATACTTGTATATAGTTATGAGTAATATATGCATCAAATGAATTCTATGACTGTGATTGGAATTCTTAGATGGGTAATTCATATAATACCATGATGAATGTGTTTTCATGCCATGCTTGGACTTATGTGATGATATGTACATCACTAATGAGTTCTTATGTTGATAATAGTTGTGGTGGATCAACCTAACCATGTGTAGAATGAATTTCCATGATTTGAAGAAGAACTTGATGAAGAGTTACATTAAGTGAAATGGGTGAGTAAAGGTCAAGTATCTTTTAACCCTAGGGGGTTGGTTAACTTGTGCTAGAATGGGGATGGGCTAGCATGATTGAAAATGCATGGAATGCAATGTAAATGCTATAAAAACCTTTTTTGATTTCCCCAAAGTAAAAGTATGACAACTCTCCAATGTCAACCCAAATGTGAAAATAATGAACTACGACTAATCTGATCCACTATGTGGTACGTAGGCAACAGAGAGCATTGTGCCTCAACTCGATCAAAAGATGCATTATGTTTCATCCATCTAAATTAAGGATGATGGATAAATTGCGCTAATTGTTGGAGACCCTTGGGAAGGGTTAAGATGAATTATTGTTGAATTTAATTAGGTTAATGTTATGAAAAAGGGGGTGATTGGAAATAGGATGATAAACAACTATGAGGCAGGTTGAATGAATTGCAAGAACTAAGAATATGTCAAATAAACCCGAGGTGTGTGTCTCAGGGTTGGTGTGTAGTCCATGTCCCTAAAATAATCCAATGTGATAAATATGTTGAATGTATAGAATGTAATGGAATGTGCTATGTTGCTATCATTGTCAAATTATTATCATGACATGATTATGACATATATGTTGTGTAACGCCTGCCCCTTTTCACTAAAATCAGAGTCTATTTTTAATTTTTTGAAATAAGAGTGACAAAGGGCGCGGGACGTCACGACGTGAGTTAAGTCCGAGCTTCTAAAGCCCGGCCCTTAACTGGTCAACCCTACATGTGCGTGGAACTAAGTCCACGGAGAACGGTTCACACGTAGTAAATAAGCTTGCGGAATATTTAACTAAATGCGAAATTATAATAGAGTCTATCCTACCAATTTTAGATAGCAAGGACCTACGTCATTAAATTAATCATAATACCTCAAAATATAATGCCCAAATGTAAAGTCCAAAACATAGCAAGTAATCTAAATTATTACAGTCCGATGAGCTAACTTACTCAAATTACATTCCAAAATAAATTTAAGTAAAACCCTAGCCCGCTTCCCCAAGCTCCTATGCTTGGCTTCCATCATGTCCTCCGTTTCCTGTGTCGTCATCTAAGGTAGAAGTAGGGCGTTAGACAACGCGTCCAGTAGGACTTCGAGTAGGACTAACACATGGATTAGTGATAACAAAACATATAGATAATATTATATCTAAACCATGCAATTTGGTGCAATGTCATGCAATGAGTGTCCTATGTCATGAATCCCACCCATCAAGCTCATCATCATTGTACAATGTCCCTTTTTCAACCATACATAATGTCCCCCCCTTGATGAAAAAGCCTCATCAAGATAAATCAACACTAGTGTCCCCCTTGATGGCAAAGCCTCATCTAGGTATAGTAACCCATACAAATATCCCCCTTGATGGAAAAACCATCATCAAGGTATAGTAACAAATACAAATATCCCCCTTGATGGAAAAGCCTCATCAAGATAAATCAACACCAGTGTCCCCCTTGATGGCAAAGCCTCATCAAGGTATAGTAACCCATACAAATATCCCCCTTGATGGCAAAGCCTCCTCAAGGTATAATAATAAATACGAATATCCCCCTTGATGGAAAAACCATCATCAAGGTATAATAAACACATAGTAACATTCTTGTTTGAATAACCTTATCAACATATCATAAAGCCCATAGTAACCTTCCTGATGGATAAAGCACATCAAAATATCCCCATGTTTGTTTATCGGTCTCCCCGACGGAGCATGGACTCCGGTTTCATTTCATCCTTCCCATGCCATATCCCTCCCATGTCATGCATGAGATGTAGATGCCATATGCCATGTAATATGTATGAATCATAGTCATAAAACCCATCTTAAAACAATCACATGATTACCAAAATAAATCAAAGGAAAACCATCACATAACACATAATCCATGGCTTATAAAAAGGTAGGAATCCTACCAAATACCAATTAGCGTCCCTTTACGTTTCCGTTCAGGAATCCGATCACCCAAACGTGTACCGCTTGCGACGTCCGATACCTTATTACAATTAATAATCAGTCCATGTTTTATCCATGATTAAGTCCCTAACATATGCCTTAGTGGGGTTCGGCCATACATCATGGCCGAACCTCACTACGCAGTTTTGTGGGTCCCATTTAATCCATCAAATATTTTAATCACATGAGTCTAAAAATCAGCCACCCTAGGTTTCATTTAACCATACATAAGGTCATCTTTAAACACAGTTAAGTCCATGATCATCCTCCATGGGGTTCGGCCATACACTATGGCCGAACCCATGGTTCTTCATTTTGGCCAATATTTACCATTTTGCCACTACTTATTTCCATGATTAATCACTCATTTATCCATGCACACTTAAGTCCAAAATCGATCCATAACTTAGATCCATTAGTGACCCACCAACCATAACATGAACACATTAAAAATCAGTCCTTAATTTAATCTAAACCCCATTAATTTTAAACATATGCATATACCTTAATCTTAGCCCAAAAATGACTCTCAAATGAGTCATGGGTTCGGCCATACACCATGGCCGAACCCATGATGTCTTCTCCTCATTTTCCTTGGGTCTATTTCACCACATTTAGATCCATAATAAGTCCTCCCATGAGGAGGTTTACATCATGCATTTAAATCATTACTTTTTGTCAATATTAACTACACTTAAGGTCCATTAGTTCCACTAACCTTTTCTCATTATTTCTATGATCCAAGTACACTTAAATCCACCAAAATCTCTCCATGGGGTTCGGCCATACACCATGGCCGAACCCATGGTCCATGTTTTTATTTTTAAAACATTATTTCCACCCCTTTAAAACCTTATTTATAGTACTTAAACTCCACTTAAAAAAACAATGAACCTTCTCCATCATTTTCCATCTTTTCATATCCATTAAAACCCCAAATATATCACCACAGGGTTCGGCCATACACCATGGCCGAACCCATGGTTCATGGCTCACCTTCATCCACCACTTTTGAGGCCATTAAAAATCATTTACATCTCCCATGATTTTCTCATTTAAAACCCCTTTAAAAATCACTAACTTTCAATCGTTCAAAGCCTTTAAAAACATTGATCATATTCCATGGTTTCCATTCTTTAAGACCTCATTAAAATCTCCTAATCACCTTCCATGGGGTTCGGCCATACTACATGGCCGAACTCTATGGTCTATGATTCCTTCAAAATCACATATCTCCATGCTTAAATAAGTCTTAATACATAATGTCCTTAATATATCCTTTATTTTTTTCTTAACCTAATTTATCTTTCCCATTTTGTCCATTTCTCATCCTTTCCTTGGATGGATTTTAGATCCATGGCCCATGATATTTTGGCCACCATTCAATCCAAGAAAAATGGATTTCATGATCTCTTTTTAATCTTTAAAATGTAACCTCTTGTTTAAGAATACTTACCACTCCGACGGCTCCTCCGGCTTTTCTTTCTCCTCTTGATTTCCTTAGCCTTTTCTCCTTCTTCTTCTCCTTGATGTTCGGCCAAGATGTGCTTGATCAAGATGAAGTCTCCAAGGTTTGGGTTCGGCTAAGGTAGGGATAGGTTTGAGAAATGGAAGGGAGGAGGGGATGAGAAAGATATCTCAAGGTTTTGGTCTTGATGTGGTCGGCCAACACTTGGGTTTTTCTTCCTTTTCTCTAAGTTTTTCTCCTTCTTTTTCCTTAGATCATGGATCGGCAATGAGAGGGAGGAACAGAGGGAGAGAGTGAGATGAGAGTGGGATGGAGAGATGAGATGAAAACCCATCTCATCCCCATTGGTTTGCTTGGGCCACACTCTTCCATCATTTCCCCCACCAACCAAGCATGGGCTTACATGTCTTTGGGTGGTGGTGGTTGAGATAAAACCACCATTAAGCCAACGGTTTTGGGCCCTTAGATGAGGGTGGTTTGGTCCTCCATTTTGACCCTTTGACTGTAACGCCCGGCCCTTTTTCACTCGCTTTTCGAAAATCAGAGTCTATTTTTTTTTTTTTATAGAAGAGTGAGAGAGGGCGCGGATGCCACGACGCGAGTTAAGTCCGAGCTTCTAAAGCCCGGCCCTTAACTAGCCAACCCCACTCGTGCGCGGAGCTAAGTCCACGAGAACGGTTCACGCGTAGGAAGTAAGCTCGCGGATTATAATTATTACAGAACATGATAATAGAGTCTATCCTACCGGTTTTTAGATAGAAGGGAAGATACAACATTGAATTACCAAAATGCCCCTATGTTCATAATTATATCACAAAATGTAATCGTCCATAAGTAACGTCCAAACCATCGCAAGAAATGTAAACTTATACAACCCGACAAGCTAAGTTACTTTAAAATTACATCTCCAAAATGTAAACGTAAATAAACTAAGACTGCGCTGCCCAAGCTCCTAAGCTTGGCTCCTGTCATGTCCACCGCTTCCGCCATCCCCTGCGTCATCATCTAGGGTAGAAGTAGGGCGTTAGTCAACGCGCCCAGTAGGACTCCGAGTAGGGCTAGCACATGGATTAGTGATAATACACATACCGATAAAATAACATATAACAAAATAAGCATGTGATGAATGTTATGCCATGGGTGCCTATGTCATGTGTCCCACCCATCATCCGTATGATCATACAATGTATTGTCCCCATGTTTGCTTCTCGGTCGCCCCGACGGAGCATGGACTCCGGTTATAGCTCTCAGGCTATCCCCATGTCTGATTCTCGGTTGCCCCGACTGAGCATGGACTCCGGTTATGGCCCCTCAGCTATCCCCATGTTTGCTTCTCGGTCGCCCCGACGGAGCATGGACTCCAGTTTGTTTATTTTTTTCCGCCCATGCCATGCATGAGATATAGTGCATTATGCTATGTAGTATATAGATAAACCATAATTTTGATATACCATACATAGCCATATAATGCATAATGTTAAAATATAATCCATATGATTCATAACTTAAAACTCATCATAAGATAAATCATAATCATAAATCCATCAGAAGACAAATCAAAATAATCTAAAATACCATCACATATCCATCGATTACAAAAAGGTAGGAATCCTACCAAATACCGTGTAGCGTTCCGTTACGTTTTCCATTCGATAGTCCTGTCGCCGATCGCGTACCATTTGCGACGTCCCGATACCTTATTACATTTACCGAATTAGTCCATACGTTATTCATGATTAAATTCCTATCTGATCATAACCCTAGATCCATTCAATGATCCTTTACAAGTTTATTAAAAATCGGTCCTTAACTTAGCCCATTATCCATTTGGTTAAAACACATACATAAATCCGATTTTGGCCATTTCAAATATTACATTGAGCGAGCCTAAAACGCAGCATCTATACGTTTCAATTAATCATTCATAATGCATTCGATTCCATGTCTAATCCACATAGGGTTCGGCCATGTACCATGGCCAAACCCATGGTTCTTCAAAGTGGCTATAAATTACGGTTTTGCCACTCCTCTTCCATGTACATTTTGAATTCGTATTTGACCCATAAAATTGGGCCCATTTAGAATTCCATAACATATCCAAAATCAGCCACCTATTGTTTGATTTTGAAAAACATTTAACCCCATATGTCCTTTCACATTTTGGCCCTAAAGGTGGCCCACAAAGGGATCATGAGTTCGGCCATACACCATGGCCGAACCCATGGTACCCTATCTTCATTTTCTTGGGTCCATTTTACTCCCTTTAATCCAATCTCCAATGAAATTAAAACATCCATTTAAGTCCCCATTTTTCATCTCATTTAAATCATCACTTACATACTCATAAATCCATTTAAATTTGTCATCTCTTTCCATCATTTTCCATTCTTTTTACTTTCATTAAAAATCATTAACCTTCATTCATTTTGGCCCTTTAAAAAAAAACAAACTCCTAAGCATTGATACATACATTAACCTTAGACTAAAATTTATCCAAAATTGGGTCATGGGTTCGGCCATACACCATGGCCGAACCCATGATGTTTCTTTCTCCATTTTTCTTGGTTTCATTCACCCATTTTACATACTTCCAAATGAAGATTAAATCATCCATCTACATCCTCATTTCCATCAAAAAAATGCTATATACCATACTTACCAATCTATTCAAATTTCCATTCATCTACATTATTTTCCATGTTTAGAAATCCCAAACCATTACCATAGGTTCGGCCATACACCATGGCCGACCCCATGGTTCATGGCCCACCTTTCTTAGAGCCATTTAAGACCAAAGTTCTATGAACATTTGTCCATGATTTTTCTTTGTTAAAAATTCCATTTAAAATCAATAATATCATTCATTTGGTCCATTTAAAACTTATGTCATACACTTTGGAAATCCATTTGCAACTATTATTTCCTCCATTACTTTCTATCCTTTTTCATCTATTAAAATCACTATTTATCACCAACTTTAAGATCTTCATAAAAAACCATTAATCATTTTTTGTACTTAAAAACCCTTAACCATTTTTCCTACTTACAAAACCCTAATTAATTGCATACATCTTCTAATCACCCACCATTGACCATGGGGTTCGACCATGCTACATGGCCGAACCCTATGGCCCATTAATCCATTAAAATCCCATTTTTCTATGCTTAATAAAGACTTAAAAATTCCATTTTTCCATTTCATCTTTTTCTTAATCCATTCCTCCATTTTTATCCATTTCTTATCGTACCTTTTGATGGATCTTAGATCCATGGCCCACAACGTTTTTGGCCACATTTGGTCTAAGGAATGGATTCCATATCCTAAAAAATAAAATCTTGTTTTAAGAAATCTTACCACCCGACGACTCCTCCGGTCCTTCTTTGCTTTTGGGCTTTCCTTAGCCTTCTCTTCTCTTCCTCTCCTTGATGGACGGTCAAGATGAGCTTGATCAATGGTGAGATATGCTTGGATCGGCTATGAAGATGGGGTTAGATTGAGAGAGGGAGAGGGGAAGGTGATGGAAAACAAGATCTTAGCCTTTGATCTTGAGGGGATGGACCAAGGCTTGCTCTCTCCTTCTCTTTTTTCTCTCTTCTTCTTCTAAGTTTTCTTCTCTTTTCCTTTGCAAGGTAGGGGATGGTTTTTGTGTGTGAGGAGGCTAGAGTGAAATGGGTTAGTTTGAAATGAGATGGAGGTGGTTGGAGTGGCCTTCACTCAACATTAACTTCCCCACCCACCAAGCATGGGCTAGCTTGACTTTGGTGGTGGTGGTTGAGACCCAACCACCAAGCATGGCTCCCATGTCCTCTTTGACTTGTTTATGTTGAACCTAATTAATCAACCTAATTAATTTAGTTAAGTCCTCACTTAGGTTAATTAATTTCCATCCAATTTAATTCCATTAAACTATCTATCTAATAAATCCACCCATGGTTAACCAAGTCAACCATGGTGGACGGCCCCCACCTATACCTACCCCACCCGCCACCTCACTTGATGAGGTGGAGGTGGGCCCCACTTGGCCATGTTATTTTAATTCCATTGATTTTAACTTAGATAATTTTACAATAATTTTAATCAATTTAATTTACCTTAATCCACCTTAGTCTTCTTAAATTTATCTATGGTTGACCAAGTCAACCATGATGGTTGGTCCCACTTTTTCCTTGGTCCACACGCCACCTCAATTGGTGAGGTGGAGGTGGGCCCCATTTGGTCATACCATTTCATTTCATTACTAACTTAGGGGTTTTAATTCCAAATCACTCTTTTTAAATTAATTGGCCCACCATTGGGCCCATGGCCCAACTGATTATTTTCTACCCCTTTACCTTAGGGTTTGGACCAATTTGATCCATTGGGTCCCACATGGTGATCGGGCCCACTTTGACTCAAATTGACTATCTTTGACCCAATTACTTCTCATTGACCCATTGAATGGATTTCATTCAATTTGTGGCCCAATTGGGCCATTCTTGGACCCTTGTCCCAAAGTTGATCCATTTGGTATTTTCATCACATCAAATTCCAAATTAAAATAATTAAATGTCCAATATATATTGCTTCAAAAATTCGGGCTATTACATTGACCATCATCATGGAGAGGTATAGGTTATCATGCTTTGGGTGGTGGTGGTTGAGATAAAACCACCACCCTAAGCCCATGGTTTTATTTGTGTTTCTTTGGGTGGTTTCAATGAGATGAAACAACCCCTTGACTTATCCCTTTGACTTATCCATTTGACCCAATTTGACTAACCTAATTAATTAATTAATTGGATCCTTAACTTAGGTTAATTAATTCCCATTTAATTTAATTCCCTTAGATTCCCTCCATGAAATCCACTCATGGTTGACCAAGTCAACCATGGTGGCCGGCCCCACTAACTCCTAGTCTACCCGCCACCTCACTTGATGAGGTGGAGGTGGGCCTCATTCGGCCATGTCACCTTGGTCCAATCACTATTAAACTTAGATGATTCTCATTAATTAAATCACATTAATTCACATGATCTTCTTTAATACCCTTTTACTTATCCATGGTTGACGGATGGTCGACCCCACCTAAATTATGGTCCACACGCCACCTCACTTGCTGAGGTGGAGGTGGGCCCCACTTGGTGCCATCTTGATTATTTCATCACTAACTTAGGTGATTTTAAACCAATTCAATCCATTCCCTTTATTGGATCACCATTGGGCCCATGGCCCAATTAAATTCCCTCCTATCCATTTACCTTAGAACTTAAATCCTCTTGACCCATTGGGTCCCAAATGGGTATTTGACCCAATTTGACCATCCTTGGTCCGATTAATCATCATTGACCCAATTAAGTGAATTCATTCCAATCCATGGTCCATTGGACCATACTTGGACCATTGTCCAAATTTTGATCCATTTAACATCTATTCCGTCAAAATTCTCAATTCCCATCATTCAAATAAATAATAGCCACATATATATTGATTTTAAAATTCCGGGCTATTACATGTTACCCATGTAATTATGAATATGTTTCCCTTTGGTATTACTCACTGATGTGTGCCTAGGAGGTTATCTAGGATGTACGTATGAGATATTGTGTTAATAGGCATAGTGATATTGATAATTATTGCGTTAGGGTGAGACCCAAACGATATATAGGACTTGATGATGTACATTTCCCTTGTTTTTTCCCTACTAGTATGAGTCTTCACTCCCTATGGGAGATTGGTGTGACAAGATGATGATTTTAGTTCAAGGAACCGTATTGGAATGGTGGCGTCAACTATGGGACTTGGTCCTATTTGTGGTTGTCGTTGAAGAGTATAGCCCCTCACATATTTCACGCTGCAGGTCGCTCTCGTGACTATTTTCTACACTTGGTGTACAGTTCACACAGGGTTAGATGCTCGTGAGCCTATGCGGGCGGTACTGACTTAGTAAGACGAATTGCACAGGGTTAGATACTTGTGATCGCTACTCGGCGGTACTTACTTGGTAAGTCGTATATTGATCACCTTACAGCTAACTTAATCACTAGAGTGGTGAAGGGACACGGGGTCAAGTAGATTATCTATGTGGTATGAAGATCTCCCACTTGTAAGTCGTGGCCTATGTCCCTTAAGGGATCATGATATTTAACAGCCCGCTGCATAAAGGTGTCCTTGAGTGTACATTGTGTTCACATTGATGAGGTTGATAGTAGAAAAGTGTTGCATAGCATGACTTATATTACATTTCATACATTATTATTATGTTGGTGCGTCACTCATGTGATATTGATATTGAGACGTGATATTGGTACATCCCTCACGTGATTATAACGTTTGACTGCCCGTTCCAAAGAAGTATTCTGGACGGCGGAGTGTTACCAGGGATGGATGATTAGTCACATGGATGTTGTTCCCATGGTAGACATATTGGATTCATGTCTAGATATTAGTTATATGGTAGGCATATTGGTCCCATGATTGATATCTTGGTCCCATTGTAGACATATTGGTTTCATGGTGGACTTCATGGTTCCATGGATTGATATTATTCCCGAGGGTTATTCCCATGGATGGTTATCCTCATAGAGGGAATTGTGACCATAGATGTATATTACTACCGTGGATAGATATTCTCATGGAGGGCATTGATTCCATAGGTGATTGGACCCATATTTAAAGTATTGTCCCCAATGAGGGATGTTGCATTTATGTTCATGTATAGGTCCCATGGTTGATGTTTATTCTCATGGTTGGTATTGACATGTGATTAACTTGACCCGTGATGGGTGAGACCTATTTTATGGACGAGGCCCACAGATGGGCACTAGAATGTCTTGGTGTGACATCATGAATAACACTGTGTTAGTGCTATGAAATAAGTGAAATTAGAACCATGCAAGATCTGATCTCCAATGGAGTACGTAGGCAGCTGATGATTCAATTCCATCAACCAAATGGTCCAATAAGTCTTAGGATCTGTAGGGATCTTATCACACATGTGGGTGTAACATATTTGGACTATAAGTTGTGCATGCTTTAGAGTTAAAAAAAAAAAATCTTGTTTCTGACATGCCGGTAGGTTTGGGCCGTGACATTACCGACGACTCAATTAGGTAACTATAAATAATAAATATCCATTGCTTAGAATAGATGATTTGTTTGATTTGTTGAAAGGATTGAAGTGTTTTTCTAAAATCGATTTGAGGTCAAGATATCCTCAGTTGAGGATTAGGGAATAAGATATTCCCAAGACTACTTTCCGAACTCAGTATGGTTTATTTGAGTCCCTGGTGATTCCATTTGGTTTAACCAACGCACAAACTTCATTCATGGACCTAATGAATAGGATTTTTTGACCTTACTTGAGAGACTTTGTAATAGTCTTTATAGATGATATCTTAATATATTCATCGTCAGAAGAATAACATGAACGTCATTTACACATTGTTCTCCACACATTAAGAGATCATCAATTATACGCAAAGCTAAGCATGTAACACCCCGATTTCCAAGTTATCAATATTTACGGAATTTGCCATTTAAACTGTGAATTAACGGATATGAACCTTAGATGGGTAAGGTGTTGGGTCAATGGCCCAATTAAGACCCAACGGTTATGGTATAAGGTTCAATTTAAAGTAAATGGGTAAGGTGCATTTAATTGGGTCAAGATTGTTATTTGGGTCAAAATGCCCAATTGGGATCCAATGGGTCGTGGTTGACTTGGTTGACCACCAAGTGTGTTTAAGTTTAAATTAAGTGGGGCTGAATTGAGTTGAAATGGAATTATGTAAATGAGTTAAATGAGTTGAGTTTAAAAAAAAAAAATGAAAGCCCCAAAATGGAACATCCATGGGAGGTGGCAGTTTTGTGGGAGTTACACAAGGGGTTCACACTTGGAGGTGGGAGTTTCATCTCATGGATTAAACCCCCAAATGAGAACTAAAGGGGAGACGGACGGTTTCTTGTTGTGATGGAAGTTAATGAAAATGAGAGTTACAAAAGGGTGTCACCAAAGGACAAGTAACGCCCCGTCCTTTTCACCCGCTTCTTTTCGTAAAATCAGAGTCTATTTTTTTTTTTTATAAACAAAGAGTGATAGAGAGTGGGACGTCACGACGCGAGCTACGTCTGAACTTCTAAAGTCCGACCTTTAACTGGCCAACCCTATGTGTGCATGGATTAAGTCCATGAAAACGGTTCACACATAACAATATAGACTTACGGAATAAAATCATAACATGCGGAATTATAATAGAGCCAAGTTCTATTCCATTCAGATAGCAAAGTACGTCAAGTCCTTAATCATCATTCAAATATCATAATTAACTATATAAACATCCAATCATCTAAGTTATTACATGCAAGGAAACTAGTTAATCAAATACATTTCCATAAGTAACTTTATTCAACATATAAAATAAATCATCCAAGCTCATATGCTTGGCCCTCCTTGCGTTCATCGTTCCCCTGATTTCCTGTGTCATCCACTAGGGTAGAAGTAGGGCGTTAGAACAACGCGCCCAGTAGATATTCCAGTTAGGGCTAACACATGGTTAGTACAAAACATATATAATAACATATAGTCCAAAAACCATATAAAACCATATAAACCATGCCATGCAATGATGACAAATGCAATGAGTCCCACCCATCACACGTACATAAAAGTACCCACCACATAGGTCTTTCGGACGCCCCGACGGAGTGTGGTCCCTCCTGTTACAAATCCTTCACCACATGCCATGCATGAGATGCCAATGAAAAACATGTTATTTTATCATAAAAACATAGCATTAAAGATCACATTTTGAAACATATCCAACGCATGCTATTTTATCATATAAACATAGCATTTAAAAATCACAATTCGAAACATATCCTTTGAAATATATATTTATCAAAAGTAAGTTAAAAACAATATACATAAACCCATGGTTTCAAAGAGGTGGAATCCTACCAAAGACGGCTAATGTGTCCTTGCGTCTTTCGTCCTGTAACTGCTCACGATCGTACACACCTTGTGAGGTCCTGTTACCTTATAATATAACAATCAATCAAAACCAAGTCCCACTTGATTTATAAAATTTTAAGTCCATATACCAATCCCCATGGGGTTGGGCCATACACCATGGCCGAACCCATGGTTAATTAACATTTCATTCACTTAATCCAACATACGTAACCCTAGGCCACCAAACATTCCCCATGGGGTTCTGCCATACACCATAGCCGAACCCATGGTTTATTGATTTCAATTAATTTCCAAAATGCCATCCATGGCTATCATTCCATTATTCTCCTTTCAATCATTAAAAACCATAAATCATTCCCCATGGAGTTTGGCCATACACCATGGCCGAACCAATGGTCCATTGATTTCACTTAATTACCATATTGCCATTATACATGTCAATAGTCAATTACCTTAGGTTTATGTCCAATACCGATCCATAACATTGGTTCATAAAACCATCCATTAACCGTGATATAAAAACCCCAAGTCCACCAAATAATTTTCCATTGGGTTCGGCCATGTGTCCATAGTTCTTCTCCATTTTAAATTTCAATATTGCCATTCATGGCTAACATTCCATAACCAATCCTTCCATTCATTAACAATTGTCTAAGTTCATGTTTGATCCACAAACCACCTCATGGGGTTCGGCCATACATCATGGCTGAACCCATGATCTTTCAATTTAGGCCACATTTACAAAATTGCCATTGTTTCCATCAACTTATGTTTGAGTTCTAAAACATAGGTCCATAAACCATAAATCTATACTTGCATCCTTCCTTCATTTAAAATACACATAACATAATAGATCCATAATTGGTTCATGGGGTTCGGCCAAGCACCATAGCCGACCACTATGATGTCTAACTCCCAATTATCTACATTGCATCCATTATTAGAAAGTCCATAATTAAGAAGTCCATAATTCTAGGTTCCTTCCATAACTAGAAAGTCCACTTTTAGCAATTCCATTCTTGAATCCATAATCCAAGGTTCTTTCCTTTTTGATCCAAAAATCCATATTTAATAACTTTCTAATTTAATCTCCACCTTCCATTTTAATCAATTAACATACATTAAAATTCCAATCCAACTCCATGGGGTTCAGCCATACACCATGGCCGAACCCTATGGTTCTTTAATTTCCTCTTGAACATTATTTAACTATGATCTGAATACATAAAGATAATTCCATAATTATTCATGGGGTTCGGCCGTACCTCATGGCCGAAGCCATGGTCTAAGGATCTTCACAAAAATCATCCATTAAAACCCTTCTAAAATTAAAACCACAACTCTATGATTTTGATCCTCCAAAATTCCATTAAAATTACCAAAGTCCTTCCATGGGGTTCGGCAATACAACATGGCCGAACCCTATGGTTCATCATTCCATTAGCTAGATCCATTAAAAGTATTAATATCTTTTCCATGGGGTTCGGCCATATACCATAGCCGAAACCTATGGTTCCATTTTTTTTCTCTTTCAAATCCAATTATAATATTCCAACCGTCCATGGTTTTCAACCCATCAAAGTACACAATGTCTTTCCATTAAATTATACTCAATCATCTCTCAATCTTCTTCCATGGGGTTCGGCCATACACCATGGCCGAACCCTATGGTTCTTTTCTTTTAAACAAAATTTATAAAATACTAACCGGTTCCGATTGATTCTTGCTCTTCCAATCCTTTTCCTTTCTTCTTGATTTTTCCCAAAACTGAGAACACCTCTTGCTAGCTGCCTTCTCCTTTTCTTTGTTCTTGTCGTGAATGAGAATTGAGAGGGAGAGAGAATTTGGCTATGTGTGTAAGCAGTGCTCCCCTCCTTGTTGTCTCTTTTATTACTTCCAATTGGTCCCAATTTAGAAGATACCAAGTTAGTAATTCCCTTATGCCATGCGCCCTTGCTTGTGTCTCAAATAGAAAGTGCCATGTGCCCCTTGTGTTGCCTATAATTAGTAGTTACCGACCCTTCAATTAGTAATTCCCCTACTGCCGATTTTAATCAAGGGATAGAACCTTTTTTAGATATATTCTTACACATCATGCGCATATCTCATTAGATGTGCAAATCCTATTCAAACAGCCATGCAATATATCCTTATTTAGTAATCCCCTTATGCGCATATTCATAGATTGCATAACCAATATTCGGCAATGCACAATTATCCCATTCCTTATTTATATAATATTGCATTACTAAATAAATTCAGCCCCATTTAATTTATTGATCACTTTACCCATATAGTATCCAAATCTAATAATCCACAATTTAAATGGGTAATTTTCATATAAATTAATAACTTGAAAATTCGGGGTGTTACAATACAATCCTCTTTTTAAAATTTTCGTCCCGAAAATTGAGTGAAGTAGGGTTTCAAACATTTACATAAATAGCTCAGGATGAGCTTTTCTCATTTCTAACTCGAGTTCCCATGTGGCTTCCTCAATGCCATATCGATCCCATACCACCTTGACAAATTGGATCGCTCGGTTCCGTAATACCCTTTGTTCTGTGTCCACCACTTGGACAGGCTTTTCGACGCATGTCACGTCGCTTTGGACCTCTATGTCTTGTATGTTCAGCACATGAGAAGGATCAAGATTATACTTCCTCAACATCGATATATGGAACGCATCGTGTAAAGATGCCAACTGTGATGGGAGTGCCAATTGATAAGCCACGTCCCCCATCCTTCTTATGATTGAAAGCGGTCCCACATATCTTGGTGATAATTTCCCTTTCTTTCCAAATCTCATGTGTCCCTTTCGTGGCGAGACTTTCAAGAATACCATGTCCCCCACTTCAAATTCAAGGAACCTCCTCCTCTTGTCAGCATAGCTCTTCTGACGACTCTGTACAGTCAATAGATGCTGCCGTATCAAATGTATATGCGTTGTAGTCTCTGCAACCAACTTAGGTCCAATCAGTGCAAGCTCACCGGCCTTTGTCCAGCACACAGGTGATCTACATGGTCTACCATATAATGCCTCAAATGGAGCCATTTGGAGGCTTGCCGGGTAACTGTGGTTGTATGAGAATTCTACCAATGGCAAGTGATCCTCCCATCCACCCTTGAAATCTAGCATACATGCTCTTAGGATATCCTCCAATGTCTATATTGTCCTCCCAGATTGCCCATCTGTAACACCTCGGATTTTCAAGATATCAATTTACATGAATTTTGTCCATTTAAATTATGAATTAATAGATATGGACCTTAGACGGGTAAGGTGTTGGGCAATGGCCCAATTAAGACCCAACGGTTATGGAATGATTGTTCAAAGTAGGGTAAATGGGTAAGATACATTTAATTGGGTCATGGTGGCTATTTGGGTCAAAAGGCCCAATTGGGACCCAATGGGTCATGGTTGACTTGGTTGACCACCAAGTGAGTCCAAGCTTAATTTATGTTGGGCTGAATTAAAATGGAAAGACAATCAAGTGAGTGAGTTGGCTTTGAAGTGATTAGTTAAATGAGTGAGTTTATTTGAAATGAGTTAAATCAAAGTGGTGAGTTAAATTAAAAAGTGAGTGAAGTGTGAAGGTGAAGGATTGTTGTTTCAAACACCAAATCAAGGGGTACACGTTGGCATGGAAGTTTCATCTCAAAGATGAAACCCCCACATGGAGAAGTAATGGACAGGTGAGGAGTGGTGGTTCATTTTAATTCAAAAATTCAAGGGCACATGTTGGAGGGGGGGAAAGTTTCATCTCAAGATGAAACCCCCACATAAAGCATTAATGAGAGGAGGAAGATGGGGGGAGACTGCACCAAGGCAACCCATGGTGCCGTTGGAGCCTTGGGAGTTTCATCTTATGGATGAAACCCCCAAGGGAAACATTAAGGAATGGGAGTTACACAAGGGGAGTGTAACGCCCGCCCCTTTTTACCGTAAAATCAGAGTACATTTTTTTTTTTTTAAATAAAAGTGACAAAGGGCGCGGACATCACGACGCGAGTTAAGTCCGAGCTTCTAAAGCCCAGCCCTTAACTGGCCAACCCTACGTGTGCGTGGAATGAAGTCCACGGAGAATGGTTCACACGTAGAAGTAAGCATCGGGGAACATTTAAACCAATTGCGGAAAATTATAAAAGAGCCTAACCTACAAATTCTTAGATAGCAGGGAAGTTACATTCATTCAATCACCAAACATCCTTAAAATCATAATGTCCAAAATATAGTAAGTAATCTAAATTATTACATTTCCGACAAGTTAAACTACTTCAAATACACATTTCTCAAAATAACTTAAATAAAATAATTAATCCACCTTCCCAAGCTCTTAAGCTTGGCTCCCGTCCCATCCTTCTGCTCCGGCATTTCCTGCGTCATCAGCTAGGGTAGAAGTAGGGCGTTAGACCACGCGCCCAGTAGGACTCCGAGTAGGGCTAACACATGGATTAGTGATAACAAAGCATATAGATAATACATAACGAAAAGTCATAGAATGAATGTCATGTCATGGGTGTCTGTGCTATGAATCCCACCCATCATCCTTACTATCCCGATGCCATATCCCCCTTGACGGTAAGGCCTCGTCAAGGTGTAACCACAAATACAATATCCCCCTTGATGGAAGAACCATCATCAAGGTATAACAATAAATACAACATCCCCCTTGACGGTAAGGCCTCGTCAAGGTGTAACCACAAATACAATATCCCCCTTGATGGAAGAACCATCATCAAGGTATAACAATAAATACAACATCCCCCTTTGTAACACCCCAATTTCTGAATGAAGTGGAAAATTACCAAAATGCCCCTGAGTTGTTTAATTAATTATTTTGTGATGTTAAGTAAGGAAATAGTGGGGCCCATTGCTCAAAATAAAATCATATGAGCACATTATGAATGTTAAGTTTTATTGGTTGGGTAATTTTCATCATTTGGGTCAAAAATGGCTAAATGGGTCAAAGGGCCCAAATGGGGCCCATCGGGTCTTGCTGGGTTATTTGACCGTTTTGTGATTTTAAATTAAAAGGGGTTAAGTCTATTTGATTGGAAATCAAGTGGAGGAAAAATGGGTAGGCTTGATCCATATGTAAAAACCAATTAGAAATGACCAAAATACCATAAATGGGTCATGTTGTCAAAACGGGTCAAGGAGCTAAAAGTGGACCCAACGGGTCGAGTTGACTATTGTTGACCGTGTGAACCCTCAAGGGAGCTCAAACACGATTCAAATCAGTTGAGTGGGATGGAGGTGATTTGGAATTAAATCAAAAGGTGAGTTAACTCATATGCATTAAATGAAATGCATTAAATGTGATGAGTTGGGTTGGAATAAAAATACCTTGAGTTGAGTGAGTCAAAATGGAAACTCAAGGGGCTGTAAATTCAGTGAGTCCAAGGGGAATTGGAAGAGTTTAGCTGGTCTCAAATCAGCCAAAACAAGTCCCACACGTTGGGGACTTGTTTTGGTGAGTTCCATGGTAAATATTAAATATAAGTGCATGGGTTTGAGGTGGGCTGCTTGGGGATTTGAATGGCTGCATTGGTAGCTGCCAAGGGGTGCCTTGGATGGCACCCAATGCCCACCGTTTTGAGCAAGAAATTATGAGGAATTGAGAGGTTTTTGAGGCTGAACTACAAAAGAACAAAAACACCCATGGTTGGCCGTTTTTCTCAAAGGAAACCCAATTGTTCCCATCTCTTTCACCCTCTCTTCAATTGGTGTTCTTGGCTGGAACAGCAGAGGCTTTTGGTACCAAATATTCAAGCATACAATCAGCAAGGAGTTAAGGAAACAAGGATTAAAAGTCAAGAGCAAAAGGCAAAGGAAAGTGGTAAGTTTTTCCCATTGATTTATGGTTAATAAAATGGGTAAAATAAGACATGATTTGGCCATGTGATGGTCAAATCTATCAAAGGGTTAAAATATGATTCCTTTATGCTCAATTAGATGGAAAACATGGACATAGGGTTCGGCCACTTTGGATGGCCGAACCCCATGAAATTTTATGGTTAGTGTTGATGGTTTTGTAAGGATTAAACCATGCAAGAATAGGACCGATTTTAGAGGTCTAAGATACATGCTTTGGAAAGATTGAAAACATGGATTTGCATGTCATACCATGGTCGAATTTGACAAGAGTCTAAACCATGGAAGAAGGTGTCAAAAGAAATGAAATGAACCATTGGGTTTGGCCACTTTGGGTGGCCAAACCCCATGAAAAGAGTTGGTTAATGGTTATGGTTTTTGAAATTTAAAACCATCCATTTGGGGACTGTTTTTACATATTTTATTAAGATTTAAAATACATGCTTAAAGAGGGTTAAAACATGGGTTTGGATATCAGAAAAGGCTGAAGATATGTGGTCTAATCAGTGGAGTAAAATTGGAGAAGATGGACCATGGGGATCGGCCATCTTGGATGGCCGAATCCCATGATATCATGTTGGTTTTTGGATGGTTTCTTTTAAAGTTAAAACCTGATGTTAATACGCTGTTAATTACATGATGATTGAGGTTTAAAAACAGCAAACATAACCATTGGGTTCGGCCAACATAGAGGGCCGAACCCCATGTAAAAGAATGTTGGTTTCATGTTGGAAAAACATGTAAACCATAGACTTTTTATGGACTGTTTTGGATGATTTTTTTTGAGAGTTAAAACTTGATATTAATATACTGTTTATGCATGTTTATATGAGGTTCAAAAACAGCAAACATAGCATTGGGTTCGGCCACCATGGAGGGCCGAACCCCATGCAAATGATGGTTGGTTTTAAGGTGTTTGAAACATGGAAACCATGGACTTTATGGACTGTTGTGAATGAATTTAATTAGATGGTTTCTAAGAGGTTTAAAGGCAGCAATATAATACTGATATTGCATATTTAAATAATGCCTAAAGCATGGTTTAAAGACCAAGATATGGACATTGAGTTCGGACACCTTGGATGGCCGAACCCCATGTAAGTAAGTGATGTGTTTTGGTGAAGTTAAATTGCTGTTTCGGTGGCTGGTTATGTGGCTGAACCATGTGTAATTCATGGTTGTGTTAACATGATTAAATCATGTATAATCATGAGAAGTAGAGGGATCAACCAGATCAAGTGAACCCCATGTGAGTTTTGATGAAGTTGGTGAGTTTTAAACCATATAACATATGGTGTTTGATGTGGGTTATGGAAGTTTAACTTGCTGATTATTGGTTGGCCAACATAGGGCTGAACCATGTCATTTTTAAAAGGGTTAAGTGCTTAAGAGTTGATTAAATAAAGTAGGAAGTTAAGTCCTAAGTTGGTGATGTTCGGCCAAGGGCATGGTCGAACCCCACATGATGCGGATGGGTCGTAGATGTGATTGAATAAGTAAATGATGTTATGTCTTGCTGTTTGGTATATGGATAAGGTACCGGAAGTCGAACGACGTGCGAGTCGTGACCGGGTGACGCGAAAGAAAGATCAGTTACTGAAGGGATTCTTCAGTAGGTTTCCTACCTACTTGTAACCACGGTTTTACCCAGTATTTCTTATGATACTCTTGTTTTAATATATGTGTTTCAAATGATATATTATGCATTAACAAATGGCATACAGGCATTGGCATCTCATGCATAGTCATGGGATAATGAATAAAGTTCTACAGTGATGGCTACGATGGTACATGATGGGGGTTGCTCATTACATGTACATCGCTTATAGAAGAGATGAATGTTGTTGTAATTTACCTTGTCGGTGCAAGGCACGTCAAGTGATGGCTATGAAAGTACATGATGGGGGATGCTCATTGCATGTGCATATTTCATAGCATTGTTTTACCTGTTTTGATGATCATGTATTATGATATGTATATGCATGTTTTATATGCTAACATGTGGTAGCCCTGATTCGGGAACCTACTGGGCGCGTTGATCTAACGCCCTAATTCTATCCTCAGAGGAGATTGCAGGTACAAGCAAGGGGAAAGGAAAGGTCATTGACCAAGAGGGGAGCTGAGCCTAAGTGCTTTAATAATGGATTTGGATTACGTTTTATTACTGTCATTTGAATACTATTGTTGGACATGTAATAATTCATTATTTGCTGTGGTTTGTTTAGGATAATAACTTGTGGATGGTTGATCTATGTTATTTATTATTTAAGACTATTACTTGCTATCTCGTCTTTTTATTCCGCATGTTGATGTTAGTTCCATGTGTGAATCACTATCATGGTCTATTCCATGTACACATGGGTGGCCAGTTAAGGTTCAGACTTGGGTAGTCTAAACTTAACTCGCGTCGTGACGCCGCCCGCTCTCTTCCGTTGTTTATAAAAAAAAAAAAATTAGACTCTGAAATTCTCGGAAAGGGCGGGGCGTTACACCCTTGACGGTAAGGCATCGTAAAGGTACAATGATACATATGTGAAATGTCCCCATGCTTGTTTATCGGTCGCCCCGACGGAGCATGGACTCCAGTTTCATTTCATCCTTCCCCTGTCATATGCCTCCCATGCCATGCATGAGATGTAGATGCCATATGCCATGTAATATATGAAATTCAATAGTAATAAAACCCATCTTAAAACAATTACAAGATTTCCAACTAAATCAAAGGGAAACCATCCCAAAATATTTAATCCAAAACCCATCATAAGCATTCACATAATTTCCAAAATAATTTAAAGGAAAACATCACAAGATGTATAATCCAAAACTCATCTTAAAGACAACTACATGTTTTCCAAAATAAATTAAAGAAAACATCACCCAATCCATGGCTTACAAAAATGTAGGAATCCTACCGAATACCGACTCGTGTCCTTTTTCGTTTTCCGTTCGATAAACCCGGTTGCCGGTCGCGCACCGCCTGCGAAGTCCAGTACCTTATTACACATTCATCATTAGTCCATGTTTTAACCATTTCTAAGCCCATATGAAAAACCGGTCACTATTTAGGTTTTGTGGGTCCCATATCATTTATTTAACCTTTTAATCCCATAAGTCTTAAAATTCGGCCACCCTAGGCTTTATCAATCACTTATAAGGTTATTACATTAGATCCCCTAAGTCCATGATCAATTTCCATGGAATTCTTGAATTTGGCCACTAATTACAGTTTTGCCACTACCTCATTTTCCATGATTAAACACTCGTTTATCCATGCATGATTTAATCCATAATTGATCATAGACTTAGACCCCTAACTTAGGTCCATTAATGACCATTGAACCATGTCATAACATCACTAAAATTAGCCTTTTTATTAATTTCACCATTATTCATTTAAACCCATCCATAACCCCATACTTAACCCTTTAAATGGTTCACCAATGGCCATGGGTTCAAAATACCTAATTCATCAACTCTTCCCATGGGATTTACCTCATGTTTTTGACTTCAATGAGTCCATTACTCATTCATTTCCTTTGGAGGCCACACACACACCATTCATCATCCAATTTAACCCACCAAAATGGATCACAATTGGGCCATGGGTTCGGCCATACACCATGGCCGAACCCATGGTGTCCTTTCCCCATTTTTTGTTGGATCTATTTACACCATTTAGATCCAAAATAAATCCTTCCTTGAGGTGGTTTAAATCACCCTTTTAAACCACTACTCTTAGCCCCATTTGGATCACTACATTTGTTCATTTGAAACCCTAACTCATTAACACATTAATCCATCTTTTCCATCCTTTAAACCCATCATTTGATCACCATTACATCACCATAGGGTTCAAGGTTCACTTCATCCATGCCTTTCAAGGCTATACACCTCTTTGAATTTTCATCATAACACCATTTTAAAACTTTCCCACATTCATTCATTTACTAAAATTCATTAGTTAAAAACCCTCATTGTCTTCCATTCTTTAAAACCCTAATTATTTACATCAACTAGCTAATCACCCACCATGGGGTTCGGCCATGCTACATGGCCGAACCCTATGGCCCATGATTTCCTTCCAATAACCTAATTCCACTCTTAATTTCATAAATTACCCAATGCACATAATCCATTTATTTATTTTCTTACCCTAACCCTAATTTACCCATTTAGGGTTTCCTCCGTCTTCCACCCTCTCATTTGATGGGTTAATCATCCATGGCATAAATTTATGTAACCACCATTAAATTCTACAAAAATAAATCCCAAATCTTAAACCCTAAAAATCCAAAATTTCTTGTTTAAGAAATACTCACAATCCGTCGTCTCCTCCGACTTTCGCCGCTCCCGTCGGTTTCCTTAGCCTCCTCTCTCCTTCCTCTTGATCTTTAATAGGTCAAGAGGCTTGATCAATGGTGGCAACCCCCAACCTTAGGATCGGCCAAGTTAGGGTTTAAATTGAGAGAGAGAAGAGGATGGAGATGGGAAAAATGTCTCAAGATCTTTACCTTGAGATGGTGGTCCAACCTTTTCTTCCTCTCCTTGAGCTCTTCTCTTTTCTTTCTTAATTTTCTTCTCCTCTTTTCCTTGCTAGTGTGGAACGGCAATGGAAGAATGGGAGAGATGGAGAGAGTGAGTTGAGGGTAAAATGAAAAGGATAAGGTGTAAACCCATATTTATCTCTTTGGTTATTTAACCTTCACTTTACATTAACTCTCTCCACCCACCCACAAGATATTTATATTGCTTTATGGCTTATGACTCCACCCCCCTAAGTCCCAACGTGTTTTATTTTTTGAGTTTGGGATGAGTTGATTTGGTTTTCACCTTTTGACCCCACTTTGACTACCTCATTTGGATAATTTTAATCATTTAATATTTAGATATTTTCGTTACTTTAATTCTCATTTACTTAAATTACCTTATACATCCACCCATGGTTGACCAATTCAACCATGGTGGTTGGCCCCACCAAACCTTGGGTCCACACGCCACCTCACTTGGTGAGGTGGAGGTGGGTCCCACTTGGCCACATCACCTTGGTTTAATTGCAAATAACTTAGGTAATTTAAATTTCATTCCATTCATTCTAAATGACTCACCATTGGGCCCATGGCCCAATTACACTTTCATCTTACCCATTTACCTTAGAGCTTAACCATCTTGACCCATTGGGTCCCAAATGGGTATTTGACCCAATTTGACCATTCTTGACCCATTTAACCCTCATTGCCCCTTTAAATGAATTTAAATCAACTCCATAATCCATTGGGCCATACTTGGGCCTTTGCCCAAACTTTGGCCCATTTACCATTTATTCCACCAATTTTTCAATTTTCATCATGAAAATAAATAATATCCACATTTTTATTAATTTAAAAATTCCGGGCCACTACAGGGAGCACCAAAGTCATCACCTTTGGGCCGATCCTAGTAATCAAGGAAAAGACTAATCTTTCAATTCTCTCTCTCTCTCCCTCTTGGCTGATATCTTTCCCTCAAAACATGTACTGGCCGACTAGTACTCTAGGAGAAAGAAGACCAAACACTTAGAGAATTTTATCATGTTCTCTCCCTCCCTCTCAAGGCCGATTCTCCTCTCAAGACCAAAAAGGACTTAGAATAATTTGATCTCAAGCTTCTCTCTCTCAATCCATATCACTTGACCGAACCACTCCAAGTGGTTTCCAGCAAGGTCAGTCTCTGCTAAAGATCAAGAAGGAGGGACTAAGGAAGGAAAGGAGCAAGAAGGAGTGAAAAAAAACAGGAGGAGACGTGGAATCGGTAAGTGCTCGATAAATTGCAAAAATAAGAAAAAAGTGGTCCAGGACATGGTTCGGCCATGTTGTATGGCCGAACCCCATGGAAAGAGTTAAGGAAGTTTTATGGGTTTAAAGTGATTTTAAAAGGGAAGACGATGGACCATAGGGTTCGGCCATTTTGTACGGCCGAACCCCATGAAAAGACGTTGGTTTGATTTTAATGGATTTGAAGGAGGGAAATCATAAATGTATGTTTATGATTTTTTTTCAGGTTTAAGAGGATTTAAATGGATGGAGGTATGAGAACCAATTATAGATGTATAATAGGTTTTAATGGAAATAAGGAACCATAGGGTTCGGCCATGTGTATGGCCGAACCCCATGGAGAGACAATGATGGATAGTGTGGTCATGTTTAATTAATTTTGAAGATGACTAATAATTTAGAAAGGTGTTGGGTTGTTGGATAAAAAAGAATGGAAAAGATGAGCACTAAAATCCAAGGGTGAGGTTCGGCCATGGTGTATGGCCGAACCCCGTGAACCATTTTGTGGATCACTTTTGGGACTTGCTCATAAGTAAATAAATCAAGTAATTAAGCATGGATGAATAATGGCATAGAATGTAATTATGAGAAAAAAATGAAAGATCATGGGTTTGGCCATGGTGAATGGCCGAACCCCATGAGGAAAGTTTTTTATGGATTAGATGGTTACCAATGGTGGAGGATTAATTGTTAAGTGATTAACTAAGAAATGAGGGAGTAATGGATCAAAGGAAGGATTAAAATCAAATAGGTAAGGTTCGGCCATAGTGTATGGCCGAACCCCACAAGTTGTGTTTTTGGACTTAGATACTATTACAAATCAAATGGGTTGTTGGTTTGACTCATGGACATGTTATAAGGTAACGAGACTTCACAAAGGGGGCACGATCGTGAACGGTTGCCGGATTAAAGCTCAAGGACACCTTAGTTGTCTTGGGTAGGATTCCACCTCATTGGAACATGGTTATGTAATATGTTTTTATCTTTATTTTGATGATTTATGTTGTCAATATATTATGTTTCAAATGTGGGGTTTTTAATGCTATGGTTATTTATATTGCATAGCATATGGACATGTATATCTCATGCATATCATGGGAGGGAAGTTTGTAACAGGAGGCCACGCTCCGTCGAGGCGTCCGTAAAGCAATCGTGGGAAGACCTTGATGTGTATAATCCCATCAAGAAGAATCTGGAGACCACACTCCGTCGGGGTGTCCGAAAGACCACTGTGGGGATACTTTGATGAGGAGAATTCCATCAAGAGGTTACATGTATTGTGATGGGTGGGAATCATTGCATAAGACATAAGGCATGGCATGATTTCATATGGTTTTGAGGATATGATATTATATATGATTTTGTTACTAACCCATGTGTTAGCCTTACTTAGAATTCTTATAGGGCACGTTGTTCTAACGCCTACTTCTACCCTAGTGAATGACACAGGAAAGGAAGGGATCGATGATCATGAAAGAAGCCAAGCGTAGGAGCTTGGATATGTGATTGGATGTCTTTTGTTATATGAACTTGTAATTTCAATAGTTAGATGTCGGCATGTAATAACTTAGATAATTTTGCTATGGTTTGGAATGGTTGCTTGGATGTTTAAGTTAAGGTAATTTTGGTTAAGTGACAAAGTACTTTGCTACCTAAAATGGAGTAGCCTTAGGTTCTATTATAATCCGCAGTCAGTTTATGTTATTTTCCGCACATATAAACTTAATACGTGTGAACCATCTTAGTGGACTTAGTCCACGTACACGTATGGTTGGCCAGTTAAGGGTCAGATTTTAGAAGTCCGGACTTAGCTCGCATCGTGACGTCCCGCTCTTTATCACTCTTGTTTCTTTTAAAAAAAAAATAGACTCTGATTTTCGGCATTAAAGCAAGTGAAAAGGGCGGGGCATTACGGTTGGTATCAGAGCGAAACGGGAAGATTGAATCTTTCGATGTAAGATTAAGACAGTTCCATGTCTCACTGACAAATAAGAATCCCAACTGACCAACTCTTCGGAGTCCACTGCACGGGGGCCGGATTAATTTGCTTCGTTAGTCTCATACTGAAACTCTCAATCTGAGAACAACAAGGAAGAAGTGCAGTAAAAATAACTGGAATTATCAAACATAGTAAATTAGGATATACTTCCACGATATCCCCAAATTGAGAAACAAACAATTGGTACTCAGGAAGTTTCCCCAAAGACAAAGAAATACAAAGAGTGCTGATTTGGCAATTTCCCCAAGGACAAGAAAAACAAGATGTTTATTTGGTAATTTCCCCAAAACAAGAGACATTATTTGATATATAGGAAACTCCCCAAAACAAGAAATACAAAATGATGATTAGGAAAATTCCCCAAAACAAAGATTAGTTTGATTAGAACTGCTGTTGTTATTGACATGTTTCTGTTGTTATGATACAGATATGTCGAGCACCATTGAGTATACAGAGTTGTGGGACAAAGGAACTCATAGTTGTCCTATCGATCTGACTTCTTCTTCCAACAACTCCAACAGGACAGATCGCGTTGTGGAAGTTAACGTAGACGTCTAGGTAGGATTTCCCGAGGATTTCGAAGTGAAACTAGCCCCTTTTCCAGAAGAGTATATGGGAGATATCCCAATGATAGGAGAATCAGTAGGGGAGATAGCGCCCGAGTATATGTGCGAGTTGTGCAACCAGGAAGGACACAACTGTACTTTCTGCTCCTACCGCCTTGAGGTTATTTGCCCTGTTTGTGGGCTTCACTGGCACAGGAAGGAGAGGACTAACTGTCCATACATTGGGGAACCGAGAATAATACTCTGTCTAACTTGTGGAGTGTTGGGGCACATGTCGATGACATGCCTTGACAACTTCTTCGATTTTTATGATGATGCAGGGTCTTCTACGGAAGGTTAGGCTAAGGAGTGGTAAGATAATGTCGGGGAAAGGGGAGATTTTGTAAGGGTTGTGGGTACATTTTGAAGGGTTGTTCTAACCCTACCAACCCTTGTATTGTAATGGAAGTTTGAATAATTTTCAATAAAGTATGCAAACTTAAAAGTTTATGAGGACTTTGACACTGAGATACATGTGACGAGGTCACTTGTTTTTATTAAGATGTGGCATGGGTGCGTCCCTCACGTAATATTGATGAGATAAGTATATAGATTCCATGAGTATGGCTTAGAGTAGCTATGAGACTGTGGGAGCCTTGATATGAAATACGGAGACTGGATCCCGTAGAGTTGCCGTTGAGGAGTGGGTCCCTGCACGTTATGCGCTGGAGGGCGCTCTCACGGCTATCTCGTACACTTTTTGTGTGTTGATCGCAGAGCTAGGTACTATTTTACCCCGTGGGGGTGGTGCTAACTTCGTCAGACGCGGCCCGACCACCTTAGAGCTTGATTGAATCACCCTTGGGGTGAAGGGATGCAGGGCGAGGTAGACGTGATCACGTTGGATGTGAGTCTTCCGCTTAGTAAGTCATGGGCCCTAAGTCTTACTAGGGGTCGGGGTATACTTATGATTTGATATTGTTACCATAGTCATGTAGTGAATCATTCAAGTGTTGTTTCTATGGATAGAATATCTCATGGTAGATGATGTGCACAGGATTAATTATGCCCATGAATGGATTATACCCAGAGGGGGGTTATATTCATGGATGTGTATAACTATGGATGATGATTCCCATGGTGGTTTGGATTGAGGCCGGGTATCGGTATCATAAAAGATTTGAACAAAAGGTGTTAGTCACATAGTGACTTATGTGCAAATGAAGATGTGCTAAATTTTGGAGTTGTATTTAATGGAAAAGGTAAGAGTCTAGTGAAACTCGAATGGGAAGCTATGGGCGACTGCCGAGTTAGTCTAGCTAGCTGACTTTGTAGTTAGCCGATGGAGTTCCAGGAGAGTACAGCTAGAAACCTAGTTGAAAATGGAATCAACGAAGGCCTTGAGCATAGGCTCGCATTGGCAGGCTACCTCATTAACAAATTTCAATGACAAGGTCATCACTAACCTCATACAGAGTGTAGGCGAATGAACATATTGAGCGAGTATGTATGGAAAGTATTTTGGTGGCAGGTAAAGTGAAACAGAGTATGTTGATCTACGTGAGATCGCAGATGGGTTCACGAGAAAACGAGTTCAACCTGAGGCAGCGCAGATGGATGGAATATCTGCAGGATTATGAGTTCGAACTTCGTTATCATCCTGGCAAGGCGAACAAGGTGGTAGTTGCCCTCAGCCGTATATCACATGCATCAGTGGCATCTTTAATCAGGACAGAATGGGAGATGCTGAATACCATTCGAGAGATCAATTTATATATCAATAACCGTGGGAGTATGTACGACTTGATCATACGGTCCAACATGGTTACCAAGATTGAACAGGAGGAGCGAGCATATCCGAAAATGGAGGAGATATGGGCCAAAATGTCTACTGGTGAAGCCATACCGGAATGGGAGTTACGACCAGGACAAGGTCTTGTATTCCGAGGAAGAATATATGTGCCTAAGAGCTGCAAAAGAGAGTTACTGATTGAGGCACATCAGACCAAACTCTCCATTCATCAGGGCAGCACCAAGATGTATCACAACCTGAGGAGACATTACTGGTGGTACGGACGCAAAAGAGATGTGGCCAAATTTGTTGCTCATTGCTTAACTTGTCAGCAGGTTAAGACGGAGCATCAGAAGCGACCAGGGTTATTCAAACCCTTACCAGTGCCGGAATAGAAATGGGAGCACATCTCCATGGATTTTGTGACAGGGTTGCCAAGGTCTTCAAAGGGCAACGATGCGATATGGGTCGTGGTAGACCGACTGTCCAAGTCTGGACATTTTCTTCCTATTAAGATGACACACTCATCTGAGTCGTTGGGACGGCGGTATATCAAGGATATCATTTGATTACATGGTATCCCCAAAACTATAGTGTCCGACAGAGATGGTCGATTCACCGGCAGAGTATGGCAAAGTATGGAGTCGGCCATGAGAACAGATTTACTGACAAGTACAACATTCCATCCATAGATTGATGAACAGTCTGAGAGGACAATACAAACGTTGGAGGATATGCTGAGAGAATGTATGCTAGATTTCAATGGTGGATGGGAGGATCACTTCTGCTGGCAGAGTTCTCATATAACAACAGTTGCCAGGCAAGCCTTCAGATGGCACCATTTGAGACTTCATATGGTAGACCATGTAGATCACCTGTGTGCTGGACAGAGGCCGGTGAGCCTGCACTGATAGGACCCGAGTTAGTTGCAGAGACCACAACGCAGATACAGTTAATACGGCAGCACCTATTAACTGCACAGAATCGTCAGAAGAGCTATGCTGACAAGAGGAGGAGGTTCCTTGAATTCGAGGTGGGGGACATGGTGTTCTTGAAAGTCTCGCCACGGAAGGGACACATGAGATTTGGAAAGAAGGGGAAACTGTCACCAAGATATGTGTGACCGTTTTCAATCATAAGAAGGATGGGGGATGTAGCTTATCAATTGGCACTTCCTTCACAATTGGCATCTCTACACGATGTGTTTCATATATCGATGTTGAGGAAGTACAATCCCGATCCTTCTCATGTATTGAATGTACAAGATATAGAGGTACAAAGTGAGGTGAATTACGTCGAGAATCCTGTCAGAATGGTGGAGATTGAGCAAAGGGTATTACGAAACCGAACGATTCAGTTCGTCAAGGTGGTATGGGATCGACATAGTATTGAGGAAGCCACTTGGGAACTCGAGTAGGAAATGAGAACAGCTCACCCTGAGTTATTTATGTAAATTGTTTGGAACCCTACTTCGCTTGATTTTCAGGACGAAAATTTTAAAAAGAAGATTGTATTGTAACACCCCGGATTTTCAAGATATCAATTTACATGAATTTTGTCCATTTAAATTATGAATTAATAGACATAGACCTTAGATGGGTAAGGTGTTGGGCAATGGCCCAATTAAGACCCAGCGATTATGGAATGAGTGTTCAATGTAGGGTAAATGGGTAAGATACATTTAATTGGGTCATGGTGGCTATTTGGATCAAAAGGCCCAATTGGGACCCAATGGGTCATGGTTGACTTGGTTGACCACCAAGTGAGTCCAAGCTTAATTTATGTTTAGCTGAATTAAAATGGAAAGACAATCAAGTGAGTGAGTTGGCTTTGAAGTGATTAGTTAAATGAGTGAGTTGATTTGAAATGAATTAAATCAAAGTGGTGAGTTAAATTAAAAAGTGAGTGAAGTGTGAAGGTGAAGGATTGTTGTTTCAAACACCAAATCAAGGGGTACACGTTGGCATGGGAGTTTCATCTCAAAGATGAAACCCCCACATGGAGAAGTAATGGAGAGGTGAGGAATGGTGGTTCATTTTAAATTCAAAAATTCAAGGGCACACGTTGGAGGGTGGGAAGTTTCATCTCAAGATGAAACCCCCACATAAAGCATTAATGAGAGGAGGAAGATGGGGGGAGACTACACCAAGGCAACCCATGGTCGCCGTTGGAGCCTTGGGAGTTTCATCTTATGGATGAAACCCCCAAGGGAAGCATTAAGGAGGGAAACATTAAGGAATGGGTGTTACACATGGGGAGCACCAAAGTCATCACCTTTGGGCCGACCCTAGTATTCAAGGAAAAGACTAATCTTTCAATTCTCTCTCTCTCTCTCCCTCTTGGCTGATATCTTTCCCTCAAAACATGTATTGGCCGACTAGTACTCTGGGAAAAAGAAGACCAAATACTTATAGAATTTTATCATGCTCTCTCCCTCCCTCTCAAGGCCGATTCTCCTCTCAAGACCAAAAAGGACTTAGAATAATTTGATCTCAAGCTTCTCTCTCTCAATCCAATCACTTGACCGAACCACTCCAAGGGGTTTCCAGCAAGGTTAGTCTCGGCTAAAGATCAAGAAGGAAGGAAGGAGGGACTTAGGAAAGAAAGGAGGAAGAAGGAGTGAAAGAATGTAACACCCTGTATTTTCAAGTTAGGGATATATATGGAAATTGTCCATTGAGATGGTGAATTAAAAAGATATGAACCTTAGATGGGTAAATGATGGGTCAATGACCCAACGGATGGTAGATGTGGATCAATGGAAATAAATGGCTAAGAATTATTTAATTGGGTCAAGTTTGCCAATTGGGTCAAAAGTCCAATTGGGACCCAATGGATCATATATGAGCTAGTTAGAAGTAAATGGGAAAGCCTTGACAAATGTTGGGTCAATTGCCCAACGGATGGTAGATGTGGATCAATGGAAATAAATGGCTAAGAATTATTTAATTGGGTCAAGTTTGCCAATTGGGTCAAAAGTCCAATTGGGACCCAATGGGTCATGGTGGACTTGTTTGACCATTGGGTGAGCTCAAGTTTAATTGGGTTAGGCTGAATTGAATGGGAGTTCAATGGAGGATAAATGGGTAAGCTATGTGCAATTGGGTAACCCACATTTATATGGATAATTGTCACATAAATGGGTCATGGCGCCTAATTAGGTCAAGAGGTTCAAATGGGACCCAATGGGTCGAGTTGACCATGTTGACCACGTTGACCATGTGGACCATCAAGTGAGCTAAAATGGTTGAGTTAAATTATGTTGAGTTGGAAATGAATCAAATAATGGAGTTGACTCAAGGTGCATTAAATGAGTGGTATTACATGGGGTGAGTTGAGCTAATGGGTTGGGTGAGTTAAATTGGAAGCCATGGAGACCTTTTAATTCAAATGAGTCAAGTGGGGAGGTGAGGAGTTTCCTTGATCTCAAAGACTCCAAAACAAGCTCCCACACGTTGGTTAAATGGGAAGATTCTTCCATGCATGAAACCCCCACATGGGGTGTTAATGGGAATCAAGGGGAGATGGACGGTCTCAATAGACACCACCAAAGGTTGGAGCCGATTGGACAAGGGAGGTGAAGAGGCATGGGTGTTTCATCACAAGGATGAAACCCCCAAGTAAACCATAATGGAGGAGATGAAAAGACATGGGGGTTACCAAGGGGTGTCACCAAAGGACACCACCTTTGAGTAACTCTCATTAACCAAGGAAGTTAGAGTTTTACATCACTCTCGCCCTCTCCTTTCCTTGGCCGTTCCCTACCTCTCAAGACAAAGAACATTGGCAGGTTGTCTCTCACACAATTCAGTCCTTGGCCGATCCCTCCATCAAGACAAAGGGACTTGGAGAAAAGGAGTTGCATCTCTAGGTTTATCACTTTCACCCAAGGCTAAGTTTCTCTCTCATTTTCTCTCTCAAAATCTACCTCCTTGGCTGAACCAGTCCTTGGTGTTTTCACCATTGATCAAAGCACACAATCAGCTAAGGACTAAGGGAGCAAGAAGGAAGGAAGCAAGGATCAAAAGGCAAGAAGAGAGGCTAAGAGGATTGGTAAGTGTTTCATAAAATTTAGTTAAATAAGTTGGTTAAAGGGAGCATGATTTGGCCATGGTATGGCCGAATCTATCAAAGGTAAAAACCATGGAAGATGATGTTAAAAAGGGTAGAAAACATGGATCATAGGGTTCGGCCACTTTGGATGGTCGAACCCCATGAAATGTTTTGGTTATTTTGATGGTTTTTGGAAGTTAAAAACCATGCAATGTTATGGAGCTTCTTAGGTGTTTTAATTGGAGTTAAGATTGATGTTTTGGGTTGGCCATTGAATGGCTGAACCATACTCAGATTATGGTTAATTACTATGTCAAAACCATGAATAATTATGGGAAGGATTGAGTCAAGAGAACCATAGGGTTCGGCTATGAGTATGGCCGAACCCCATGGACCCTTGTATGGGTATTTGGATTTAAGATTATGATTAGAAATTGTTAATGGGTTTTATGATGTTTTAAAAAGGGTTTAACATTGCTGAAAGAATGAGGGATTTGGATATTTATGTTCATCATAAAGGATGACAAAGGGGAATACCAAAACCAAAGGGGTGAGGTTCGGCCATGGTGTATGGCCGAACCCCACCAAGTGCTATGTATGGTGTTTGGTTGTCAAAAGGTCTAAAAATATTCCAATGGATGGAATTATAAGAACCATCCTTTGATGGATAAAGGTTTTGATGAATAAAAGAAAAATATAGGGTTCGGCCATGTATAGGGCCGAACCCCATAAAATGACATTAGTGGATGGTTAAGGACTAAGGTAATTAAATGGATTGATTGGCAAGTTATAATGGAATGAAGGATTAAAGGATCAAGTTTGAGATAGTGAGGTTCGGCCATGTTGTATGTGTAATGGCCCGGAATTTGTAAATCCATATATTTGTGGCTATTATTTATTTTAATGGTAGAAATTGGAAATTTGATGGAATAAATGGTGAATGGATCAAAATTTAGACAAAGGCCCAAGTATGGCCCAATGGACCATGGATTGGATTAAATTCATTTAAATGGCCAATTGGGCCAAGGATGGTCAAATTGGGCCCAATACCCATGTGGGACCCGATGGATCAAGATGAGGTAAGCTCTAAGGTAAATAGGTAGGAAATAAATTTAATTGGGCCATGGGCCCAATGGTGATCCAATGAGTGGGAATGAATTGGTTTAAATTACCTAAGTTAGTGATGGAATGACCAAGGTGACATGGCCGATTGGGACCCACCTCCACCTCATCAAATGAGGTGGTGTGTAGACCAAGGATTGGTGGGGCCGGCCACCATGGTTGACTTGATCAACCATGGGTGGAATAATGGAATTAGGTTAAGTGGGAAATAATTAACCTAAGTTAATTATCTAGTTAATTAAATGATTAAACTATCCAAAAAGTGGGTCAAATAGTCAAATGGAAGACCCAAACAATCTTATCTCCAAAGCTCAAAAACATTGGGCTTGGTGGTGGTTTATTCCAACCACCACCATTAAAGCATAAAAAATATCTCATGTGGTTGGTGGGAAGAATTAATGGTTGAGTATAAGTTAAGCAACCAAAAGGAGATGGTTTCATCTCATCTCTCAAATCCCATTCTCATTTTCACTCTCTCCCTCTCTTGCTCTCCACCACCAGTCCCACACCAAAGAGAAAGGAAGAAGAAGAAAAAGAGAAGAAGAGAAGAAAGAAGCTCAAATTTGGCCATTACTCCAAGATCAAACTTGGTATCTTCTTCCTCACCATCTCCTCCTCTCCCTTTCTCAAACACACCCTATGTTGGCCGAACCCAAGCTTTGAGGTTTTCACCATTGATCAAGCATCTTGGCCGACCAACAAAGGAGAAGAAGAAGAAAGGAGGCCAAGGAAGCCAACGGGAGCAAAGGAAGTCGGAGGAGCCGTCGGATTGTAAGTATCTCTTAAACAAGAGTTTGCATTTTTTTTAGGGTTAAGGAGAGAGCAGGGAATCCATTTTCCTTGGATTGGATGGTGGCCAAATCATCATGGGCCTTGGATCTCAAATCCATCCAATGAAAGGAGGAAGAATGGGCTAACCCTAAATGGGTAAATTAGGTTAAGGAAAGAAAATGAAGGATGCATTAAGGATTTTATGTATTAAAATTTATTTAAGCATGGATGTGTGTGATTTTTAGAAGGAATCATGGTGAGTAATTAAGTAAATTTAAATGGGGTTTTTTTTAAGATCAAAACCATGGTAGGTGATTGAATGATTTTAATGAGGTTATAAAGAATGGAAGACATGGAGGATGATTTATGATTTTAAGGTATTAATGAATAAATGCTAGTGAAGTTAAAGAGTTTTAAATGAGGAAATTCATGAAGATGTAAATGGGTTTATGGCCTTAAAAGCGTGAATGAATGATGGACCATGAATTTATGGTGATGGTGTTAGAATTTTAATGGGTTTAGAGAATGTAGGCTACGTTAAGTGATTAATGATTTTTAAAGTTTTAAATGAATGAATGTAGTGATTTTAAATGAGGAAATTCATGGGAGATGTGAATGATGTTTATGGCCTCAAAAAAATGGTAGATGGGAATCAAACATTAACCATGGGTTCGGCCATGGTGTACGGCCGAACCCTAGGGTGATGTGTTTGTAAATTTAAATGGTATAAAAAGAGGGAAAATGATTAAGAATGTTGATGGTTTTAAATGGGTTTAAAAGGATGGAAAATATGGAGTAATGTATTAATAATTTGGAGGTTTAAAAAGGGTCAAATGTTTGTAAATTTTAAAGGGATCCTCATGAAGAAAATCATGGAAGGTATTAATGATTTTCAATGGCCTCAAAGGTGGTAGAGGAAGGTGACCCATGAACCCTATGGTGATATATGTGTAATGATGATGAGTGTAAAAGATGGAAAAATAATGGGGGATGTGTTGGTAGTTTTAATGGACCAAAAATATACCAAATTGATGATCAAAGATTGGTGTTTTAAATGCATGGTGTGAACCTTCAAGGAAGGACTATTAGTGGATCCAAGGTGTTGTAATGGATCCAAGGAAAAATGGAGAAAAGACATCATGGGTTCGGCCATGGTGTATGGCCGAACCCATGACCCATTTTGCAAGCCATTTGATGGGTTAAGTGGGACTTTGGTATGTGTTTAAATTAATAAGGATTAGGCTAATTAAATGGTTGATTTTAAAGATCTTATGACATGGTTGAGGGGTCATTAACGGACCTAAGTTATGGATCATTAATGGGTCTAAGTTATGGATCAATTATGGACCATAATGTACATGGAAAAGTGAATGATTTATCCATGGAAGGAGTAGTGGCAAAATTGTAAATAATAGCCAAATTCAAGAACCATGGGTTCGGCCATGGTGTATGGCAGAACCCCATGGGAGATGATCATAGATTTAGTGACTCTAAGTAATAACCTTATGTGTGATTAATAAAGCCTAGGGTGGCTGATTTTTAGACTCATGGGATTAAAAGATTTAATGGATTAAATGGGACCCACAAACCTGTTAGTGAGATTTGGCCATGGTGTATGGCCGAACCCCGCTAAGGTATGATTAATGGACTCAAATGGTTAAAAATATGGGATGATTATTGATATGTAAATAAGGTAGCGGACATCGTAAACGGTGCGCGATCGGCGACCGGGTTTGTGGACGGAGAAACGCAAAGGAACGTTAGTCGGTATTCGCTAGGATTCCTACATTTTTGTAAGCCATGGATTATGTGTTATGTAGGGGTTTTTCCTTGATTTATTTTGGTAAGCATATGATTGTTTTAAGATGGGTTTTAAGGCTATGATGTGTATATTGATGCTTTGCTTGATCTATTTTTGATAATCAAATTATATGTTTTGTTGATGGGGTTTTAAATGCTATGGTTTGTGATATCATATATATTACATGGCATATGGCATCTACATCTCATGCATGACATGGGAGGGATATGGCATGGGAAGGATGAAAATAAAGAAACCGGAGTCCATGCTCCGTTGGGGAGACCGAGAAGCAAACATGGGGACAAATTGACGAGGCTTTGCCGTCAAGGGGGATGATTTGTGATTGTTTATATCTTGACGAGGTTTTGCCGTCAAGGGGGATGATTTGTGATTGTTTATATCTGGACGAGGTTTTGCCGTCAAGGGGGATGATTTGTAATTGTTTATATCTTGACGAGGTTTTGCCGTCAAGGGGGATAATTTGTGATTGTTTATATCTTGACGAGGTTTTACTGTGAAGGGGGATGAGGTGTGACTGTTTATATCTTGACGAGGTTTTGCTGTCAAGGGGGGATGATGTGTGACTGTTTATATCTTGACGAGGTTTTGCCGTCAAGGGGGATGATTTGTGATTGTTTATATCTTGACGAGGTTTTTCCGTCAAGGGGGATATGGCAGCATGATGGGACTCATGACATAGGACACCCATGGCATGGCATTCATTTTATGGTTTCCATTATATTATACCTATGTGCTTGTTATCACTAATCCATGTGTTAGCCCTACTCGGAGTCCTGCTGGGCGCGTTGTCTAACGCCCTACTTCTACCCTAGCTAATGACACAGGAGATGGCAGAAACGAAGGACGAGACGGGAGCCAAGCGTAGGAGCTTGGGAAAGCGAGCTACTTAGTTTATTAAGATTTATTTTGGAAATGTAATTTGTGTAATGTAGCTCGTCAGACTGTAATAATGTAGATTTCTTACTATGGTTTGGTCTTTACTTTGGACATTATCATTTTAAGATATAATTATGATTTTGAAGTATTTTAGTAATTAAATGAATGTCACTTCCCTGCTATCTAAAATTTGAAGGATAGTCACTATTATAATTTTCGCACTTAGTTTAATATTCTGCAAGCTTACTTCTACGTGTGAACCGTTCTTCATGGACTTAGTTCCACCCACACGTAGGGTTGGCCAGTTAAGGGCCAGGCTTTAGAAGCTCGGATTTAACTTGCGTCATGATGTCCGCGCCCTTTGTCACTCTTTATTTAAAAAAAAAAAAATAGACTCTGATTTTGGTGAAGAGGGACGGGCGTTACAGTATGGCCGAACCCCACTAAGGTGGATTTGTCTTGGATGATGGTGGCTAGCAAAATTAAACATTGGTTAGACCAATGGCAAAACCGTAAATACAAGTCAAATTGTAAATATGAATGAATTGATCAAAGGACTTGAAAAGAGGGGTCCAAAACCAAAGTGGTAAGGTTCGGCAATGTTGTAGGCCGAACCCTACCAAAGTGTGTTTGAAGTGTGAGGTGCTTTAATGTGATTAAATAAAAAGAAAGGACAAATTCAAAGTGGGTGAGGTTCGGCCATGGGGTATGGGTCCCACAAGGTAATTTTTGGGACTTAGATTTAAATGAAAATTAAATGATTAGTATCTTGACTTGCTGTTATATAAATAAGGTATTGGGACTCCTTGAACGGTGTACAAGTCGTGAACGGGTGACGGATTGAGAAGAAAGGACAACTTAAATGAACTTTCAGTAGGTTTCCTACCTCCTTGTAACCACATATTATATTGATGTTTTATCTTGATTTATATGAGATATTTGTTAAAGTATTATGTTTCAAATGAGATTTGAATGTTAAGATTTATTTGCAAATGGCATGTACTCATTGACATCTTATGCATGGCATGGGGTGATGAATATGAAATCTGGAGCCCACACTCCGTCGGAATGTCCTGTGATGCAACTGTGGGGCCTCCTTAGGTGATGAGAGTCCCACCAGGAGGAATACATTGGTGATGAGAGTCCCATCAAGAGGAAACGAAAGAACACTGTAGATTACCTTGACGATGAGAGTCCCGTCAAGTGATGGCTATGTATATTTGTGATGGGTGAGACTCATTACATGTGCATACATACATAGCATTGTTTTGTAAGTATTTGATGATCATGTATTATATGTTATACGCATGTTTTTATACTAACCTTGTGGTAACCCTAATCAGAAGATCTACTGGGCGCGTTGATCTAACGCCCTATTTCTATCCTTAGTGGATGAAGTAGGAAAGGGAAAGGCAAAGGCCGAGGATCGCAAGGAAAGCCAAGCATAGAAGCTTGGGTGTTGGAATGCAGTTTATTTATTGACGTTTTGAATACATTTTATGGACATGTAATAATGTAGATAACTGCTATGGTTTGATTTAAGTTTGAATGAATGTTTAGTTTAAAGTAATCATGACTTGTACTTTGCTATCTAAATAGTTTAGTTCCGCATATTTGACATATTCCGTAATCAGTTATGTATATTCCGCAAGTTTTATTTAGTTCTATGTGTGGTTTGGTTTTCATGGACTTGGTTCATGCACACATAGGTTTGGCCAGTTCAGGGTCGGACTTTGGAAGTCCGGACTTAGCTCGCGTCGTGACGCTCCCCGCTCTCTTCCACTTTACTTATTAAAAAAAAAATTAGACTCTGATTTTCGGAAGGGTGGAAAAGGGTGGGGCGTTACAAAGAAAATCGGAGGAGACGCGGAATCGGTAAGTGCTCGATCAATTGTAAAAATATGAAAAAAGTGATCAAGGACATGGTTCGGCCATTGCATGGCCGAACCCTAATTTTTAGTATGGATGAAAGAATCAATGATGAACCATAGGGTTCGGCCATACATGGAAAAAGTTAAGGAAGTTTTATGGGTTTAAAGTGATTTTAAAAGGGAAGATGATGGACCATAGGGTTCGGCCATTTTGTATGGCCGAACCCCATGAAAAGACATTGGTTTTGTTTTAATGGATTTGAAGGAGGGAAATCATAAATGTATGTGTATGATTTTTTTTAAGGTTTAAAAGGATTAAAATGGATAGAGGTATGAGAACCAATTATAGATGTATAATAAGTTTTAATGGAAAAAAGGAACCATACGGTCCGGCCATGTGTATGGCCGAACCCCATAGAGAGACAATGATGGATAGTGTGGTCATGTTTAATTAATTTTGAAGATGATTAATAATTTAGAAAGGTGTTGGGTTGTTGGATAAAACAGAATGGAAAAGAGGAGCACCAAAACCCAAGGGTGAGGTTCGGCCATGGTGTATGGCCGAACCCCACCAAGTACTATTTATGGATTTAGATATCATAGGGTTCGGCCATGGTGTATGGTCGAACCCCATGAACCATTTTGTGGATCACTTTTGGGACTTGGTCATAAGTAAATAAATCAAGTAATTAGCCATGGACGAATAATGGCATAGAATGTAATTATGAGAAAAAAATGAAAGATCATGGGTTTGGCCATGGTGAATGGCCGAACCCCATGAGGAAAGTTTTTTATGGATTAGATGGTTACCAATGGTGGAGGATTAATTGTTAAGTGATTAACTAAGAAATGAGGGAGTAATGGATCAAAGGAAGGATTAAAATCAAATAGGTAAGGTTCGGCCATAGTGTATGGCCGAACCCCACAAGTTGTGTTTTTGGACTTAGATACTATTACAAATCAAATGGGTTGTTGGTTTGACTCATGGACATGTTATAAGGTAACGAGACTTCACAAAGGGGGCACGATTGTGAACGGTTGCCGAATTAAAGCTCAAGGACACCTTAGCTGTCTTGGGTAGGATTCCACCTCATTGGAACATGGTTATGTAATATGTTTTTATCTTTATTTTGATGATTTATGTTGTCAATATATTATGTTTCAAATGTGGGGTTTTTAATGCTATGGTTATTTATATTGCATAGCATATGGACATGTATATCTCATGCATATCATGGGAGGGAAGTTTGTAACAGGAGGCCACGCTCCGTCGGGGCAGTCCGTAAAGCAATCGTGGGAAGACCTTGATGTGTATAGTCCCATCAAGAAGAATCCGGAGACCACACTCCGTCGGGGCGTCCGAAAGACCACTGTGGGGATACCTTGATGAGGAGAATTCCATCAAGAGGTTACATGTATTGTGATGGGTGGGAATCATTGCATAAGACATAAGGCATGGCATGATTTCATATGGTTTTGAGGATATGATATTATATATGATTTTGTTACTAACCCATGTGTTAGCCTTACTTAGAATTCTTATAGGGCACGTTGTTCTAACGCCTACTTCTACCCTAGTGAATGACACAGGAAAGGAACGGATCGATGATCGTGAAAGAAGCCAAGCGAAGGAGCTTGGATATGTGATTGGATGTCTTTTGTTATATGAACTTGTAATTTCAATAGTTAGATGTCGGCATGTAATAACTTAGATAATTTTGCTATGGTTTGGAATGGTTGCTTGGATGTTTAAGTTAAGGTAGTTTTTGTTAAGTGACAAAGTACTTTGCTATCTAAGATGGAGTAGCCTTAGGTTCTATTATAATCCGCAGTCGATTTATGTTATTTTCCGCACATATAAACTTAATACGTGTGAACCATCTCAGTGGACTTAGTCCAGGCACACGTATGGTTGGCCAGTTAAGGGTCGGATTTTAGAAGTCCAGACTTAGCTCGCTTCGTCACGTCCTGCTCTTTATCACTCTTGTTTAGTTAAAAAAAAAATAGACTCTGATTTTTGGCATTAAAGCGAGTGAAAAGGGCGGGGCGGTATACCATCAGTCTGTGGATGGAATGATGTACTAGTCAGTAAATCTGTTCCCATGGCCGACTACATACTTTGCCATACTCTGCCGGTGAATCGACCATCTCTATCAGACACAATACTCCGAGGAATACCATGCAATCTGATGATATCCCTGATATACCACTGACCTAAAGTCGCAGATGAGTCTGTCATCTTAATGGGAATGAAATGTGCAGACTTGGTCAGCGGTCTACCACGACCCATATCGCATCATTGCCCTTTGAAGATCTTGGCAACCCTTTTACAAAATCCATGGAGATGTGCTCCTATTTCCATTTCGGCACTGGTAAGGGTTTGAGTAACCCTGGTGGCCTATGATGTTCCATCTTAACCTGCTGACACGTTAAGCAATGAGCCACAAATTCTGCCACATCCGTTTTGAGTCCGTGCCACCAGTAATGTCTCTTCAGGTCGTGATACATCTTGGTGCTACCCTGATGAATAGAGAGTTTGGTCTGATGTGCCTCAACCAATAACTCTTTTCTGCAACTCTTAGGTACATAAATCCTTCCTCGAAATAGAAGACCCTGTCCTGGTCGTAACTCCCATTCCGGTATGACTTCACCAGTAGACATCTTAACCCACATCTCCTCCACTTTCGAGTCTGTCCGCTGTTCCTGTTCAATCTTGGTAACCATGTTGGACCGTATGATCAAATTGTACATACTCCCATGGTTATTGATATATAAATTAAACTCTCGAATGGTATTCAGCATCTCCCATTCTGTCCTGATCAAACATGCCACTGATGCATGTGATATATGGCTGAGTGCATCTGCCACCTTGTTCGCCTTGCCAGGGTGATAACGAAGTGCGAACTCATGATCCGCCAGATATTCCATCCATCTGCGCTGCCTCAGGTTGAGCTCTTTCTCATCAAACAAGTATTTCAAGCTCTTATGATCTGAAAACACTTCAAATTTCACGCCATATAGATAATGTCTCCAGCTTTTGAGAGCGAAGACCACTGCGGCTAGTTCAAGATCGTGCGTAGGATAGAGGCGTTCATGTATTTTCAATTGTCTTGAACCATAGGCCACCACACGATGACTTTGCATGAGTGAACACCCCAGTCCCTCTCATGAAGCATCACATTGTACTTCATAATCCTTGCCTCTTTCCTGCAAAATTAAGATAGGTGCAGTTGTAAGTCTATTTTCCAGCTCCTCAAATCTCTAGTTGCACAAATTTGACCACTCAAATTTGACTCCTTTCTGAGTGAGTCGGGTCAGTGGAGATGCAATCTTGGAGAAATCCATAATAAACTTTCTGTAATAACCAGCCAATCCGAAGAAGCTACGGATCTCGGTTACATTTTTCGGTGCTTTCCAATCTCTTACTGCCGCCACCTTGCTCTGATCCACAGCTATACCTTCTGCTGATATAACATGCCCCAAAAAGTTGACCTCAGATAACAAAACTCACATTTGTTGGTTTTGGCATATAGTTTGTTCTTCCTCAAAGTGTCCAGAACTATCCTCAGGTGCTCAACGTGTTCTTCCTTACTTTTGGAATAAATCAGGATGTCATTAATAAACACAATAACAAATTGGTCTAAGTAAGGACAGAAGATCATGTACATTAAATCCATGAGCACAGCCGGTGCATTGGTGAGTCCAAACAGCATGACTACAAACTCAAATAGTCCATACCGCGTTCTGAAGGCTGTCTTTTCTATGCCCTCCTCCCTAACCTGGATTTGATGGTATCCGGACATCAGGTCAATCTTAGAGAAATGACTGGAACCTCTAAGTTGATCAAATAAGTCATCGATCCTAGGTAGAGGGTACTTGTTTCTGACCGACAGCTGGTTCAGTTTTCGGCAATCCACACACATACGGAGTGATGCATCCTTTTTCTTCACAAATAAAACCGGAGCTCCCCAAGCCGATGTACTATTCTGGATGCAACCCAGTCAGAGCAGTTCATCAATCTGCTTCTTTAACTCGGACATCTCCTCTGGTGCAGTGCCAGGGTACAACTTAATTTCAAAATTGATCTCCCTCATGGGAGGCAAACTAGGGAGTTCCTTTGGAAAAACGTCCGCATAGTCCCTTACTATTTCCGGAAGTTCAGTCACGGGTGCCTTGTTAATTTGGACACTGTTCAATACTAGGTGATTCAACCCTTCATGAAGTCTTCTTTGCTTGTCAGTACGCACCACATGTTGTTTTCCCTCGGGAGACCAAAATGTCACCCTGCGACGATAACAATCAATGTTGGCCTTAAAGCTAGCCAACCAATCCATGCCGAAAATAATATCATATTCTGACATATCGAGTACCAAATAATTGAACTCAAATCGGAGTCCTGCGAGCTCAATATTCACTGCTGTACATATAGGCCCCAATGATGTGTCTCCGACGGGGGATACAATGGTGAGTGATGTGGACAGTTTTTGTACTAAAGTTCCAGTTACAGATATGAATGCAGCAGATATGAAAGAGTGGGATGCTCCCGAATCAAATAATGCAAAGGCGTAGGAACTACTAACTACTGCCATACCTTGAATCGCAGAGTAATCCTCTACTGCTGGAGGTGCTAAGGTCAATAACCGTCCAGGTCCTGTAGGCGGTCGTCCCGCCTAGTTAAATGTTCTACCTCCTTGTTAGTTAGCTGGCCTAACTGGTGGACGAGATGAACCTCTGGAATATGAGGGTTTGTTGAGTTGTGGACATTCCCTCTTAAAATGGCCCGGCTGATCACAATGGAAGCAGTTGTTCACCCTTCTGGGACCCTGAGTGACTGTTGCAGATGGGGAGGGATGATTGGGTCGAAAGCCCCCTGTTGACCCAGTGGATGGTGAGGGTCTGCTAGAGTTCGATCGGAACCTCTTATTGGGCTGAAATGTACTCTTCCCACTCTGAGCTCGGCGATTATCAAAACGCGTTAACTCAGCCATCTCCTGCTCTGCTATAGTGGCTCTGCTGACCACCTCTGCCAGTGTAGCTGCCTTGAATATGGTTACCTTGGCCCTTATGCTTGGCCGTAGGCCCCGCTCAAACTTGCACCCTTCGATACTCTGTATCCATCATATAAAATGCATATACAGACAAACTGAGAAACTCCTGGTGGTACTTTGCCACCCTCATGGTACCTTGTACCAAAGATAGAAAAGCCTGGGTCTGGCGCTCCTTCTCCTCCTCAGGGAAATAATGATCCAGAAAGGTAGCTGAGAACTGCTCCCAAGTCATTGCAGTCCTCTCTCCTTCCGGAAGGAGTACTCGCTGCTTCTCTACCACCTCCCACCATTTACCGGCATCATCGATCAGTTGTGATGTGGCCAGTAAAATCTTGTCAGCATGGTTCACAATCTTGAGCAGGGTCAGGATCTGTGTGATCCTTTTCAGCCAATTTTCTGCACCGACAGTCCCTTCTCTCCCTTTGAAGTAAGGAGGGCGCTGTTGCTGGAAGTCCCTGACCATGCTCGTGTCATTTGTCTCCTTGGTGGTTCCATTCTCGTTCAAGTGTTGTTGAAGCGCTGAAGTAACCACTGCTTGAACTAAGTTTTGTAGTTCAGGAGGCAACACCGGTATATTCACGCTGCTTTGTGCCTCTTCCTCTTAGTGGGATGGTTGTTCTTCCTCTTCGTGTTGAGATTGTCGTTCCTCCTCATTTCGAGGATGTTCTACCTCTTCTTCACCCCCATTTGGGTTTTGTCGGGTATTTCTCATTGGCCTTCCCCTTGGAGGCATTCTTCCCTAAGCCATAAAAAAAAATATCATGACTTAGTTTCCATCCTAAAAATTTGTATTTCTTGCCTTTTTGGGGAAAATTTTCAAATAAGCACTCTTGATTTTTACTTTGTTTCTAGGGGAAATATACCTATGCTGCTATGGTTGATAATCCGATTATTTTGACTGTACTTCCTTTGCTATCATCCGTCTGAGTCTAACGAACTAAATTAATGCACGAGGGCCAGATCAATTTACTCCAAAAGATTCAATGTTTCTGGTTCGCTCTGATACCAACTGTAACGCCCCACCCTTTTCATTCACTTCTTTCCGTAAAATCAGAGTCTATTTTTTTTATAGACAAAGAGTGATGGAGTGCGGGACGTCACGACGTGAGCTAAGTCCGAACTTTTAAAGTCCGACCCTTAACTGGCCAACCCTATGTGTGCATGGACTAAGTCCATGAAAACGGTTCACACATAACAATATAGACTTGTGGAATAAAATCATAACATGCGGAATTATAATAGAACCAAGTTCTATTCCATTCAAATAGCAAAGTACGTCAAGTCCTTAATCATCATTCAAATATCATAATTATCCATATAAACATCCAATCATCTAAGTTATTACATGCCCGGAAACTAGTTACTCAAATACATGTCCATAAGTAACTTTATTCAACATATAAAATAAATCATCCAAGCTCCTATGCTTGGCCTTCCTTGCATTCATCGTTCCCTGATTTCCTGTGTCATCCACTAGGGTAAAAGTAGGGCGTTAGAACAACGCGCCCAGTAGGTATTCCAGTTAGGGCTAACACATGGTTAGTACAAAACATATATAATAACATATAGTCCAAAAACCATATAAACCATGCCATGCAATGAGTCCCACCCATCACATGTACATAAAAGTACCCACCACATAGGTCTTTCGGACACGTCTACGGAGTGTGGACCCTCCAGTTTCTTCCTAATGGAAAAGTGCATCAAGGTACCCCACATAGTTTTTCGGACGCCTCGATGGAGTGTGGCCCCTCCGGTTACAAATCCTTCACCCCATGTCATGCATGAGATGCCAATGAAACACATGTTATTTTATCATATAAACATAGCATTAAAGATCACATTTTGAAACATATCTAACACATGTTATTTTATCATATAAACATAGCATTTAAAAATCACAATTCGAAACATATCCTTTGAAACATATATTTATCAAAAGTAAGTTAAAAACAATGTACATAAACCCATGGTTTCAAAGAGGTGGAATCCTACCAAAGACCGCTAACATGTCATTGCGTCTTTCGACCGATAACTGCTCACGAACGTACACACATTGTGAGGTCCTGTTACCTTAAAATATAACAATCAATCAAAACCAAGTCCCACTTGATTTATAAAATTTTAAGTCCATATACCAATCCCCATGGCGTTCGGCCATACACCATGGCCGAACCCATGGTTTATCATTTTCAGCCGATATTACCAAATTGCCATTGGTCTAATCTTTAATTAACATTTCATTCATTTAATCCAACATACGTAACCCTTGGTCTGCCAAACATTCCCCATGGGGTTCGGCCATACACCATGGCCGAACCCATGGTTCATTGATTTCACTTAATTTCCAAAATGTCATCCATGGCTATCATTCCATTATTCTCCTTTCAATCATTAAAAACCATAAATCATTCCCCATGGGGTTCGGCCATACACCATGGCCGAACCCATGGTCCACTGATTTCACTTAATTACCATATTGCCATTATACATATCAATAGTTAATTACCTTAGGTTTATGTCCAAAACCGATCCATAACATTAGTTCATAAAACCATCCATTAACCGTGACATAAAAACGCCAAGTCCACCAAATAATTTTCCATGGGGTTCGGCCATGCCACATGGCTGAACCCATGGTCCATAGTTCTTCTCCATTTTAAATTTCAATATTGCCATTCATGGCTAACATTCCATAACCAATCCTTCCATTAATTAACAATTGCCTAAGTTCATGTTTGATCCACAAACCACCTCATGGGGTTCGGCCATACATCATGGCCGAACCCATGATCTTTCAATTTAAGCGATATTTACAAAATTGTCATTGTTTCCATCAACTTATGTTGAGTTCTAAAACATAGGTCCATAAAGCATAAATCTATACTTGCATCCTTCCTTCATTTAACTCCCAAGCACAATGGCCGAACCCTATGATGTCTAACTCCCAATTATCTACATTGCATCCATTATTAGAAAGTCCATAATTAGGAAGTCCATAATTCTAGGTTCCTTCCATAACTAGAAAGTCCACTTTTGTCAATTCCATTATTAAATCCATAATCCAAGGTTCTTTCCTTTTTGATCCAAAAATCCATATTTAGAAACTTTCTAATTTAATCTCCACCTTCCATTTTAATCAATTAACATACATTAAAATACCAATCCAACTCCATGGGGTTCGGCCATACACCATAGCCGAACCCTATGGTTCTTTAATTTCCTCTTGAACAGTATTTAACCATGATGTAAATATGTAAACATAATTCCATAATTATTCATGGGGTTCGGCCATACCTCATGGCCGAACCCATGGTCTAAGGATCTTCACAAAAATCATCCATTAAAACCCTTCTAAAATTAAAACCACAACTCTATTATTTTGATCCTCCAAAATTCCATTAAAATTACCAAAGTCCTTCCATGGGGTTTGGCCATACAACATGGCCGAACCCTATGGTTCATCATTCCATTAGTTAGATCCATTAAAAGTATTAATATCTTTTCCATGGGGTTCGGCCATATACCCTAGCCGATCCCTATGGTTCCATTTTTTTCTCTTTCAAATCAAATTATAATATTCCAACCGTCCATGGTTTTCAACCCATCAAAGTACACAATGTCTTTCCATTAAATTATACTCAATCATCTCTCAATCTTTTTCCATGGGGTTCGGCCATACACCATGGCCCAGCCCTGTGGTTCTTTTCTTTTAAACAAAAATTATAAAATCACTTACCGGTTCCGCGACTCCTCTGGTTTTCCCTCGGTTGTTCTTGATCTTCCAATCCTTTTCCTTCTTGATCTTTCCCAAGCCGAGATTGATCTAGATTATGCCGTGCGCCCCTTGTGCTTGCTGCTCTCTCTCTTTTCTTTGTGTAATGCCGAGAATGATCTTGAGAGGGAGAGAGAATTTGGCTATGTGTGTAAGCGTGCGCCCCTCCTTGTTGCCTCTTTTATTACTTCCAATTGGTCCCAATTTAGAAGGTACCAAGTTAGTAATTCCCTTTATGTCGTGTGCCCTTGCTTGTGTCTCAAATAGAAAGTGCCATGTGCCCCTTGTGTTGCCTATAATTAGTAGTTGCCGACTCTTCAATTAGTAATTCCCCTAGTGCCGATTTTAATCAAGGGAAAGAGCCCTTTTTAGATATATTCTAACACATCATGTGCATATCTCATTAGATGTGCAAATCCCATTCACACGGCCATGCAATATATCCTTATTTAGTAATCCCCTTATGCGCATATTCATAGATTGCATAACCAATATTCGGCCATGCACAATTATCCCATTCCTTATTTATATAATATTACATTACTAATTAAATTCAGCCCCATTTAATTTATTGGAACCAATTCCACAACCGTTGGGTCTTAATTGGGCAATGACCCAACACTTTACCCATATAGTATCCAAATCTAATAATTCACAATTTAAATGGGTAATTTTCATATAAATTAATAACTTGAAAATTCGGGGTGCTACAGGACACCACCCTTTGTTGAATTTCATTGAAACAAAGAAAAGACTAAGGGTTGCATTCTAGACTCTCTCCCTCTCAAGTGCTCTCAAGGCCGAACACTCTCTCTCTCTCTCCCCCTCTCAAGTGCCCTCAAGGCTGAGGTCTCACTCTCGGCCAAAGAAGTAAGAAGGAAGGAGGAAGAGGCTAAGGAAAGAAAAGATTGAAAGAATGAGTCGGAGCGAAGGAAAACCAGAGGAGTAGCAAAATTGGTAGGTATTTTAATGGATTTTGTTAAAATAAGGAACCATAGGGTTCGGCCATGGTATATGGCCGAACCCCATGGAAGAAAGATTAAGGGATGACCCATAGGGTTCGGCAGGAAGGACATTGTTAATATTTTTAATGGATTTGAAAGATGGAAACCATAGAAGTATGTTTATGATTTTTTAAAAAGGTTTTAAGGGTTCAAATGGATGTATGTATCAGAACTCCATCAAAGGATTATAATCTTGGATGAATGGTTTTAAAGAGAAGATTATGAACCATAGGGTTCGGCCATTATGTATGGCCGAACCCCATGGAAGATTATTAATAATTTTAAAAAGGTCTTTTCATGGAAAATTATTGATGATTGTAAAGGATTTGAATGAGGTCATGTTGAGGGATTTAATTATAGATACCTTAGTTCATTAACTTAAAGATGGAATATAGATATCATAGGGTTCGGCCATGGTGTATGGCCCAACCCCATGAATCAATTTTTATGGGTCATTCATGGACCAATCATGTTAGATGAATAATTTTGTTAGGAGATGGAAGGATTGGATTATGGGCTTTGTTTAGGTTGATGAATTATTTAGTCATGAACATATGTGTTTTTTTTTACCTAAAAATAAGGAGATGGAAATAATGGCAATATTGTAAATATAGGCTAAAATGAAAGATCATGGGTTCAGCCATGGTGTATGCGGGTTATTTATTAGCCTAAGCATGTTTTAAATGAATGAAATGGACAACCATAGATAAAACAATGGCAAGGATGTAATTACGGGTGAAAATGATGGACCATGGGTTCGGCCATGGTGTATGCCCGAACCCCATGGGGAATGTTTTATGGATTTAAGGTGTTGATAAGGTTAGATGATTAATTTATAAGTGTTTTGTTTTATGAATCAAGGATGGCATGGTTTTGGAATTAATTGAAAGGATCAAAGGATAACAAAGAGGGATCAAATCAAGTGAGTGAGGTTCGGCCATGTTGTATGGCTGAACCCCATAAAGGTTGGTTTATGTATTTAGGTTAAGGGTTTAAATGATTAACTTAGGACTGATTGATTGATAAATCAAAGGAGGGACTAAAACCAAGTGAGTGAGGTTCGGTCATGGTGTAGGGCCGAACCCCACAAGGTTGTGGTTATGGAGACATTATTGTAAATCAAATGGGACATGGGATTAATTGGTTGATATGTTATAAGGTAACGGGACTTCACAAGGGGTGCACGATCGTGAACGAATGCCGGATTAAAGCTCAAGGACACTTTAGTTGTCTTTGGTAGGATTCTACCCCTTTGAAACCATGGGTTTATGTAATGTGGTTTAATCTCGTATTTTGATGGTTTATGTTGTTAAAATGTTATATTTCAAATATGTGGGTTTAATGCTATGGTTATTTTATTACATAGCATATGGACATTTGCATCTCATGCATGGCATGGGAGGGATGATATGTAACCGGAGGCCACACTCAGACGGGGCGTCTGTAAGACCACTGTGGGGATACCTTGATGTGCACGATCCCATCAAGAGGTAACCGGAGGCCACACTCCGACGGGGCGTCCGTGAGACCACTTTGGGGATACCTTGATGAGGAGAATTCCATCAAGAGGATAATTTGTGATATGGCAATGGGTGGGACTCATTGCATAAGACACATGGCATAGCATTGTTTTTACATGCTTTTATGATTATGTTATACATATGATATTTGTACTAACCATGTGTAGACCCTATTTAGAATACTGTAACGCCCGCCCCTTTTCACCGAAAATCAGAGTCTATTTTTTTTTTTTGGAAATAAAGAGTGAAAAAGGGCGCAGACGTCACAACTTGAGTTAAGTCCGAGCTTCTAAAGCCCGGCCCTTAACTGGCCAATCCTACATGTGCGTGAAACGAAGTCCACGGAGAACAGTTCACACGTAGACGTAAGCTTGTGGAATATTAATTAAGTGCGGAATATTATAATAGAGACTATCCTACCAGTTTTAGATAGAAGGGAAGATACATCATTAAATTACTAAAATACCCCTATGTTCATAATCATATCTCAAAATGATAATGTCCAGAGTATAGTCCAAACCATAGCAAGAAACAGTAATTATTACATGCCGACAAGCTAAGCTACTTAAATTACAATTTTTCCAAAATCAAACTTAAATAAACAAAGTAACCGCTTTCCCAAGCTCCTATGCTTGGCTCCCGTCGCGTCCACCGTTTCCGCCGTCTCCTGCGTCATCAGCTAGGGTAGAAGTAGGGCGTTAGACAACGCGCCCAGTAGGACTCCGAGTAGGGCTAGCACATGGATGAGTGATAACAAACATACAGATAGTAATATGATAAATCCCATAAAATGAATGCCATGCCATGAGTGCCTATGTCATGTGTCCCACCCATCATCCGTACCATCAAACAACATCATATCCCCCTTGATGGCAAGTCCTCGTCAAGTTGTCCCCATGTTTGTTTCTCGGTCGCCCCGACTGAGCATGGACTCCGGTTATAGCATATCCAGCTATCCCCATGTTGCTTCTTGGTCGCCCCGACGGAGCATGGACTCCGGTTATAGCACCTCAGGCTATCCCCATGTTTGCTTCTCGGTCGCCCCGACGGAGCATGGACTTCGGTTATCGCACCTCAGGCTATCCCCATGTTTGCTTCTCGGTCGTCCCGACGGAGCATGGACTCCGGTTTCTTTATTTTCCCGCCCATGCCATGCATGAGATGTAAGTGCATTATGCTATGTAGTATATATATAATTCATATCCGTAATATATATTCCATAGCATTGAAATATAATCCATAGCATTAAAAATATCATCCATAGTATTAAAATATAATCCATAGCATTAAAAATATCATGCATAGCATTAAAATATAATCCATAGCATTTAAAAATATAATCCATAGTATTTAAAATCCCATCTTAAAATAAATCATATAATTACCGAAAATAAAACAAGGAAACCATCACATACACATAATCCACGGCTTACAAAAAGGTAGGAATCCTACCGAATACTGACTAGCGTCCTTTTTCGTTTCCGTCCGATAAATCTGGTCGCCGATCGCGTACCGTTTGTGACGTCCCGATACCTTATTATACATTTTCCAAATTAATCCATATTTTTAATCATTTCTAAGCCCATTAATCATTTCCAAGTACATATGAATAATCGGTCACTATTTAGATTTTGTGGGTCCCATTTAGTCCATCAACCTTTTCTTTTTAATCACATAAGATCATTTTTGAACATACTTAAGTCCAAAATTGATCCATCACCTAGATCCATTAGTGACCCATCAACCATATCATAGAATTATTAAAATCAGCCACTTAATTGACTTAATCCCCATTCATTTAATCATCTACACAGACCCCAATCTTGGCCCATAAAATGGCTCACAATTGGGTCATAGGTTCGGCCATACACTATGGCCGAACCCATGATACCTCTTTCCCATTTTTCTTAGGCCTATTTACTACATTTAGATTTAAAATAAGTCCCTCCATGAGGGGGTTTAAATCCTACCTTTAAATCATCATTTTAAATCATCATCAATTATATTTTTGGGTCCATCAACTTAGTCATAATTCCCTTTTATTTTCATGGTCCTAAAATACTCAAGTTCACCAAATGGGTCCATTGATGTCTCATTACCCATAACATAACAACACTAGAAAAAATCAGCCATTTAAATACTCTAACTCTCATTCATTTCTTACATACATAATACGAAATTTAATCCATAAGTTTACCCACCAATGGGTCATGGGTTCGGCCATACACCATGGCCGAACCCATGATGTCTTTATCCCATTTTTTTTTTCCTTGGCCTACTTACACATTTGAACCCATCATAAGCCCTTCCATGAAGGGGCTTAACTTATACATTTAAATAACCATCCTTAATCACATTTAAATCCATTTACAACCATCATCAAACCATCATAAAACCATCATTTTCCACATTTTTGTACTCATTTAAAACTACCATTATACCACCATAGGGTTCAGCCATTCACCATGGCCGAACCCATGGTTCATGACCCATTCCCATTTACCATCCTTAACATCATTCATATTTCCCATGCATTTCTTCACTTAAAACCCTTTAAAACATCACCACATTTATTCATTTTAAACCTTCAAAACATTAACACATTAATCCATCTTTCCTATCCTTTAAACCCATTTAACAACCACCATTACATCACCATAGGGTTCATTCCATCCATGCCTTTTAGGCCATTAAGAATCATCAATATTTCCCATGATTTTTTTCTCATAAAAATCCCTTTAAAATTACCCACATTAAATCAATAAAAACTTAAAACCCTAAATCATCCTCCATGGCTTCCATTCTTCATAATCTTATTAAATCACTTAATTACCTCCATCATTCATTCAAACATCATATACATCCATGCTTAAATAAATTTTAATACATAATGTCCTTTATGTCCATTTATTTTTCTTAATCAATCTCTCCCATTCTATCCATTTCTCACTACATCTTTTGGATGGATTTTAAATCCAAGGCCCATGATGTTTTTGGCCACCATCCAATCCAAGGAAAATGGATTTCATGATCTCTTTTTAAATTTTTAACAATGTAACCTCTTGTTTAAGAAATACTTACAATCCGGTCAGCTCCTCCAACTTTCTTTCTCCTCTTGATATCCTTTGCCTTTCTCCTTCTTCTTCTCTAAGTCTTTTTCTCTTCTTCTTCTTGTGCTATCCTTGGAAGAGAGGGGACGGTTTTGGGAGAGGGAGTGAGGGAGAGAATAAGATGAGAAAGGGATGGAGACAAGTGATGAGAACCCTAGACCTTTCCCTCCCCTTTTGGTTTACTTGGATTTCTTTCTTCTCTTTTCTATTCTTGTTATTTTCTTAGCTTTCCTCTTTTCTTTTCCTTGGGTGAGGGACGTTCTTGAGAGTAAGAAAGAGAGGGAAATGACGAGAGGAGAGAAAAACCCATCTCATTTTTTTTTTTTGTTGAGTAATTAATTCCCCACCTACCACACATAGATTAATGTGTAGTAGTGGTGGTAGTTGGGATAAAACCACTATCCTTAGCCCATGGTTTAAATTTGTGTTTCTTTAGAGTGGTTTGTGTTTGTTTGGGTGGTTTTGACCATTTGACCATAATTAGATTAGCTTAATTAATTTAATTAATTTGATCATTAGGTTAAGTTAATTAATTCCCACTTAATTTAATTCCATTAAATTCCCTCTATGAACTCCACCCATGGTTGACCAAGTCAACCATGGTGGCCGTCCCCACCAATTCTTGGTCCACACGCCACCTCACTTGGTTAGGTGGAGGTGGGCCCCACTTGGTTATGCCATCTCGATTATTTCATCACTAACTTAGGTGGTTTAACTCCAATTCAACCCATTTCAATTAATTGGGTCACCATTGGGCCCATGGCCCAATTAAATTATTTTCTATCATTTACCTTAGAGTTTGACTCATTTTGACCCATTGGGTCCTAAATGGTTATCGGGCCCACTTTGACCATTATTGACCCTTTAAATGAATTCCATCAAATCCATGGTCCATTGGACCATACTTGGGCCCTTGCCCCAAAATTTGATCCATTTAACATCCATAACATCAAAATTCCAATTTTTTCCATTATTAAAATAAATAAATGCCATATATATGATGATTTAAAAATTTGGGTTATTACAATATAATTTTCTTTTGAAATTTTCGTCCCGAAAATTCGAGCGAAGTAGGGATTCAAAATAACTCATGCAAAGAGCTCCGGATAAGCGGTTTTCATCTCCGACTCAAGTTCCCAGGTGGTTTCTTCACTGCCATGTCGTTCCCATTCCACCTTGACGAAAGTGAATGGCGCGGTTCCGCAGCACCCTTTGTTCGCTCCCGATCACTTTGACCGGCTTCTCCACATATGTCACATCGCTTTGTACATCGATGTCTTGAACATTTAATACATGAGAAGGATCGGAGTTGCACTTCCTCAGCATGGACACATGAAATACATCATGTAGAGATGATAGTTGTGGAGGGAGCGCCAACTGATAAGCTACTCCCCCCACCCTCTTTAGGATCGAAAACGGCCCACAAATCTAGGCGACAGTTTCCCCTTCTTCCCGAACCTCATGTGCCCCTTCCGTGGTGAGACTTTTAAGATTACTAAGTCTCCCATCTCAAACTCGAGGAACCGTCTCCTCTTGTCGGCATAGCTCGTCTGACGGCTCTGTGCAGTGAGTAGATGTTGCCGTATTAACTTAATCTGTGTTGTAGTCTCCGCAACCAAATCCGGTCCAATCAATGCAGTCTCACCGGCCTCTGTCCAACACACGGGCCATCTACACGGCCTACCATACAAGGCCTCAAATGGAGCCATCTGGAGGCTTGCCTTGTAACTGTTATTGTAAGAGAACTCCACCAAGGGCAAATGGTCCTCCCATCCACCCTTGAAGTCTAGCATGCATGCTCTCAGCATATCCTCCAGTGTCTGTCGTCCTCTCCGACTGTCCATCAGTCTGTGGATGAAATGCTGTGCTAGTCAATACGTCAGTCCCCATAACCGACTGCATGCCCTGCCATATTCTGCCGGTGAATCGGCCATCCCTGTCGGACACAATAGACCGGGGAATGCCATGTAACCTTATGATCTCCCGGATGTACCGTCGACCCAAAGTCTCTGATGAGTCTATCATCTTGATGGGAAGGAAATGTGCAGACTTGGTCAACCGGTCCACTATGACCCATATTGCATCGTTACCCTTCGATGACCTTGGCAACCTGTTACAAAGTCCATGGAGATGTGCTCCCATTTCCATTCTGGCACCGGCAAGGGTGCGAGTAAGCCTGGTGGTTTCCGATGTTCTGCCTTAACCTGCTGACAAATTAGACAACAAGCAACAAATGCTGCTACATCTTTCTTAAGCCCATGCCACCAATAGTGCCTCTTATGATCATGATACATCTTGGTGCTGCCCGGGTGGATAGAGAGTTTGGTTTGGTGTGCTTCAGTCAGCAACTCTCTTCTGCAATTCTTAGGCACATGTGTCCTGCCTCGGAACATAAGACCCTGTCCCGGTCGTAACTCCCACTTCGGTACGACCTCACCGGTAGACATCTTAGCCCAAATCTCTTTGACCTCTGGATCTGTCCGTTGCTCCCGTTCAATCTCGGAGACCATGTTAGATCGTATGATCAGATTATACATGGTCCCATGGTTATTGAGGTAGAGTTTAAACTCTCTGATGGTATTCAATACCTCCCATTCTGTCCTGATCAAGCTGGCTACTGTCGCATGTGACATGCGGCTGAGGGCATCTGCCACTTTGTTCGCCTTGCCAGGATGATACCGAAGTACGAATTCATAATCCGCCAGATATTCCATCCATCTGCGCTGTCTCATGTTGAGTTCCTTCTGATCAAATAAGTACTTCAGGCTCTTGTGATCTGAGAACACCTCAAACTTTTCACCATAAAGGTAGTGTCTCCAGCTTTTGAGAGCGAAGACCACCGCTGCTAGTTCTAGATCATGTGTGGGGTAATGGTGTTCATGAATTTTCAACTGTCTTGATCCGTACGCCACCGCACGATTGCCTTGACTGAGAGTACACCCCAGTCCCTCTCCGGAGGCATCACAGTACACCTCATAATTACTGCCTCTTTCCGGCAAGATCAAAATAGGAGCGGTTGTAAGCCTCTCCTTTAGCTCCTCAAATCTCCGGTTGCACAGATATGACCACTCAAATTTGACTCCTTTCTGAGTGAGTCGGGTAAGTGGAGCCGCAATCTTGGAGAAGTCCATGATGAATTTCCGGTAGTAACCGGCTAATCCCAGAAAACTGCGGATCTCGGTTACATTCGTCGGCGCTTTCCACTCCTTCACTGCCGCTACTTTAGCCGGGTCCACGGCTATACCTTCTTCTGATATAATGTGCCCCAAGAAGTTGACTTCAGATAGCCAGAATTCACACTTGCTGGCTTTGGCATACAATTGGTTCTTCCTCACGGTGTCTAAGACTATCCGTAGGTGCTCGGCATGTTCCTTCTGACTTTTGGAATAGATCAGAATATCATCAATGAATACAATCACAAACCGATCCAAGTAAGGACGGAATATCCTATTCATTAGGTCCATGAACACAGCCGGTGCGTTAGTGAGTCCAAATGGCATGACCACATACTCATATAAGCCATACAGTGTCCTGAAAGCTGTCTTCTCTATGTCCTCCTCTCTAACCCGGATTTGATGGTATCCGGACATCAGATCAATCTTGGAGAAATGAGAGGAACCCCTAAGTTGATCAAATAGACCGTCAATCCGGGGTAGGGGATACTTATTCCTGGCAGTCAGCTTGTTCAACTTTCTATAATCCACACACATTCGAAGGGTACCGTCCTTCTTCTTCACAAATAACACTGGGGCTCCCCATGCGGATGTGCTGTTCCGAATAAAACCTAGTCTGAGCAGTTCATCAATCTGTTTCTTCAACTCTGTCATCTCAATTGGTGCCATCTGATAATGAGGCAATGATACTGGAGCGGCGCCAGGGTATAACTTGATCTCAAAGTCTATCTCCCTCTTGGGTGGCAAACCAGGGAGTTCTGTTGGGAATACCTTGGCATAATCTGCTACTACCGCCGGAAGTTCAGTTATTGGTGCCCTATCTAATCTGAGGCTATTCAAGGCAAGGTGGTTCAATTCTTCCTACAGCCTTCTAGGGATGCCCTGTCTGTCAGCGTGTACCACGTACCGCTTTCCCTCGGTGACCAAAATATCACCCTACGAAGATGGCAATCGAAATGGGCCTGATATGTTGTCAACCAGTCCATGCCAAATATAACATCGTATTCAGCCATGTCGATTACTAAATAGTTGAACTCGAATCTGAATCCCGCGAGTTCAGCGTTCAATGCCGTACATATGAGTCCTAATGATGTGTCTTCGACGGGGGATACAATGGTGAGTGATGTGGACAGGTTTTGTACTAATGTACCCGTAGCAGATATGAATGCAGCAGATATAAATGAATGTGAAGCCCAGAGTCAAATAATGTAACAGCATAGGAACTACCAACTACAGCCATACCTTGCATCACCGAACGATCCACCGCTACTGGAGACTGTATGGTGAAAAGCCGTCCAGATCCTGTAGGGTTTGGCGCTCGTCCCGCCTGGTTGTGTGCTCTGCCTCCTCGTGACTGAGCTGGCCTTGCTGGTGGGCGGAAAGAACACCTGGAGTAAGATGGTCTGTTAGTCTGTGGACACTCCCTCTTGAAGTGGCCCTGTTGGCCACACTGATAGCATGTGTTCCCACCTCGGGGAACCTGAGTGACTGCTGCTGATGGGGAGGGCTGATTGGGACGAAAGCCCCCTGTGAACCCAATGGAAAGTGAGGTCTGCTGGAGTTAGGGCGGAACTTCTTGTTTGGCTGAAATGTACCTCGCCCACTCTGCCCTCGGCGGTTGTCAAACCGCACTATCTCATTTAACTCTCGTTCTGCGATAGTGGCCCTGCTGACCACCCCTGCTAGTGTGGGTTCCTTGAAAATGGTCACCTTAGCCCTGATGCTTGACCGAAGGCCCCGCTCGAACTTACGGGCCCTTCGGTGCTCGGTATCCACCATATAAAAGGCATAGACGGATAGCTTAAAGAATTCTCTGTGGTATTTTGCCACCTTCATGCTGCCTTGTACCAATGAGAGGAAGGCTTGAGTCTGGCTCTCTCTTTCCTCCTCCCGAAAATATTTTTCTAGGAAGGTGGCTGAGAACCATTCCCATGTCATGGTGATCCTTTCCCCTTCTGGTACCAGTGCTTGTTGTTTTTCCACAATTTCCCACTAACTACTGGCATCCTCGATCAGTTGAGAAGTGGCCAGTAAGATCTTATCAGTAGGATTGGTAATCTGGAGCAGATTTAAGATCTGAGTGATCCTTTTTAACCAATGCTCCCCTCCGACAGGCCCTTCTTTTCCCCTGAAGTAGGGAGGGCGCTATTGTTGAAAATCCTTGACCATCTTCTGTTTACTGGAGTCGCTAGCGGTCGCATTTCCGCTTGAGTGTTGTTGAGGAGCAGAAGCGACTACCACTTGAACTATGTCCCTTAGCTCGGGAGGTACACCTTGTATGTTTATACAATTCTGTCCCTCAGCTGGATGAGGTGGTGGCTGTACCTCCTCTTCCTGACGAGCTGGTGTTACCTCTCTCTCTACTCGTGGGTTGCGGCGGGTCTTTCTCTTTGGAGGCATTTTCCTAAGTCATTGAAAACATTTATTGACTTAGTTCCTTCATAAAATTGTCAGATTCATAATTTTAAGGAAAATTTTCCTAAGTATCAAATATTTTCTTCAACTTGAGGAAAATTACCAAATAATCATACTTAGCTTTCGGGGGGTTTTTCATGTATAGTACAATGTATCTTTGTTGGGGAAATTGCCAAATATGCATTCTTGGTTTGGGGAAAACTTCCCAAGTATCTATGTTTTGTCCAATTTGGTGAAATCAGGGAGATTTTTCCTATGTTCGATAAATCTATCAATGTTCCATCAATTTGGGGAAAAATCTAGATTTTGTTTTCTCATTTTGGGGAAAGTAAGCCCTATTTGCTATGTTTTGTTAAATCCATTCCTTATAATGATTGTCCTTCCCTTGCTATCATTTCGTTACGTCAAATGTTGCTCTCAGATTGAATGCTTCAGTCTGAGTCAATCGAAGTAAATTAACCCGGCCCCCGTGCAGCGGACTCCGAAGAGTCGGTCAGTTGGGATTCTTATCCGTCAGTGAGACAAGAAACCGTCTTAATCATATTTAAGAGATTCATTCTTCCGATTTCGCTCTGATACCAACTGTAACGCCTGCCCCTTTTCACCGAAAATCAGAGTCTATTTTTTTTTTTTTGAAATAAAGAGTGACAAATGGCGCGGACGTCACGACGCGAGTTAAGTCCGAGCTTCTAAAGCTCGGCCCTTAACTGGCCAACCCTACATGTGCGTGAAACGAAGTCCACGGAGAACAGTTCACACGTAGACGTAAGCTTGTGGAATATTAACTAAGTGCAGAACATTATAATAGAGACTATCCTACCAGTTTTAGATAGAAGGGAAGATACATCATTAAATTACTAAAATACCCCTATGTTCATAATCATATCTCAAAATGATAATGTCCAGAGTATAGTCCAAACCATAGCAAAAAACAGTAATTATTACATGTCGACAAGCTAAGCTACTTAAATTACAACTTTTTCCAAAATCAAACTTAAATAAACAAAGTAGCCGCTTTCCCAAGCTCCTACGCTTGCCTCCCGTCGCGTCCACCGTTTCCGCCGTCTCCTGCGTCATCCTGAGTAGGGTAGAAGTAGGGCGTTAGACAACGCGCCCAGTAGGACTCTGAGTAGGGCTAACACATGGATTAGTGATAACAAGCATACAGATAGTAATATATAAATCCCATAAAATGAATGCCATGCCATGGGTGCCTATGTCATGTGTCCCACCCATCATCCGTATCATCAAACAATATCATATCCCCTTTGACGGCAAGTCCTCGTCAAGGTGTCCCCATGTTTGTTTCTCAGTCGCCCCGACGGAGCATGGACTCCGGTTATAGCATATCAAGCTATCCCCATGTTTGATTCTCGGTCGCCCCGACGGAGCATGGACTCCGGTTGTAGCATCTCAGGTTATCCTCATGTTTGCTTCTCGGTCGTCCCGACGGAGCATGGACTCTGGTTATAGCATCTCAGGCTATCCCCATGTTTGCTTCTCGGTCGCCTCGACGGAGCATGGACTCCGGTTTCATTATTTTCCCACCCATGCCATGCACGAGATGTAAGCGCATTATGCTATGTAGTATATATATAATTCATATCCGTAATATATATTCCATAGCATTGAAATATAATCCATAGCATTAAAAATATCATCCATAACATTAAAATATAATCCATAGCATTAAAAATATCATCCATAGCATTAAAATATAATCCATAGCATTTAAAAATATAATCCACAGTATTTAAAACCCATCTTAAAATAAATCATATAATTACCGAAATAAAACAAGGAAACCATCACATACACATAATCCACGGCTTACAAAAAAGTAGGAATCCTACCGAATACTGACTAGCGTCCTTTTTCGTTTCCGTCCGATAAATCTGGTCGCCTATCGCGTACCGTTTGCGACGTCACGATACCTTATTATACATTTACCAAATTAGTCCATATTTTTAATCATTTCTAAGCCCATTAATCATTTCCAAGTCCATATGAATAATCAGTCACTATTTAGGTTTTGTGGGTCCCATTTAGTCCATCAACCTTTTCTTTTTAATCACATAAGATCATTTTTTAACATACTTTAAGTCCAAAATTGATCCATCACCTAGATCCATTAGTGACCCATCAACCATATCATAGAATTATTAAAATCAGCCACTTAATTGACTTAATCCCCATTCATTTAATCATCTACACAGACCCCAATCTTGGCCCATAAAATGGCTCACAATTGGGTCATAGGTTCTGCCATACACCATGGCCGAACCCATGATACCTCTTTCCCATTTTTCTTAGGCCTATTTACTACATTTAGATTTAAAATCAGTACCTCCATGAGGGGGGTTTAAATCCTACCTTTAAATCATCATTTTAAATCATCATCAATTATATTTTTGGGTCCATCAACTTAGCCATAATTCCCTTTTATTTTCATGGTCCTAAAATACTCAAGTTCACCAAATGGGTCCATTGATGTCTCATTACCCATAACATAACAACACTAGAAAAAATCAGCCATTTAAATACTCTAACTCTCATTCATTTCTTACATACATAATACGAAATTTAATCCATAAGTTTACCCACCAATGGGTCATGGGTTCGGCCATGCACCATGGTCGAACCCATGATGTCTTTATCCCATTTTTTTTTTCCTTGGCCTACTTACACATTTGAACCCATCATAAGCCTTTCCATGAAGGGGCTTAACATATACATTTAAATAACCATCCTTAATCACATTTAAATCCATTTACAACCATCATCAAACCATCATAAAACCATCATTTTCCACATTTTTGTACTCATTTAAAACTACCATTACGCCACCATAGGGTTCGGCCATTCACCATGGCCGAACCCATGGTTCATGACCCATTCCCATTTACCATTTTTGATGTCCTTAACATCATTCATATTTCCCATGCATTTCTTCACTTAAACCCCTTTAAAACATCACCACATTAATTCATTTTAAACCTTCAAAACATTAACACATTAATCCATTTTTCTTATCCTTTAAACCCATTTAACAACCACCATTACATCACCATAGAGTTCATTCCATCCATGCCTTTTAGGCCATTAAGAATCATCAATATTTCCCATGATTTTTTTCTCATAAAAATCCCTTTAAAATTACCCACATTAAATCAATAAAAACTTAAAACCCTAAATCATCCTCCATGGCTTCCATTCTTCATAATCTTATTAAATCACTTAATTACCTCCATCATTCATTCAAACATCATATACATCCATGCTTAAATAAATTTTAATACATAATGTCCTTTATGTCCATTTATTTTTCTTAATCAATCTCTCCCATTTTATCCATTTCTCATTACATCTTTTGGATGGATTTTAAATCCAAGGCCCATGATGTTTTTGGCCACCATCCAATCCAAAGAAAATGGATTTCATGATCTCTTTTTAAATTTTTAACAATGTAACCTCTTGTTTAAGAAATACTTACATTTCGGTCGGCTCCTCCGACTTTCTTTCTCCTCTTGATCTCCTAGCCTTTCTCTTTCTTCTTCTCTAAGTCTTTTTCTCTTCTTCTTCTTGTGCTATCCTTGGAAGAGAAGGGACGGTTTTGGGAGAGGGAGTGAGAGAGAGAATAAGATGAGAAAGGGATGGAGACAAGTGATGAGAACCCTAGACCTTTCCCTCCCCTTTTGGTTTACTTGGATTTCTTTCTTCTCTTTTCTTTTCTTCTTCTTTTCTTAGCTTTCCTCTTTTCTTTTCCTTGGGTGAGGGACGTTCTTTAGAGTAAGAAAGAGAGGGAGAGAAATGAGAGTGAAATGAAGAGAGGAGAGAAAAACCCATCTCATTTTTTTTTTTTGTTGAGTAATTAATTCCCCACCTACCACACATAGATTAATGTGTAGTAGTGGTGGTAGTTGGGATAAAACCACTATCCTTAGACCATGGTTTAAATTTGTATTTCTTTAGAGTGGTTTGTGTTTGTTTGGGTGGTTTTGACCATTTGACCATAATTAGATTAGCTTAATTAATTTAATTAATTTGATCATTAAGTTAAGTTAATTAATTCCCACTTAATTTAATTCCATTAAATTCCCTCTATGAACTCCACCCATGGTTGACCAAGTCAACCATGGTGGCCGGCCCCACAAATTCTTTGTCCACACGCCACCTCACTTGGTGAGGTGGAGGTGGGCCCCACTTGGTTATGCCATCTTGATTATTTCATCACTAACTTAGGTGGTTTAACTCCAATTCAACCCATTTCAATTAATTGAGTCACCATTGGGCCCATGGCCCAATTAAATTATTTTCTATCATTTTCCTTAGAGTTTGACTCATTTTGACCCATTGGGTCCTAAATGGTTATCGGGCCCACTTTGACCATTATTGACTGTTTAAATGAATTCCATCAAATCCATGATCCATTGGACCATACTTGGGCCCTTGCCCCAAAATTTGATCTAGTTAACATCCATAACATCAAAATTCCAATTTTTTCCATTATTAAAATAAATAAATGCCATATATATGATGATTTAAAAATTCGGGTTATTGCAAATACCTACTGGGCGCATTGTTCTAACGCGCTACTTCTACCCTAGTTAATGATACAGGAAATGAAGGGAACGATGAGGGTGAACGGAGTCAAGCATAGGAGCTTGAATATGCTTGATTTATATTTTGATTGAGTTGCTTATGGACTTGTAATTTGAGTAACTAGAATTTGGGCATATAATAATTTAGATATTTTGCTATGGTTTGGATGGTTTGTTTGGATATTTAATTTAAGGTAATTTGGTTAAGTGATGAAGTACTTTGCTATCTAAAAATGGAATAGAATTAGGTTCTATTATAATCCACAATTATGTTTTAATTCCGCAAGTTAACATAGTACGTGTGAACCGTATTCATGGACTTAGTCCATGCACACGTAGGGTTGGCCAGTTAAGGGTCGGACTTTTGAAGTTCGGACTTAGCTTGTGTCGTAACGTCCCGCTTTCTATCACTCTTTTAAAAAAAAATAGATTCTGATTTTCGGAAAGCGAGTGAAAAAGGAAGGGGCGTTACAAAGCAAGTGTGAGTTTTGGTTAACTCAAGTCTAATTCCTTGGACATGTGGTATCTAAAGAGTGAATCTCGGTGGATCCAACGAAAGTAGAAACAGTGATGAACTGGGAAAGAACTAAAAATGTTTTTGACATTTGAAGCTTTTTGTGTTTAGCTGGATATTTTCGGAAGTTTATTCCTATTTTTTCCCAAATTGTTGTACCAATGACCCGTTTGTCTAAGAAAAGTGTCAAATTTGAATGGAATGACGTTTGTGAGAAGCATTCAAAGATTTGAAGAAATTGACTACCTCTCCAGTATTGATAGTGCCTGATCAAGGGCGATGTTATGAAGTTTACTATGATGCATCTAAGTTTGGATTGGGATGTGTATTAATACAAGAAGGAAAGATAGTTGGTTATGGTTCCAGACAACTGAAAGTACTTGAACAAAATTATCCAACTCATGATCTGGAACTGACAATTTTGGTCTTTACATTAAAACTTTGGCGACATTATTTGTTTGTAGAGAAATTTAATGTATTTTCTGATCATCATAGTCTCAAATATTTGTTTACTCAAAAAGATCTGAATATGAGACAACAGAGATGGATGAAATACTTAGCAGATTATGATTTTGATCTCTTCTACCATCCGGGAAAAGCCAATGTAGTAAAAGATGCCTTAAGCAGAAATTCACATGGCAGTATAACATGTATGGCATCCCTACAATGGAAAATGATGGAAATATTAACTGAATATGAATTGGAATTGATTGACGGAAATGGGCCAGCACGAATCCAAAATTTAGTTCTATAGCCTGAAATAGTTCGGAAGGTCTTAGAAAGACAACAAAATAACTCAGAAGCAAAGAATTTGCTACTCAGCTCTCCAATGGAGCTAAGTTGGAAGACTGGAAAGTCAGATTTGACGGAAGTTTGACTTTCAAAGATAAACTGTTTCTACCCGAATCTTAAGATTGTAGGAAAGAAGTAGTCGAACATTTCCATCATTTTCGATTTGTGGTGCATCCTGGCGGCACAAAGACGTACCATGATCTATGCCAATAGTTCTGGTGGAAAGGTATGAAATGTGAAGTAACAGATTTTGTATCTAAATGTCTAACTTCTCAACAGGTCAAAGCAGAACTCCAAAGACGTGATGGTAAAATGCAACCTCTTCCTATGACTAAATGCTATGGATTTCGTGACAGGATTTCCAATGTAACACCCCGCCCTTTTCACCATAATTTTCAGAGTTTATTTTTTTTTTAAATATAATAATCATGTGATCGGGGCGGAGTGTCACGACGCGAGTTAAGTTCGGATCTCTAAATCCGACCCTTAACTGGCCAAGCCCATGTGCGTATGAACTAAGTCCATAAAACTAATCCGCACATGGTACATATATAACTTGCAGAATTAACTTAGTCTTAATCTAACTGAGGTTATAATAGAACCTATGACTATTCCAATTTTCCATTCTTAGATAGCAAAGTACATAATCTTATTCTCCAAAATTACTAAATAATATTAATCTACCATTCAATCCAACCATCCAAAATAAACCAATCCACAGCATCTACTTATCTACTTATTACATGCCAACAAATCTAGTTACCAAATTACATTGTCCAAATAGTTCAAATAACACATCCATGAATAGTCCATTCAAGTCCATTCAAATCATTCAAACCGCCCAAGTTTCCGTGTTTGGTCCCCTTCTTGATCCTCAATCTTTGAGTTTATTGCGTCGTCCACTAAGGATATAGATAGGGGGTTAGATCAACGCGCCCAGTAGTGTTTTCGAATAGGGCTACCACATGGTTAGTCAAAAACATGCAAATAGTATAATAATAATACATGTGTGACAAAATTCTATAAAAACATGCTATGTATGAAATGAACATGTAATGAGTCCCCACCCATCACCATTCAACATAGCCATCACTTGATGGGATTCTCATCGTCAAGGTAACCCACAGTGGTCTTTCAGACGCCCCGACGGAGTGTGGCCTCCTGATTCCTCCTGATGGGATTCTCATCATCAGGGTACCCCACAGTGGTCTTTCGGACGCCCCGACGGAGTGTGGCCTCCGGTTACAACACCATCATCCCATGCCATGCATGAGATGTCTATGCAAATATGTCATTTAGAAACATAACTTTACAATCATATAAGTTATCTAAATCAACATAAAATAGCATATGGAATAGTGGTTACAATAAAGGTAGGAAACCTACAAGTTTACTTTGTTCGACCCTTCCTTTGAACCGTCTTCCGATCACGGTTTGTACACTGTTCTAGAAATCCAAATACCCTATGTACATAGCAGCAAGTTAATCATTTGACCATATGATTCTAATTTGATCTAAATCCCAAAAATCCACTTTGTGGGGTTCGGCCATACTCATGGCCGAACCTCACCCATTTTAAACCTTGGTCACTCTTTTATTTAATTAAAACCCTCTAAGTATCCCAAACTTTCAAATGAACCTTGGTAGGGTTCGGCCATACTACATGGCCGAACCTTACCACCTTAGGTTTTGGCTCATAAGTCCATTCTTTTGATCATTTCATCTTTTCATCCATATTTACGATAACGCCACTATACTAACCCTTTGTTTAATTTTGTTTAACCAAAGTTCATACCCAAACCACCTTGGTGGAGTTTGGCCATACACATGGCCGAACCTCACCATTTAGTTTTTGATCTTTTAAATCTTTCATTAACCCCTCTCCAATCAATATAAATTAGTAATAAGTCCATCAAATGACCCTTTAGTGAGGTTCGGCCATACACATGGCCGAACCTCACTAAACTGGTTTTTGTTCCTTCTTTCCAACCTTTATCATGGTTGATCAAATTAATAATAAACCCATAACTAAGCATAGGTGTTTCTTGAAACAAGAGCATAAAATAAATCATAGCTTCCCACATGATTTTAAACCCAAATCCATCCTCAAAACAGTCCATGGGGTTCGGCCATACACATGGCCGAACCCTATGGTTCTCTTAATGAAAACCCACCAATATTTATCTATGATATTAATCAGCAAATTAACATAAGATAAACATGGTTCAGTCATGTCATATCTACTCCAAAACAGTAAGCTTAATTCCATATAAAAATCTTTTAAAAGCCCCACTCCAAAATATGGATTTTTGACTTTCAAACACCATAGAATTCACCAATTTTCTCATGGGGTTTGGCCATCCAAAGGGCCGAACCCTATGGTCCATATTTTTCCACTTTTAAACATCGCATTCCTATATTTAAACCATTGATGGATCTGGCCATACAATGGCCAGATCTCATTTTCTTAACCAATCTACTAAACAAGGGTTCAAAAATGCACTTGCAAATACCGCGTCTCCTTCGGTTCTTTTGACTCCTTTCTTGACCCTTTATTTCCTTGACCTCTCCTTCTCTCTTACTGTTCTTTGGGCTGAGACTGATCTTGTTTCAAGCTCCTTGAGATAATTCAGCCAGATGACAAGGATTTGAGAGAGAGAGGGATAAAGAATTTTGGCTTTGGATGGGAAACCTTGATGCCAACTCCTTTGCTCAATGTATGCTTTTATCTTGGTGAAATAAATCAATCAAGGACTATTTTCATATCAGTAACCAGCTGCTGTTCTTGATCTTAGAGAGGTGATAACAGTCCAAGGAAGAGAGAGATAGAGATAGAGAGTAAAATGAGCCCTCTATGTTTAATCAAAACCAGCCCAAGGGATGGTGTCTCTAAGTGTCAACCTTTGTAACTCCCCTTTGCATTCAACATAAACCTTTATGCTGACTTGGGGGTTTCATCCTTGGGATGAAACTCCTAAGACTTCAACGGTTCAGCCAAGGTAATTCAGCCCTTGTGTAACTTCCATCCTTTTGATGCTCATCAACGCCAAAGTGGGGGTTTCATTTTTTTTGACATGAAACTCTTCCATGTTCCAACGTCCCTATGCATATCTTTGTGATTGTTTGCATTCTCTCCATTATTCATCTCTCATTATCCTTGTATGTGGGAGTTTCCTTTTGAACCAAAACCTCCCATAAGCTCCAACGTTTTTTTTTTTGTTTGAAATGGGTACTCCATAACAGCCACCTTTCATCAACCACTTGTGTTTGTAACCCTCAAACGGTCATCCCATTCATCTCTTTTTTTTTTTTGTAGGAGTTACATGCATGGGATAACAATCCCATGCAACTCCAAAATGTTTCCTACTTGAATTTGAAATATAACTTTCACCCAAGTAACTCCCATGTAACTCCATTTCATTCATTACTTAGATGGGAGTTACATGCATGTAGAACCTCCCATGCAGCCAACGTTTTTATTGTTTTTAACACTTGGAATTACAAATACTCCACTCACATTTAACTCATCACTTTACTCAACTCAACCTTTTAATGTAACTCTACATTTAATCCCACTCCAACATTTAATCTAACTCAACTAATAAATTCAACTCCATCCAAACTCCATCATTTACTTCAACTCAAACAAACTCAAATATTTAATAAACTCAAACCAATTAAGCTTTGAGCTCACTCATGATTAATCATGCCCATTTCGACCCATTGGATCCCATTTAGCCATTTTGACCCATTTAATAAAATTTGACCCAATTATGATTCTTGACCCGTTTAAGTTCATCTTATCCATTTATTTGTTTTGTAATCAAAACTACTAACCATTGGGTCTTGATTAAACCATTGACGCATTTAAATTCAACTAAAATATAACAATGGCAATTCCATAAATATGAATAATTTCATATAAATTGCTAACTTTGAAATTCCAGGGTGTTACAATACAATACTCTTTTTATAATTTTTGTCTCGAAAATCGAACGAAGTAGGATTTCAAAGTAAATCATACAAACAATTCAGGGTGAGATGTTCTCATCTCCGATTCCAGTTCCCAAGTGGCTTCCTCAACACCATGTCGATCCCATACCACCTTGACGAACTGAATCGCTCGGTTACGCAACACCCTTTGCTCACTCTCTAATATTCTGACCGGCTTCTCGACATAAGTGACGTCGCCTTGCACATCTATATCTTGTACATTCAAAACATGAGACGGATCAGGGTTGTATTCCTTAGCATCGACACATGGAATACATCATGTAGAGACGCCAATTGCGAAGGAAGTGCCAACTGATAGGCTACATCTCCCATCCTTCTGATAATTGAAAACGGTCCCACATATCTTGGAGACAATTTTCCTTTCTTCCCAAATATCATGTGCCCTTTTTGTGGTGAGACCTTCAAGAATACCATGTCTCCCACTTCAAATTTGAGAAACCTCCTCCTCTTATCAGCTTAGCTCTTTTGCCGACTCTGTGCGGTCAACAAATGTTGACGTATCGACTGGATTTGTACAGTAGTTTCCGTAACCAACTCGGATCCTGTCAGTGCAAGTTCGCCGACCTCGGTCTAGCACACTGGTGACCTGCATGGTCTACCATACAAAGCTTCGAATGGTGCCATCTGAAGGCTTGCTTGGTAGCTATTGTTATAAGAAAACTCCACCAATGGCAAATGATCCTCCCATTCTCCTTTGAAGTCTAGAATGCACGCCCTCAGCATGTCCTCCAATGTTTGTATTGTCCTTTCCGACTGTCCATCAGTCTGTGGATGGAACGCTGTGCTAGTCAGTAGATCAGTCCCCATGGCTGACTACATACTCTGCCATACCTTACCGGTGAATCGGCCATCTCTATCGGATACGATTGTCTGAGGAATACCATGTAATCTGATGATGTCCTTGATATACCGCCGACCCAATGTCTCAGATGAATCCGACATCTTGATAGGAATAAAATGTGCGAATTTGGTCAGTCGGTCTACCACGACCCATATAGCATCATTGCCTTCGAGGACCTCGGCAATCCCATCACAAAATCCATGGAAATGTGCTTCCATTTCCATTCTGGCACAGATAAGGGTTTGAGTAACCCTGGTGGTTTCTGGTGTTCCGTCTTAACTTGCTGACAAGTTAAACAATGAGCCACATACTCTGCAACATCCTTCTTGAGTCCATGCCACCAATAATGTCTTTTTAAGTCATGATACATTTTTGTGCTACCTGGATGAATGGAGAGCTTGCTCTGATGTGCCTCTATCAGTAATTCTTTTCTGCAGCTTCTTGGCACATAAATTCTACCCCGGAACATAAGACCCTGTCTTGGTCGTAATTCCCAATCCGGTACAACCTCGCCAATAGACATCTTGGCCCATGTCTCTGCCATTTCCGGATCTGCTCGGTGTTCCTGTTCAATCTTTGTAACCATGTTGGATTGTGTGATCAAATTGTACATACTCCCATGGTTTGTGATGTATAGATTGAACTGACGAATGGTATTCAACATCTCCGATTCTGTCCTGATCAGACATGCCACTGATGCATGAGACATGCGGCTAAGAGCATCCGCCCCCTTTTTGGCCTTCCCCGGATGATACCGGAGCGTAAATTCATAATCTGCCAAGTATTCCATCCATCTGCGCTGCCTCAAGTTGAGCTCTTTCTGATCAAATAAACACTTCAAGCTCTTATGATCTGAAAATACTTCAAACTTTTTGTAACGCCCGCCCCTTTTCACCGTAAAATCAGAGTACATTTTTTTTTTAAATAAAAGTGACAAAGGGCGCGGACGTCACGACGCGAGTTAAGTTCCGAACTTCTAAAGCCCGGCCCTTAACTGGCCAACCCTACGCGTGCGTGGAACATAAGTCCACGAGTACGGTTCACGCGTAGCAAGTAAGCTCACGGAACATAAAAATAAGTGCGGATGATCATAGAACTATCCTACCAGTTCTTCAGATAGCAGGGAAGAAATACCCAATTAATTACGAAAATGCCATTATACTGTATTATCCAAAATAATAGCCTAAATATAGCAAACTACCTAAATTATTACATTTCCGACAAGCTAACTATACAAATACATCTTTTCCAAAATGAAGTAAAACAAAATAATTAATCCGCCTCCCCAAGCTCCTAAGCTTGGCTTCCGTCTCGCCCTTCCGGTCCGCCATCTCCTGCATCGTCAGCTAGGGTAGAAGTAGGGCGTTAGAACAACGCGCCCAGTAGGATTCTGAGTACGGCTAGCACATGGGTTAGTAATAACCACATACAGATAATAACACAGTGAAAACTATAAACCACCATATACTGAAATATATGTAAATGATATGCCATGGGTGTCAATTTTATGAATCCCACCCATCATTCCTGCCATATACTGTCATATCCCTCTTGACGGAAAAACCTCGTCAAGATATGTCCAACCGCAAAATATCCCCCTTGACGGTAAAGCCTCGTCAAGGTGTCCCCATGCCTGTTCTCGGTCGCCCCGACGGAGCATGGACTCCGGTTTGTTTATTTTTTTTTTCGGCCCATGCCATGCATGAGATGTAATGCATTATGCTATGTACTATTTATAACTCATAACCTTAAGATATCATACATAGCCTTAATTTATAATGCATAACCTTAATCATAGTTCATAGCCATTAAATAAAATCCATCTTAAACATAGCATCCATAATTGTAAAAACCCATCATAAGATAAATACTAATCAATAAAATATGACAAAAATACCATCACACATCCATGGCTTACAAATAGGTAGGAATCCTACCGATTACCAACTCGCGTCCTTTTCCCATATTCGTCCGACAATCCAGCTACCGACTCGCGTACCGCTCGCGCTATCCGACACCTTATTAAATTACCACATTAGTCCATATTTTACCATTTCCAAGCCCATAAATCATATCTTAGTGGTTTTCTTCAATTTAGCCAATAATTACCATTTTTTGCCACTACTCCTTCACATGATTATGTACTCATTTATCTAGGTATGATTAAGTCCAAACTTGATCCACCACTTAGGTCCCTAACCTAGGTCCATTAATGATTCATTGACCATGACCTAACATCCCTAAATCATCCACTTAATTTAATCAAATTTTTCCATCATCTAGATACAAGCATGGACCCAACCTTAGCCCATACAATAACTTACAAAATGGGTCATGGGTTCGGCCACACACCATGGCCGAACCCATGATGTCTTGTTCTCCATTTTTCCTTGGATCCTTTAGTACATTTTAGATCTACCACAAGTCCTCCCATGAGAGGTCTACATCATGCATTTAAATCACCATTTTAAGGTATCATTACATATTTTGGGTCCGTCAAAACTACTAACATTTTCCCATTTATTTCTCCATAAATCACAACCATTAAATCCACCATTGTTCACCATAGGGTTCGGCCATACACCATGGCCGAACCCATGGTTCATGATTCATCACTCCTTACTCCAAAATATCTCCATTCACCAAAATATTAAATCCATTACTCTTCCCATTTTTCCATGACTTTAACCTTAAAAACCCTAATTAACTTCACACACACAACAACCTAGGGTTCGGCCATACACCATGGCCGAACCCATGGTTCATAATTTATTCTCTTTTATGTCTTCCAATGCCATAAAATCCTTTTACATTTTCATCATAAAACCATTTTAAACATTACTCCCATGCATTCATTAAAATCCTAAATGCATTAATCAAAAACCTTCATTGCCTTCCATCCTTTAAACCCTAATCAATTTCATCAAACCCTAATCACCCACCATGGGGTTCGGCCATGCTACATGGCCGAACCCTATGGTCCATGATTCTTATTCCAAGCACCCCATTCCATACTCAATTCCATAATTTATACAATGCACATACTACATTTATTTATTTCTTTTCCCTAACCCTAATTTTTTACTCCATTAGAGTTTTACCCACTTTCCATTCCTTCCATTTGATGGATTTAAAATCCATAGCATAAAATTATCCATCCCCCATTAAATTTCACAAAAATAAGCCCTAAATCTTAAACCCTAAAATCCAAAATTTCTTGTTTAAAAAAAATACTCACTATCCGACGTCTCCTCCGATTTCCGCCGCTCCCGTCGATCTCTGTAGCCTCCTCTCTCCTTCCTCTTGATCTTTGATAGGTCAAAATCTTTGATCAAGGGTGGCAACTCCCAACCTTAAAATCAGCCATGTTAATTTTGAATTTGAGAGATGAAAAGAGGAAAAGATGATGACCTTAATCTTAGAGTGAACTCCCTCCAAATTCCATTTTTTTTTTTTTTCTCCTTGAGCTCCTTCTCTTTTTTTTTTTTTTTTCTCCTTCACTTGGACATGGGACGGCAATGGAGGAGTGAAGAATTGAAATGAGAATGAAAAGAGAGAGAAAGGAAAAGATAAGACTCATTCCCATTTTTTTTCTTTACATTAACTACCTCCACCAACCTTAAGATATTTTTTAGATCTTTTATTTGCTTTATGGTGGTGGTTATCTAAACCACCACCAAGCCCAACGTGTGTGAATTTTTTTTGAGTTTGAGATGAGGTGAATCTTCACCTCATGGCCCCACCTTGACCACTCTTAACTACCATATTTAAATAATTTAATTAGATAATTACCTTAGGCTAATCCATTGATACTTAGCCTAAGTTCATTACTCCACCCATGGTTGACCAAGTCAACCATGGTGGCCGGCCCCACCAATCATTGGCCCACTCGCCACCTCACTTGATGAGGTGGAGGTGGGTCCCGCTTGGCCACACCACCATTGTTTAATTCCAAATTACTTAGGGTGATTAAATTTCATTAAGCCCACTCTAAATGGATCACCATTGGGCCCATGGCCCAATTACATTTCCCACTAGCCCATTTACCCTAGAGCTTAACCATCTTGACCCATTGGGTCCCAAATGGGTATTTGACCCAATTTGACCATTCTTGACCCATTTAAATAAATTTAAATCCAAACCATAGTCTATTGGGCCACACTTGGGCCTTTATCCAATTTTGGCCCATTTACCATTTACTCCACCAATTTTCTAATTTCCATCATTAAAATAATTAATATTCACATTGATATTAATTCCCAAATTCCGAGACCTTACAATTTTCACCATATAGATAGTGTCTCCAGCTTTTGAGAGCGAAGACCACCGCAGCTAATTCCAGATCATGTGTGGGGTAGAGGCGTTCATGTATCTTTAGTTGTCTTGAACCATATGCCACCACACGATCACGTTGCATTAGTGAACATCCCAGTCCCTCTCTTGATGCATCACATTGTACTTCATAACCTTTGTCTCTTTCCAGCAAAACTAAAATAGGAGCAGTTGTAAATCTCTCTTTCAGCTCCTCAAACCTCTGATTGCACAACTCTGACTACTCATATTTGACCCCTTTCTGAGTGAGTCGAGTCAATGGAGATGCTATTTTAGAGAAATCCATGATGAACTTCCTATAATATCCAGCCAAACCCAGAAAGCTACGGATCTCAGTGACATTCTTTGGTGCTTTCCACTCCTTCACTACTACCACCTTTGCCGGATCAACAACTATACCATCAGCTGTTATAACATGCCCTAAGAATTTGACCTCAGGTAGCCAAAATTCGCATTTGCTTGCTTTGGCATACAACTTGTTCTGTCTCAAGGTGTTCAATACTATTCGTAGATGCTCAGCATGATCCTCCTGACTCTTGGAATAGATCAGGATATCGTCAATGAACACTATAACAAACCGATCTAGATATGGACGGAAGATTATGTTCATTAAGTCCATGAACACAGCCGTTACGTTGGTAAGCCCAAAAGGCATGACTACAAATTCAAATAATCCATACCATGTTCTGAAAGCTGTCTTCTCTATGTTCTGAAAACTGTCCTGACCCGGATTTGATGATAACTGGACATCAGGTCAATCTTGGAAAAGTGACTGGATCCCATCAACTGATCGAATAAGTCATCGATCCTGGGTAGAGGATACTTGTTCCGGACAGTTAGCTTGATTCAACACTAGAGCTCCCCATGATGATGTGCTGTTCCAAATGCAACCCAGTCTGAGTAACTCATCAAGTTGCTTCTTCAACTCGGACATTTCTGCTGGTGCCATCCGATAATGGGGTAGAGACACTGGTGAAGCACCAGGATACAGCTTGATCTCAAAATTGAGCTCCCTCATAGGTGGTAAACCAGGGAGTTCTTTTGGAACGACATCAACAAATTCTTTTACAATTGCTGGAAGCTCAGTGACTGGTGCCTTGTTGATGACAATATTGTTTAACACCAAATGGTGCAACCCTTCCTGCAGTCTGCTTTGCTTGTCGGCACGAACTATATACTGCTTTCCCTCTGGTGACCAAAATGTCACTCTTCGGCGATAACAATCAATATTGGCTTCATAACTAGCCAACCAGTCCATGCCGAATATAATATCGTACTCAGTCATGTCGAGTACCAAATAATTGAACTCAAATCTGAGTCCAGCAAGTTCTGTATTTATATCCGTGCATATGAGTCCCAAGGACGTGTCTCCGATAGGGGATACTACTGTGAGTGTGGTGGACAGCTTTTGAACTAGTGTACCAGTAGCAGTTATAAAAGATGTGGATATAAAAGAGTGCGATGCTCCAGAATCAAACAATGCATAAGCATAAGAACTATTGACAATGGCCATACCTTGAATCACAGAATGATCCACATCCACAGGAGGTTCCAGAGCAAATAGTCATCCAGATCCGGTAGGATTAGGCGCCTGACCCGCCTGATTATAAGTCTTGCCTCCTCGAGAGTTAGCTGGCCTAGCTGGTGGACGGAAAGATCCTCTGGAATATGAGAGCTTATTGAGCTTTGGACAGTCTCTCTTGAAGTGACTCGGCTGATCACAAAGGAAACAGTTGTTCACCCCTCTAAATGACTGGGTGACTGATGTAGATGGGGAGGGCTGATTGGGACGAAAGCCCCCTGTGGACCCTGTAGATGGTGAAGGTCTACTGAAGTTCGGACGGAACCTCTTGTTGGGCTGGAACCCACCTCTCTCACTTGGAGCTCGGCAGGTTGTCAAACCGCACCATTGCATTCAACTCCTATTCTGCTATTGTGGCCTTGCTGACCACCTCATTCAATGTGGTGCACTTGAATATGGTCACTTTGGCCCTAATATTTGGCCGTAAACCCCTCTCAAACTTCCTTGCTCTGCGATGTTCTGTGTCCACCATATAGAATGCATAAATGGATAAACTGAGAAATTCCCGGTGATACTCTGCCACCGTCATAGAGCCTTGTACCAAGGACAGAAGGCTTGCGTTTGTCGCTCCTTCTCCTCCTCCGGAAAGTAGTGTTCCAGAAAGGTTGCTGAAAACTCATTCCATGTCATGGTCGTCCTCTCCCTAACTGGTATGAGTGCCCTCTGCTTCTCCACCACCTCCCACCATTTACCGGCATCTTCTATCAGTTGTGAAGTAGCCAGTAGAATCCTGTCAGCATGACTCGAGATCTTAAGTAAATTTAAGATCTGAGTGATCTTCTTCAGCCAATGCTCAGCTCCGACAGCCCCTTCCTTCCCTTTGAAATAGGGAGGACGCTGTTGCTGAAATTCTCGAGCCATACTCCGGTCACTGCATCCCTGGAACTTTCACATCCATTCACATGTTGCTGGAGTACAGAGGTTACCACTGCTTGAACTAAGCCCTAAAGTTCAGGCGGCACATGTGGTATATGTAAACCACTGTTCCCTTCTCCCTCCTTTCGAGATGAGTATTCCCGCTCCTTCCTTTCTCGCCGAGAATGATGAGACTCTTCAGAATGGTGTGAATTTTTAGAGTGATGTGACCTTTCAGAATGATGTGACTCTTCCTCATTATGTGTTTTTCCAGCCCCTCCTTTAGGCTAAGAATGTTCTTCCTCTGGTGGAGATCTTTCCCTTCCTTCCTCATACTGAACGAGTGGTATCACTTTTTCTTTCCCTTTCTAGCTTTGTAGGATCTTTCTTTTTGGTGCCATTTCCTAAGTCAAGAAAATATAATTGACTTAGTTTCTTCATACAGTTTGTGTTTTCACTACACTGGGGAGATTTCCAAACAAGCAATCTTGATTTTCTTTTGTTTTTGGGGAAGTTTCTAAATTCCTATTTGTGTGTATGGCCGAACCCCATGGACTGTTTTGAGGATGGATTTGGGTTTAAAATCATGTGGGAAGCTATGATTTATTTTATGCTCTTGTTTCAAGAAACACCTATGCTTAGTTATGGGTTTATTATTAATTTGATCAACCATGATAAAGGTTGGAAAGAAGGAACAAAAACCAGTTTAGTGACACATGGCCGAACCCCACTAAAGGGTCATTTGATGGACTTATTACTAATTTGTATGTGATTGGAAAGGGTTAATGAAATATTTAAAAGATCAAAAACTAAGTGGTGAGGTTCGGCCATGTGTATGGCCGAACCCTACCAAGGTGATTTGGGTATGAACTTTGGTTAAACAAAATTAAACAAAGGGTTAGTATAGTGGCGTTATCGTAAATATAGATGAAAAGATGAAATGATCAAAAGAATGGACTTATGAGCCAAAACCTAAGGTGGTAAGGTTCGGCCATGTAGTATGGCCGAACCCTACCATGGTTCATTTGAAAGTTTGGGACACTTAGAGGGTTTTAATTAAATAAAAGAGTGACCAAGGTTTAAAATGGGTGAGGTTCGGCCATGGGGTATGGCCAAACCCCACAAAGTGGATTTTTGGGATTTAGATCAAATTAGAATCATATGGTCAAATGATTAACTTGCTGCTATGTACATAGGGTATTTGGATTTCTAGAATGGTGTACAAGCCGTGATCAGAAGACGGTTCAAAGGAAGGGTCGAACAAAGTAAACTTGTAGGTTTCCTACCTTTATTGTAACCACTATTCCATATGCTGTTTTATGTTGATTTTGATAACTTTCATGATTGTAAAGTTATGTTTCTAAATGACATGTTTGCATAGACATCTCATGCATGGCATGGGATGATGGTGTTGTAACCGGAGGCCACACTCCGTCGGGGCCTCCGAAAGACCACTGTGGGGTACCCTGATGATGAGAATCCCATCAGGAGGAATCCGGAGGCCACACTCCGTCGGGGCGTCCGAAAGACCACTGTGGGTTACCTTGACGATGAGAATCCCATCAAGTGATGGCTATGTTGAATGGTGATGGGTGGGACTCATTACATGTTCATTTCATACATAGCATGTTTTTATAGAATTTTGTCACACATGTATTATTATTATACTATTTGCATGTTTTTGACTAACCATGTGGTAGCCCTATTCGGAAACACTACTGGGCGCGTTGATCTAACGCCCTATCTATATCCTTAGTGGACGACGCAGGAAACTCAAAGATTGAGGATCAAGAAGGGGACCAAGCACGGAAACTTGGGCGGTTTGAATGATTTTGAATGGACTTGAATGGACTATTCATGGATGTGTTATTTGAATTATTTGGACAATGTAATTTGGTAACTAGATTTGTTGGCATGTAATAAGTAGATAAGTAGATGCTGTGGATTGGTTTATTTTGGATGGTTGGATTGAATGGTAGATTAATATTATTTAGTAATTTTGGAGAATAAGATTATGTACTTTGCTATCTAAGAATGGAAAATTGGAATAGTCATAGGTTCTATTATAACTTCAGTTAGACTAAGACTAAGTTAATTCCGCAAGTTATATATGTACCATGTGTGGATCAGTTTTATGGACTTAGTTCATACGCACATGGGCTTGGCCAGTTAAGGGTCGGATTTAGAGATCCGAACTTAACTCGCGTCGTCACACTCTGCCCCGATCACATGATTATTATATTTAAAAAAAAAATAAACTCTGAAAATTAGAGTGAAAAGGGCAGGGTGTTACATCCAAAGTCTACAAAAAATAAATGATGCAATATGGGTAATTGTGGATCAGTTGACAAAATCAGCTCATTTATTGGCAGTTAAGAAGAAAGATTCACTAGCTATGTTAAGTAAAATGTATATTAAAGATATAGTTAGATTACATGGAGTGCCAATATCCATTGTATCTAATAGAGACCCTAGGTTTGTGTCAAGGTTTTAGCAATGGTTATGAAGCTATGTTTTAGCACTGTTTTTCACCCTCAGACATATGGTCAATCAGAGAGAATCATCCAGATATTGGAAGATATGCTAAGAGCATGTGTCATGGACATGCAGGGAACCTGAAGCCCTGTATGACAGACTTTGTAGATCACCTCTATGTCGGACTGAGGTTGGAGATAAAGCACTATTGGGACCTGGTATGGTTCGAAAGACTTATGAACAAGTAGAAGTGATAAAACAATGTCTCAAGACTACATAGAGCAGACAAAAGAGCTATGCTGATAAAAAGGCGAATACCATTGGAATTTTCAGTTGGTGACCAAGTATTTCTGCGTGTTGCACCACGCCATGGTATACAAAGGTTTGGTCCCAAAGGGAAACTATCACCTCGATATGTTGGACCCTTTGAAATCATAAAGAAAATTGGAGAAGTACCCTGTCAGTTAGAATTTCCTCAGAGCATGGCAAGAGTGCAAAGTTAATTCCATGTATCTATGCTCCGGAGTATGAACTTGATCCATCTCATGTATTGAATTATGAAGATATTGAGGTCTTAGAGGATCTGACATTTGAAGAAATTCCAATAGAGATACAAGGATCTCGAACTCAGGTACTTAGAAGGAAGACCATACCTTTAGTTCAAGTGTTGTGGCAGCATCGTGACGTTCAACATGTGACGTCGGAACCAAAGTCAACGATGCGAAGACTGTACCCCAATCTATTTACTGACTAAAGGTATGAGGTTTTATTTTAAAATTTCAGAATGAAATTTTTGTAAGGAGGGTGGGATGTAATACCCTGACCAAAAATTAGGTATAATTGTGTGATTTGGGTTAATTAATTGTGTTTTTGACCCGTTAATCAAGAAGATTATGATTTGGGCTTTTCGAAAAGTCCAAGATCAGCCCAATCAGAACTCAGTAGCTCACAGATCCAACTCATTTAAGTTGGAAGGGCAGATTGGTAAATTGTTATAAATATTATTATTTAAGAGATTTAATTGTTGATTCTTTATAAAATATGTTGACTGAATTAATTAGGCTTTCAAAATTATATATTCATTATGTTTTTTAATACTGAATATGTAGGACCTTTTAATCTATGCTATTGGTTTTCAGAAAATATTAATTTTAGTGACCCGAAGAGGTCCCTATTTTACAAAATAATTATTTTAAACAATTATGGATGTCAAAAAATTGTAAGAAAATACATTATGTTCAATATGTGATTTAAGTTATCATTTATTTATATTTTCAAAAACTAATTTTTAGACCATTTAAATAAATACATGTTGATTTATGAAATTTACTTACAATATTAATTTTCTTAACATCTATTAATTTTCAAAGTGTATTTGTTTCAATTTGTTTTTCTAATAATTATGATTTTTTTTTTTTGAATCAAGTGATTTTGACTAATTGGATGAATTAAAACAGATTTCTTTTTAGTTACATTTTGAAAATAAGTGAAAATGGACTTAAATATAAATATGTTTGAGAGACCAAAATTTTTAGAAACCCAGCTGCACATAAGTAGCTGTGTTGCTGCTGATTCATGTATGATTTATGCAAGCTACAACAACGTGGAGTTCCCATGGCAATCTGCGTTGCTTTTGAATCACATATGATTCATGCAAGCTACGGTTGTAGCTTGCAGAAACACGTGGAGTACCCATGGTCATCTGCTAGCCAAGCCTACCTCTCGTCTCAACCTCTATTTAAACAATTGCACGTTTCAGTAAATTCTTACTGTTTCCTGAGATTTTAAACTATCGTTTCACCTCATCATTCAACTGTTTTTCGTTCCTATACGTTCTTCACTATGATTGGTAATGGAAAATTTTCCAAGCCTTCAAAAACCATTGGTTATCAGAGAGAAGATATGTATTGTTTTCGTTTTTAAATTTTAACAAGTCTAGGATCAAACATAAGTGAATTTCGTTTAGAAATGAGTTTTAAAATGAGTTTTGAAATTTAGCGGAAACTATGATTTTTCATGTGTTTTGATGATTTCCCCTTTAAGACTCGAGGTTTTTTATAATTTCTTTCTGTCCAATTTATTTCAAATTTATAGAGGACTGATTTTACAACACATCTGAATGGTTAGATGTAGAAAACGAATCCAAGAGCACATCTGTTTTTGGATTCGTAAGTCACCCTGTCTCTCCCGTCATTGCACTGGTTGCAGGTGACTGGCTGAGGAAGACAACTCTCGGAACTACCTCAGAAGTTCCGAGGATTAGTCTTCAAAAGTTCGGAACTTCTGTTCGAGGTTCCGAATGGCTCAGAGGCCAATCATTTTTCTGCCTCTGCTCAGAACTTGACTCTAAAGTTCCGAGACAATGACTTGAAGGTTCCGAAGGAACCAACTCAGGTTTCGAAGATTATCTTAATAACACTAGTATTTAGGACAATGGCTCGAAAGTTTCGAACCCACAGTGATAGGTTCCGAACTAGTTCCGAAGTAATTAGAATTAATTTTTGAAATTAAGTTAGGATAAGTACTTTAAGATTTATGTTTTAATTATGATGACTAATTTTCAGGAGCCTAATTCTAAGTTAAAATATGACTAACTCTTAAAGTATTGTGTGTTTATATTATTGAATTGAGTGTTCACTTCCAGGCCGATGCTTTCTACCTCTAGTACAGAAGAAACAATGCTCGTTAGCCATCAGTAGCGCTACGGAAATGTCGTTTGCTGGTAAAAAGGGATCGGGCACTGAGTGAATTATTTTACTGTACTCTCTAGGCCTAACTCAATATGTCTCCATGGTCCTATCCAGAAGACAATACGAGTATTGATCTGAGCATTTTACATTCCTGTACCTCTCTAGGCCTAACTCAATACATTTTCATGGTCCTAATCCAGAATACAATATTCTGGTGGTGGCCTGAGCACTTTTATTTCTTGTACTGTACCCTCTGGCAAAGTCTCAATACTTTCCTATGCGCTAAAAAAATATGAGACTAGGCACTAAGTACTTTCATTTTCTTTTTATTGAGTATTTTGGATGGCTAACTCCTATGACATCAAATTAAAATGGAGTAGTAACCTATCGTGTGGACTCATCGCCATCTACTTAGAGATTTTCGGAACAATTAAATTAGAAAGTTAGACTGTACTATGAATGTGAATTGTATTGTCTGTGAATATGTGTTTACTTGTATTTTATTGTGTATTACAAATTCCTGTGTATACTCGATACTTAACAGTGAGGAGACTTAACAGGTTTTGAAAAGCTAGACTCTAGGCAATGAGTGGTTTCATAGATTTATGTAAGATGGAAAAGAGTAAGTGGGCCAGAAAATGAGACTTGACACTGTTTCCATGTAACGGATGATATTTGTTTTAACTTTTAGAACCAAAGCATAACACGGTGTCAGGGAGTCGAGGTCTAGTAGTCTATAATGGAGAATGAACCCATTTACATGCCTAGATATTGATGAATGACTGCGATATATTTTTGTTGTTACAAAATGATGTTTATTATGCATATTAACATTTTTCGATGAGAGAACCTGAGCATTATGGTAAGAGATGTTGGATTTATTTCCTGGTAAAAATTTGGTTATTGGTACTGCCATCAAACATTTAGCCGTTAAGCTATTATTGGCCACCGAGGTCGGACCGTTGGGTCATTTAAGCTCTATCACACATTTAGCCATTAGGCTATTATTGGCCTCCGAGGTCGGACCGTATGGTCAGATAAGCTCTTGCAAGATGTTGCATTTTGAGCGTGTCGGGACATTAATGCATTTGGGAAGTGCTTCGTGTGTGTGATAGTGATGTGGCAGTGGTGAAAATTTTGAAATAAGGTATATGAGACCATTTGTGGTAAGTTGGTATGGAACGACCCGCCCTTTTTCCATTGATTAAATTAGATTTTTTTTTAAAACGAAAAAGGGACGGATACGTCACGGCACGAGCCGAGTATGAGTCCGAAGATCCAACCCTCGATTGGCCTAATTCTAGCATGCAAGTCGGTCAACCCACCAAATACTTTTATTATGCTAGTATAACACTTGTGAAACTACACATACGGAAATAACATTTGCGGAATTATAATACCAAATATTTCAATAGCAAAGATGGAAATAACTTAACCATTTATGTCAAACATCAAACCACATCCAAAATACGAGTCATCTAAGTTATTACATCATTCGATACAATAAATTACATAGTTCTATCAAAATATCAAAATAAAAACTATGAGATCTCCAAGCATCTTCGGATCAATCTCTTCCTCAAGCATGACTTCCACTAGGTCCAGCTTCATCTCCTTTACCCTCATCTGTGTTAACATCTAGGGAAAAGATGTATGGGCTTAGTCAACTTGCCCAGTAGAAAGCTCCGATCATAAAATGCAGAAATTGTGAAATCTCATAATAATATATAATAAAGGTAACAATGAAGAAGATCTAAAAATATGGTGAACACATGTTTCTCAAATTCAATATAGAAGATGTACCAAAGTCTGATAACTCAAAAACCAAAAGCTAATATGCCATGGGTTCCATGCATCAACGATATGCCCACCCCTTCCATGTATTAGACCACAACAAATATCTTCGAACAATAGTTCTCAATATTGGCCAATTATGTCCACAACATTTGAGGCGGTAACCACCCGGGTGTTATTACCCATCCACAAATTAACTGTGAGTATCAGAGGAGTGTGGTCTTCTCCCTATGGGCAGGGTTTCGGGACCTTCCCAAGAGCTCTTTGGCCCAATTAAGCCACACTATTCATATCAAGGACGAAGCCAAAGTTTAACATTTTGTAATCATTTTACTTGAGTCCAAGCGAGGTATGGACATTTCCTTCTTGGCTCAATACCATCAACCTTCCCATGCAACCATGCACGAGGTAATGTGTGCAAGTATAATGACAAAATCATAAATTCAATAATTTTCTCATCAAAATCATTTTCATGTACATAACAAAATCATAATTCCATAAATCCATATTTATGCTTTTAATAGACATAACATATCATAAAATCATTCATCACATTGTACATCAATAAAGTAGGAACTCCTACCTGATCGAAAGTGATCAACCAAGGAAATTCACGCATTTGTTCAAACGACGTCGGAATCACCCATGACTCCTTTTGTCCATGTAGATGTTCAAATCATAATTGATAGATTATTAACACATAAATCCTTGTTTAATCGATGTAAGTCTTAACCATAGCTAAAGGTCTACTGTATGATTTCAAAGACTTAAAATATTCCATTCCTATTTGATTTTCAACGACAGATATATCAACCTTGTTAATTCGTCTCTGTTTCAGGCTAACATATCGACATTGTCGATACATTGCCTCTAGACACAGCCGACTCATCGATCATCTCGATATGTCGACTGGACTCTGTCTATTTCAATTCATCTTTTTCCAGTTCCTCTTCGGGTCAAATATATATATATATATATATATATATATATATATATATATATATATATATATATATATATATATATATATATATATATATATATCGACACATTTGATACATCTAATGATACAGTCAGTCGATATGTCGAGTCTGTCGACACATTCTCCTGATTTGATTCATCAATTTCTTAAGTCGTCCTTTGTTTCCGGATCATATGTATCAATCCACTCAATACATTTATACATGTTTCTGTCAATACATTGGTCACAGATTAGTTTATCACCTTTTTATTTCATCACTAGTTCTACCATACTCAGGCCATGGAGTTGAATCATAAGATTCAGTCGGCTGAAATACAACCAGATACTATGCATCTTAGCCAGTATACGTTCAGTAGACTAAATCATAAGATTTAGTCGGCTGAAATACGACCAGATCCTTTGTGTACTCAGCCAGTTCACTTTCAGTGGACTAAATCATAAGATTCAGTCGGTTGACTTTGGGTCAGTTCCTTTTTATGCTTGGCCAGTCCACTTTGTGTCAGACCCTTTTTGTTTGCATTCATTGTAAGGCCCTTCTCCTTGAAATCCATCCTTGATCATATTTAAACATGAATTCCATCTTCAATACTTAACTTAATAAATTTATTCTACCCACTAGCCAAGGTTAGGGCTTTTCATAATCCATCCAATCATAGTATCATCATAGCATGGTTTCGGATTTAATCTTACGGTTGTTTTGTTTCAACCCATAACCATCCCTTGGATGGATTTCCAACTCCATGGCCTTATAACAATTTTGCCCATTCATTCGAACCAATCATGGAACCCATGGGTTCGGCCACACCATGGCCTAACCTATGGTTTCCTTAGATTTATTCCCATATTATTATGTCTTAGACATACCTTCCTTCAATCTCCTTCTTTTCTTTTGATCTTTCTCTTATTCCTTAATACTTCTTCTCCTTTCTTTGTTCTTCAAAGTCTCCAAGTATATAGAGGTAGAGGTGGGAGAGAGAGAGGAGAGGAGAGGAGAGAAAACTCTTGCTCAAAGGAGGAGGAGTCAGCCAAGGGGTTTGAAGTGCCCTTTTGTTTGTGTTTTTGTATTAAAACTAAAACTCTTCCCTCCCTCTCATTATAGTTTGGTCTAACCAAGGAGATTCTTGGTTTAACCAAAGAGACCTTTGGCTTCCCAAGGGTGGCTTCATGGCTTTTGAGATGAAGACCCTTGGGTTCTCAAGTGTCTAAGTACAATGTACTTAGACAAGCTACCCCATCTTTTAATCTCTACCCTTTATATTCCCTTAGATGAGATCCTAGCCTCCCATCTCATCCCTTCATCTTCTCAACTTAAGCAAGACCCTTAATTCAAGACTTAAACTCCAAAAGTGGTTGACCAAGTCAACCCATGTCATGGTCGACCATGCATGTGGTGACTTGGTCACCACATGGCACTTGGGTCCCACTTTGGCCATGTCACTTGATGACTTGGCACCTTGTTTAGTTGGCTTCCATGTGATGACATGTATGCCACATGGCAATGCCACATCACTCACATGCCACCTCACTTGATGAGGTGGACTTTAATGCATTAATTGCACTAATTTAGCCAACTCAGCTAACTCAACTAAATTTATCCAATTATTTTTAAATCAAGGTCACCCATGACCCATTGGGTCTTAATTGGGTAATTGACCCATTTCTTTGCCCATCTAATGTCCATTTCCTTACCCAATTCTTTTGCATCCAAAACATGCGAGGGATCAGGATTGTACTTCGGTAGCATTGAGACATGAAATACATCGTGCATGTCGGATAACTGTGATGGAAGTATTATACGATATGCAGCCTCACCAATCTTATTAATGATTGAGAATGGTCCTATAAACCTCGGGGTCAGCTTCCCTTTCTTCCCATACCTCATCTGCCTTTTCCTTGGTGAGACTTTTAGGAATATTAAGGTCTCCCACTTCAAATGTTAGAGGTCTCCTTCTCTTATCCTCATAGCTATTTTGTCGACTTTGAGCAAGTCAATAGATGTTGTCGAATAACTTTGATCTGTTCGGTTGTCTCTATGACCAAATCCTGTCCAATGAGTGTAGCTTTGCCTGCCTCGGTCCAACAAACTAGTGATCTGCATGGTCTGTAACGCCCGCCCCTTTTCACCGAAATCAGAGTCTATTTTTTTTTTTTTTTTGAAAATAACAAGTGACAAAGGGCGCAGACGTCACGACTGCAAGTTAAGTCCGAGCTTCTAAAGCCTGGCCCTTAGTTGGCCAACCCTACGTGTGAGTGGAATGAAGTCCACGAAGAACAGTTCACACGTAGACGTAAGCTTGTGGAATATTAACTAAGTGCGGAAATTACCATAGAGACTATCCTACAAATTTGAGATAACAGGGAAGATACATTCATATAATTACTAACATACCTTAAACTGATAATGTCCAAAATAACATCCAAACATTACAAGTAAGCTAAATTATTACATTCCGACAAACTAAATTACTCAATTTACATTCTCCAAAATAAACATTAGTAAACTATCTAGCACGCCTTCCCAAGCTCCTATGCTTGGCTCCCGCCTCGTCCTTCGTTTCCTCCGTCTCCTGCGTCATCAGCTAGGGTAGAAGTAGGGCGTTAGACCACGCGCCCAGTAGGACTCCGAGTAGGGCTAACACATGGATTATTGATAACAAGCAATATAGATAATAATATAATGAAAAGCCACAGAATGGATGCCATGCCATGGTGTCTGTGTTATGAATCCCACCCATCATCCTTACTATCCCGATACATATCCCCCTTGACGGCAAAGCACTCATCAAGGTAACATCAGCACAAGTATCCCCCTTGACGGCAAAGCACTCATCAAGGTAATATCAACACAAGTATTCCCCTTGACGGCAAAGCACTCATCAAGGTAACATCAACATAAGTAACCCCTTGACAGCAAAGCACTCATCAAGGTAACATCAACATAAGTAACCCCTTGACAGCAAAGCACTCATCAAGGTAACATCAACACAAGTATCCTCCTGTCATATCCCTCCCATGCCATGCATGAGATGTAGATGCCATATGCCATGTAATATATATATGTAAATCATAGGCATAAAACCCATCTTAAAACAATTCCATGATTATCAAAATAAATCAAAGGAAACCCATCACATAATACCAAAATCCAAAACCCATCTTAAAAACAAACCATAAAATTTCCAAAATAATTCAAAGAAACCATCACTCAATCCATGGCTTACAAAAAGGTAGGAATCCTACCGAATGCCGACTAGCGTCCTTTCTCGCTTCCGTCCGATAATCCGGTCCCCGATCACGTACCGCTTGCGATATCCAATACCTTATTACATACACATAATCAGTCCACATTTTACTATTTCTAAGCCCATTACTCATTTCCAAGTCCATATGAAAAATCGGTCACTATTTAGGTTTTGTGGGTCCCATTTAATCCATTACATATTTTAATTACATGAGTCTAAAAATCAGCCTCCTAGGCTTTATTTAACCATACATAAACTTATTATTTAGTGCCCCTAAGTCCACGGTCCTCTCCCATGGAGTTCTTGAATTTGGCCATTAATTACGGTTTTGCCACTACCTCTTCTCCATGGTTAATCAATCATTCACCCTTGCCTAACTAAGTTCATAATTGATCCATACACTTAAGTCCATTAGTGACCCCTTTAATCATGCCATAATATCATTAAAACAACCCTTTTTCTTAACTTAACCTACATTAATTAGCCACATACATAAACCCTTTCTTAGCCCATGAAAATGACTTATTATTGAATCATCATTCTTAACCATATCTTGGGTCCATAATTGACCCATCACCCATATCACAAGATCATTTACATCAACCACTTAATTTAACCTAAACTCCATTCATTTCAATATATACACACACATTAGTCTTAGTCCTTAATTGGTTCACAAAATGGGTCCATTGATGTCTCATTAACCATGACATAAGAACATTAGCAATTAACCACTTAATTAACATAACCTCCATTTATTTAAAACATAAATATATAACCCCATACTTAGACCATTAAGTGGCTCATAACAATGGGTCATGGGTTCATTAAAAATCAGCCCTTTCTACTTAACCAAATACCCATTTTTTCTTTGGCCTATTTACACATTTGCACCCATCACAAGCCCTTCCATGAAGGGTTTACATCATGCAATTCAAACCATCAATTTTGATCATCAATTTGGTACATTTTCTTGAGTCCATTAATGACTCACTTTGTCATGCCATACTTCCCATTCTTTTCATGGTTTCCAAAACACTTAATTCATCAAAGTTTTCCCATGGGATTCGGCCATACACCATGGCCGATCCCATGGTCCATTTAAAACCATCACCCTCCTCCATCAACTTCCACATTCTTACACCCATAAACCATTACAATTTACAATACCTCACCATAGGGTTTAAAAAAAAACCTTCCATCCATAAAATTATGAGTACATTGCCATAGGGTTCATCAACACCACCAACATTCCCCATTTATTACTCACATGCATAATACCAAATTTAACCCATAACATGACCTACAAATGGGTCATGGTCTACGTACATGACTTAGTTCCATCACAAGTCCCTCCATTGAGAGAATCTAAACCATACACTTAATTCATCAATCCTTAATCATTATTTGATACATTTAGGGTCCATCAATCTTAGCCATAATTCCTTTTTCTTTTCAACATTAGGTTCATCATTTGGAGTTCATCAACCTTACCAATCTTCCCCACCATTCTTCCATGTTTTTCATTCAAGATCCCTTGTAAAAGAATTACCACATTTAGTCACTTAAAATCCTAACATCATTAATCATCCTTTCATGATACTAACCCTAAAAACTCCATTTAAAACCCCTTTACAAAATTCACCACATTCGATTATTTACAACCCTAATTAAATCACTTAAACACCCACTATGGGGTTCAATCATTCATTCATGCTTCTTAATGCCATAACAACCATTTACATTCCCCATACATTTCCTCATTTACAATCCGTTAAAAAAATTACTACATTAACCATTAAAACCCTAAAATTACAACTTATCCTTCCATGATTTTTAAATCTTAAAATTCTATTAAATCTCCAAATTAGCTTACATGTCTTCCATTTTTACAAAACCTAATTAAAATACTCCATCATCTACCATTGTTAAGGCCATCAGCATCATGCACTTCTCCCATGCATTTCTTCATTTACCATCCCTTTAAAACAATTTACCAACATTTAATCATTAAACCCTAAAACCATAATTCATCCTTCAAAATTTTAACCCTAACACCCCATTAAAATTTCCTCAATTATTTTTCCTTAACCTAACCCTAATTTACCCATTAGGTTTTGTCCACTTTCCATCCTTCAAATTGATGGATTTAAAATCCATGGCATAAAATCATTTGGCCACCATTAAATTTACAAATTGAATCCCAAATCTTAAACCCTAAAAAATCCAAAATTTCTTGTTTAAGAAAATACTTACAATCCGACGCCTCCTCCGACTTTTGCCACTCCCGTCGGCTTCCTTAGCCTCCTTTCTCCTTCCTCTCCTTGTTTGATCGGTTAGGATGCTTGATCAATAGTGAAAACTTCCAATCTTAGGATCGGCCATAATAGGTTTGAATTGACAGAGGGAAAGGATGGAGATGATGAGAAGAAGATGGTAGATCTTGACCTTAGAATGGTGGACCATGCTTGCACCTCTTCTCTTCTTAGCTTTCTTTTCTTCTTTCCTCCATGGTTTCTTTTCTTCTTTCTTCTCCTAGTGTGGGACGGCAATGGGAGTACATGAGAGGGAGAGAGTGAAAGACTTGATAGAAAAGATGGAGAAAATGGGATAAGACTTATCTTCTTTGATTACTTTAACTTACACTTTAGCATTAAAGCTCCCAACCACCCGACATGAGATATTTCTCATGCTTTATGGTGGTGGTTGGAACCCCACCACTAGCCAACGTTGGTGTTAAAAAAATAAGATGGCTTTTGGTCTTCTTTAACCATTTGACCACCTTTTGTTTATTTTACTTAATTAATCAACTAGATAATTACCTAGGTTTATTTATTTCCTATTTAATTTAATTCCATTAAATTCCCTCTAAGAAAACCACCCATGGTTGACCAAGTCAACCATGGTGGCCGACCCCACCAATTCTTGGTCCACACGCCACCTCACTTGGTGAGGTGGAGGTGGGTCCCATTGGACCATGTCACCTTGGTCAACTCATCACCAACTTAGGTGATTCAAATTTCATTAAGTCCATTCCCACTAGTTGGGCCACCATTGGGCCCATGGCCCAATTACACTCATCCTTACCCATTTATCTTAGAGTTTACATTATCTTGACCCATTGGGTCCCAAATGGGTATTGGGCCCAATTTGACCATCCTTGGCCCAATTGACCACCATTGACCCTTTAAGTAAACTTAAATCCAATCCATAATCCATTGGCCATAATTGGGCCTTTGCCCATATCTTGATCCATTCACCACTTATTCCCTCAAATTTCCAATTTCCACCATTGAAAATAAATAATAACCACATATTTATTGATTTAAAAATTTTGGGCCATTACATGGTCGACCAATAATGCTTCAAATGGAGCCATCTGAAGACTCGCCTTATAAGTTTTGTTGTATGTAAACTCCAACAGTGGAAAATGATCCTCCCAACTGCCCTGGAAATCTAACATGCAAGCTCTCAACATATCTTCCAATGTTTGTATGGTCCTCTCTGACTGTCCATCCATCTAATGATGGAATGTTGTGTTGTATAAAAGATTTGTCCCCATTGTTGTCTACAAACTCTACCACACCCTGCCTGTGAATCTGTCATCCCGATTAGAAACAATGGTCCTCGGTATTCGATGCAATCTGACAATATCTGTGATGTACCGCCTACCCAACCTCTCAGATCAATCTGTGATCTTGATAGGTATGAAATGTTCGATTTCGTGAGACGGTCAATTATAAACCATATTGCATCATTGCTTTTTGAAGATTTTGGTAGTTCGGTCACAAAATCTATTGCAATGTGCTCCCATTTCTACTCAGGTATAGACAAGGGCTTGAGTAAACCCGGTGGCCTTTGATTTCTGCCTTGACTCTGTGACATGTCAAACATCTGGAGACGAAATTTGCCACGTCCCTCTTAAGTCCACACCGCCAATATTGTTTTCTAAGGTCTTAGTATATTTTTGTACTTCCAGGGTGTATGGAAAATTTGGACTTGTGAGCTTCTGTCAATAATTCTTCGCTACATTCTTCTGGCACATAGATATGACCTCTGAACATAGGACCTTGTCCAGGTCATAATCTTGCATTGCCTCCCTTGTAGTCAATTTGGCCCATATCTCTACCATTTCTAGATCTGTTCTCTATGCTTGTTTTATCTTCGATACCATGGTGGAATATACTATCAGATTGTACATACTCTCGCTGCCATTTATGTGCAAGTTCATTTATTTAATTGAGGACAACATCTCCCATTCCTACATGAACAAGTTTGCTATGGTTCCATGAGTCATGCGGCTAAGTGCATCTACAACCTTGTTTGCTTTGCCTAGATGATAGCGAATGGCAAAATCATAATCCTGGAGATACCCCATCCATCGCATCTGTCTCAAATTGAGTTCCTTCTGATCAAACAAGTATTTCAAACTCTTGTGATCCGAATATACCTCAAAATTTTTTCCGTAGATGTAATGTCGCCAACTTTTGAGTGCGAAGACCACTGCGGCTAGTTTGAGATCATGGATGGGATAATTTCGTTCATGGATTTTTAACTACTGGGATCCGTAGGCCACTACATGTGGACCTTGAGTAAGAGAGCACCCAATCTTTCCCCTGAAGCATCACAAAATACCTCGTATCCTTTGCCTCGTTCTGGTAGGGCTAAGATGGGAGTTGTTATGAGTCTCTCTTTCAACTCTTCAAACCTTCGGTTGCACAGTTCTGTCCATTCAAACTTGACTCTTTTTTTAGTCAACCGCGTAAGTGGGGCTGTAATCTTTGAGAAGTCCATGATAAACTTACGATAATATCCAACCAATCCGAGGAAATTTCTAATCTCAGTAACATTCTTAGGAGGTTTCCATTCTTTCACTCCCGCTACCTTGGCTAGGTCCACTGTTATTCCTTCTGTTGCCACCACATGGCCCAGAAAGTTCACTTTGGACAACCAGAATTCACACTTGCTAGCTTTTACAAACAACTTGTTCCTTTTCAATGTGTCCATAATAATTCGCAAGTGTTCAGCATTTTTTCCTTGCTGGTGGAATAAATAAGAATGTCATCGATGAAGTCCCAGGTTCAGTTCCAAGGAGTACCTTGATTTCAAAATCAATCTCCCTCTTTAAAGGTAAACCTGAGAGTTCTGTTGAAAATACTTCTGCTTATTCTTTCACTATTGCAGGTAATACGGATACGGATGACTTTCCAACCCGATACAGTTCAATGTAATTTGGTTCATTTCATTACGTAACCTTTCATACACTGGAGTTTTCTGTTTGTTTGCATGAACTATAAATCGCCAGTCCCTCTGGTGACCAAAATATCCACCTTTCTGAGGTAGCAATCAATACCTGCCTAGTATGTGGTCAACCAATCCATGCTAAATATGGCATCAAATTATGTCATGTCTGTAACGCCCCGCCTTTTTCACTATGCTTTCCGAAAATCAGAGTCTATTTTTTTTTTTTAAATAAACAAAGAGTGATAGAGAGCGGGACGTCATGACGCTAGCTAAGTTCGAGATTCTAAAGCCCGACCTTAACTGGCCAACCATACATGTGCATGGACTAAGTCTATGAATACGGTTCACACGTAATATGTTAACTTGTAGAATAAAACATAACTGCGGAATTATAATAGAACCTAATTCTATTCCATTTTTAGATGATAGCGAAGTAGTCTATGTCTAAACCATAATTATCATAACTAAATATCCAAAGCAAACCATTCAAACCATAGCAGAATATCTAAGTTATTACATGCCCGAATTCTATCTACTCAAATTACATAGTCTATGAGTAACTTAATCAAAACATAAATTAAACACATCCAAGCTCCTATGCTTGGCTTAGATCACGCTCATCGTTCCCTTCATTTCTTGTGTCATCCACTATGGTAGAAGTAGGGCGTCAGACAACGCGCCCAGTAGGTACTCCATATAGGGTTAATACATGGTTAGTACAAAAAACATATAGATAACATAATATTAAAACCCATGTAAAACAATGCCATGCCATGTGTCTTATGCAATGAGTCCCACCCATCACAAACACTTGTAACCTCTTGATGGAATCCTCCTCATCAAGGTATCCCCACAGGTCCCTTACGGACGCCCCGACGGAGTGTGTTCTCCGGATTCTTCTTAATGGATAATGCACATCAAGGTCTTCCCACGAATGCCTTACGGACGCCCCGACAGAGCGTGGCCTCCAGTTACAAACATCTCTCCCATGCCATGCATGAGATGTAAATGAACATATGCTATGTGATAATATAATCATAGCATTAATACCTCATATTTGAAACATATCCTTTTTACAACATAACTCATCAAAATAAGAATAAAAACCATCATACATAACCCATGGTCTCAAAGTGGTAGAATCCTACCAAAGACCACTAAAGTGTCCTTGCGCTTTAATCCGGCAACCGCTCACGATCGTGCACCCTTGTGAGGTCCCATTACCTTATAACATATCCATGAGTCAAACTAATATCCCATTTGATTTGCAATAATGTCTAAGTCCACAAATACACTTTGTGGGGTCCGGCCATACATTATGGCCAAACCTCACCTATTTGGTTTTAGTCACTCTTTTGATTTGTTAATCAAACACCACTAATGTAATCATTTAAACCCTAAGTCCACAAAATCATTCCTCATGGGATTCGGCCATACACCATGGCCGAACCCATGATCTTTCATTTTTACCCATATTTACATTCTTTGCCGTTGTTTCCATCACCTTAAGTTTGGGTCCAAAATTGATCCATAATATAGATTCATGAATGATTCATCAATCATAACATAAAACCCTAATAATTCCCTTCATCCCTTTGTTTGATAATCCATTCATTTAAAATATACATAGACCCACAAATGACCCATTAAAAGGTTCATGGGGTTCTGCCATACACCATGGCCGAACCCATGATGTCTCAATTCCAATTTCTCCATTAAAGCAATTACAATCTTTAAGTCCATTAATCAAGTCCTCCGTGGGGAAGTTTAATCATACCCATAGCTCATCATTTAACCATAGGATCCATAATATATCCCTTAGTTTTTCTCCATGGGGTTCGGCCATACACCATGGCCGAACCCATGGTCCATGATTCTTTCTCCATTTACAACCTTGATACCATTTAAATTGATTAATATCCTTCCTTATTTCCTCCTTTAAAAACCTTAACATACATCTATAATTTTCATGCTTTGAAACCCATTAAAATTATTAACCAACTTCCATGGTTTTCATGATCCAATTGCATCTAAGTCCATCCACAATACATCCATTTTAAACCTTTTAAAAACATTAATAACCTTCCATGGGGTTCGGCCATACACCATGGCCGAACCCTATGGTTCATAATCTTCTCTTAAAATCATTCATTCAAGTATATAATCCTTTGATGGGGTTCGGCCATACATCATGACCGAACCTCATCAACCCCTTTTTTATTCTTAATGGTTCTTGTATATACCATTTAGGGTTTGGCCATGCAATGGCCGGATCATGTTCCTTGACCATCTTACTTAATAAGAATTTCATTGAGTACTTACCGATTCCGAGACTCGTCCGGTTTCTTTCACTCCTTCTTGTTCCTTTGATCCTCTTCTTCCTTAACTTCTTCTTCCTCCTTGATCCTTGTGAGAGGGTCGGCCTTAGGTTCTTGTGAGAGGGAGAGAGTGAGAGTCTAAATGCAACCCCTTAGTCTTTTCTTGTTTAATGAAATTCAGCCAAGGGTGGTGTCCTTTGGTGACACCCCTTGTAACTCCCAACCTCCTTTACTCCCTCCTTAATAGGTCCATTTGGAGGTTTCATCCATGAGATGAAACACCCATGTCCCAACGATGTAGTCTTGACTTAGATTGTGTATCCTCCACAAAACCATCCCCTCTCATTCATGATACATTTTGGGGGTTTCATCCATGAAATGAAACGCCCATGACCCAACGGTGTAGCCTTGAGTTGGCTTGTGTAACCTCCACAAAACCGCCACCTCTCCATTAATGGCCCATTTGGGGGTTTCATCCATAAGGTGAAACTCCCATGTCCAACGTGTAGCCTTGTGCAGGCTTGTGTAACAACACAAAATCGGTCCACCTCCCATTGATGTTCCATTTGGGGGTTTCATCCATGAGATGAAACTCCCATTCCAACATGTATGCCTTGGTTTGGTTTTTGAAACAACACCACCTTCATCTTCACACTTCACTCACTCTTTAATTCAACTCACCACTTTAATTTAACTCATTTGAAATCAACTCAATCCCTTGATTCCATTTCCATTTTAATTCAGCCCCACTTAATTTAAACTTGAAGTCACTTGGTGGTCAACCAAGTCAACCACAACCCATTGGGTCCCAATTGGGTATTTTGACCCAATTAACAAGTATTGACCCAATTAACAATCTTGACCCAATTGAATATACCTTACCCATTTATTTCAATTGAAACCATATCCACAATCCGTTGGGTCTTAATTGGGCAATTGATCGAACACCTTACCCATCTAAGGTCCATATCATTTAATTCACAAATTAAATGGGCAAATTTCATATATATTGTAATAGCCCGAAATTTTTAAATCAATATATATGTGGCTATTATTTATTTTAATGATGGAAATTGGGAATTTTGATGGAATAGATATTAAGTGGATCAAAATTTGAGGCAAAGGCCCAAGTATGGTCCAATGGACCATGGGTTGGATGAAATTCATTTAATTGGTCAATAATGATTAATTGGGTCAAGAATGGTCAAATTGGGTCAAATACCCATTTGGGACCCAATGGGTCAAGATGGTTAAGCTCTAAGGTAAATGGGTAGGAAATAAATTTAATTGGGCAATGGGCCCAATGGTGACCCAATTGGTTGGAATAGGTTGAATTAGAATTAAACCACCTAAGTTAGTGATGAAATGATCAAGATGGCATAACCAAGTGGGGCCCACCTCCACCTCATCAAGTGAGGTGGCGTGTGGACCAAGGCATAGGTGGGGCTGACCATCATGGTTGACTTGGTCAACCATGGATAAGTCAAAGGGAATTAAAGAGGATCAAAGTGAATTAATGTGAATCACCTATGCTAATTTTGATTAAGCCTAGGTGACATGGCCGAATGGGACCCACCTCCACCTCACCAAATGAGGTGGCGGGTAGGCTAGGAGTTAGTGGGGCCAGGCCACCAAGGTTGACTTGGTCAACCATGGGTGGATTGCATAGAGGGAATTTAATGGAATTAAATTAAATGGGAATTAATTAACCTAAGTTAAGGATCCAATTAATTAATTAATTAGGTTAGTCAAATTGGGTCAAATGGATAAGTCAAAGGGATAAGTCAAGGGGTGGTTTCATCTCATTGAAACCACCCAAAGAAACACAAACAAACCATGGACTAAGGGTGGTGGTTTCATCTCAACCACCACCACCCAAAGCATGATGACCCATACCCCATGATGATAGATGGTCAATGCACTTGATGGAAGACCAAACCACCTAGCTAAGGACACACAAAACCGTTGGCTTGTGGTGGTGGTTTCATCTTAACCACCACCACTAAGGCATGGGAGCCATGCTTGGTTGGTGGATGGGCATCATGGAAGAGTGTCGTCTAAGAAACCAAAATGAGATGGTTTCCATCTCATCTCTCAATTCCACTCTCATCTCACTCTCTCCCTCTCGCCCCTCCCTCTTATTGCCGATCCACTCAAGGAGAAAAGAAGAAGAAACTTAGAAGAAAAAGGAGGAAAGAGCTAGGCTTGGCCGACCACCCCTCAAGACCAAAGCTTGAGACATTCTTTCCCCATCCTCTCCCCCTCTCCCTCTCTCAAATCTACTCCATCATTGGCCGAACCAAACCTTGGAGTTTTTCATTGGATCAAACACACCTAGGGGCCGAATATCAAAGAGAAGAAGAAGAAGAAAGGCTAAGGAAATCAAGAGGAGAAAAAGAAGCCGAAGGAGCCGCGGAGTGGTAAGTGTTCTTAAACAAGAGTTTACATTTTTTTAAGGGTTAAGAAGAGACCATGGAATCCATTTTTCTTGGATTTAATAGTGGACAAAATATCATGGGCCTTGGATCTAAAATCCCTCCAAAGATGAAGTGAGAAATGGACAAAATGGGTAAGATAGGTTAAGAAAAGAAAAATAAGGACACTATGTATTTAAACATGGGAATGTGATTTTTTGAAGGAATCATAGGCCATAGGGTTCGGCCATGTAGTATGGCCGAACCCCATGGAAGGTGATTAAGAATTTTAATGGGGTCTTAAAGAATGGAAACCATGGAATATGATTAATGGTTTTAAAGATTTTGAATGATTAGAAGTTAGTGATTTTTTAAGGGGTTTTAATAAGGAAAAATCATGGAAGATATTGATGATTTTTAATGGCCTAAAAAGGCATGGATGAGGATGAACCATGAACCATGGGTTCAGCCATGGTGTATGGCCGAATCCTATGGTGATGTAACGTTGGTTTTAAATGGGTTTAAAAGGATGGAAAACATGGAGTAATGTATTAATGATTTGGAGGCTTAAAAGGGTCAAATGTTTGTAAATTTTAAAGGGATCTTAGTGAAGAAAATCATGGAAGGTATTAATGATTTTTAATGGCCTCAAAGGTGGTAGAGGAAGATGAACCATGAACCCTATGGTGATGTATTTGGAGTTAATGGGTGTAAAATATGAAAAAAATAATGGAGCATATTGGTAGCCTTGATGGACCCAAAAATATACTTAATGATGATTTAAAATGGTGATTTAAATGTATGATGGAAACCCCCTCATGGAGGGACTTATGGTGGAGCTAAATGATGTAAATGGGTCCAAGGAAAAATAAGAAAAAGACATCATGGGTTCGGCCATGGTGTATGGCCGAACCCATGACCCATTTGTAGGTCATTTTATGGGCTAAATTTGGAATTATGCATGTGTTTAGATGAATGGAAATTAGGCTAAGTTAAGGGCTGATTTTTAATAATCTTGTAACATGGCTGATGGGTCATAAATGGATCCAAGTTTATGGATCAGTTATGGGCCTAAGAATGGAGAAATAAAATGAGAACTTAACCATGGGAGAAGAGTGGCAAAATGGTTAATATTGGCCAAAAAATGAATAACCATGGGTTCGGCCATGGGGAGGATGGTTATGGACTTGGATGCTTCTTTGATGACTTTATGTATGGTTAAATGAAGCATAGGTTGCTGGATTTTAAACCCATGACCCATTTGTGAGCTATTTCATGGGCTAAGATTAAGGTCTATGTATGTGTTTAAGTTAATGGGGATTAGTTTAATTAAAGGGACTGATTTTTATGATTCTATGACATGATTGGTGAGTCATTGATGGATCTAAGTTTATGGATCAATTATGGACCTAAGGATGTAAAAATAAATAGGTAATTAGCCAAGGAAAGGAGTAGTGGCAAAAGCGTAAATAATGGCCAAAATGAAGAACCATGGGTTCGGCCATGGTGTATGGCCGAACCCCATGAGGGATGTTTGTGGACTTAAGGGCTCCAAATGATAATCTTATTTGATGATTTATGGAGCATAGGTTGCTGTTTTTAGACTCACATAATTAAAAGAATTAATGGATTAAATGGGGCACACAAACCTAGATAGTGAGGTTCGACCATGGTGTATGGCCGAACCCCACTAAGGCATATGTTAAGGACATGAATATGGTTGAAACGTGGACTGATTTGGTAATGTGTAATAAGGTATCAGACATCGTAAGCAGTGCACGATTGATGACCGGATTATTGCACTGAAACGTAAAGGGACATTAGTCGGTGTTCGGTAGGATTCCTACCTTTTTGTAAGCCATGGATTATGTGTTATGTGATGGTTTTCCTTTGATTTACTTTGGTAATCATGTGATTGTTTTAAGATGGGTTTTATGACTATGATTTATATATATATTACATGGCATATGGCATCTACATCTCATGCATGACATGGGAGGGATATGGCATGGGAATGATGAAATGAAACCGGAGTCCATGCTCCGTCGGGGCGACCGATAAACAAACATGGGGATATTTTGATGTGCTTTATCCATCAGGAAGGTTACTATGGGTTTTATGATATGTTGATAAGGTTATTCAAACAAGAATGTTACTATGTGTTTATTATACCTTGATGATGGTTTTTCCATCAAAGGGGATATTCGTATTTATTATTATACCTTGAGGAGGCTTTGCCATCAAGGGGGATACTTTGTGTGATTTTATCTTGATGAAGTTTTTCCATCAAGGGGGACATTATGTATGGTTGAAAAAGGGACATTGTACAATGATGATGAGTTTGATGGGTGGGATTCATGACATAGGACACCCATTGCATGACATTGCACCTAATTGCATGGTTTTGATATAATATTATCTATGTGTTTTGTTATCACTAATCCATGTGTTGGCCCTACTTGGAGTCCTACTGGGCGCGTTGTCTAACGCCCTACTTCCACCTTAGCTGATGACGCAGGGGATGGAGGAAACGAAGGACGAGACGGGAGCAAAGCGTAGGAGCTTGGGGAAGCGGGCTAGATGATTTACTTAAATTTATTTTGGAATGTAATTTGAGTAACTTAGCTCGTCGGATTATAATAATTTAGATTACTTGCTATGGTTTGGATTTTATTTTAGACATTATGATTTTGAGATATTCTAGTAATTTAAGTGACATACTTCCTTGCTATTTATTAAATTGGTAGGATAAACTTTATTGTAATTCCGCATTAAGTGATATTTCCGCAAGCTTACTTTCTATGTGTGAACCGTTCTCGTGGACTTAGTTCCATGCACATGTAGGGTTGGCCAGTTAAGGGCTGGGCTTTAGAAGCTAGAACTTAACTCGTGTCGTGACGTCTCGCGCCTTTGTCACTCTTTATTTTTAAAAAAAAGATAGACTCTGATTTTAGTGAAAAGGGGCGGGCGTTACATATATTGATAACTTGAAAATCCGAGGTGTTACAATATCCATAACCAGATAGTCGAACTGAATTTGAAGTCAACTAGTTCAGTGTCCACCGATTGGTGATATTATGTTAAGTGCAGTTGACAATTATTATACAAGCAAACCAGTGGCAGCTACTAAAGATGCAGATAAAAAGGAGTGCGATGCTCCTGAATCAAACAATGCTACTGCATAAGAACTGCCAATAACTGCCATACTTTGGATCACAAAGTGATCCGCTATCTTTTGAAGAGGTACAAGGGTGTACAATAGTCCTAAAGCTATTGGGATAAGTGGCCGTCCAAACTGGTTCTGTGCTCTTGATACCTGAGACTGTACTGGCCTGCCCGGTGGATGGAAAAAATTACGTGCTTGAGGTGCCTTGTGATGTTGAGGAGAGTCCCACTTCATGTGCCCCGCCTGGCCACAATAGAAACAAGCAATGCTGCCCCGGGATGTTTGTGTTGCCGAACCTGAGGCTGAAAGATGATTGAGACAATATCCACCAGTGGAGGCCGTTGAAGTTGAAGGTTTTCCGAAGTTGGGATGGAATATCTTACGAGGGCGATCATAGTTTCCCCCGTTCTGACTCCTTTTGTTTTCTAGGTATTGGACTGACTCCATCAGTTCTTGCTCAGCAATGCTTGCACTGCTCACAACTTCTGCCAAAGTTGTTGATTTGAATATGGTGACCTTGGCTCTGATGATAGGACGTAGATCTCTCTCAAACTTTCGAGCTTTCTTATATTCAGTGTCCACCATGTATGAAGCATAACAAGATAGTCGGATGAATTCTTGATGATATTCCACAACTGTCATACGTCCTTGAGTTAGGAGTATGAATTCTTGGGTCTCACGTTCCTTCTCCTCTTCTGGAAAGTAGTGCTCTAGGAAAATTTTTGTGAAATTCTCCCAAGTTATTTCTGCCACTACCTAGTTTTGTTCAACCTCCTTCCACTATTTTCCCACATCGTCTATCAGTTGAGATGTGGCCTACAAAATTCTATCCTGATCGTTCGTGATCCTCAGTAACTTCAGGATAATGGTGGTGTTCTCGATCCAATTTTCAGCTCCAATGGACGCTACTATTGGAAATCCCTGACCAAAGCTCTGTCTTGAGCATTAGTTGTGGCAATGGTACCACTGCTTGCTTGGTTTTGTTGTAGTACTAAATTCACTACCGCCTGTACGAAGCTTTGAATTTTAGGAGTCACAGGTGGGATATTGCCACTTGTCTCCTCGGTGCGTTCCACATTGCGTCGGGTGTTCTTTCTTCATGGTGGCATGTTTCCTACGTCACGAAACATTCGCTTGGTAATTTTATACAAATGTTTCTTCAAGTACTATGATTCATGTATAGTCAACTTTTCTCTACCTTTGTTGGATATGTTTTGACTTATAGTAATTTCCTTCATTTGCTTTTTCATTCCACTGTGATACCAACTGTAATGAGTCACCTTTTTTCCATTCATTAAATTAGAGTACTTTTTAGAAAAACAAAAAAGGGACAGATACGTTATGACGCGAGCTGAGTCCAAGTCCGAAGACCCAACCCTTGATTGGCCCAATTCTAGCACACAAGTGGATCAACCCACCAAATACTTTTATGTATGCTAGTATAAAACTTGTGAAACTACACATGCGAAAATAGTATTTGCGGAATTATAATATCAAACATTTCAACAGAAAATATGGAAATAACTTAACCATATAAGTCAAACATCAAACCACATCCAACATAAGAGTCATCTAAGTTATTGCATCATTGGATTCTATGAAATTACATAGTTCTATCAAAATATCAAAATAAAAACTATGAGATCTCTAAGCATCTCTGGATCCATCTCTTTGTCAAGCATGACTTCCACTAGGCCTTTACCTTGGTCTGTGTTAACATCTAGGGAAAGAATGTATGGGCTTATTCAACTTGCCCATAATAATATATAATAAAGGTAACAATGAAGAAGATCTCAAAATATGGTGAACACATGATTCTCAAATTCAATATAGACAATGTACCAAAGTCTGACAATTCAAAAACCATAAAATAATATGCCATGGGTTCCATGCATCAACAATATGCCCACCCATTCCCAGGTATCAGACCATAACAAATAACTTCGAACAATAGTTCTCAATATTGGCCACTTATGTCCACAGCATTTGAGGCGACAACCACCAGGGTGTTGTAACCTATCCACAAATTAACTAAGAGTAGGTGGAGTGTGGTCTCCTCCCGCTACGCATGGTTTCAGGACCTTTCGAGGAGTACTTTGGCCCAATTAAGCTGTATTATTCATATCAAGGACGGGGCCGAAGTTTAACATTTTATAATCATTTTACTTGAGTCCAAGCGAGGTCCGGACATTTCCTTCTTGGCTCAGTACCATCAACCTTCCTATGCAACCATGCATGAGGTAATGTGTTAAGTATGATGACAAAATCATAAATCCAATAATTTTCTCATCAAAATCATTTCCATGTGCATAATAAAATCATAATTCCATAAATCCATATTTATGCTTTTAAAAGACATAACATATCATAAAATCATTCATCACATTGTGCATCAATAAAGTAGGAACTCCTACCTGATCGAAAGTGATCAACCAAAGATATTCACGCGGTCGTTCGTGTAATAGCCCGAATTTTCGAATCAATATATATTTGGCATTTATTGATTTTAATTTGAATTTTAACATGATGGAATACCAAATGGATCAAAAGTTGGGACAAGGGTCCAAGAATGGCCCAATTGGGCCATGGGTTGGATGAAATCCATTTAATGGGTCAATGAGGACTAATCGGGTCAAGGATAGTCAAATTGGGCCCAATACTCATTTGGGACCCAATGGACCGAATTGAGGTAAGCCTAAGGTAAGGAGGGAATTTAATTGGGCCGTGGGCCCAATGTTTGCCCAATAAACCATGAATTAGAATTAATACATGTAATTGGTCAATGGTAAGTAATCGGGTCAAAGATGGTCAATTTGAGTCAAAGGGCCATGTGGGACCCAATGGGCCAAGGTAACTAAGCCCTAAGATAAATGGATAAGACAAGAATCTAATTGGGCCATGGGCCCAATGGCAATCCAATAAGAGGGATACAATTAGTAAAATTTAAATCACCTAAGTTAGGTGATAAATGGACCAAAGTAACATGGCCAATGGGGCCCACCTCCACCTCACCATTGAGGTGGCGTGTGGACCCAAGAGTAGTGGGGCCGACCACCATGGTTGACTTGGTCAACCATGGGTGGATCATGGAGGGAAATTAATGGGATTAAATTAAATAGAAAGTGATTAATTAAATTAATCAAGGGATCAAGGTGATCTAAGTTAATCAACCTAAGATTAAAATGGTCAAATGGTTAAATGGTCAGAACCACTCCAACAAACACAAACCACCTCAAGAAAACACAAATTAAAACCATGGGCTTGAATGGTGGTTGGGTCTCAACCACCACCACCAAAGTCAAGCCAACCCATGCTTGGTTGGTGAAGAAATTAATGTTGGAGTGAAGACCACTCCAACCACCTCCATTCCATTGCAAACCAACCCATTTCACTCTAGCGTTCCTCATACACCAAGAAAAAACGGCAACCACCTTGCAAGAGAGGAGAAAGAACTTAGAAGAAAAACTTAGAAGGAAAAGAAAAGAAAAGAAAAGAAAAGGGGTGAAACCTTGGATTCACCATTGGAAGATCAAGAGCTACTATCTTCATCATCTTCCCCTCTTCCCCTCTCTCAACCTAACCCTATCTTAGCTGATCCTAACATGTCCCACCATTGATCAAGCACATCTAGCCGATTAAAGATCAAGAAGAAGGAGAAAAGAGGCCAAGGAAGTTGACGGGAGCAACAAAGACTGGAGGAGTCGTCGGATAGTAAGTATGTTCTAAACAAGAAATTTATTATTTAAGGTTTTGAATTTTGAAATCCATCCTTGCCATATGATGGTGGCCAAATTATTTTAGGCTATGGAATGGATCTAAAATCCATCAAATGGAAGGCAAAGAAATGGAAGAGATGGTCTAAGGAAAAAATGAAATGAATGGATTAAGTATGGAAAAGATGGAAGCTTTAATGGATTGAATGGACCTTAGGGTTCGGCCATGTAGCATGGCCGAACCCCATGGCCAATGTTGGATGATTTTTAATTAGGGTTTGAAGGTTTAAAAGTATGGAGAATGATCAATGGTTTTATGAGGATTTCAAGATGTTAAAATGATTAAAAAGTTGATAAATTTTAAGAGGTTTTGAATAAGGAAATTTCATGAAAATATGGGTGATCTTTCATGGCCTTGAAAGGCATAGAATGGAATGAATGGATGACCATAGGGTTCGGCCATGTAGCATGGCCGAACCCCATGGTGAATAATGAGTGATTTATTAAGGTTATTAGGTTTAAAGATAATGAAGAAAAATGATAAATGTAAATGGACTTATTGAGTATGGAATGTGAGGTTTAGATGGAATGAAAATGGCGATGATTTAGTGATTTGAAATAGATTATTTTTGGGACAAAATATGAGTCTTTGAAAATGGCACCAATAAAAGTGAACCATGAACCCTATGGTAATATTTTGGGACTTTTATGAATGGAAAACGATGGAGAGAAATGAAAATATTAAATGGATTGGTAAGCATGGTAGGTGATGTTTTATATGATTAAATATTTACAAATTTAATTAAACTAGATGGCTGATTTTATGATGTTATGTCATGATTAAGAAATTATAAATGGGTCCAAGTCTATGGGTCAAATATGGACTTAAATATGCATGGATAAAAGGGGTAACTTAACCATGGAAGAGGAGTGGCAAAGCCGTAATTTGTGGCCACATTGAAGGACCATGGGTTCGACCATGGTACATGGCCGAACCCTATGTGGGTTGGACATGAAAATGTATATATTATGAATGAATAAAGGAAGCGGATAGTTGCCTGCGTTTTAGGCTCGCAAATCGGAATTTTAAATTTGGCCAAAATTGGATTTATGTATGAGGCTAAAATCAATGGATAATGGGCTAAGTTAGGGACTTAATCATGGATGATGTATGGACTAATTCGGTAAATGTAATAAGATATCGGGCGTCGCAAATGGTACGCGATCGGCGACCGGATTATCGAACGGGAAGCGTAACCGAACACGACACGGTATTCAGTAGGATTCCTACCTTTTTGTAAGCGATGGATATGTGATGGTGTTTTAAATTATTTTGACTTGGCTTATTATGGATTTATGATTATAATTTATGATTTATGGGACTTGCACTATGATGGGTTTTAATTTATGAATTACATGATAGTATCATGGATTATATTTTAATATTATGCATCATATGACTATGTATGGTATATCGAATATGGTCTATCTATATACTACATAGCATAATGCACCTACATCTCATGCATGGCATGGACAGAAAAAAAATAAACAAACCGGAGTCCATGCTCTCTCGGGGCGACCGAGAATCAGACATGGGGATTGCCTGAGAGCTATAACCGGAGTCCATGCTCCGTCAGGGGCGACCGAGAATCAGACATGGGGGTAGCCTAAGGGCTATAACCGGAGTCCATGCTCTGTCGGGGCGACCGAGAAGCAAACATGGGGAACGGGATATTGTATGATCATACGGATAATGGGTGGGACACATGACATAAGCACCCATGACATAGCATTCATCACATACTTATTTTGTTGTATTTTATGTTATCGGTATGTGTGTATCACTAATCCATGTGCTAGCCCTACTCGGAGTCCTACTGGGCGCGTTGACTAGCACCCTACTTCTACCCTAGCTGATGACGCAGGAGAGGCAGGGAGCGGTGGACATACCGGAGGCCAAGCTTAGGAGCTTGGAAAGCGCAGTCCTAGTTTATATTATGTTTATATTTTGGAGATGTAATTTTAAAGTAACTTAGCTTGTCGGGTTGTATAAATTTACATTTCTTGCGATGGTTTGGACGTTACTTATGGACGATACATTTTGTGATATAATCATGAACATAGGGGCATTTTGGTAAATTCAATGTTGTATCTTCCCTTCTATCTAAAAACCGGTAGGATAGACTCTATTATCATGTTCCGCAATGATTATAATCCGCGAGCTTACTTCCTACGCGTGAATCATTCTCGTGGACTTAGTTCCGCGCACGCGTGGGGTTGGCCAGTTAAGGGTCGGGCTTTAGAAGCTTGGACTTAACACGCATCGTGGTGTCCGCGCCCTCTCTCACTCTTCTATTCCAAAAAAAAAAAAAAAATAGACTCTGATTTTCGGAAAGCGGGTGAAAAAGGGTCGGGCGTTACAGTTCGAACGGCATTGGAATCACCCTTGACTTCTTTTGTCCATGTACATGTTCAAATCATAATTTATAGTTTATTAACACATAAAATCCTTGTTTAATCGATGTACATCTAAACCAGACCTAAAGGTCTACTCTATGATTTCCAAGACTTAAAATATTCCATTCTTATTTGATTTTCAATGACAGATATATCAACCTTGTTAATTCGTCTCTGTTTCAGGTCGACATATCGACACTGTCGATACATGTTCTCTGGACACAGTCGACACATCCTCCTGATTTGATTCCTCAATTTCTTAAGTCATCCTTTGTTTCCCGATCATTCGTATCGATCCACTCGATACATCTATACATGTTTCTGTCGATACATCGGTCACAGATTAGTTTATCCCCTTTTTATTTCATCTCCGGTTCTACCATACTCAGGCCGACACATCGATTATGTCGATGGGTCGTGCTGAGACCAGTTCGTCATTCATACGTTTCGTTTTCATTTCAGTCATACCCAGGCCGATGTATTCATCTGGTCGATACATCGTGCTGGCGTGAGTTCATCATCCTATTGTCTTTTTTTTTTTTTGTAATTCAGTCTTGCCCACACTAATACATTGACATAAGCGATGTGTCGCTCTAGGATTAATTGATCAGTACATTCATTCCGATTTCCATCTTTTTTATATCTAGGACAAGATATTGACATAGGTGATGTGTAGTCCTGGCTTTCCAGTTCCATACTTAACATGTTTTTTTCGCTGGATTCTTGGCCCAGACGACACATCGATGAAGTCGATATCTAGACTGGGTTGAGTCAGAAGTCATGCACCCATCCTCCATGGTTTCCCTTTACCCAGGTGTTCATTGTTCTTGGGTTATTTCTTTCCATATCTATGAACACATATTTTCTAAACAAGCTAGTGTCATATATTTACTAAACTATCAAAAATTCACCTGCCTCGAGTGAATCGTAGGTGTACTCGAATGGATGTAATATGATGTCCCTTGCCTCCTTGCTCTCCACCCTCTTTGCTAGCTCGATTTCTCCTTCCCCTTGCTTGGTCTCTCCTTCCTTTCCCGGAACAGAGGAAGCCCGTCAGGAGGTGAAGAGATTCTTGATCGAGTTGAGGGCAAAGATGTGAGTGATAGGGTGTACTCAAATGTGTAAAAAGGGTGGTTAGGCACTCTGGTTCTTCTATGTTTTCGTTACTATTTTACCTCTCATTTTCTTTCTTTTCTTCCCTTTCCATTCGTTTTCTCTTCTTTTTTATCTTCATCTTTTGATTGCCCTAGATTCTTAATTGAGTCCTTGAAAACTGAGAAGGCATTGTGAATGCCCATGCATAGAAAACCGAATGGTTTGGACGGTGGTAGACAAAGCGTCGACTGAAGTCGTTCGGCCTACTCGACACATCGGCTTTGTCCATTTAATTTGTGAATTATTGGAAATGGACCTTAGATGGGTAAAGTGATGGGTCAATTGCCCAATTAAGATCCAACGGATGTTGTATATGGCTCAATTGAATTAAATGGATGAGAGTTATTTAATTGGTCAAAATTGTTAATTGGTTCAAATGCCCAATTGGGACCCAATGGGTCATGGTTGACTTGGTTGACCACCAAGTGAGTTCAAGCTTAAATAATTTGGGCTGAATTGAGTTAGAATGGAATCAAATAATTGAGTTGATTCAAGTGAATTAAATGAGTTGAATTAAAGAGGTGAGTTGAGCTAAATGAGTTGGATGGGAAGTTATGGGGATCTTTATCTCAAGTGAGTGGAGTGGGAAGATGAGGGGTTTTTGTTGTTTCAAAGAACAACTCAAGGCATACACGTTGGGATAGGAGTTTCATCTCATGGCATGAAACTCCAATTATGTCATTAATGGGGGGGGGTGAAAAGTCTTGGGGGTTACACAAGCCTACACCAAGGCTTGCACGTTCGAAGCATGGGGGTTTCCATCTCAAGATGGAAACCCAAGAGCCAAACCGTTGGGAGTGTTTCATCTCAAGGATGAAACCTCCAAATGGATCATAAAGGAGGGAGGTGAAAGGACATGGGAGTTGCCAAGGGGTGTCACCAAAGGACACCACCTTTGGCCAACCCTCATTAATCAAGAAAGGAGTGGAGTTTCATTTCACTCTATCCCTCTCTCTCCCTTGGCCGTTCCCACCTCTCAAGACAAAAAATATTTGGTGTTTTCTCATCTCACTCTCTCCTCTCTCTCAAGGCCGATTCTCCTCTCAAGACAAAAGGACTTAGAATAATTTTGATCTCAAGCTCCTCTCTCTCAATCCATACCTCTTGCCGAACAACTCTAAGAGAGTTATCAAGATCATTTTTGGCCAAAGATCAAGAAGGAAGGAAGGAAAGGCTAAGGAAGGAAAGGAGCAAGAAGGAGTAAAAGAAACCAGGAGGAGACGCGGAATCAGTAAGTGCTCGATAAATTGCAAAAATAAGAAGGAGGTGGTCAAGGACATGGTTCGGCCATTGCATGGCCGAACCCTAATGTTATTATGGCTAAAGACACAATGATGAACCATAGGGTTCGGCCATGTTGTATGGCCGAACCCCATGGAAAGGAATTAAGGAATTTTTATGGGTCAAAGTGGTTTTTTTAAGAGAAGATGATGAACCATAGGGTTCGGCCATGTTGTATGGCCGACTCCATGGGAGGACATTGGTTATGTTTAATGGATGTATGAGAACCATTAAAGGATCAATCATGGTTGTATAGTGTGTTTTAATGGAAATGATGAACCATAGGGTTCGGCCATGTTGTATGGCCGAACCTCATGGGGAGACAATGATGGATAGTGTTGTTAAATTTAATTGATTTTGAAGATGTTAATGAGGATCAAAAAGGATGAACCTAAGGGTATGATTAAACCCTCCCATGGAGGGACTTGTTTATGAATTTAAAATGGATGATTAAATGGAGGATTCAATTATAGACCTATGTTTATGGACCTATGTTTTGAATCTAAACATAAGGTGTTGGAGGAAATGGCAAAACAATGTAAATAGGTGAAAATGATGGACATGGGTTCGGCCATGGTGTATGGCCGAACCCCATGAAGTATTTGATGGATCATTTTAAAGGGTTATTTGGAGTGTTTTACATGTTTAAATGAATGGAGGATTAAGCTAAGTAATTAGCCATGATAGGATAATGGCAAGGACATAAATAAGTGAAAATAATGGACCACCATGGCCGAACCCCATGGGGATTCTTTTGTGGACTTTGTTGTTATCAATGTTAAGTAATTGTTGTATAGGTGATTAGATTTATGAATCAAAGATGGCCTGATCTTCGATTTAATTTAAAGATCAAAAGACTAAAAGAAAGGCACCAAATTAAGGAAGTGAGGTTCGGCCATGTTGTATGGCCGAACCCCACAAAGTTGTATCTTGTGGACTTAGGGTTTGTGAAATGATTTACATGGATGTAAGTGGTTAAATAAAAAAAGGGACAAATTCAAGTGGGTGAGGTTCAGGCCATGTTGTATGGCCGAACCCCACAAAGGTGTTTTTGGACTTAGATATAATAAGAAATCAATTGGAACATGGGTTTAATTAATTGTTGTGTAATAAGGTAACGGACCTCACAAGGGGTGTACGATCGTGAGCGGTTACCGGACGAAAGCGCAAGGACACTTTAGAGGTCTTTGGTAGGATTCTACCTCTTTGAAACCATGGTTATGTAATATGGTTTAATCGCTTATTTTGATGGTTTATGTTGTTAAAAGGTTATATTTCAAATATGAGGTTTTAATACTATGAGTATTCTATTGCATAGCATATGGACATATACATTTCATGCATGGCATGGGGGGGATGTTTTTAACCGGAGGCTATGCTTCGTTGGGACGTCCGTAAGGCATTCGTACGAAGACCTTGATGTGCTTAATCCATCAACAAGAATCCGGAGAACACACTCCGTCAGGGCGTCCATAAGGCAACTGTGGGGATACCTTGATGAGGAGAATTCCATCAAGAGGTTACATTTATTTGTGATGGGTGGGATTCATTGCATTTGACACCATGGCATGGCATAGTTTTTATATGGTTTTGATAATATGTTATTATTTATGATTTGTACTAACCATGTGTTAACCCTATTTGGAGTACCTACTGGGCACATTGTCTAACGCCCTACTTCTACCCTAGTGGATGACACAGGAAATGAAGGGAACGACGAACGTGAAAGGAGCCAAGCATAGGAACTTGGATGTCTTTAATTATATTTTATTTAAGTTACTCATGGACTTGTAATTTGAGTAGCTAGATTTCGGGCATGTAATAACTTAGATATTTTACTATGGTTTGAATGGTTTGTTTGGATATTTAAGTTAAGATAATTATGGTTAAAGACATGGACTACTTTGCTATCTAAAATGGAATAGATTTAAGTTCTATTATAATCCGCAGTTTATGATTTAATCCGCATGTATATTTTATTACGTGTCAACCGCATTCATGGACTTAGTCCATGCACACGTATGGTTGGCCAGTTAAGGGTCGGACTTTAGAAGTCCGGACTTAGCTCGCGTCGTGACGTCCCACCCTCTATCACTCTTCTATTTATTAAAAAAAAAAATAGACTCTGATTTTCGGGAAGCCAGTGAAAAAGGGTGGGGCGTTACATTGATTGCCTTTTTCTCGATACATCGACCACGTCTATGTATCCATGTAACAATTTATACCTTGGATTGGATCCTAGTTCTCCCCGACACATCGATTCTATCGATGCATCATCTGGGAATGTTGAGCTTTGCTGACACATCCAGCAAGTCGATGTATTGTCTGGGGAAACTTTAATTTCCCTTTATTTCTTTTAATAAGCATTTACATTATTTGGACCAAAAATAATATATTTCATTTATATGATAAACAAATTGCATAAAATGAGGATTGAAAAGTCTAGGTCCTTACATGGTAAATATGGTATATGAAACCATTTCTGATTTGGGTAAGATGTGTAACGCCCCGCCCTTTCTGAGAATTCAGACTCTAATTTTTTGTTTAAATAATAATAAAACATCGGAAGAGAGCGAGCGGCGTCACGACAAGAGTTAAGTTCAGACTACTCAAGTCTGAACCTTAACTGGCCACCCATGTGTACATGGACTAGACCATGATAATGAATCACACATGGAACTAACATCAACATGCGGAATAACCTAGATTAACTGCGGAATAGAAAGACTAGATAGCAAGTAACAGTCTCAAACATTAATTAACATAAATCAACCATCCAAAGTTATTAACCTAATCAAACCATAGCAAGTAATGACTTATTACATGTCCAACAAAATATAGATTCGAATGACAGTAATATAAAGAAGTCCAGTCCAACATTCAAGCGCTTAGGCTTGGCTCCCCTCCCGGTCAACGACCTTTTCTTTCCCTTTCCTTGTACCTGCATTCTCCTATGAGGATAGAATTAGGGCGTTAGATCAACGCGCCCAGTAGGTTCCCGATCAGGGCTGCCACATGATTAGCATATAAAACATTCATATATATCATAATACATGATTAGTAAAAACAGGTAAAACAATGCTATGAAGTATGCACATGCAATGAGACCCTCCCATCATGTACATTCATAGCCATCACTTGACGTGCCACGCACCGACAAGGTAATTCACAATACACTTCCATCTCTTCATCACTGACTGATTCATATCACGTATTAGTCCTCCTGGCGGGACTCTCATCGCCTAAGGAGACCAATGTGACTATGACCATCATGTTACTTCTCCTGGCGTGACTTGCACCGCCGAAAGAGGACGTAACCCATAATTGTAACACTGTAGAACCTCATTCATCATCCCATGTCTATGCATGAGATGCCAATGCTTGTATGACATTTGTTAATGCATAATATATCCTTCGAAACCACATAAAATAAACAAGAGTCTCATAAGAAAACTAGGGTAAAACTGTGGTTACAAGTAGGCAGGAAACCTACTGAAAATTCACTTCAGTACTTGATCTTTCTTTAGCGTCACCTGATCACGACTCACTCTCGTTCAACTTCCGGTACCTTATTATGTAACAACAAATCAATACTTAATCTACTTGATTCCTAATCAAGTTTAGGTCTCATATACCATCTTGTGGGGTTCCTGTCCGTACATCCAACCCTATGATCATTTCCATCATTGATCATTCTATCAATAATTACATTTATGCCATTTAGGCTAACCTTTAGTTTTACCATTTCTAAACCAATTTAGTGGGGTTCTTCATTCATCACCTTTAATCCCATTTATTACTTAACCCAATCCTATCAAATAATCATTGATGGGGTTCGGCCATACTACTTGGCCGAACCACATCCTATGGGTTTTTATCCCACTTTCCATCATCATCAATGGTTGATTATTTTCTTACACATAGTCCATAATTTATCATGTATGTTTCCTTAATTAAAACAATCATAAACTCCCATCCAAAACAACCCATTTATTTCAAAATAGCCCCATGGGGTTCGGCCATACTCATAGCCGAACCCTAGGGTTCACTTGATCCAATCATCATCATGATCACTCATGGTTTAATCATGCTAACTCAACCATGAATTAAACATGGTTCAGCCACATAATAATCCACCAAAACAGTAACATGTTAATCCATTTATTGCCATAAGAACACTATATCTTCATATGGTTTTTAACTCACCAAAAACATGAAAAACTTACATGGGGTTCGGCCATCCAAGGTGGCCGAACCCTATTTCCATGTTTTGGTCTTTCAAACATATTTTTGGTGTCACTTATTCATATAAACATCAGCACATCATTGCTTCACTTTAACCTCTCAAAACCATCTAATAAATTCATTACTTTGTCCAAATAACCATAACACCTCATGGGATTCGGCCATCCAAGATGGCCGATCCCCATGGTCCATCTTTCCAGTTTTAATCCACTGTTTTAGATCAGTAATTTAACCATAACATTACCTTTGTTCAGCCATATATTGGCCAACCGAAATCAATAAATAATCTTCATGTAAATCACATAAAAACCCTATCGTAATGTATGGTTTTTATCTCTCAAAACCATCACCATTAACCTTAAAATTATCACACCATTTCATGGGGTTCGGCCATGCTCATATGATTTTAATTTGAGCAATGGGCCCCACTATTTCCTTATTTAACATCACAAAATAATTAATTTAACACCTCAGGGGCATTTTCGTAATTATCCATTTCATTGAGAAATTGGGGTGTTACAATATAACCGTCTTTTTAAAATTTTCATCCCGAAAATCGAGCGAAGTAGGGTTCTCAAAATAAATTACATAAATAATTCGGGGTGAGCTGTTCTCATCTCCGATTCAGGTTCCCATGTGGCCTCTTCATCAACATGACAGTCCCATACCACTTTTACGAAGTGAATCGCTCTGTTTCGTAACACCCTTTGTTCGGTCTCCACTATCCTGACCGGCTTCTCGACGTATGTCACGTCGCTTCGTACTTCAATATCTTGAACATTCAAAACATGGGACGGATCCGGATTGTATTTCCTTAGCATCGACACATGAAACACATTATGTAGAGCCGCTAACTACGAAGGAAGAGCTAACTAGTAAGCTACATCCCCCATCCTTCTTGTGATGGAAAATGGTCTCACATATCTTGGCGACAGTTTTCCTTTCTTGCCAAACCTCATGTGTCCTTTCCGTGGTGAGACCTTTAAAAATACCATGTCTCCCACTTCAAATTCCAGAAACCGTCTCCTTTTATCAGCATAACTCTTCTGCCGACTCTGTGCAGTCAACAAATGTTGACGTATCATCTTAATTTGTGCAGTAGTCTCTGCGACTAGTTCTGGTCCGATCAATGCAGGCTCTCCAGCCTCTGTCCAACACACTGGCGACCTACACGGCCTACCATATAACGCCTCGTATGGAGCCATCTGAAAGGCTTGCCTGATAGCTATTGTTATACGAGAACTCCACCAGTGGTAAGTGGTCCTCCCATCCACCCTTGAAATCTAACATACATGCTCTCAGCATGTCTTCCAAGGTTTGTATCGTCCTTTCTGACTGTCCGTCAGTCTGTGGATGGAAAAGCGGTGCTAATCAATAAATCTGTCCCCATGGCTGACTGCTTACTTTGCCATACTCTGCCTGTAAAACGGCCATCTCTATCCGATACTATCGTTCGAGGAATGCCATGTAGCCGAATGATCTCTTTAATATACCGCCGACCCAACTTCTCAGATGAATCTGTCATCTTAATAGGAATGAAATGTGCGGACTTGGTCAGCCGGTCGGCTACGACCCATACGGTGTCATTGCCCTTTGAAGACCTCGGCAACCCCGTTACAAAGTCCATGGAAATGTGTTCCCATTTCCATTCTGGCACTGCTAAGGGCTTGAGTAACCCTGGTGGCTTTTGGTGTTCAGTCTTAACATGCTGACAAGTTAGACAATGTGCCACGAATTCCGCCACATCCCTTTGTAGTCCATGCCACCAATAATGTCTCTTTAGATCATGGTACATTTTGCTGTTGCCCGGATGGATAGAAAGCTTGGATTGATGTGCCTCAATCAGTAGCTCTTTCCTACAACTCTTTGGCACATATGTTCTTCCCCGGAATAAAAGACCTTGACCCGGTCTTAATTCCCATTCCGGTATGTCTACGCCAGTGGACATCTTGGCCCATATGTCCTCCACTTCTGGGTCTGCTATTTGTTCTTGTTCAATCCTGGTGACCATGTTAGATTGTATGACCAGATTGTATATGGTCCCACAGTTGTTGTAGTAGAGTTTAAACTCTCGGATGGTACTCAACATCTCCCATTTCGATCTGATCAAACATGCTGCGGATGCATGTGGTATACGGCTGAGGGCATCCGCTACCTTGTTTGCCTTGCCTGGATGATATCTAAGCGTAAACTCATAATCTGCCCGATACTCCATCAATCTTCGTTGCCTGAGGTTAAGCTCCTTCTGATCAAAAAGATATTTTAAGCTCTTATGATCAGAAAATACCTCAAATTTCTCGCCGTAGAAGTAGTGTCTCCAACTTTTGAGGGCGAAAACCACTGCAGCTAATTCCAAATCGTGGGTGGGATAAAGACGTTCATGTATTTTTAACTGCCTTGAACCATACGCCACCACACAATTACTCTGACTGAGTGTACAACCCAGTCCCTCTCCCGAGGCATCACAATATACCTCGTAACACTTGCCACTTACCGGCAAAATTAAAATAGGGGCAGTGGTAAGTCTTGTCTTCAGCTCTTCAAACCTTTGATTACATAGATCTATCCACTCGTACTTGACTCCCTTTTGAGTGAGTTGAGTAAATGGAGATGCAATTTTGGAAAAAGCCATGATAAATCTTCTATAATAACCAGCCAATCCCAAGAAGCTACGAATTTCAGTTACATTCTTGGGTGCTTTCCAATCTTTCACTAGCTGCCACCTTAGCCGGATCCACGGCTATACCTCCCTCAGATATCACATACCCCAAGAAATTGACCTCGGATAGCCAGAATTCACATTTACTGGCCTTGGCATATAGCTTATTCTGCCTCAGGGTATTCAAAACTATCCGTAAGTGCTCTGCATGTTCTTCCTGACTCTTGGAATATATCAGAATATCATCAATGAATACGATTACAAATTGATCCAAATAGGGATGGAAGATTCTGTTTGTCAAATCCATGAACACCACTGGCATTTGTAAGTCCAAATGGCATGACTACAAACTCGTATAGTCCTATACTGCGTCCGGAAGGCCGTCTTTTCTATATCTTCCTCCCTAACCCGTATTTGGTGATAACCAGACATCAAATCAATCTTTGAAAAATGGCTGGAACCCTTCAATTGATCGAATAAATCATCGATCCTGGGTAGAGGGTACTTGTTCCGGACTGTTAGCTGATTCAGCTTCTGGTAGTCCACACACATCCGAAGTGAACCATCCTTCTTCTTCACAAACAACACTGGTGCTCCCCATGATGATGTATTGTTCCGGATGCAACCCAGCCTAAGCAGTTCGTCAATCTGCTTCTTTAGCTCCGACATCTCTGCTGGTGCCATCCGATAGTGTGGTAACGACACTGGTACTGTGCCAGGGTACAATTTGATCTCGAAGTTGATCTCCCTCATAGGTGGTAAACCAGGAAGTTCTTTTGGAAATACATCAGCAAATTCTTGTACAATTGCCGGAAGTTCAGTAACTGGAGCTTTATTTATGGTGATATTATTCAATACCACGTGGTTTAACCCTTCTTGCAATCCACTTTATTTATCTGCACGGGCTACGTATTGCTTGCCCTCGGGTGACTTAATTGTCACTCTTCGACGATAACAGTCGATGTTGGCATGAAACTTGGCCAACCAATCCATACTGAATATAATATCATATTCAGACATGTCCAGCACTAGGTAATTGAACTCAAATCTGAGTCCAGCTAATTCAATGTTAATCGCCGTACATATAAGTCCCAATGCCGAATCTCCGATAGGGGATACAATAGTAAGTGTTGTGGCTAATCTTTGAACTAATGTACCAGTAGCAGTAATAAATGATGCAGCTATGAAGGAGTGTGATGCTCCACAATCAAATAGTGCATATGCATACGAACTACTCACTACCGCCATACCTTGTATTATGGCATGATCCTCTTCCTCTAGAGAAGTTAGAGTAAATAATCGTCCTGATCCAGCAGGGTTAGACCTTCGACCTCCCCGACTTTGCATTCTGCCTCCTCTGGAGTTTCCCGGTCTAGCTGGCGGACGAAATGATCCTCTGGAATATGACAGCCTGTTAAGTTTTGGGCAGTCCTTTTTGTAGTGACCTGGTTGATCATAGTGAAAATAGGTGTTCACTCCTCGAGAAGCTTGAGTGACTGCTACAGATTGAGTGGGCTGGTTGGGGTGAAAGCCTCCATTTGATCCAACAGACGGCAAAGGTCTGCCGAAGTTCGATCTGGACCTCTTGTTGGGTTGGTACGCACCCTTCCCACTCGGAGCTCGGCGGTTGTCCACTTTTGCAAATTCTGCCATTTCTTGTTCCACAATGGTTGCCCTGCTGACCACTTCCGCCAGCGTGGTTGCTTTGAACATGGTTACCCTGGCCCTTATGTTTGGCCGTAACCCACGCTCGAACTTACGAGCCCTTCGATATTCCGTGTCCACCACATAAAATGCATAGACTGACAGGCTGAGAAACTCTTGGTGGTACTCAGCCATTGTCATCGTGCCTTGCACTAATGTCATAAAGGCCTGAATCTGTCGTTCCATCTCTTCCTCTGGAAAATAGCGCTCTAAGAATGTCGCTGAGAATTGCTCCCAGGTCATAGCAATTCTTTATCTTCTTGGCACAAGTGCCTGTTGTTTCTCCACTACTTTCCACCATTTGGCAGCATCATCTATCAGCTGTGACGTGGCCAATAGGATTTTGTGAGCATGACTCTTGATATTCAAAAGAGTCAGTATGTGAGAAATCTTCTCCAACCAGTTCTCGGCTCCGACAGGCCCTTCTCTGCCCTTGAAGTAGGGTGGGCGCTGTTGTTGAAAATCTCTGACCATGTTACGGTCATTATTTTCACTTGTCCTTCCCCCTCAGTTCATATGTTGTTGGAGGACAGATGTTACTACAGCTTGCACCAAGCTGTGCAGTTTAGGAGGCACATAGGGTACAGTCAGGTTGCTGCTCTCTTCCTCCTCTCGTCGATATGACGAGTCATATTCCTCCTCGTCCTATTGATACGTAGGGTCACTATCCCCCTCCTCTCGCCGGGAATGTTGTGACTCTTCCTCATCGCGCAATCGTTCATGAACTGATCTCTCTTCGTCATGAACAGACCGCTCTTCGTCATGTACCGATGGCACCTTCTCATGTACCACCTTCTTGCGTTGGGGTACCACCTTCCTTTGTGGTGTGATTATTAACACCTCATCCTTCTTTTTACTGTCTTGTCGGGTCCTTCTCTTTGATACCCCCTCACCTAAGTCCGATTTGTAAGACTTTTTCTTTTCTCTTCGGATCCTTTACAACCTTTTTCTGTGGCGCCATTTATTCCTAATTCATGGAAACATCATAGACTTAGTTTCCATTAACAATATGCATTAAATGCCATGAATCCTCATAAAATCATAAAGTCACATATTATATATAAATTCAAACTTCATCTTTGTACAAAGGTGGGTAGGGTGAAACAAAACCCTATGTATAACAAAATATGCACCCTTACAAAATAACCCTCTTTTTAATACCCTTCATATTACTTCATATCCTAGTCTTCAGTAGAAAATTCCGCATCATCAGCGAACTTGAAGCGGTTATCAGGACACGTCATCGCCGTGTGCCCCAATACTTCACATGTCGTGCAGGGTATTAATCCAGGTCCTCCAATATAAGAACAATTAGTCCTCGCCTCTCCATGCCCATGTAGTCCACAGCACGGGTAGACAATGCCCAGCGGGTGAGGACAATACCGACAGTTGTGGCCATCTTGATTGCACAACTCACACGTGTCATAGGGATCTATCTCCCCAAGCGATTCCAATATAATAGGAACATCAGCAATAGGATCCTCCAGAAAAGGAGCAGGATCCTCTTCTTCTTCCTCAGGAGGTTCCACCATCCCAGGAATGTCATCCATCAAATCCTCTGGAACAGGTGCTAAGTCCATATCATCTTCCTCGAGAGGTCCCTCCTGAAGGTCCACATTAACTTCCATGCTGATACTGTTGGAAGTCGATACCAAATCCACTAGACAACTAGGTGTCCCTTTATCCCATAATTCAGTGTATTCTTGGGTGCTTGACATATCTGTGCAACAACATTTTTAAATACATAAATCAACAACAATTCTAAATAAACCACTCTTGGTTTTCAGGGGAATTTGATCATGCATAATATCATGTACTTTGTTTGGGAAGATTGCCAAATCCACACTCTTTGTTTTCTTTTATTTCTGGGGAAATCTCTAAATTCCTGTTGTTTGTTTTTCAGTGTGGGAGTTTCAGGGGAGTGCATCCTACTTTGCTATGTTTGATATGTCTAGTTATGATGACTGTACTTTACTTTGCTATCTTTCATTGTCGTTCTCAGATTAATTGTTCAGTCTGAGTCACTTGAAGCAAATTAATCCGGCCCCCAGTCAGCGGACTCCGAAGAGTCAATCAGTTGGGATTCTTATCCGTCAGTGAGACATGAAACCGTCTTAATCTTACTTCGATGATTCAACTTCCCAGTTTCGCTCTGATACCAACTGTAACGCCCCTCCCTTTCCGAGAATTCAGAGTCTAATTTTTTCTTTTAAAATAATAATAAAACATCGGAAGAGAGCGGGCGGCGTCACGACGCGAGTTAAGTTCAGACTACTCAAGTCTGAACCTTAATTGGCCACCCATGTGTACATGAACTAGACCATGATAATGAATCACACATGGAACTAACATCAACATGCGGAATAACCTAGATTAACTGCGGAATAGAAAGACTAGATAACAAGTAACAGTCTCAAACATTAATTAACGTAAATCAACCATCCAAAGTTATTAACCTAATCAAACCATAACAAGTAATGACTTATTACATGTCCAACAAAATATAGTTCGAATGACAGTAATATAAAGAAGTCCAGTCCAACATTCAAGCGCTTAGGCTTGGCTCCCCTCCCGGTCAACGACCTTTTCTTTCCCTTTCCTTGTACCTGCATTCTCCTCTGAGGATAGAATTAGGGCGTTAGATCAACGAGCCCAGTAGGTTCCCGATCAGGGCTGCCACATGATTAGCATATAAAACATGCATATATATCATAATACATGATTAGTAAAAACAGGTAAAACAATGCTATGAAGTATGCACATGCAATGAGACCCTCCCATCATGTACATTCATAGCCATCACTTGACGTGCCACGCACCGACAAGGTAATTCACAATACACTTCCATCTCTTCATCACTGACTGATTCATATCACGTATTAGTCCTCCTGGCGGGACTCTCATCGCCTAAGGAGACCAATGTGACTATGACCATCATGTTACTTCTCCTGGCGCGACTTGCACCGTCGAAAGAGGACGTAACCCATAATTGTAACACTGTAGAACCTCATTCATCATCCCATGTCTATGCATGAGATGCCAATGCTTGTATGCCATTTGTTAATGCATAATATATCCTTCGAAACCACATAAAATAAACAAGAGTCAAATAAGAAAACTAGGGTAAAACTGTGGTTACAAGTAGGTAGGAAACCTACTGAAAATTCACTTCAGTACTTGATCTTTCTTTCGCGTCACCTGATCACGACTCGCTCGTCGTTCAACTTCCGGTACCTTATTATGTAACAGCAAATCAATACTTAATCTACTTGATTCCTAATCAAGTTTAGGTCTCATATACCATCTTGTGGGGTTCCTGTCCGTACATCCAACCCTATGATCATTTCCATCATTGATCATTCTATCAATAATTACATTTATGCCATTTAGGCTAACCTTTAGTTTTACCATATCTAAACCAATTTAGTGGGGTTCTTCATTCATCACCTTTAATCCCATTTATTACTTAACCCAATCCTATCAAATAATCATTGATAGGGTTCGGCCATACTTCTTGGCCGAACCACATCCTATGGGTTTTTATCCCACTTTCCATCATCATCAATGGCTGATTATTTTCTTACACATAGTCCATAATTTATCATGTATGTTTCCTTAATTAAAACAATCATAAACTCCCATCCAAAACAGCCCATTTATTTCAAAATAGCCCCATGGGGTTCAGCCATACTCATAGCCGAACCCTAGGGTTCACTTGATCCAATCATCATCATGATCACTCATAGTTTAATCATGCTAACTCAACCATGAATTAAACATGGTTCAGCTGCATAATAATCCACCAAAACAGTAACATGTTAATCTATTTATTGCCATAAGAACACTATATCTTCATATGGTTTTTAACTCACCAAAAACATGAAAAACTTACATGGGGTTCGGCCATCCAAGGTGGCCGAACCCTATGTCCATGTTTTGGTCTTTCAAACATATTTTTGGTGTCACTTATTCATATAAACATCAGCACATCATTGCTGCACTTTAACCTCTCAAAACCATCTAATAAATTCATTACTTTGTCCAAATAACCATAACACCTCATGGGATTCGGCCATCCAAGATGGCCGATCCTCATGGCCCATCTTTCTAGTTTTAATCCACTGTTTTAGATCAGTAATTTAACCATAACATTACCTTGGTTCAGCCATATATTGGCCAACCAAAATCAGTAAATAATCTTCATGTAAATCACATAAAAACCCCATGGTAATGTATGGTTTTTATCTCTCAAAACCATCACCATTAACCATAAAATTATCACGCCATTTCATGGGGTTCGGCCATGCTCATATGATTTTAATTTGAGCAATGGGCCCCACTATTCCTTACTTAACATCACAAAATAATTAATTTAACACCTCAGGGGCATTTTCGTAATTATCCATTTCATTGAGAAATTGGGGTGTTACAAGATGATTTATGATACTAATGGTAGAGTAGATCATTACTGTTATTATATTTGCAAAGTTGATTACATTATCTAACCTGTGATATTATGTTACAATGCTATTTAAGTTCTTTTCACTGAGCTAAGAAGCTCACGTCCCTTACATTTCAGGTTTAGCACCTAAGGAGGAGGAACCTCCACCGTAGCCTTAGGATGAGGAAGCTTTTACAAACAATAGTATTCCCAATGATGGAAAAATACGTTTTATTATATCTATTTTGGGTTGATGATGTTTTGTTGAGTTTAGTACCGCATCTAGTACTCTAAATGTAATCATGTATTAAACTATCATGTTTTCGTTCGTACTCGGATGGTATAATGGAAATAATTGTTTATATGATATGTGTGTATATATGGGTAGGTATGGTACATGTTAGAGTCCACGAGTGAAGAGCACATGTGGCATTTTATTATTATGGACTTAAAATGTTTATCTTAAGAATCCAACCGAGTTATGATGTTAGGTGATTGGAGAATATTTAAAAAAAAAAATTTGTCATGTTTCGGGCCCACAATCAGGTCGGCGCATGACATTGGGTGAGTCCATCAGTGGATGTAAGAGGGATTTACTCCAAACCACTTTACATCAGGTCTATTGGCTCTTACATGTGATTGATTATCTAATCTTGTACACCATCTAATCACACACTTGATTAATTTGTTATATCCGTTGCAAATCATTTTAATTGATCAAGAACTTTTAAAAGGCCGTTAAAATCAGAGATTGTCCTATTCACCTCCCTCTAGATTCAATCACATTCTAGCACCGAGAACTTTCAATTGGTATTAGAGCTTGTGTGCTCTTTATAAAGATCTAACCATCAAAGTTGATCTGTGTCAGAAGAATGGAGTTTGGTAAAGACATCAATAGACCTCCTTGCATTGATGTCTAAAATTTCATTTATTGGAAAATGAAAATGAAAAGTTTTCTAATTTCTTTGGACATCTATGCTTCTAAAGCCATCATGAATGATTGGTCTTATCCCATGGAAGAAGTAACAATTGGTTCTATCAAAATGTTTAGACCAAAAAATTTTAATTGTTGGGATGACATTGTGAAAAACAAATACCAGGGAAATTTCTTAGCTCTCAATGCAATTAGGTGTGTTGTCTCACCGAATTATTTAAGGCCATCATGAACTTTGAAAAGCCAAGGATGTTTGGGATTATTTAGAAAATATTTATGAAATATCTGAAATCCCAACCTCCTCTGTCACTATGGATGGTTCTATCTCCTATAATCTGGATAAATGCAATTCTATGGAAGGCATTGCCTCCTTAACCCCTATTGTAGGTACTTAATATCAAAATCCAGAAGTGTGTGTCCCGTGGCTGTCATGTGAAGAAGAAAAGGATTTCATGGGAAAATCCTATGAGGACACATCAAAATCTGAAAGTGATTCAGATGAGGAGATACAAGCGGAAGGTAATGGAGTCACCTTTTAGATGATTCAGACTTGGAGTATAAAGAAAAAGGTAACACTCTACATTGTTTTGTTTCCTCCATTGGACCTAACCGAAAAGAAAAAGACCACTTAACTTTCTTTTATTGTAATAAAATTGGCCATTTCAAATATGAATGCAAGTTAAGGATGTTGCACTTTAAGAATAAAATTGTTGACCACAAAACTGCAAAGAAGGGTAGAAATGGGATAAATGGAAATTTTAATAGGGATATGTTAAGATCTCATCATACTAAGGATTGGAATATCATAATGAGGTTCTTATCTCAAGTCAAGGTATCTGGGCCAAATGTTCAAAATGGGAGAATTAAAATGCCCAACGTTCAAAGATTTGAGAGGAAATGTCCAGATCAAAACTTTAAATGGAACCTAAGAGACAGGACCTTGCTCATGTCCTACATTGATCTAAGAATTGTGCCTAATTGGAGTATCTCTAGATCAAGTGTAGTTGAACTAAATTTTCATACTTGTGAGTTCAGATAACCCTTGTGCTATGGCATGAAACATTGACTCAAGCAAGCACTTGATTGTACTTTTTCTGGCTATATTACATGTCTTGCTTGGAGAGTCAAACAGTTGTGGACTTAGATTCCAATCCTAGAAGTGGCAGCTCAGATGTGTTAAGGTTTTCCAATGTTGATTAACACATATAACACATGTTTGGAATCCTATTGATATTTTGCTTTCATTCCATGTCCTTTGTTGGTATACATGAACTTGTTTTGTGGATTGAATTTGTGCAAGATATTTGTGTGGCATATCATTTGTTATTGGTATATCATATTTATCATATGCCATGTGTTTTAAAATAAAGAGTGAGAGTTCAAAAGAAAAAAGACTTTAAAAAGAAATTTGTGTGCTCTATATTGGCGACGCATCGTCAGAGTCGATGTATCGGCAGCGCACAGAAGGTTTTAGGTAAAACCCCTCTTCTAATTTTGTGTTTCATTCCATGATCATAAAACTCATTATATGTTTTGTGGAATGTGTGTTTTACATGTAGACTAGCACTTTATGCTTTAAAGTTGGAATAGGTTTAGATTCATCTCATTCCTAGTCCTCAATTATGTGTATAATTTAGGAATGTATGAATTTTGTGTATTGTCTCATGTATTATTCTTGTATGAGTATGCATTATATGGTTTCATCTCTATACTAAATTGGTGGTATCTGGTTTGGGAGATGATCTTGCACACATACAAAGTGGTGTTTCATTCCAAATTTTCAAATTTGTGAATCTTTTGAGGAATGAAATTTGATCCATGCTTATGAATGGTATTGATGTTGATCAAAATATGACCAAAAGTTTAAATAGGTAATCCATTCATGTACCATTCAATTCAAAGCATACAACTTTAATTGAAGTATTCATTATTGAATGGTAATACGGTGAAAAACATGGGAGCTAACTTTATGGATGGCAAACACTTGTATGGTTCATATTGATCATTTCTTTCATGCACCATCCCTTGATCTAATATTGGTATATCTATTGGTAAATTTGAAAATGTTTTTGCAAGTGTTCGTAAATATGGCACTTCATGAGCTCTTGTCATTGTTGCATATTTTTAAATGTCATATTTTTCTCATACTTCATTTCCATGCACTAGATTTGTATATAATATATAAAATGAATGTATGTCATGTGTGCTTTTGGTTCTCATTCCTATACTCTTTATTGGTATATATCTTGAGGAATGATTTCGGTTCATAAGCACCAAGTTTAGCTAAACCGGTGAATGCCTTATCATATTACTCACACAATGGGCAATGATCTTTCAAATGGTAAATTGAAAATGTAACATCCCGGATTTTCCAATGCAATAATATATTGGATTTTGACTAGTTAAATTGTTTAATTTGTTGAATTTAAGATTTATGGTTGAAATGGATTTTAAATGGGTAAGAATTGGGTCAATGGCCCAATTATGATCCAACGGATCATGGATAGGGTTTGATTTTAATTAATTGGGTAAATGTAGTTAATTGGGTCAATTACCCAATTGGGACCCAATGGGTCAAAGTGAATGGATTTTGGGAAGTAAATTGGTAAGGAATTAATTTAATTGGGTCATGTACCCACTTAAGACCCAATGCTTGGGATCCACCTCATCAAGTGAGGTGGCATGTAAGTGGCATAGCTAAGTGGGACACAAATCCACCTCATCAAGTGAGATGGTGAATGGTCTAAGGTAACATGTAGGGTCGGCTACCATGGTTGACTTGGTCAACCATGGGTGAGTTCAAATGTGGTGAGTTGAATTACATTGGGTTGGAAATTAAAAATCATTTGAGTTATATGGAAATGAGTTCAAGAAAAATAAAGTGAGTTGGGATTGAATTGAATGGGAAGTGAGTTCAAATAAGCAAGTGAGTCACATGGAAGTGGAAGAGGCCTAAGTGAGTCAAAGGGGGAGATGGAGGGTTTCCATCTCATGGAAATCCTAGACACCATCGTTGGGAAGGGGGGGAAAGCTCCAAGTGTAAGCCATGTGTCTGCGGACGGGTAAAAAACTTGTGTGTTGTGCTGTCTGTGGACGGGTTACAGTTTGTAGGACGGTTTCTATCGTCCATAGGATGGGCTGCGGATGAGTAACCGACTAATTTTAAAAGTGAAGTTTTTGTATGATTTTCCTTTTCCAAATGGTTAATTTTAATTGGAAGGATGTAAGGAATGATTTAAATCAATTAAATAATTAATTTGATTATTTTATATGATGGAATTCATTTAAGGTAAAAGGATTCCGCAAGTGGGGGTGTGATCAGTTTTGACGAAAACGCAAGGATACAATACTTGGACGTGGGTAGGATTCCCACCATGTTGAAACACTTGGATTATGTACATGCAATGGTTTTTATTTCCATAATTGATGATCTATTTTTGGTATCAAAATACTTATGTTTTAAGAATTGAATTTCAAGGCTATTATGTAACTTAATATGAAATAGCATGTTTGCACTCACATCCTCATGCATGGCATGGGAGGGAACATATGAGAGGAGTCCACGCTCCATTCGGGGTATCCGATAAACAAATGTGAGGAGAGATCCGCACTAATTCAGATTGAGAAATGGTGTATGATGTTTGAAATGAAAGAGGTGTCCACGCTCCATTCGGTGGGACCGATAAGGCATACGTGGGAGTCATGACAACGAATACCTTGATGTGGCTTGTTCATCAAGAGGATTATCTATGTGTTTTGAGATATGGTTGACGGCTGGAAAATCATGGCATATGACACCCATGGCATGGCATTGATTTAGCATGATTTTGATATTATGTATCTATTCTGATTTTATACTAATTTTTGCGTATGACCCTATTCGGAATACCTACTGGGCACATTGACTAACGCCCTACTGCCACTTTAGATGTTGGTACAGGGAACGGAACGGACGATGGACACGAAAGGAGCCAAGCTTAGGAGCTTGGGCAACTTATTGCTTATTTTATTTAAGTTTTATTTTGGACAATGCAATTTGAGATAATCGCATTTTGGGACTGTAATAACTTAGAATTATCTGGCTATGGTTTGGTTACATTTGGACATTTGAATTTAAGGTAATTCATGTGATGGACTTCATTGCTTAAAAATGGATAGGGATAATAACTCTAATCTTATATGATATTCCGCAATGTGTTTATTCCGCAAGTATAACCTTTAGCGTGTGAACTGTTTTAGTGGACTCGGTCCACACACATGTATGATTGGCCAGTTAAGGGCCGGGCTTTGGAAGCTTGGACTTAGCTCGTGTCGTGGCATCCCGCTCTCTCTCATTTTTTATTTAAAAAAAAAAATACTCTGATTTTCGGCGAAGTGAAAAAGGTCGGGCGTTACAGTTGGTATCAGAGGGAAACCGGAAGTATGAATCTTTCAAAGTAACATTAAGACGGTATCATGTCTCATTGACAAGATAAGAATCCCAACTGACCGACACTTTGGAGTCTGCTGCACGGAGGCCAGATTAATTTACTTTGTTAAGAATCAGATGGAAGCATTCAAACTGAGAACAACACTATAACAGCAAGGGAAGAACAGTTACTATAAAAAATGGATTTATCAAACATAACCAAGTAGGACATATTTCCCCGAAACAAGAAACATCAGGATTTTCCCCAGATTGAGAAACAATACTTGATACATAGGAAAGTTCCCAAAAAACAAGAAATACAAGATGCTGATTTGGTAATTCCCCAAACTATGTAACACAAAACTTAATGAGAAAGCTAAGTCAAACGATGTTTCAATGACTTAGGAAAATGCCTCCGAGAAGAAGAACTCGACAAAACCCACATGTGGAAGAAGATGTGCAGTAACAACACCAGGAAGAGGAGTAGAATAGCGTGAATATTCCTGTGGTACCTCCCGAGCTGCAGAACTTAGTATAGGTTGTGGTCACTTCCGTTCTACAACAACATATGAACGGCAATGGAAGTGCGACCACCAACGAGGCACATGATCGAAGTATGGTTAGAGACGTTCAACAGCAGCGTCCCCCTCATTTCAAAGGGAATGAATGACCTGCCAGACCGGAGAATTGGCTGAGAGATATCACCAAGATCTTGACATTACTGAAGATCACCAGTAATGAAGATCGAATACTGCTAGCTACTTTGTAGTTGATCGATGACCCGCAAGTGGTGGGAAGGGATTGAACGACAACGGGCACAGATTCCAGCAGGGGAAAGGACTGAGATGACATGGGACCAGTTCTCTGCAATGTTCCTCGATCGCTATTTTCCAGAAGAAGAGAAGAAGCGCCAGACACAAGCGTTCATATCCTTGGTGCAGGGCACCATGACTGTGGCTGAGTATCATCAGGAGTTTCTCCGTCTATCATGTTATGCTTTATACATGGTGGACATAGAATACAAGAAGGTCGTAAATTTGAGCTAGGCCTCGACCAAGCATCAGGGTCAAAATGACTATCTTCAAGTCACCTACATTGGCAGAAGTGGTCAGTCGAGCTACCATTGGACAACCACCGAGGCCAAAGCGGGGAAAGTGTTTTTCGTCCAAACAAAAGATTCCGACCCAACTTTGGGAGACCATCACCTTCTATTGGGTCAACTGGAGGCTTTCGTACCAATCAGCCTTCCACATCAGTATCCGTCTCTCAGGTTCCTCGAGGTGTGAGCACCTGTTTTCAGTGTGGCCAGCAGGGCCATTTCAAGAGGGAGTGTCCGCGGAACAGTAGACCTTCTCACTCCAGGGGTGATTTCGTTCTCCAGCCCGATCAGCTCATTCACAAGTATCCAGAGCATATAACCTGACAGGACGGGCACCTAATCCGACAGGATTTGGAGGACTGTATACTTTGGCTCTTCACCCAGAGACGGTGGATCACTCAGTGATTTAAGGTATGGCAGTAGTTGGTAGTTCCTATGCTTGTGCATTATTTGATTCAGGAGCATCCCACTCCTTTGTATTTGTTGCTTTCATATCTGCTACTAGCACTCTAGTACAACAACTTTCCACTGCACTTACTATTGTATCCCCTGTTGGAGACACATCACTGGACTGATATGCACATCGGTAAACACTGAACTTGCTGGGCTCAGATTTGAGTTCAATTATCTGGTACTCGAGATGACAGAGTGTAACGCCCCGTCCTTTTTCACTCGCTGATTTCTGTAAATCAGAGTCTATTTTTTATTTTAAATAACAGAGTGAGCAAGAGCGGGACGTCACGACGCGAGCTAAGTCCGAACTTCTAAAATCCGACCCTATGTGTGCATAGGTTAAGTCCATGAAAACGGTTCACACATAGCAATATACACATGCGGATTAAAATCATAACTGCGGAATTATAATAGAACCAAGTTCTATTCCATTTTAGATAGCAAAGTACGTCAAGTCTTTAATCATAGTTAACAAACATAAATATCCAAATGAACATCCAACCATAGCAAATCATCTAAATTATTACATGCCCGAAGTCTAGTTACTCAAAATACAAGTCCATAAGTAACTTAATCAAAATATAAATTAAAAGCATCCAAGCTCCTATGCTTGACCCTTTTCGCGTTCATCGTTCCCCTTGTTTCCTGTATCATCCACTAGGGTAGAAGTAGGGCGTTAGAACAACGTGCCCAGTAGGTATTCCAATTAGGGCTAACACATGGTTAGTTCAGAACATATATAATAATATCATAATGTCAAAAACCATATAAACCATGCGATGCCATGATGTCAAATGCAATGAGTCTCACCCATCACAAGTACATATAAGCACCCCCACATAGGTCTTTCGGACGCCCCAACGGAGTGTGGTCCCTCTGGTTTCTTCTTGATGAAAAAGCACATCAAGGTATCCCACATAGGTTTTTCGGACGCCCCGATAGAGTGTGGTCCCTCCGGTTACATATCCTTCACCCCATGCCATGCATGAGATGCCAATGAAACACATGCTATTTTATATCATAAACATAGCATTGAAACTCACGTTTGAAACATATCCTTTGCAATATAAAATTCATCAAAATAAGATAAAACATTGTACATAAACCCATGGTTTTAAAGAGGTGGAATCCAACCAAAGACCACTAACGTGTCCTTGCGCTTTTGTCCAGTAACCGTTCACGATCGTACACACCTTGTGAGGTCCCGTTACCTTATAATATATCAATCAATTAAAACCATGTCCCATTTGATTTACCATAAAGTCGAAGTCTATAAAACATTCGTCATGGGGTTCAGCCATACACCATGGCCGAACCCATGATCTTTCATTTTTACTTATATTTACAACAATGCCATTCATACCACTCCATTCATTTAATATGCATAAACCTTAAGTCCATCAAACCTTTCCCATGGGGTTCAGCCACACACCATGGCCGAACCCATGGTCTATCATTTTCACACTTATTTACATCCTTGCCATTGTTTCCATCACCTCATGTTTAGGTCCAAAATTGATCCATTACATAAAGTCATGATTGATTCATAATTCATAAAATAAAACCCTAATCATTCCCTTCATCCCTTGGTTTGGTAAACCATTCATTTAAATTATACAAAGACCCAAAAAAGGCCCATTAACAAGTTCATGGGGTTCGGCCATACACCATGGCCGAACCCATGATCTTTCATTTTTGGCCGATATTACAAAATTGCCATTACCTCAACCAACTTATGTTTGGGTTCCAAAACATAGGTCCATTCATTTATTTACTACCCCAAGTCCAAGAGTGATCCATACATAATTCATTCACCATTTACATGACTTATAATCTTAGGTCCATAAACATAGGTCCATAAATTTAGACATTACATACATGGATCCACCAATGAACCACAACCATAGAACCATAAATAAAACCCTCCATAAACGATCCATTGAATTGATTCATGGGGTTCGGCCATACACCATGGCCGAACCCATGATGTCTAAATTCCAAATATATCAATTACCATCCTTGAATCCATACATCAAGGTTCCTTCCTTTTTGATCTAAAAGTCCATCATTAGAAACTTTCTAAATTAATAACCACCTTCCATGGGGTTCGGCCATACACCATGGCCTGAACCCATGATCCGTGATTCTTATCCATTTTAAACCCTTTAAAATCATCAACATTCATCTATGATCTCCCATCATTTAAATCAATTATAATTCATTATTTTCCTTTCCATGGGGTTCGGGCATACAACATGGCCGAACCCTATGGTTCATTACTTCCTCTTAAAAATCCTTAAAACCCATATAAATTCTTTAAATCACTTTCCATGGGGTCCGGCCATACAACATGGCCGAACCCTATGGCTCATCAATGGGTCTTTAACCAATGTTCTTTCATGGGGTTCGGCCATACACTATGGTCGAACGCTATGGTTCATGCTTCCATTAATTTACCATAATCATTCCCTCAATTTTCTTCCATGGGGTTCGGCCATACACCATGGCCGAACCCTATGGTTCCTTTCTTTAAACAAAATTATGAAAATACTAACTGGTTCTGTGACTCCTCCTGTTTTCCTTCACTTGTTCTTGCTCTTCCAATCTTCTCCTTCTTTGGCCTCTCTCCTCCTTGATCTTTCACTTGCTGGCTGCCCTCTCCTTCTCTTGATATGCCGTGAGCCCCTTGTGCTTGCTGCTGCCTCTCTTTGAATGAGTATGCCGTGCGCACTACCTTTCTTCCTTTCTTTTATAAACTTCCAATCGGTCCTACCTTGCTGAGATAGCAATTGCCATGTGCCCTTGCTTCTCACTTTGGAGAGTCCTTTAATTTAGCAATTTCCCCAGTATTGTTCCTAACAAGGAAAGGACTCTTTTTAAAGAGATACACTCCAGCGCATCCTTATGGATGTGCTTCTCTCCTACACGGCCAAACAAGCTTCTTTGTTTAGCAATCCCTAGTTTCACTCTTAACCAAGGAAAAGACTCCTTTTAAAAATACTCCAACATATCATGCGCATATCTCATACACGACCAGTGTAATCTTTATTTTTATTTGGATTAGATAACTTCTTCATTTTGAGTAGACAATCGAATGCCATTGCCTAATCCAACTTATCCCAACGTGTGGCCCATTTTAGGACCATCCTAAAATCTTTCATCAATACCTTCCATTCCAAGTCTCTTTATGCGCATGACAATTAATCCAAATCCCTTATATATATATATAATTCAGCCCCATTTAATTTAAATTGAACTCACTTAGTGGTCAACCAAGTTAACCATGACCCATTGGGTCCCAATTGGGCATTTTGACCCAAATAATAATCTTGACCCAATTAAACACATCTTACCCATTTATTTTAAATTGAACCTTATAACATATCCGTTGGATCTTAATTGGGCAATTGACCCAACACCTTACCTATCTAAGGTCCATATCCGTTAGTTCACAATTTAAATGGTAAATTCCGTAAGTATTTATAACTTGAAAATCCGGAGTGTTACACAGAGTATGATATCATTTTTAGCATGGATTGGTTGGCTAACTTCCAGGCCAGCATTGACTACCATCTCTGCAGAGTGATATTTTGGTCACCCGAGGGAAAACGATATGTGGTACATGCCCACAAACAAAGCATTCCTGTAACCAAGAGACTGCATGAAAAATTGAACTGTCTTGTACTAAACAGTATCAGGCTAGATAAGGCGCCAATGGTTGAACTACCTGCGGTAGTGAAGGACTACGCAGAGGTATTTCCAACAAAACTCCCTGGGTTGCCACCAAAGAGGGAGATTGATTTTGAGAGTAAGCTATATCCTGGCACTGCTCCAGTGACATTGCCGCATTACCGGAAGGCCCCAGCTGAGATGTCGGAGTTAAAGAAGCAAATTGATGAACTACACAGACTGTGATGCTTTCAGAACAGCACATCATCTTGGGGAGCACTGGTATTATTTGTAAAGAAGAAGGATGGTATGCTTCGAATGTGTGTAGATTATCGGAAGTTGAATCAGCTAACAGTCAGAAACAAGTACTCTCTACCTAGAATTGATGATCTATTCGATGAATTCAGGGTTCTAGTCACTTCTCCAAGATTGATCTGATGTCAGGCTACCATCAAATCCGGGTTAGGGATGAAGACATAGAGAAGACGGCTTTCAGAATTAGGTATGGACTATATAAGTATGTGGTTATGCCGTTTGGACTCACCAATGCACCAGCTGTGCTCATGGACTTGATGAACAAGATCTTTCGTTACTTGGATAAATTTGTAATTGTTTCATTGACGACATCCTGATTTATTCTAAAAGTCGGGAGGAGCATGTTGAACATTTCCGGATAGTTCTGGACACCCTAAAGAAGAATCAGTTGTATGCCAAAGCAAGCCAGTGCGCATTCTGGCTATCTGAGGTTAACTTTTTAGGGCATATCATATCAGCGGAAGGAGTAGCCGTGGACCCGGATAAAAGTGGCGGCAGTTAGAGACTGGAAAGCTCCAAGGAATGTGACCGAAATTCGTAGCTTTTTGGGATTGGCTGGTTATTATCAGAAGTTTATTATGGACTTCTCCAAAATTGCATCTCCACTTACCCGACTCACTCAGAAAGGAGTCAAATTTGAATGGTCTGCTGTATGCAATCGATGATTTGAAGAACTGAAGGAGAGGCTTACGACTGCTCCTATTCTTATTTTACCGGAAAGAGGCAAGGGCTATGAAGTATATTGTGATGCTTCAGGCGAAGGACTTGGGTGTTCTCTTACCCAAAGTCAACACGTAGTGGCTTATGGTTCAAGGCGGTTGAAAATTCATGAACGCCACTATCCCACACATGATCTGGAATTAGCCGCAGTGGTTTTCGCTCTCAAAAGCTGGAGACACTATCTTTATGGTGAAATGTTTGAGGTATTTTCAGATCACAAAAGTTTGAAATATTTGTTTGATCAGAAGGAACTCAATATGAGGCAGCGCAGATGGATGAAATATCTGCAAGATTATGAGTTTGCGCTTCGATATCATCTTGGCAAGGCGAACAAAGTGGCGGATGCCCTCAGTCTCATGTCACATGCAACAGTGGCCAGTTTGATTATGAAGGAATGGGAAATGCTGAATACCATTCAAGAGTTCAATTTGTACATCAAGAACCATGGGAGTATGTATAATCTGATCGTACGGTCCAACATGGTTTCCAAGATTGAATAGGAACAGCGGACAGATCCTGAAGTGGAAGAGATATGGGCTAAAATGTCTGCTGGTGAGGTGGTACCGGAATGGGAATTACGACCGGGACAGGGTCTTTTATTCCGAGGCAGGACATATGTGCCTCAGAGCTGCAGAAGAGAGTTATTGATCGAGGCACACCAAACCAAACTCTCTATCATCCGGGTAGCACCAAGATGTATCATGATCTGAAAAGACACTATTGGTGGCATGAACTTAAAAGAGATGTGGCAGAGTTTGTTGCTCACTGCCGGACTTGTCAGCAAGTCAAGACTGAACATCAGAAGCCACCAGGTTTACTCAAACCCTTACCAACGCCGGACTGGAAATGGGAACATATTTCCATGGATTTTGTGACCGGGTTGCCAATGTCATTAAAGGGAAATGATGCAATATGGGTCGTGGTAGATCGATTGACCAAGTATGTACACTTTCTTCCCATCAAGATGACAGATTCATCTGAGACTTTGGGACAATGATACATCAAGGATATCATCAGACTACATGGGATCCCTAGGACTATTGTGTCCGACAGAGATGGTCGATTCATTGGAAGGGTGTGGCAGAGCATGCAGACGACTATGGGGACAAATTTATTGATTAGTACAATTTTCCATCCACAGACTAATTGTCAGTCAAAGAGGACAATACAGACATTGGAGGATATGCTGAGAGCATGTATGTTAGACTTCACGGGTGGATGGGAGGATCACTTACCACTGGTTGAGTTCCCTTACAACAACAGTTACCAGGGCGTTGTATGGTAGACCTTGTAGATCACCAGTGTGTCGGACAGAGGCCAGTGAACCTGCACTTATTGGACCCGAGCTAGTTGAAGAGACCACGGAACAGATTAAGTTAATATGACAGCATCTACTCACTGCACAGAGTCATCAGAAGAGCTACACTAACAAGAGAAGGAGGTTCCTTGAGTTTGAAGTGGGAGACTTAGTATTCTTGAAAGTCTCACCATGAAAGGGACACATGCGATTTGGGAAAATAGGGAAACTGTCGCCTAGATTTGTGGGACCGTTTCCAATCCAAAATAGGGTGGGGGAAGTGGCTTATCAATTGGCACTTCCTCCACAGTTGTCATCTTTGCACGATGTATTCCATGTTTCTATGTTGAGGAAATACAATCCTGATCCTTCGCACGTGTTGAATGTGCAAGATGTTGATGTGCAAAGCGATGTAACTTATGTTGAAAGGCAGGTCAGAGTGATTGGGAATGAACAAAGGGTGTTACGGAACCAAGCCATTCAGTTTGTCAAGGAGGTATGGGATTGACATGGTAATGAGGAAGCCACCTGGGAACTTGAATCAGAAATGAGAGCAGCTCATCCTGAACTTTTTGTATGAGTTGTTTGAAACCCTACTTCGCTCGATTTTCGGGACGAAAACTTCAAAAGAGGGTAATATTATAACATCCCGGATTTTCCAATGCAATAATATATTGGATTTTGACTAGTTAAATTGTTTAATTTGTTGAATTTAAGATTTATGGTTAAAATGGATTTTAAATCGGTAAGAATTGGGTCAATGGCCCAATTATGATACAACGGATCATGGATAGGGTTTGATTTTAATTAATTGGGTAAATGTAGTTAATTGGGTCAATTACCCAACTGGGACCCAATGGGTCAAAGTGAATGGATTTTGGGAAGTAAATGGGTAAGGAATTAATTTAATTGGGTCATGTACCCACTTAAGACCCAAGGCTTGGGATCCACCTCATCAAGTGAGGTGGCAAGTGTATGAGGTGGCATATAAGTGGCATAACCAAGTGGGACCCAAATCCGCCTCATCAAGTGAGGTGGCGAGTGGTCTAAGGTAACATGTAGGGTCGGCTACCATGGTTGACTTGGTCAACCATGGGTGAGTTCAAATGTAGTGAGTTGAATTACATTGGGTTGGAAATTAAAAATCATTTGAGTTATATGGAAATGAGTTCAAGAAAAATAGAGTGAGTTGGGATTGAATTGAATGGGAAGTGAGTTCAAATAAGCAAGTGAGTCATATGGAAGTGGAAGAGGCCTAAGTGAGTCAAAGGGGGAGATGGAGGATTTCCGTCTCATGGAAAGCCTAGACACCATCGTTGGGAAGGGGGAGGGGGGGAAGCTCCAAGTGTAAGCCATGTGTCTCCTTGCTTAACCAAGGGACCCATGGGAAAGACCAAGAGTAATGTGGGTGGTTGAGAGGGTAGAGAGCAAGACAAAGGGCTCACACCAAACCCATAGGGCCGATCCTCTCCCTTTGGGAAAAAATAGAGATTTCCATCTCATACTCTGTAACGACCCGCCCTTTTTCACTCGCAGAAAATCAGAGTCTATTATTTTTCATAAAAGAGTGAGAGAGAGCGGGATGCCACGACACGAGCTAAGTCTGAGCTTCCAAAGCCCGACCCTTAACTGGCCAACCACACGTGTGCATGGACCAAGTCCACTAAAACGGTTCACACATACTCAAGTTAACTTGCGGAATAAATCATAGATGTGGAAATATAATAGAATAACTATTATATTCCATTTTAGATAGCAAGGATGTCCATCACTTAATCATAAATATCATACATTAAAATATCCAAAATTAACATTCCAAACCATAGCAAATAATCTACGTTATTACAGTCTCACGAAATAATTACTCAAATACATTATCCATGAGTAACTTAAACAAAATGGAACTTAATCATCCAAGCTCCTAAGCTTGGCTCCAATCACATCCTTCGCTTTGTCCATTTCCTGTGTCATCATCTAATGTAGAAGTAGGCATTAGACAACGCGCCCAATAAGTATTCCAATTAGGGTCAAACACATGGGTTAGTATAAAAATCCAGATATAATACATCAATTCGTATCTGTAAAACATCATATCCAAAACAGTGTATGATAACAGAGATCCAATCATACAGATAACATAATAACAAAACCATGTAAAACAATGCCATGCCATGGTGTCATATGCAATGAGTCTCACCCTTCATATCACCACATTGTATCCTCTTGATGGAATCTCCTCATCATGGTATCCCCCACGATTGCCTTACGGACACCCCGACGGAGCGTGGACTCCGGTTACTTCTTGATGGATAATGCACATCAAGGTCTTCCCACGAATGCCTTACAGACGTCCTGACGGAGCGTGGCCTCCGGTTACAAATCATCCCTCCCATGCCATGCATGAGATGTAAGTGTACACATGCTACATAATAGTGTAAATCATAGCATTAAAACCTCATATTTGAAACATATCACTTATACAAAATAACTTGTCAAAATAGGAATTAAAACAAGCATACATATCCCATGGTATCAATGAGGTAGAATCCTACCAATGATCAACTAACGTGTCCTTGCGTTTTTGTCCAGAAACCGATCACCGATCGTATACCGCTTGTGAGGTCCCGTTACCTTATTACATATCAATTAATCAAACCCATGTTACATTTGATCTCCAATCATGTCTAAGTCCATAAATACCTTAGTGGGGTTCAGCCATACAACATGGTCGAACCTCACTTACTTGATTTTGAGTCCAAGTTCATTATCTCTATTGATTCATTAATCAATCACACTTGAGTTAGTCTTTTAGCATCTATAAAACCTAGGTCTACAAAACTTCTCCATGGGGTTCGGCCATACACCATGGCCGAACCCATGGTCCTTCATTTCCATGATTTAATCATACATTTAAGCCATTTATACTGTAACACCCCGAATTTTCAAGTTATTAATATATATGAAAATTACCCATTTAATGTGTGAATTTTAGATACGGATCTTAGATGGGTAAAGTGTTGGGTCATGGCCCAATTAAGACCCAATGGATTATGGAAATGGTTTCAATAAAATTAAATGGGCTTAAATAAATTAGTAATGCATTATGTCTAAAATTAAATAAAAGATTGTGCATGGCCGAATATTGGATTTGTATATCCAAGAAGATGTCTAAAAATTAAATAAAGATTGCTTATGGCCGTGTATGTGGGATTTTCATATCCACATTGATATGCTAGAATATCTTAAGAAGATATCTAAGATTAAATAAAGATGCATGGCCGTGTATAGGGATTTCCATATCTATGTGATGTGCACAAGATCATTTAAAAGAGGGAACAAGGGGTGCAAGGCAAGGGCTAGATTGGAAGGTCGGTAACATCTAATTAAGGCAACAAGAGGGGCGCAAGGCATAAGGGAATTGCTAAGTTAAAGAGGATATTGGCACCTTCTAAATATAGGACCAAGAGAAGTTTTATAAAAGAAAGAGGGGAGGGGCGCACAGCTCACACACACTTATAGCTGAATTCTCTCTCTCTCAAGCCTCATTCACGGCAAGAACAAAATTAAGAGAAGGAGAAGGCAGCCAGTAAGACGAAAAAAACCAAGGAAGAGAAGGATTGGAAGAGCAGGAACAAGCGAAGGAAAACCAGAGGAGTCGCGGAACCAGTAAGTGATTTGATAATTTTTGTTTAAAAGAAAAGAACCATAGGGTTCGGAAATGGTGTATGGCCGAACCCCATGGAAGGAAATTAGATGATCATGGTATTAAATTTAATGGAAAGAATGGACCACCATGGCCGAACCCCATGGAAAGACATGGTTATTTTTATGGGTTGGAAACCATGGAAGGACTTTGGTGAATTTGAATGGATGTTTGGATGAATGTTGAGGTTTAATAAAAAAGAATGAATGGACCATAGGGTTCGGCCATGTTGTACGGCCGAATCCCATGGGAGTTTGTTGGTAAAGGTCTATGATTTTAAAGGGTTTAAATGGAGAAGCATTGGTTATGTTTTAATGGATGGCAAAGTTGTAAATATAGGCCAAATTGAAAGATCATGGGTTCGGCCATGGTGTATGGCCGAACCCCATGAGGTCTTTTATGGATTTAAATTATTAAGGAATTTATGTTGGATTAAATAAATGGGAAGTGAGTAAATGGAAGATCAAGGATTAATAATTGTCAAGATCATGAACCATAGGGTTCGGCCATACACAAGTGGATATTAATTTAGAAAGGATCTAAGGATGGTTATTAAATTAGAAACTTTCTAATTATGGAAGGAACCTTGAATTATGGATTCAAATATGGAAGTTGCTATAATTGGAACTTAGACATCATGGGTTCGGCCATGTGTATGGCCGAACCCCATGAACCAATTTTATGGGTTTGTATGTCACGGTTAAAGGAATCAGTTATGGATCCATGTATATAATGTCTAAATTTATGGACCTAAGATTATAAGTCATTTAAATGGAATTAAGATATCATAGGGTTTGGCCATGGTGTGTAGCCGAACCCCATGAATCAATTTGAATGGATTTTATGAACTTAAGATAGTGATTGGATTAAAGGAGAGACAATGTTAGAGGTAATGGCAATTCTGTAATATTGGCTAAAAATGAAAGATCATGGGTTCGGCCGTGGTGTATGGCCGAACCCCATGAACTTGTTAATGGGCCATTGGTGGGCCTTTGTATAATGTAAATGAATGGTTTACCAAACCAAGGGATGAAGGGTAAAAATAATGGAATGATAGCCATGGATGGCATTTTGGTAATTAAGTGAAAATAAGGGACCATGGGTTCGGCCATGGTGTATGGCCGAACCCCATGGGGAATGATTTTATGGACTTGTTAAGGTCAGATGATTAATCTTTAAGTTTTTGGTTTTATGAATCAATGATGGCATGGGTGTGGACTTAATTGAATAAATGAGCAAAAAGGAAACTAAAACAAAAAGGGGTGAGGTTCGGCCATGGTGTATGGCCGAACCCCACAAGTTTGGTTTATAGACTTGGTTTTAATTGATTGATATATTATAAGGTAACGGGACCTCACAAGGTGTGTACGATCGTGAGTGGTTACCGGACGAAAGCGCAAGGACGCGTTTGTAGCGACCCGACCCGATTTTTCGGAGTTTTAGGGTCTTGGTAGCAGTAGGTTGAGTGTGGGCCCTGTGGTGGGTCCTGGTTTGCCCGATTTCGAGTTCGGAAACTCAGAGGGCAATTTGGTAATTTTGAATTATTGAATTTTCTTTCATAATTAAAAGTTTGAAAATCACACGTTTTCCCTCGACGTTTGTCGTTTGACTTCTTCGAGCTCTTTAAAATATTTTAAAAAAAAAGAATTGGAAGCTTTTATTTATTTAAAAAAAAAAAAAAAAAAAAAAAAAAAAAAACCTAAACCTAGCATCCCTCCCTTTAAAATCTCGTTTTGGCAGCACTGTAGCGCATAGCTACAGTGCCGCCGCAACTCCTCCTTCTCTCTTTCTCCTCTCTTCTCTTCCCTTTTTGGCTGGAAACCCTAACCCGTCGCCGCCGCCGCACCCCATCTTCCCTCTCCATCGCCGCCGCACCTTGCTCTTCCTTTCTCCTTCCTCAAGGCGCCGCCGCCGTCTCTTTCTCTCTCTCGACCTCTCCCTTCCCCTATCCGGTTCTCCCTCTCCTCGCTGCGAATCGCTGCCGCGCAGACCTGCCGGACCTCCAGCCGTCGGTCTTCTCAGTCTTAACGATCTTGAACTCCTCCGCCGTCGCCACCATCATCCTTCACTCTCTCTTTTTCTCTTTCCCTTCCTCTCTTCCCCATCCAGAAACCCTAATCTCAAACCCTTTACCCCTTTTTCTCAGGCCCGGCAGACCTTGTTCAATCCGACCCAAGCCCAGTTCGAGCCCGGCAGACCTTGTCCGATCCGACCCAAGCCCAGTTCGAGTTGAGCCCGGCCTCGAGGGCCCGACTCACCTTCTCGGCCCGATCCAGCAGCTCGGCCCGGCCCAGGCCCAGTACTAGGCTCGGCCCAGGCCCGTTACAAGTCCTCTTCCAGCGTGTTCTGGACCTTCTTCAGCTTGTTCCAGCCCGTGCATCGCTTCCTTCAATCCTCCGACCCGTTTTCATCGCTCGAATTTCGAAAGCACACACAGGTGAGGGAATTCACCACCGCTTTAGCATGCATCTATGCATCTTACTTCCTTATCGTATGTGCGGGTACGAAATGCAGCGAATGCGGGTCCTCGGTATTATGAGCCACTCGGCAAGGGAACTGTTGATATCATTATGTGGTGGGCCCCCATCCGGATGTATTTGTACCCGATGCCTGTAGAGGCATATTCAAGTTGATTGTCTGATGTCATAATTGATTGATTGCGTGGTGACCTGATTGGAGTTTATTTTATTGATAATATGTTAATATGTCAACATGCGAATATATGTAATATGTGATGGTATGTGTTTGATTATGGTGTGAGGTATTCTGTTGATAATATGCCATATGATCATGTGATAATTAGCTTGGACTGTTAGACGTTATAACATGCTTGGATGTTAACATGCCAGCCCGTGACAGATAGTGACATATATACACCTGATTATTATATGATGATCTATGTTATTAGTACGTGCAGTAGTAACTATGCATGCATAGGGGTAACATATGTGGGATGCCGGTGGGGCATGGGTATTAGGCCACATCAGGATCTAAAGACTCCCCCGGCTTGTCGGGTAGTTAGGGTGCAGATGTTATGTGGGACCACACAGTGGACGCATGGTTGGGATTCAGACTCCCTTGTGACTGGAAATGGGTAGTCGTAACCCTTGCGTGGATCAAATGGTCGGTCCGTCTTGTATTTCCCGGACGTACCTATGAGAGAGGCGTGACCTGACTTAGAAAACAAGGTGCCTTGGAGTCCCAGATAAGCACTAATTGGGGAGTAATTATGTTAACCCTAGATAGGCCATCAGGCTGAATGTTGGTTCACCCAAGGTAACCTTAGAAGCCCTTTTACAGTTCCGATACCCGAATGTGCGACGGATGAGGTGATCCCCGGATGACAGAGGAGGCTGAGGAGGTGCTCGCCACTCATTAGCCGGGGGATGGTGCGGTGAGGCACCGCTCCCGCTGGTATGGTTTGTGATTCCCTGGATGACCGAGTAGGCTGAGGAGGGGCTCGCCTAGGTCGAGGGACGATGCGGTGAGGGACAGCTCCCGCTGGTATGGTTTGTGATTCCCTGGATGACCGAGTAGGCTGAGGAGGGGCTCGCCTAGGTCGAGGGACGATGCGGTGAGGGACCGCTCCCGCTGGTATGGTTTGTGATTCCCTGGATGACCGAGTAGGCTGAGGAGGGGCTCGCCTAGGTCGAGGGATGATGCGGTGAGGGACCGCTCCCGCTGGTATGGTTTGTGATTCCCTGGATGACCGAGTAGGCTGAGGAGGGGCTCGCCTAGGTCGAGGGATGGTGCGGTGAGGGACCGCTCCCGCTGGTATGGTTTGTGATTCCCTGGATGACCGAGTAGGCTGAGGAGGGGCTCGCCTAGGTCGAGGGACGATGCGGTGAGGGACAGCTCCCGCTGGTATGGTTTGTGATTCCCTGGATGACCGAGTAGGCTGAGGAGGGGCTCGCCTAGGTCGAGGGACGATGCGGTGAGGGACCGCTCCCGCTGGTATGGTTTGTGATTCCCTGGATGACCGAGTAGGCTGAGGAGGGGCTCGCCTAGGTCGAAGGACGATGCGGTGAGGGACCGCTCCCGCTGGTATGGTTTGTGATTCCCTGGATGACCGAGTAGGCTGAGGAGGGGCTCGCCTAGGTCGAGGGACGATGCGGTGAGGGACCGCTCCCGCTGGTATGGTTTGTGATTCCCTGGATGACCGAGTAGGCTGAGGAGGGGCTCGCCTAGGTCGAGGGACAATGCGGTGATGGACAGCTCCCGCTGGTATGGTTTGTGATTCCCTGGATGACCGAGTAGACTGAGGAGGGGCTCGCCTAGGTCGAGGGACGATGCGGTGAGGGACCGCTCCCGCTGGTATGGTTTGTGATTCTCCGGATGATCGAATAGGCTGAGGATGTGCTCGCCCGCTCATTGATCGGGGGATGGTGCGGTGTGGTGTGATGAGATATTCCAGGCTAGGACACCGGCATGGTGGGGACAGCCTGTGGTGCGAGGTGGTAGTGTGTTTACCCGCGGTTATGGTATTGGGGTTCATCGTTGAGACTTGTGTTGTGGGTGTTGACTCACCAGAAATTTATGGACGCCTAACGAGTGAGTTCGGCCGGCTCACTCGGTAGAAGACCTATAGAATTCTATGGGAGGTGGATACATCAGTCGTGTGGAGACCAATATATAGGGTCCAAGGTTATGGGTTTGATTATCGAGACTCTGGTGCTCGGTTGAGGAGACCATGGATGATTTTGATTGGCAGTCCGTTGAGGACTGGTGAGGCGGTTACTCCTGTGTGGTAGTCAGTTTAGGACTCTAGTGAGTCCGACTCTTGGGTTGGTCGTGGTATGCGTGCTGGTTGTTATGAGAGAGTTATAGGTCTGGTCGAGGAGGAGGGATCCTGACCCGGTTGGAGGTCAGTCTGTGTACCCGAGGACGAGTGAACTACGACGGATGCATTGAGTGGGTTAGAGGATGCGCTAGTGGTCCGACTGATGTGGGCCTGTGTGTTAGGGATAGGGCACCCGCTTGCATAGTCATGCATGTAAACTTCATAGACATTGATATGTTCAATTGATTATATATATACATAGTGTATGCTGGGTGACATTTGACGTGTGTGTTACCCTCACTGGGCATGTAGAGCTCACCCCTTGCCTCGCAGGTATTTCATGGAGGGATGGTCGGCGGGACCCTCAATCGGACTTTGGGCATAGAACTGTAACTTTGTACTTATCATGGTTTTATCTCGTAATCGAAAATTGCTAATGTATTTGAGATATGTGTACATTTCACTGAGTTGGATGAATGTAATAATGTGATGATGCTATAATTTGTAATTCTGATCGATACTTACGGTTTTTGACTTATTGGCGGATTGCTATGGTTAGTGTGGGTTGCGGGAGCGGCATCTCCTATTTAAAAAAAAAAGTATCCGAAATTGTATTGGATCGGTTTTAAGAGTTCGTATCAGTTTTAACGTGCCCGTAGCGGGACGGGTCGTTACAGTTGGTATCAGAGCACGGTTCAACTCTCGGACTGTGCATGGGTCAGAAATGTGTGTGTTAATGACCAGAGATTAATCTCATCCCTTGTGTGACATGGTAGATGGAACCTATTTCCATAGTGGTGTTTTGACTTCCCTAAGTTGTTATGGTAAGACTGATGGAGTTGCCCTTGAGCTTGAGTACTGGATATATATTTTTACTTTGGATTCGCGTCTTGTATTGAGCTTGGTCAGACTTTCGTCTGGTGGATTGACTCGTAGTGAGAATGAGCACCTGTTAGAGTAGGGGGAAACCGTACCGGGGATAGTGACCCGGTGACCTTAAGAGATTCTCCGACCTGTGATAGAGACTTTGGAGAACCAATTGTTGGTGAGCAGATTGTTTATCTCCGTCGTCAATGTGTATGCTGAAGACCCGAAATATCTTGCTAACGGGAGGTCAGAGCATTTGACCAAGAGTACAACTTCAGTGTAGTAATCTGAGTGTGGCAGCAACACCCGTATGGGTTGATGTATCCTACTGATGCGAGTGATACGATAGTGCCCCTTGGTTTTTGGTCTGAGACTTGACCTGATTCAGATACGTGACTCCCTCGATGACTTTGAGCTTCGCCGTGGTTTGAGTCTGGGAGTATAGGTGATGGAGACGCCTTGTTTATCACGTCTCCGTTGGAGTGATTGACGGCTATTGTGTGGGGTTACATATAGCGTATTATAGCAAAAGACAGATCTCTTAACCGTTGGAGGTGTTCTATTTAGAGACAGTGGTTTACCATCAGCCGGGATGTTGAGGGATCTGATCACCGTGTGGCTCGTCAGTCAGTTTGAGTTGAGAGGACATTGGATGCCAGGCGTTGGGATGACACTGACAGGGGTGTTGGACTTAGAGGCTTGACTTGTGGGCCAGAGTCGGTGGGACCCGTTCGTCCATGTATTTCGTCGGGGATGCACCGACTTTGTTGGCCAAGAAGGACGGTGACTTGTTGAGGTTTTGTGCTAGTGGTTGACGATTGAGCAGGGTTACATAATGGGGTGAGGTTTTTCCTCCTGAGAATTGACGACTAGTTGAGACAGGTAAAATGACCCCTGTTGCTTCTTGAAGATGTGTTTTCATTTGAGATCTTGTCGGGTGCGAGTTTTGGTCCCATAAACGTGGTTGCCTGGCAAAGTGGTTTCGACAGGTAGTGCGACAATTTTGTCGAGATGGGACTGAGGTTGTGTCTGACAGTTTATTCAGATTACTCCAGGTAATTGTGCTTACAGTTATACTGGTCAGAGAGGACGGTTAACTCTTGGTACAATATCAGTGAGACAATTTTTCTTGGGTGGAGGTAGACGACCATTATAGTGATGATAGTACTAGAGATAGAGAAAAGGTTGTGGGCGTGCAGCCTATTTTGATGTCCAGGGTTGATAATGGTTATGTGCTAATACAAGATGGTTAATTGGTTGCTTCTGATTCGAGACAACTTGATATTGATGAGTATAACTTCCCATTAGTAGCTCGGGATGGATGTTGATGGTGTTGCGCTCGGGTTGTAGATATCAATTGTTGAGAGAGATTCTGAGTATCCCCCGTCATTGTGGTTTTGAACACTTGTTTGTTCAGGAAGAATTGAGCATGAACTGGACGTGATGGATGAAGTTGATGGAGTGATTGTTGATCAAGTGCAGAGACTATAGTGGCCAGTCTATACAACGAGATGGTTCAGCCAGTGTTGAGTGACAGAACCCCGGAGAATCAGCGTTCAAGTGCAGAGATAGTCAGACTTGGGGGTTTTGTGATGTGTGGTAGTGGACCAGACATGTAGGCTGTGGGAACTGATGGCGACTTGACTCTCCAGAGCAGGCTGGTGATAGCTCAGCTTGAGTGGTGCCAGGTGGAGATGCTTCAACTCCTTCTTCATCATAGATTAGTGGTACGGATGGTAGTGGGTGGACTGACAGAACTCACTTATCTCCTTGGAGAAAGGATGCCCGACTTCTTGGAGCTTTTTGGACCAGTTTGGGTTGAGTAGAGAGTTAGTCTATGCGAGATGCCGAGTCCCCAATGTTGGATCGAAGTTTAAGTTCTATGCATCAGGCCAGACAGTATTACAGAGAGAGTTGTATGCTCAATCGTGTTTTAGCTCAGCGTACTATTTGTGGACAAACAGTTGGTCAAGGCAAATTTTCCCTTGTTTTGGATGGAAACTTTGGCACAATTCTTTTGAGACTCAGTGCGGACAGAGGAGCTACAGAGCAAATGCGATTGGTCAGGTGGAGGTTGTTGGTTTTGAGAGTGGTGCAGACCATCGTCCAAGTCGTTCAACCTTTCATGGTGCTTCATGGTAAGGTTGTTTCCTTGGGTCAGGTGTGGTGGCATCATTTCGTTGTGGAAAGATCAACGTAAGAGTAAGTCTCAGCTATCCAGAAGAAGTTTTACCTCTGTTCTTTCTTGCGGATTACGAGCCTTAGGCGAATTTCGAGGACGAAATTCCTTAAAGGGGGTAGTGTTGTAGCGACCCGACCCGATTTTTCGGAGTTTTAGGGTCTTGGTAGCAGTAGGTTGAGTGTGGGCCCTGTGGTGGGTCCTGGTTTGCCCGATTTCGAGTTCGGAAACTCAGAGGGCAATTTGGTAATTTTGAATTATTGAATTTTCTTTCATAATTAAAAGTTTGAAAATCACACGTTTTCCCTCGACGTTTGTCGTTTGACTTCTTCGAGCTCTTTAAAATATTTTAAAAAAAAGAATTGGAAGCTTTTATTTATTAAAAAAAAAAAAAAAAACCTAAACCTAGCATCCCTCCCTTTAAAATCTCGTTTTGGCAGCACTGTAGCGCATAGCTACAGTGCCGCCGCAACTCCTCCTTCTCTCTTTCTCCTCTCTTCTCTTCCCTTTTTGGCTGGAAACCCTAACCCGTCGCCGCCGCCGCACCCCATCTTCCCTCTCCATCGCCGCCGCACCTTGCTCTTCCTTTCTCCTTCCTCAAGGCGCCGCCGCCGTCTCTTTCTCTCTCTCGACCTCTCCCTTCCCCTATCCGGTTCTCCCTCTCCTCGCTGCGAATCGCCGCCGCGCAGACCTGCCGGACCTCCAGCCGTCGGTCTTCTCAGTCTTAACGATCTTGAACTCCTCCGCCGTCGCCACCATCATCCTTCACTCTCTCTTTTTCTCTTTCCCTTCCTCTCTTCCCCATCCAGAAACCCTAATCTCAAACCCTTTACCCCTTTTTCTCAGGCCCGGCAGACCTTGTTCAATCCGACCCAAGCCCAGTTCGAGCCCGGCAGACCTTGTTCAATCCGACCCAAGCCCAGTTCGAGCCCGGCAGACCTTGTCCGATCCGACCCAAGCCCAGTTCGAGTTGAGCCCGGCCTCGAGGGCCCGACTCACCTTCTCGGCCCGATCCAGCAGCTCGGCCCGGCCCAGGCCCAGTACTAGGCTCGGCCCAGGCCCGTTACAAGTCCTCTTCCAGCGTGTTCTGGACCTTCTTCAGCTTGTTCCAGCCCGTGCATCGCTTCCTTCAATCCTCCGACCCGTTTTCATCGCTCGAATTTCGAAAGCACACACAGGTGAGGGAATTCACCACCGCTTTAGCATGCATCTATGCATCTTACTTCCTTATCGTATGTGCGGGTACGAAATGCAGCGAATGCGGGTCCTCGGTATTATGAGCCACTCGGCAAGGGAACTGTTGATATCATTATGTGGTGGGCCCCCATCCGGATGTATTTGTACCCGATGCCTGTAGAGGCATATTCAAGTTGATTGTCTGATGTCATAATTGATTGATTGCGTGGTGACCTGATTGGAGTTTATTTTATTGATAATATGTTAATATGTCAACATGCGAATATATGTAATATGTGATGGTATGTGTTTGATTATGGTGTGAGGTATTCTGTTGATAATATGCCATATGATCATGTGATAATTAGCTTGGACTGTTAGACGTTATAACATGCTTGGATGTTAACATGCCAGCCCGTGACAGATAGTGACATATATACACCTGATTATTATATGATGATCTATGTTATTAGTACGTGCAGTAGTAACTATGCATGCATAGGGGTAACATATGTGGGATGCCGGTGGGGCATGGGTATTAGGCCACATCAGGATCTAAAGACTCCCCCGGCTTGTCGGGTAGTTAGGGTGCAGATGTTATGTGGGACCACACAGTGGACGCATGGTTGGGATTCAGACTCCCTTGTGACTGGAAATGGGTAGTCGTAACCCTTGCGTGGATCAAATGGTCGGTCCGTCTTGTATTTCCCGGACGTACCTATGAGAGAGGCGTGACCTGACTTAGAAAACAAGGTGCCTTGGAGTCCCAGATAAGCACTAATTGGGGAGTAATTATGTTAACCCTAGATAGGCCATCAGGCTGAATGTTGGTTCACCCAAGGTAACCTTAGAAGCCCTTTTACAGTTCCGATACCCGAATGTACGACGGATGAGGTGATCCCCGGATGACAGAGGAGGCTGAGGAGGTGCTCGCCACTCATTAGCCGGGGGATGGTGCGGTGAGGGACCGCTCCCGCTGGTATGGTTTGTGATTCCCTGGATGACCGAGTAGGCTGAGGAGGGGCTCGCCTAGGTCGAGGGACGATGCGGTGAGGGACAGCTCCCGCTGGTATGGTTTGTGATTCCCTGGATGACCGAGTAGGCTGAGGAGGGGCTCGCCTAGGTCGATGGACGATGCGGTGAGGGACCGCTCCCGCTGGTATGGTTTGTGATTCCCTGGATGACCGAGTAGGCTGAGGAGGGGCTCGCCTAGGTCGAGGGACGATGCGGTGAGGGACCGCTCCCGCTGGTATGGTTTGTGATTCCCTGGATGACCGAGTAGGCTGAGGAGGGGCTCGCCTAGGTCGAGGGATGGTGCGGTGAGGGACCGCTCCCGCTGGTATGGTTTGTGATTCCCTGGATGACCGAGTAGGCTGAGGAGGGGCTCGCCTAGGTCGAGGGACGATGCGGTGAGGGACAGCTCCCGCTGGTATGGTTTGTGATTCCCTGGATGACCGAGTAGGCTGAGGAGGGGCTCGCCTAGGTCGAGGGACGATGCGGTGAGGGACCGCTCCCGCTGGTATGGTTTGTGATTCCCTGGATGACCGAGTAGGCTGAGGAGGGGCTCGCCTAGGTCGAGGGACGATGCGGTGAGGGACCGATCCCGCTGGTATGGTTTGTGATTCCCTGGATGACCGAGTAGGCTGAGGAGGGGCTCGCCTAGGTCGAGGGACGATGCGGTGAGGGACCGCTCCCGCTGGTATGGTTTGTGATTCCCTGGATGACCGAGTAGGCTGAGGAGGGGCTCGCCTAGGTCGAGGGACAATGCGGTGATGGACAGCTCCCGCTGGTATGGTTTGTGATTCCCTGGATGACCGAGTAGACTGAGGAGGGGCTCGCCTAGGTCGAGGGACGATGCGGTGAGGGACCGCTCCCGCTGGTATGGTTTGTGATTCTCCGGATGACCGAATAGGCTGAGGATGTGCTCGCCCGCTCATTGATCGGGGGATGGTGCGGTGTGGTGTGATGAGATATTCCAGGCTAGGACACCGGCATGGTGGGGACAGCCTGTGGTGCGAGGTGGTAGTGTGTTTACCCGCGGTTATGGTATTGGGGTTCATCGTTGAGACTTGTGTTGTGGGTGTTGACTCACCAGAAATTTATGGACGCCTAACGAGTGAGTTCGGCCGGCTCACTCGGTAGAAGACCTATAGAATTCTATGGGAGGTGGATACATCAGTCGTGTGGAGACCAATATATAGGGTCCAAGGTTATGGGTTTGATTATCGAGACTCTGGTGCTCGGTTGAGGAGACCATGGATGATTTTGATTGGCAGTCCGTTGAGGACTGGTGAGGCGGTTACTCCTGTGTGGTAGTCAGTTTAGGACTCTAGTGAGTCCGACTCTTGGGTTGGTCGTGGTATGCGTGCTGGTTGTTATGAGAGAGTTATAGGTCTGGTCGAGGAGGAGGGATCCTGACCCGGTTGGAGGTCAGTCTGTGTACCCGAGGACGAGTGAACTACGACGGATGCATTGAGTGGGTTAGAGGATGCGCTAGTGGTCCGACTGATGTGGGCCTGTGTGTTAGGGATAGGGCACCCGCTTGCATAGTCATGCATGTAAACTTCATAGACATTGATATGTTCAATTGATTATATATATACATAGTGTATGCTGGGTGACATTTGACGTGTGTGTTACCCTCACTGGGCATGTAGAGCTCACCCCTTGCCTCGCAGGTATTTCATGGAGGGATGGTCGGCGGGACCCTCAATCGGACTTTGGGCATAGAACTGTAACTTTGTACTTATCATGGTTTTATCTCGTAATCGAAAATTGCTAATGTATTTGAGATATGTGTACATTTCACTGAGTTGGATGAATGTAATAATGTGATGATGCTATAATTTGTAATTCTGATCGATACTTACGGTTTTTGACTTATTGGTGGATTGCTATGGTTCGTGTGGGTTGCGGGAGCGGCATCTCCTATTTAAAAAAAAAAGTATCCGAAATTGTATTGGATCGGTTTTAAGAGTTCGTATCAGTTTTAACGTGCCCGTAGCGGGACGGGTCGTTACAGCGTTAGTGGTTTTTGGTAGGATTCCACTTCCTTGAAACCATGGGTTTATGTACAATTGTTTTATCTTATTTTTGATGAAATATATGTTGCAAGGAATATGTTTCAAATTGTGATTGTAAATGCTATGTTTATATGATAAAATAGCATGTGATTCATTTGCATCTCATGCATGGCATGGGGTGAAGGATATGTAACCGGAGGGGCCATGTAATAGCCCGAAATTTTAAATCAATCTATATTTGGCATTTATTGATTTTAATTTGAATTTTTGACATGAGGGAATACCAAATGGATCAAAAATTGGGACTAGGGTCCAAGAATGGACCAGTTGGGCCATGGATTGGATGAAATCCATTTAATGGGTCAATGAGGACTAATCGGGTCAAGGATGGTCAAATTGGGCCCAATACTCATTTGGGACCCAATGGACCCAATTGAGGTAAGCCTAAGGTAAGGAGGGAATTTAATTGGGCCATGGGCCCAATGTTTACCCAATAAACCATGAATTGGAATTAATACATTTAATTGGTCAATGGTAAGTAATTGGGTCAAAGAGCCATATGGGACCCAATGGGCCAAGGTAGCTAAGCCCTAAGGTAAATGGGTAAGACAAAAATTTAATTGGGCCATGGGCCCAATGGTGATCCAATAAGAGGGATACATTAAATAAAAATTTAAATCATCTAAGTTAGGTGATTAATGGACCAAGGTAGCATGGCCAATGGGGCCCACCTCCACCTCACCCATTGAGGTGGCGTGGGGACCCAAGAGTAGTGGGGCCGACCACCATGGTTGACTTGATCAACCATGGGTGGATCTTAGAGGGAATTTAATGAGATTAAATTAAGTGGGTAGTGATTAATTAAATTAACCTAGGGATCAAGTTGATCTAAGTTAATTAACCTAAAAAATTAAAATGGTCAAATGGTCAAAACCACTCCAACAAACACAAACCACTTGAGAAAACACACAATGAAACCATTGGCTTAAAGTGGTGGTTTTATCCCACCCACCACCATTAATGCATGTTGGTTGGTGGGAGGAGTTAAGGTAGAGTGGGATCCAAGTCAACCAAAGACATGAGATGAAGGTGTATCTCATTTCACTCTCTCTCCTTCCCTCCTCACACACACAAAAATCGTCCCATGCACTAAGGAAGAAGAAAAAAATTTAGAAGAAAAACTTAGGAAGAGAAGAGAAAAAAAGAGAAGGAGAAGGCAAGCTTTGGGCCACCAAGACCCTTGAAGATCTCTCCCTCATCTTCATACTCTTCCTCTCTCAACCTAAACCCCATCTACCTTAGCCGATCCAAGCATGTTTCACCATTGATCAAGCACATCTAGCCGATCAAACAAGGAGAGGAAGAAGAAAGGAGGCTAAGGGAATCAAGAGGAGAAAGAAAGACCGGAGGAGCCGTCGGATCCGTAAGTATTTCTAAACAAGAGTTTAGATTTTTGTTTATGGTTAAAAATGGAATCCATTTATTAGATAATGGCCAAAAACATCATAGGCCTTGGATCTAAGATCCATCAAATGGAAGGCTAAGAAATGGATTATGGATGGTTTGTAATTAAATTTTTAAGCATGGGATTGTATAAAAATTGGAAGAATTGTGAGCCATAGGGTTCGGCCATGTAGCATGGCCGAACCCCATGGTGGGTAAGTAGATGGTGGATGATGGAATTATGGAAAAATATGGAGAAAGGGTTAGGGTTCATAAATGCTAAGTGATTGATGATTTTTTTTTTAAAAGGTTTTAAATAAGAAATTTCATGAAAATATGGATGATCTTTCATGGCCTTGAAAGGCATAGAATGGAATGAATGGATGACCATAGGGTTCGGCCATGTAGCATGGCCGAACCCCATGGTGAATAATGGGTAATTTATTAAGATTATAAGGTTTAAAGATAATGGAGAAAAATGATAGATTTAAATGGATTTATTGAGTATAGAATGTGATGTTTAAATGGGATGAAAATGGTGATTTAAATGGATGATTTAATTTAAATGGAGGTATGATGTTTTAAAGAAATCATGGACTATAGGGTTCGGCCATACAAGGTGGCCGAACCCCATGGTTAGTGATCCATGAGGGTTAGGACTCTTAAATGCTCAATGATTAATGGTTTCTAAGGTTTGGAAATTATGAGTATGGTATGTGATTTTTAAATGGGTATTAAAGGATGGAAATGGTGGATTAAATATTTTTGAATTGTGGAGATAGTGAGGAAATGTTGGTGGTGTAAATGGACTTTAAATGTGATAAAGGATCCAAGTTAAAAATGAGGGAAAGACATCATGGGTTCGGCCATGGTGTATGGCCGAACCCATGACCCATGTTTTTAGGTCAATTGTGGGCTAAGTTATGGTTTATACATGTTGTTAAGCAAATGGAAATTTGGGTAAGTAAATGGTAAAATTTAAATGCATTTACAAAGTGTACGATATGGGTTTTTAAAAGGCCAAAATGAATGAAGGTTAGCAATTTTAAAATGGATTATTTTTGGGACAAAACATTAGTCTTTAAAATGGCATCCATAAAGGTGAGCCATGAACCCTGTGTGGGTTAAAAGTAAAACTCGATACAACGTGAATGATGAAACGAGACGTATAGATGCTGCGTTTTAGGCTCGCTCATTGGAATATTCGAAATGGCCAAAATCGGGTTTTATGTATGTGTTTTAAACCACGGAAAATGAGGCTAAGTAAAGGGCTGATTTTCGATGAAATTGTAACATAATTAATGGCCATTAATGGGTCTAAGTAGATGGATCAATTATGGACTTAATCATGGAAAAACGTATGGACTAATTCGGTAAATGTAATAAGGTATAGGGACGTCGCAAACGGTACGCGATCGGCGACCGGATTATCGAACGGAAATGTAACGGAACGCTACGCGGTATTCGGTAGGATTCCTACCTCTTTGTAAGCCGTTGATATGTGATGTTTATTTTAATCTATTTTGATGATTATGGGACTTGTATTATGATGAGTTTTAATTTATGAATTATATGATGGTGTTATGGATTATATTTTAACATTATGCATTATATGGCTATGTATGGTATATTAAATTTATGGTTTATCTATATACTACATAGCATAATGCACGTACATCTCATGCATGGCATGGGCGGGAAAATAATGAAACCGGAGTCCATGCTCCGTCGGGGCGACCGAGAATCAGACATGGGGATAGCCTGAGGGCTATAACCGGAGTCCATGCTCCGTTGGGGCGACCGAGAAGCAAACATGGGGACAATACATTGTATGATCATATGGATGATGGGTGGGACACATGACATAGGGACCCATGGCATAGCATTCATTACATGCTTATTTTGTTATATTTTATTGTATCGGTATGCGTGTTATCACTAATCCATTTGCTAGCCCTACTCAGAGTCCTACTTGGCGTGTTGACTAACGCCCTACTTCTACCCTAGCTGATGACACAGGGGATGGCGGAAACGGTGGACATGACAGGAGCCAAGCTTAGGAGCTTGGGAAGCGCATTCTTAGTTTATTTAAGTTTATATTTTGGAAATGTAATTTTGAGTAACTTAGCTCGTCGGACTATATAAATTGCATTTCTTGCAATGGTTTGGACTTTACTTATGGACGATTATATTTTATGATATAAATATGAACATAGGGGCATTTTGGTAATTCAATGTTGTATCTTCCCTTCTATCTAAAAGCCGGTAGGATAGACTCTATTATCACGTTCCGCGGACGCGTGGGGTTGGCCAGTTAAGGGCCGGGCTTTAGAAACTCGGACGCGTCGTGACGTCCGCGTCCTCTCTCACTCTCCATTTCAAAAAAAAAAAAAATAGACTCTGATTTTCGAAAAGCTAGTGAAAAAGGGGCAGGTGTTACAGGCCACACTCCGTCGGGGCGTCCTAAAAACCTATGTGGGATATCTTGATGTGTTTTTCCGTCAAGAAGAAACCGGAGGGTCCACACTCCGTCGGGGCGTCCGAAAGACCTATGTGGGGGTACTTATGTGTACTTGTGATGGGTGGGACTCATTGCATTTTGACATCATGACATGGCATGGTTTATATGGTTTTTGACATATGATATTATTGTATATGTTTTGCACTAACCATGTGTTAGGCCTAATTGGAATACCTACTGGGCACGTTGTTCTAACGCCCTACTTCTACCCTAGTGGATGATACAGAAAATCAGGAAAACGATGAACGCAAGGAGGGCCAAGCATAGGAGGAGCTTGGATGATTTAGTTTATATTTTGAATAAAAGTTACTTATGGACATGTATTTGAGTAACTACTTTCCGGACATGTAATAACTTAGATGGTTGGATGTTTATTTGGATAATTATGATATTTTAATTATGGATAAAGACTTGACGTACTTTACTATCTGAAATGGAATAAAACTGGGTTCTATTATAATTCCGCATGTTATGATTTTTATTCCGCATGTTTACGTTGTTATGTGTGAACCATTTTCATGGACTTAGTCCATGCACACATAGGGGTGGCCAGTTAAGGGTCGGACTTTAGAAGTTCGGACTTAGCTCGCGTCGTGACGTCCGGCTCTTTATCACTCTTTGTTTTAAAAAAAAAAAAATAGACTCTGATTTTAAGGAAAAAAGTGAGTGAAAAAGGGCGGGGCGTTACATATACCAACCTAGATTCCAAAAACATAATCCATGGGGTTCGGCCATACACCATGGCCGAACCCATGGTCCTTTAATTTCACCCATTTGGCCATCATTTCCTTCCTTAGGTAATCACTTTACTTACCCATACTTAAGTCCATAACATAAATCCATGACTAAACATTTCATTCATTTAAACATGCCTAGATTCATAAACAACCCAATGGAATGTTTCATGGGGTTCAGCCATACAACATGGCCGAACCCATGGTGTCCCATTTTAATCCTCTCTTTAAATCATTTACTACCTTGGGTCCATGAATCAAGTCCCTCCATCTCCTAGCATAATCATTCATTTATTTAGTCATACACTGATTTCTAAATGACCCTTTAAAAATGGTTCATGGGGTTCGGCCATACACCATGGCTGAACCCATGATGTCTCATTTTCCTATCTTCTCCTTTAACTTCTTTACAATCTTAAATCCATAACACAAGTCCCTCCATGGGGGGTGTTTAATCATACACTTAGGTTTCTCATTTTAAAACATCATCTTCCATATTTAAAAACCTATTAAAATGACCACATTTCTCCATCATCTTCATGGTCTAGATATATGTAAACACCTCAATATTTCGGCCATGTTGGTCCATGGTTCTTCACCATTTCCTCACTTTAGGTTCTCATTTACAACCTTTCAAACCCACTTAAAATCACCAATATACATCCATTTAAATCCTTTAAAATCCTCGATAAACACTAAAATCCTTTCCATGGGGTTCGGCCATACAACATGGCCAAACCCTATGGTTCATCATTTCCATTAAAATAAATGGTACATCCATGATTGGTCCTTTGATGGGGTTCAGCCATACACCATGGCCGAACCTCATCCAACCCCTTTTTGGTCCTTGATGGTTCTTGTATATACAATTTAGGTTTTGGCCATGCAATGGCCAAACCATGATCTTTGATCATCTTTTTTTACTTAATAAAAATCTATCAAGTACTTACCGATTCCACGACTCCTCCGGTTTCTTTCACTCCTTCTTGCTCCTTTCCTTCCTTAGCCTCTTTTTCCTTCCTTCTTGATCCTTGGCCGAGATTGACCTTGATAAAATCTCTAGGAGTGGTTCGGCCAAGAAGTATAGGTTTGAGAGAGGGAGAGAGAGGAGATTTAAGATAAAAACTCTAAGTGTTCTCTCCTTTGTTCAATGAGAGTGGTCGGCCTTGAGTGAGAGAGGGAGAGAGTGAGATGAGACTCCAAGCCTTGTTCTATGAGAGTGGTCGGCCAAGGGTGGTGTCCTTTCGGTTGATGCCCTTTTGTAACTCCCATGACCTTTCACCTCCTCATTGATACTTATTTTGGGTGTTTCATCCCATGAGATGAAACTCCCCACCATATGACCCTTGGGTTTCCATCATGAGATGGAAACCCTCCATGTTCCAATGTGTACACTTGGACATGTGATGTGTAACATCTAAACCCTCCAACTTCCTTGTCTTGATCAATGAGGGTCGGCCAAGGGCGGTGTCCTTTGGTGATACCCCTTTGTAACCACCATGGCTCTTCACCTCCCTCATTAAAGCTTTCTTTGGAGTTTCATCCCATGAGATGAAACTCCAACCATTCCAACGTGTAACCCTTGAGTGTGTCTTTTGAAACAACAAGACTCTTCATCTTCCCACTCCATTCACTTAAGATGGAAGTCCCATTAACTTCCCATCCAACTCACCATAACTCAATTATTTTTAATTCTTTTAAACTCAAAACTTGTACTCATTCATTAACTCAATTGACTTAATCCACTTTAATTCAGCCACACCTTAATCACATTTGAGTTCATATGGTGGTTGGCCAAGTCAACCATGACCCATTGGGTCCCAATTGGCATTTGACCCAATTGGCAACCTTGACCCAATTAAATAAATCTTACCCATTTATTTCAATTGAACCTTATCCAATATCCATTTGGTCTTAATTGGGTCATTGACCCAACTCCTTACCCATTTAAGGTCCATGTCCATTAATTCACAAATTAAATGGGCAATTTTCATATATATTTATAACTTGAAAATCCGGGGTGTTACATTCTCTCCTCTGTCAACCCACACCTCTTTGGCCGAACCCTCCATAGAGAGTTTTCCATCTCAATCTCTCTCTCCCTCTCAACCCACACCTCTTTGGCCGATCCTTCCATAGAGATTTTCATCACATTTTCTCCTCTCTCAATCAACACTCTTGGCCGAATGTTCCATTGAAGAAGAATGAGGTTTTCAATCTCTCTCCCTCCTATTTCGGCTCTAGACTTGGAGGAAGAACAATGACTAAAGAAGGAGAAGGACGGAGGAGCAAGATCAGACCTAAAGAAACGGAGGAGACGCGGAAAAGGTATGTAATGTTTAACGGGGGTTTTAATGACTAAAAAAAGCTAAGGGAGCTATGGAATGGCCATAACCATGGGGCTCCATATTTGATTGAAAAGTTGGCAAAGAAATTATGCTAAGGCCATGAACTGAAAAATCTATCCAAGGAAATGGTTAATCGTTTGGAATAATGGACAAGACCATAGTGGGGTTAGTGAGTAGGGCATACTCACTGATTTTAAAATGTATGGATGACATTATATATGTTAAATATAAGAAATGAATTTCATAAGGAAAGGTCAAGCTAAACATAAAATAAAATGAGGACTGATCTCGGATGGCACTGTCGGCAGACGGGTATCACCGTCAGCGGACGGGTTTTTGTCGTCCGCGGGACGGGTTTCGACTGTTCGCAGACGGATAATGAACTGGACATGGCTTTTCTGTGGACGGATAATGAACTGGACATAGGTTTTTTGTGGACGGATAATGAACTGGACATAGGTTTTCTGTGGACGGGTTTTGACCGTCTGTGGACGGATAATGAACTCGACATGGGTTTTCAGTGGAAAGGTGATATGTATGTAGGACGGGTTACACTCTCTATGGGACGGGTGTCTACAGTCCGCGGGACGGGTTTTTATCGTCCGTGGACGGGTAACGAATGTGGTCTGTCCTGCGGCTAGCGGACAGTGGGTATCAGACCACGATTGTACACTATCTGCGAAAGGGTTTCTATCGTCCACGGGATGGGTTTCAACGTTCCACGGACGGGTGATAGACCTGTGTGTTGTACTGTCTGCGGACGGGTTACAGTTTGTAGGACGGGTTTTTGTCGTCCGCAGGATGGGCTGCGGAGGGGTAACCGACTGATTTTAAAAGTGAAGTTTTTGTATGATTTTCCTTTTCCAAATGGTTAAGTTTGATTGGAAGAATATAAGGAATGATTTAAATCAATTAAATAATTAATTTGATTATTTTATATGATGGAATTCATTTAAGGTAAAAAGATTCCACAAGCGGGGGTGTGATCGGTTTTGACAAAAATGCAAGGATACAATACTTGGATGTGGGTAGGATTCCCACCTTGTTGAAACATTTGGATTATGTACATGCAATGGTTTTTATTTCCATAATTGATGATCTATGTTTGGTATCAAAATGCTTATGTTTTAAGAATGGAATTTCAAGGCTATTATGTAACTTAATATGCAATAGCATGTTTGCACTCACATCTCATGCATGGCATGGGAGGGAACATATGAGTGGAGTCCATGCTCCATTCGGGGTGTCATATGTTCATCAAGAGGATTATCTTTGTGTTTTGAGATATGGTTGATGGCTGGGAAATCATGGCATATGACACCCATGTCATGGCATTGATTTAGCATGATTTTGATATTATGTATCTATTCTGATTTTATACTAATTCCTGTGTATGACTCTACTCGGCATACTTACTGGGCACATTGACTAACGCCTTACTTCCACTTTAGATATTGGTACAGGGAACGGAACAGACGATGGACGTGAAAAGAGCCAAGCTTAGGAGCTTGGGTAGCTTATTGATTATTTTATTTAAGTTCTATTTTGGACAATGTATTTGAGATGCTTGCATTTCGGGACTGTAATAACTTAGAATTATCTTGCTATGGTTTGGTTACATTTGGACATTTGAACTTAAGGTAATTCATGTAATGGACTTCCTTGCTTAAAAATGGATAGGGATAGTAACTCTAATCTTATATGATATTCCGCAATGTGTTTATTCCGCAAGTATAGCCTTAAACGTGTGAACTGTTTTAGCGGACTCATTCCACACACACGTATGGTTGGCCAGTTAAGGGCCGGGCTTTGGAAGCTCGGATTTAGCTCGCGCCGTGGCGTCTCACTCTCACTTTTTATTTTTAAAAAAAATACTCTGATTTTCGGCGAGTGAAAAAGGGTGGACGTTACAGAAAATGCCCATGATTGTTGGAGTTGTTTGGATCAAAACTTTAGTTGGATTTGTAAAGGTAATTGATCCAAAAACCAAGGATTTGTGATGTAAATTGGTTTGAATAAAAAAATGGTACAAATTGGTGTGTGAATGTGTTGCCATTTATCTGCATGTGCATTCAAAGGTTGAAATGGTAAATTTGTTGTCTTCTGGACTTGCATGCATCACAAACACACACTTTCATCCCTCAATTGGTAAATCTTATAGGGATGCTATGTGTTCTTTCCAATGTTCTTTTAAAGCACTATGTTGGAAAATCTTAGACATTGGAAATGTGGTTGGAGAAATGTTAAAATAAGGAAAATTGTCCTTTCTCCAAGAATGTATTTGAAAATGCACCTCAAAGGCATCACTTTCAAGAACTCTCAAAGGTAAAACTTATGCCAAAAGGATATTGGTTGTGAAAGCCAACATGGTTATGTGGTCCAAATTCTATGGACTTGGTGCATTGTGCTCTCAAAATGTTGAGCAAAGGAGAGCATACCTTGGAAAGTTTTTGTGGAAGAAATATGCCTCCATCTTCCAATGTATGATGGATTTCGAAGGATAAGGTGTTAATTCATTCATTATTCCTTCATTGGTGTATGTTTTGTTGAATGAACTAATTGTGTTGTTTGATGCATTTTGTGCTCTTATTGGTAAATGTTTATGCATCATTCTATGAACTATGCTCTTTATTGGTATATTTGTGTAGTTCATAATGTTTTTTAGATATTGTTCGGTATCTGAAATTGTTTTCACTCATAAGCTCTTCTCAGGGAGAAATTTCTTGTATGAGTGATTCCCTCCTCAGAGCATGCATGAGTTGCTTTCATATTGACATACTTTAAGATGAAATGCATTTGTCTCTATTTTTCCCTCCTTCTCCTCTCTAGTCCAACAGTTGGGACTTGTTGAAGCACATTGGATTGGTATAGTTATGCTTACCACCCTTTGTCAATTTATGACAAAAAGGGGAGAAATTTAGAAACTTGGAATAAGCCTAGGAGAAAAGATATTTTGGGAAAAAATCAATGATTAAGGGGGAGATTAATCATTGACTAATGGGGAAGAAAATTTAGAAGCTTGAAAGAAAGCTTGAAAGAAAGTTTGAAATGAAGGGGAGAAAAATTAGAAGCTTGGTGGTAAGCTTCATCTATGGGGGAGATGCATTGGAGTTTGAGACATCCAACTCAATGAAAATGGGGGAGTAATGAAGTAAAGAAAATTGAGATACACATCTCAATCTCTAGTGCATACAATATGGGGTAGTATTATGTTTTTATCACTCATGCTTTTATTGATTAATGAACTACTGAAGAACTCTAGCTTTCATTCTAGCTTCCTTATGTGAATACACTGGAAAATCTTGAAATGAAGCAAGCGGTTCAAGAATTCGAAGCAAGCATAGAGTATCTTTTATTATTTAATGGAAGTTGTAAAATTTGTAATATATTATGATCAAATGATGTATAATGGGATTTGGGATGTCATTGAGTTTGTAATTCATAGCTTTTAGGTTGTCACGAATTAACAAAGGGGGAGATTGTTAGTGCCTCAGCTTGCCGTGTCACCTATTTGTCAATTTCGTGACTTAAGTGAAGCATTACCTTGAAGATAAAGCTCAAGAATCACGACTCAAGTGTTAGTTGAATCAAGTCCAAGAATCGAAGATCATTACAGATTAAACGGATCAACATGTGTATGGAAATTACGGAAGATAATTGGCCATAGATGACTCTAGGGTGGACTCACACCTCGAGGTTGACCTTGCCTGGGCTTAAATATCATATTTGGATAATTAACAAAGCTTAGTGAGTGTTTGACACCAAAATCAGAACATGGACTAAATGTTTAAACATTTGATTTTACTGTCATGCCGACATATCATGTATGGCGATCATTGCCAATGACCGAGGACAATCCATCGTGGTATAGAGATCCATCGTCTGGAAAAACAAAGGTTCTGGTTTGGAATGGATTGTCAAACAGCTGTAGCCTCCGAATGATACGATGGTGAGTCGGCGACCCATTGTGAGAAACTTGTCATAATCCATCGGGCACACGAACCATAATCTGGGACAAGGCCGATACATCGGGACTGCAATCCATCGTCATGACTTCAAAAAGGTTTTGGTTTGAGGAACACTGTCAAACTGGAATTGTCCCAAGACGATACTGTCATCAGATCATGACCCATTGGCAGATCTTGATCACGATCCATCGTGACCCACGATCCATTGTGGGTGGCCGTTTTTGTACCGTTGAAGTGCATTAATGTGCAAAGATTGGGTTTGTGGGAGTCACTTTCAAACATGGACGATCTATCGCCAGACCACGATCGATCTTGAGATTCAGTGACTTGAAAATTCTGTTTACCTTTATAAACTCGACTATTTGGAGAGTTTAAGTATCCCTTGCAGAGCATTTATGAGCCTCATCTACCAGACTTAAATTAGAGAAAATCAAAGGCAAAGTAAGGATCAAATGTCTCTTGCACCGTCACTTGTGAGTCACAAAACTCCATTCAACCATTGATTGAGATTGAGAGAGAAAGGCAACCATTTCTAGGATAGATATTGTTCTCCAATTTCCTAGGAACCATCCCAAGGTTGTCATTGCACTTACACGACGCATCTACATCAACGAACGAGATCACATTGGGAAGGCTTCTCAAGAATCACATCTACATTTGCAAAGTTTCAAAGGCAAGTGCTTCTAGTTTGATTTTATTTAAAATCATCTTGTATAGTGGATTAGATCTTTGAGATTGAACCACTCTAAAAAATAGACGGATAAGGACAAGACTGGGGATGTTGAACCTTTCAAAATCTTGGGACTGGGTGAAATTCCCAGTCTACTGTGTAGGCATAATTCCTACTCTATTAGTGAGAGCGTAATTCCCCACGTAGTGAATTTGAGATAGCCCAAGATTGGGTGAGTCCATCAGTGGAAGTAGGAGAGATTTACTCCGAACCACTTTACATCGGGTGTACTGGCTTTTGCATGTGTGATTGATTATCTAATCTTGTACACCCTCTAATCACACACTTGATTAATTTGTTATGTTCGCTGCAAATCATTTTAATTAATCAGGAAAATTTTAAAGGCCATTAAAATCGAAGATTTCCCTATTGACCCCCTCTAAGGCCATTCGCATTCTAGCACCGGGAACTTTCATCAAGGTTTGTCATAATCAACTCTGCTCTAATCCCATAATGGATAGTTCCGGCTCGACAATCGATTAAGGTCAAGACCATCATCCTGAAGATATGGATCCACTGCACCAAACAAATTTTAGTCTATCTGCTACTTTACTGTCATGTATGGCACACCAAAGTTGTACTCCATGAAATTCTCGTCGGTACGCTGATTGAACCCATTTGATTGTTGACCTGAATAATGCAAACTCGTACTACCAAAAGACTCATTGAATGGAGTATGTGGATAACGAGACCTCGATCCTCCAGATGAGTAGCCTCGACCACAGGTCTTTTCGTAGTTCGGCATGTCGAATGGTTGGGGATATCACAAACTAGACACATGCGTGAATGAACCTCTATGTGATGGCTCGTCACTCATGGAGATTTATCTTATATTCTCAGATAGGGAGTCCATGTCTATCGATAGATACAACCAACCATCCCAATAGTAAAACGGTCTGTATGTTGTCCCTATAGGACCATGCATGGGTATATCTACAGTTCCAACAGGAGTTGTATCTACTGGTGCTGCCTAAATGTCTTGGACATGTGTCTCCCCTGGTGCATACCCGGGTGGAACAAAAGTACTGTCATCATATGCCACATCATCTCCCATCACACCCCAATTATAGAAAACACCACATTCATCGCTACCTACGTCACAGCCATCGTCATTGTCGCTTGTCAATGAATTAAATTCAACATCCACATATCTACAACGATGAGCTAGTAATTGACTGTTGGGTATGATGGGTCTTTTCACCTTCTCCTTCATTCTTCTTTGCACTGCCTCTTCTCCTCTGTTCGGAGTAACTGACTTCACTAACTGAATGCTAGTGTGTGGCCATCTGGTTCTGTTCCCCTGGCCGTCACGTCACGACCCTCAGTCGTGGGCTTATATTCACTAATTGGGTGACGATGTCCGGACTCCACTGGTGTTTGACCATCACTACTCGAACCACATGCACCCCTGTGCCCCCCACACGGATCTCCTGATAACTCTCTTTTATTGCTCTGCGCAAGTCCTGGTCTTATTGTGTCTCTCCTGTCTCCCACTCATCAAATCCGCTACTACCTAGGGGCACAAAATCCCCCTCCTGTTGTGCCCTGTAGATGTCACCCATTTCATGTTCAATGGCCTTCTTTTTATCGATAGCTTTTTATTTTTTCTTCTATGCCACAATGTCTAACATAGCTCTGTAGATTCTTGCTTGTTTTGTTGTGGCCTTTCGACATTTAGCCACATTTAGCTATTTACCCATAATGTGTTCTTTCATGCTGATTATTCCACCGGTAATGATTTTCCAGCACAACTTGCATCTTGTCTTAAATGAGTTGGTATTATCCAACCTCTCACCAAATTCCCGTGCGGGATCATCCAACTTTGGTGTCACCAATTTACAACATATGTAAAAGTAATGATTAGAACAAAACATAAAACTCAAATTAAACAACATCATCCATTACGCTTGAAATTGCATACATTTTTTCGAAATATTTAATGTACAAAATCACACCTCCATTACACTTCAAATTGAATAACTAAATCAAAATAATAATTTATTTCCAAGAACCTGCAATTTTTCATTTACCTTAGACAAGAAAATCAGATTAAATTAAAAAAATAATGCATGAGATCTAACATGTAAACAGTACGTTGGTGCCTTAAATAATCCATCCACTATTCCCAAACACATAAAACCCAAATTAAATATCATCCATGTTTTCCATTTCACCAAAAAAAATTCATGAAGAATTTGCAAAAAACATTTTTAAAAATGTAACAAACAAAATCAAATCCCCATTCTACTTAAAATTGAATGATTAAATCAAAACAATAATTTATTCCCACAAACCTCCATGAGATCTAACATTTAAACACTACATTGCTGCCTTAAATAATCCATCCATTCCCAAATACATAAAATCCAAATTAAACATCGTCCATGTTTTTTATTTCACCAAAAAAAATTAATCAAAATTTACAAAAAAAGATTTTCAGAATGTAACACACAAAATCACACCTCCATTACACTTAAAATTGATTGATTTAATAAAAAAATTAATCTTTAAAAACCCCCAAATTTTCATTTACCTTAAACAAAAAATTCTGATTAAATAAAAACAAATAAAAAATGCATGAGATCTACATTTGAACACTACATTAGTGCCTTAAATAATCCATCCGCCATACCCAAACACATTAAATCAATTTAAACAACATCATCCTTGAATTTCATTTCACACACAAAAAAAATTCATAGAAAAATACTTAAAAAATATTTCCAAATATGTAACACACACCATTACACTTAAAATTGAATGATTAAATCAAAACAATAATTTATTTCCAAAATCCCCCAAATTTTCATTTACCTTTAACCAAAAATTTGGATTAAATTAAAAATAAATAATGAATGATATCTTATGTTAGTGTCACGACTTGCCGAGTCCTTAAGTTTGTCAATTCCATGGCTCAGGAAGAAGCACTTGCTATAAGCTTGAAGACTCAAAATGATCAAGATTGAAGATCATGCTCCACCGGATTAAAAGCTCATCGTTATTGCAATGAAAAAACAGGTATTTAGCAATAGATGACTTTAGGTGGTACCCACACCTTAAGAGGACCATTCTTAGGCTTAGTTGGTAAAATCATTAAAAGCTTAGAAAGGAAGCTTGACAGTAAATTAGAACCCAACTTGGAAATATGTATTTGGTTTCACTGTCAGCTCGACCAATCGTTCTCACCGACCCCTTGGTGGAGACAGGATCGAGCTATCGTGGTCAAAGACTGGTCGGCCAGATTGTCAAAGGTTCTAGATCATAGAACTGTCTTTTTGAATGTGCCTCTCATCAAGAGTCTCGTATGCACCGACCCCTCAGTGAAAGGCTTAAACGATCCATCGTGGTCAGCGACTCCTCGATGAAGACTTATGAGTTTTGGAACATAGAACTCAAGTGGACTCTCGAGAAAACAGACATATTGGTATTTCAAGACCGATCAAGAGTACCAGGACCGACCCTCTGTAAAGGACGACACATCGATCTGGGTAAGACTAGTTTCTGTCTTGAAACTCTGTCAACATGGTGTTGCCCCAGATCGAGCCTCTCATATGTAACGACCTATCGGTGCCATGATTGTCGACCCATCGGTGACACCGACATGTCGACTGGGAAAGATGTATACCGTTGGGAGTGCATTTAATGAGCAACGGTCGGGTTGCTGAACGATAATATTTTTAGTCACCGACCCCTCAGTGCGCCAACCTGTTGGTACATGACCGTTTCTGAAACTAGTTACAGTGTGTATGAAAAAACCAATCTTTATGCAACCAGATGGCATCCTTTGGCAAAATGGTTGGACCCTCACCATTATCAGTGAGCTTAAACAAAGGCTAACAAAAGGATCACTCTCTCTCTTGTGCCAACACTTGGAGAATCTAATACAACCAATCATATGGATTGAATTTGTGAGAAAGAGAGGAGAAAATATATAAACTAGGAAAGCTTTGGTTAAACCAGTTTACTTGTCACCCTGAGACTGTGATTACTTTACGATGGCTAAAAGGAGGAGTGTCGGCACCATTGGATGGATTTTTGAGAAGCACACATCTTAGAGAAAGAGCTTCAAGGCAAGTGCTTCTTGATTTTAATTTTGTTTTTAAAACCTTTGTATCGAAAGTGGATTAAGAAGGATTGGCTTCGGAATTACTATAAAAAACTCTAGAGCGTAGTCTCTAGCATAATGGTGAGTGGAATTTTCTGCCGATTGAGTGAGGTAGAGTTCCTACTTTAATTGTGAGGGTGTAAGTTCCCAGTTAGTGGATTTGAGGATAATTCAAGGTTGAGCAAGTCCTAACAATGGATGTAGGTTGGCTAACCGAACCACTATAAATTTGGTCTTATGGTATTTGATCTTTGTGTGTTTGTATTTAGTATTTAAGTACTCTTCTCAATACACATCACTTTGCATGTTGATTAACTTATTTTACACATTGTGCACAAGCATCGATAATCAAGCAATATGCAAAGGGTTATAAACTTAGTGTGATCGTTTAAAGAAATTATAAACAATTTATCACACTAAACAAATCTTTTGATCAATATCCACTGCGCTTATACTCAAAACAATCAAGAAATTTGTAAACACCATGGAATCTGGGATTGACCTATTGACCTATTACTAATTACTTCATCCACCATTCTCATATTCAAATCAAAATTTTTCACACATCCTTCATGAATTTCATTTTCCAACAATAGCACAAACATTATGAAATATTCAACCATATATACTTTCAAATTTCATAAATCACAAATAAGAAAGAAAAATGAGATGTTTACAAGCCAATACTTTGATAAATAAAGTTCTTCAAAACTCCAATATAAAACTTGCACAAATGAAAGATCCAACAACTCAATTGACTTTGGGTGGTGGAGATCTCACAAAATGGATTGAAAATGGCTTAAAGTCGAGCTCAAAATCATTGAAAATGATGCTCAAAGTCTCAAACCCACTCAATCAACTCCTCTCTAGTGTGGAAAAGAAAGAGAAGGGAACAGGAAGGGAGAGAACATTAGGGATTCTCTTCTAGTGGGCCCCACTCATTTTATAAATAAAACTCACAGTTGATATGGTGTCCATTATGGTGAGAATTGTCTCGAGTACAACGATCCAAATTGATATGCAATGCAACGTATCAACCATTTTCTTGCCCTTGTTTAGAATCCACAATTTATCGGTCAATACCTTAACCTATAGTACTTGAGTCATTAGCTGGTCTTAATGGTACTTGTCATTAGTTGGTCTTAAAGTTTAGCTAGAATTAATTAGGGCTCAATTACTTGGGGGAAACCATCTTTTTCTTTTAATATGTTATACTATACATTGTTATCAAATTAACCAAAAGTGATCCTTGATTGTGCTTAAGCCCTTAAGCTTTAGACTCATTTTGCATCTTACCTAGGGCTTTATGTGTTCATGCCTTTGCCTAGTTCTCTTAGAAACTTTTCTTTTCTTTTGTATAGTCCTAATTATTGTTTCGTTGTAGCTTGAAAATGTTATAGTTAAGATAAAGCAATTATTAAAACTTTACCCTAAGCGGAACAACTTGTACTTTCCATATCAATATGCCAGACGATATAGTGGCTTCTAGGCAAACTCCTGCAATTGTCAATTCACTAACCCAAAGCTTCAAGAAATCGCATAGGAACGAAGTTGACAAAAACCCCTCCATCATCGAGGGCCCTCTCGATCCCAGAACCCTTCTTCCTAGACATTGACGTACAGAGGGTAATTATGTGCAAGTTCTTTCACACGTAGGTCAGTCTCATCAAACATAATCAGAAAACCTTTTTGGTCTGGCTGTAAGGGTCAAAATATCGCTGAGGCAAAATCTGCCCTAGTAACATCCATCATGAAGTCGGTGGGACGCTTTTTACCTTTGATGTATCTATGTAAATTGCTTTAGTGACATCCTCGATAGTCCTGTCCGAAGCCTTGTTGCACTTGGGAAAGAGCAAATGATGTCAAAGACATAAATAAGGGCTAGAGTTTTCTTTAAATGAGCAACCATCCCATAAGCAGTCTAACGAAGTCATGCTATTGCTAGGAAATTCTTGGGGTGGTTCACGGTCAACCAAATATCACACAAAATATGCCTAAAATCTTAGATTCAAATTGCACTAATGAAATTAAATTTTTATTGGGTTCTACAGGGATCCTAAAAACTAGACCTTGCTCCTAATTTTCTTTTCAAATAATCTAAGCCTCCAATGAGAATTTAATCACGAGATGGCCATGTAAGTTTCCAGATAAGTGGGGGAGCATAGACGGCATCTTGTCCCAACTTATCCTTAGACGTGCTCGACCTCACATCTTGGTGAAAGAACTAGCCTTAGACACCATTCTTGAATATAAACTATTCATTTGTTACAAAAATTGATTTAGATTGAAAATGTTCATAATGAGTATGAAACCCTAAAAACTAATCGTAATAGTTCCAAAATTGATTTTATTTATGAGATGCATGAACCATTTTACTATCTTGCTTTTCTAGTTATTGTGAAAAATGCAATTCTAATTTACTAGAACATTCAAGCAAATATGCAAACATTAATAAAACAAACCTACACTAATACATGAATACTAACATCCGAAATGTATGAGCAATTTAAATATGCAAACTAATTAAATAAAATTAAAGAACACCCTAAAAAAAAATTCTATATAAATACTAAGGAAAGTAAAATAAAAAGAAAGTGATTAGGCACTCACCTTAGCCTAATATGCATATTTTCCAGCAATTTTTAAGCGCGCATTTAAAAACTTGCAAAACAATACATACAAGCCTCGGTGTAGATTCTAATCCAAAGAATGCATGAACCTAAACTAAATGCATTTTCCTAAACTACAACTAGTGAATGAGATGCATTATTTACAACTTAATCAAGAATTTTAAATGAGACAAGACCATAAAAAATTAAGATTGGTTTCACCACTTTAATCAATGATTGGATCTTTCAAAAAATACATTACTTTCAAAAAATAGATTTTTCTAAAAATAGAAACTTTCCAAAAATAATGTTTCCCAAAGTAAGTTATTGAAAATTCCAAGATTAGTAAAATTCTTGCTAAAGGAGGAAACTAATAAATTAGAAGATCTCTAAAAATTAAAAAATTCTAATTATAGAAGTTTCAAAATTTAGTAACTTTCCAAAAATAGATTAATTCAAAAATATTGATATTTTCAAAAATCTTGAATTAATGAAACTTTCTAAAATTAGAAATTTCCAATTTTAAAGAGTTGTCAAAAATAGAAATATTCCAAAAATAACAATCTTTCATAAATAATATAATTTTAATGGGACTCAAATTATTTATTTGATTTGATTTGATTTCCCTGGATACGGCGCTAAAAACTTGTTGTTGAACAAATCTTACATCTATTACTTGCAGGCGTATGAACCAATTAAATAGTATAGCATATGAGTGCGAGGTCGAACCCAAAGGAAATCACAAAATATATGCTTAAATCAAATAAATTAAATTGGTATCCCTTTAAGAAGTTATGATATGTGAATTAAAATTAATATTTTGAAAGAGAATTCTAAAACATAGATTTTTAAATAAACTTAGATCTAAAGAAAGAAAAATTTTAAATTCATATTAACGTGTCGAAATTAGATCCATTGGATTTAGTTTATCTTTTTTATTTGAATGGTGAAATTAAATAGTCCTTATCTCCATTTAAAATTACAAGGTTAAAAATAAAATAACACATATCCAATCCTAATTAAAGAATAAAGAATCTTGTTAGAAGGAGAGTGAATTTACGCATAAAATTTACAGTAATTAAACAACAATATAAACTTGAATTTACAACCAACAAACAAATACAATAGTTTGAATAACTAATCAAATAAAATACATCAGGAAATAAATTGACAAATAAATGAAATGAAATAACAGAACAATGCATAATTTAAAAGGTGGTAGTGGAATAGACCAATCTTAGCAAAAGATAAATAAATAAATAAAAAATCTAGATCTGAAATTTGCATAAAAATTCAAATCTCCATTCATGTTTTTCATTAAAATTAAAATCTATAAACTTTAATCTAATTAATCGAACCTTAGATCGTTAGATTTAACAATTAAATTCAAAATCTAACTTTTTTATTATGTCTCATAGGAACCTTAGACTTGAATCTAATTAAACCTAAATTCTAACTATTTCATTATGTTCTTTTAATTAAACAAAGAATATAAACTTAAAATTAAATCAAACAATCACAAAAGAAATAAAAAAATTGGATGTTTCAGGGTTCTAAGAGCTTATCTTTTATTTCTTTAAAGAAAGAATTCAAGTACAAGATATATTGGAAAAATACAACAAGAACAATTAAAAATAAATTTTACAATATGAAAGCTCACTTGTAAAAATTATGCAGGCTCCTTGTCTCTTGTGTATTTCCTTCAATCTTTAGTCCTCTTTAGCTCATGACCAAATTTGAATTCTATGGTGTTCCTCAGGGTTCTATTTATAAGTACTGGGTTGGAATGGACGGCTGAGATTAAATCTTGGTTTAAGTGATGAATGGATGGCTTGGACTAAATCATCTTGAACATAAATGGATGAGATTTTAAGTTGAAAAAGTTAGGGTAACATAGGTGCACATGAATTTGGATTGCTTGGAGGAGGGTTGCCTTAGTTTTTAAGCAAGGAAAGGAGAAAAGGTAGGGATTGGATGGCTTGGTCGAATTTTACATGTGAGATTAGGGTTTTATGAAATGCATGCAATGTATGGTTGGGATCTAAAGTTGAAGTGAGTGAATGATTGTGATGATAGGTGATGATGTGGAGGGTTGACTACATGCAAAATTAGGATGAGGTGTAAATGGATATGGGAAAATCGTGTGGAGATGTTGTGGATTGGATGGTGATGTGTACTTGACAAGGCATATTCGCATGGATTGGGATATGGTTGCTTGGGTTCCACGTTATTTTATATCTAGGTTTTATGAATGGATGGTTATCATTGAATGTGATCTAAATCTAATGGTTCTAAGGTAATTTCGATAAAATAAATTATATAATTGGTAAGGTTTCTAATGGAGGGTTGAGATTCAAAGGTTATCCTATATGATGGATGAAATGCATGACCTAGATCTAACATGAATTATGTATGAAATGGATTAGGTAAGGTGGCTCTAGGGTTTACCTAAGTTTATGCATGAAATGGATGGTCTGGATTTAAGATGGTAAATGGATGGTGTGGATGACAAGGTGGAGGGACAAGGCTTTGGGCGTGTAGACTTAGGGTTTATGGTGGATTTTCGACTATGGGCTTTGGATTGGATAATTGGACTGCAAAATAGACACCTTAGACTTCAGCTCATGAACTTGAACTTGGGCCTGCTGGACTTGGACTTGCACACTGGCCTGGCTCAATTGTGATATGCAAATGGACTACTCTGAGTCTGGCCCAATGCTTGGCATGTGGAGCATAGCTTGGCCCATTGGAGTGGATCTATGGCCCATTGACTTGAAATTTAGACTTTGGCCCTCGAATTGTAGTTTCTCTCTTCCAAAATTAAATAATTAACTCACCACTTGAAATCTAAAATTATTAATTTAATCTAGACTCTCATAATTGGATCCAGATTAATCAATTTACATTAAAAAACCCAAAAGTGGTCAGAATTTAATAATTAAAATTCTGGGTCTTCCAATTTTAGCACAAAACTTGCAATTTATGACTGGTTTTGATTGATTTTCATGTACTTTCCACATTTATCTACAAAACTAGCAAACAACATTAATTGTATCTAATATATACAAAATTGAAGGCTAAGTAGTCCAAATAACAGTGGTAAAAATGTAATTTTTCATGTCTCAACAAACACAAATAAACATCAAACCATTCAATTGATAAACTTCATTCCAAGCTCAAATGGTTTTTAGTACATACATGCCCAAAATACATAGTGTTTCAAAAACACAAGAAAAACTATCCTATGAGGTACCATCTGAAGGAGGAGGAGGTGGAGTAGGAGATCTACGTTGAGGGGTTGTGTCATCTCTTCTATAGGACATGGAGGAGAGGAAGCTCTGAAAGGTCTCCTTCACAGAGTCGGCCAAAGCTTCGAACTTGCTTTCCAACTTAGTTTGCAGGGCAGTGTACCTGGCTAGCTGTATGTCCTCATGAGCTCAGAAATGATCTTCAAAGAACCTTCGCTAGCTAGGTGGAACTCTGGTTCTTCTTCTTCTTTTTCGGTTGCTTCTTCTGCTTGCATGTCCGGGACTGAAGTGAAGGAGGTGGCTTGAGTGGCTAATTAAGAGGGTCCCTCACCAAGTATCTACTCATACAAGGTCTTTCCTAGGGACTTCCGTATAGTTGTGGCATTGATTGGCCGAATACTTTTATGAATATCTCCTTTGGAGGGCTGAACTCCAAAATGCAGCACTATCCTATACATGAGGTAGCAAAAGGAATGACAACTCGTCATGGAAGAGTTGATGTACTTAATGATTGTCTTGCACATGAGAGTAGCCAAGCAGAATTGATTCCCAGTCACTGCTGCATACATATGGACCAACACAAATTTCTTCAAATCTCCTTGATTTCCATGTCTGGGGTAAACATTCGAGCAAAAGAACAAGTACAGGAATCTATACTCTGGGAGCATGTCGGCTTTCATAAGTCAAATCCTCTTCCTCCACTCCACTATGTTCCCTTTCTCACAGAATTTCATCACATACTTCTGCTTATCCTTCTCCCTTGTCTTAAAGTTCTAATGGACAATGATGAAGTATCCATTCTGATAATGGGTATCCCAAGCAACTCAGCAACCAGTGGGGGGCCAACCTCGATAGGCTCAATGTTTTCAAAGTAGATCCAAAACCAGTTCATCTTCTCTTTATGAGCTTTGATTGAACAAAACATTATTTTGGCCATTCTTGGGTAAACTTTCCCACTCCACTTGAGAAGGTTCAACCATCCTACCTTGATGTCCTTGAGGATGCCAAAATTTTCAAAGATCTCCAGATCCGCTGTCCTCACGATTTAAGCTCTTCAAAGGAATGGTATGGTCTGAGAGGCAAGAGAAAGTGAGCATCATAGTCTGCTTCTACTTCAATCTCTTCCTCTATCTCCTCAGGCTCTTCTGCAAATACCTGTGCATCTCCTTCATCCTCATCATATCCTTTTTCTTTTTCCTCATTATCTTTTTCATCATCTCCTCCTTCTTCTTTTTCTTCATGATCATCTTGTAACGCCCCGCCCTTTCTCACTATAAATCAGAATCTTTTTCTTAAAAAAATAAATAAACAAGTGATAAGAGCGGAGTGTCACGACGCGAGTTAAGTCCGGACTTCTAAAGTCCGACCCTTAACTAGCCAAATCTATGTGAGCATGGACTAAGTCCATGAGAATGGTTCTCACATAGTAAAGTATAATCATTGCGGAATAATACTTAAACTTACTGCGGATTATAATGGAACATAAATCTACTCCATTTTAAACACTTAAAACCTTAAATCATTGTATGGTTTTTATCCCTCAAAAACCATACAACTAACCAAGTTATCATTAAAACCTTTTCTAATGTACCAACCATCTAAATCCTTTTAAGACTTTAACCCCATCAAACACATGCAATTATGATTTCCTTTCTTCAAGTCTAATAACATAAATCCAATGACTTTTCCATGGGGTTCGTCCATACAAGATGGCCGATCCCTAGGGCCCATGTTCTTCCCTTTTAAACATTATTTCAAACCATCAAAATTCCTTGATACTTCCCATGGGATTTGGCCATGTACATAGCCGAACCAGGTCTTAACCATTTTCTTATTTACAAAGACTTAATAGAGCACTTACTAATTCCGCGACTCCTCCAATTTGTTCTTCACTCCAGCTTCTTTCTTTCCTTCCTTAGCTTCTCTTTCTTTTCTTGATCTTTTGACCGATTGTGAGCTTGGTCAATATAAGTCCTCCAAAAAAAATGGTTCGGTCAAGAGGGTATAGGTTTGAGAGAGAATCGGCTTGAGTGGGATGTAAACTCTAATCTCTTTTTCTCTCTTGTCTTTGTGAGTGATCGGCTAAGAGAGAGTGCGAGGGAGAGATAGCCAAGTGGGATTATCTTCCCTATCTCTACATGAGATAGAATTATCAAGACTCCAACGTGTATGCCATTTGAAATTTGAATATTTTTAAATGTAAAACTATCTCCATTATCTTTCCATGTGCATCCTTGTTTTGATTTTGAAATAAACCAACACTCATCCATTTGTTTGAATTTGAAAATTAATCCATATCCATCTCCATCTTCTCCAACGTGTATCATTGTTTTAAATTTGAAATATATAACCAAAACTTCCCATCTCCAACGTGTATCATTGTTTTAAATTTGAAATATATAACCAAAACTTCCCATCTCCAACGTGTATCATTATTTTGAATTTGAATTAAACACAACTCCTCCATCTCATTTGTTTGAATTTCAAACATGAAACCGTCCACCCCATTTATTTTGAATTCTAAACCACCTTTATCTCTCCAACCTATAACCATTGTTTGAACTTGAATTTTGAAATGTCAAAGCCGTCCATCCCATTTGAATTTGAAATAAAACCGTCCAACCCATTATTTGAATTTAAATTTAAAATACAAGCCGTCCTTCCCATTGTTTGAATTTAAATTTAAAGTGCAAACCGTCCAACTCAACTCATTTAATTTAACTCAACTCACTTGGTGGTTCCAATTGGACATTTTGACCCAATTAACAACTTTGACCCAATTGAATACATCTTACCCAATTATTCCAATTGCCACCATATCCACAATCCATTGGGTCTTAATTGGGCAATCGACCCAACCCTTTACCCATCTAAGGTCCATATCCAATAATTTCACAAGTAAATGACAAATTTCATAAATATTAATAATATGAAATTCCAGAGTGTTACACATCTCTTCGACCTTCATCATCTCTCCCTTCTTTACTTCCATCGCCCACATTGACATTTGGAGGCACCCTTACAATTTCTTTTTCATCACTACTTGACTCCTCTTAGGAACTAGGCTCCTAGGGAGTTTTTCTTTTTCTAGCTACCTCCTTCATTTGGGGTTGAACTGGTGAGGTAGGCTCCCTAATGACAATTGCAGGTCTTCTAGGGGGAAGTTTAGGAGGTCTCTCCCTAATGGGTCTCCTTGCTTTGGACTTGTTCCTATGTCCAGGAGTGCTAGGATTTTGAGATGAAGGAGATTCCTCAAAGCTTAGGGTCCAACCACTCTTCTTACTAGTTATTCGCTTCCCTTGTTTTGGCCTTTTGGGAGGAGGTGAGGAAGCAAGGGGTTCTTTTTTAATGATAGGGGTCATATAATCCTCATGTAGCCTTCCTTTTCGCATTTTCTAGGATTTTACTCAAGCCATTAAGAGAAAAATCAAAATGGAATCGATAGAGCCTTACTTAAACCGAGTAAATTCACAAATCCGTGAGATGTAAGGTCTCTAAAGGTAGAGGAAACCTTTTTCCGACCTATTCCAACAAGAGATCGGTTGTACGATTAGTTTTCAGAGCTAGGGTACGACCTGTCGTAGGTTGAAGAAGGGTTTTGGGGAAGACGATCGAAAGAATGAAAGAGAATGGGTTTCGAAATAAGCAACAGTTTTATCTTAAAAACACTTGTTCGACACGGTAAATACATCGTCCTGCACTATCGGTCTTCCTGAAGATACAAATTCACTTCAGGATCTGTCGGCATGACTTAAAAAATGGATTTTCTGCCTAAGTTCATTTCTACCTATGGCCGATGTATCGTCACTTGATGATTGATTGTTCTACCGAAGCATCGCACACTGGCCATATGTTGCCATACCAGAAAATTTCAAAAATTCAAATTTTGTTTTTGAAAATCCCCATTAGTTTTTCAACACAAAAACATGGTACACACAAATATAATTCACATGATAAGCATCATATATACCACAATTATCATCTTGCAATTGATCAAATTGAAAATCATATACCAATCCTAACCACATTTGATTAAATCCATGCAAGATAAGACAATCAAACCATACAACATTCCAACATGCAAACAATTGACCATGTTAAGCATATTGAACTGAGCAATACCACCTGGAAATTGAATTTCCAAGGAATGTATGGTTTTCCAAGAAAGACTAGTGCAAGCCAGGAAATGCATAGTCTAAGCTTGTAGTCACCAATTTTCTATCACATGTCATAGCACTTGGGCTATTAGAACTCACTTGCCATTAGAGTTCAAGATATGAAAGTGAATCTTAAACCAAAATAAAACATGATTAAATGGTGGTCTATCGCCTTGGTACACAAATGGTTGAGTTAGGTCTCTGAAACACATTCCTTTGGGCATACCTTGGGGGCCCAAACATAGGATGCCTTAACTCATTGAAGACTTGGTCTAATTGTTTCAACAAGGAGTTTTGCCTTGGGTCCACCTTCCTTGGGGGCACATACCATGGAACCTTAGGCCTTGGTGGATGCAATTTAGGCTTTATTTTAAAGTTTTTTGGGTGTCTTTTAAGCTTAACATTTGGGATGTGGTTAAGGGCTTATGACAATAAAAGCATTTCCGTTTGGGGATCTTATGCACAATACCCTTCACAAACACCCTTTGGCTTTTAGATCCATTGGCTTCCAATGAGGAACCAAGACCTGATCTATCGCCAAACTTTCTACCCGAATTTAAAAGTATTTCTAGCTTTTGTTCACGTTGGGTAAATTTATCTTGGAGCTTCTCTTTGTGTCTTTCAAGTCTCGTTAATTCATGAGTTAATTTCCTAACATCCACTTCAAGATTACCTTTGATTTTCCATAGGTTTTCTACTCTTTACAATGTCTTTCCATTTCATCTTAAAGGGCCTTCTCATTATCTTTTAACTTAATGATTTCTTCATAAGAGGCTTTTAGTTGAGAAGTGAGTGAAGTGTTCTCATTTTTTCACACCTTCAAGTTGGCTTGATAAATTTAGATTTTCACTTTTAACCTTATTAAGTTAACTGCTCACTCTCAAGGTACAAGGCATTGAAAGAGGATTGATGATCACCGTCTTCAATAATATCACTTTCAATATCGTTCATTGTGTTCAATCGTGGTAGAATCCTCATTTTGTACAATTGAGGCAACAAGGACTTTATGATTTTCCTCCTTGACTTGAGTCTCTTGATCCGAATCACTTTCGGATTCCAAAGTATCCTCATATGTGGCATTCATAGTCTTCTTGGAATTGTTCGAAGGACATACATTTGAGTAATGTCCTCTCCCACCACAATTGAAACATTCTTGTTCCTTGGCCTTCGTTTTCTTCTCTCTCACCATGAGGTTCATGTCTTTTAAGGGATTTTTCACTAGATTCTCCCTTTCTAAATTTTCTCATTTTATTGAACCTTTTAAAGTTTTTCAAATATTTTTTAGAAATCATGGCCATTTCTTCACTTGTGTCTTCTTCCATTTCCGGTTCATTTTCTTTAATGATTGGAGGTTCAATGTAATATTTCAAGGAAATAGGCTTCTCCTTTGTTGGTTCGAGATTGAGTTCAAAGGTTTGAAGAGAGGCAACCAAACCATCGATTTTCATTTGGGCCACATTCAGGTACTCTTCAATTGCCACCTTTTTAGAGTCAAATCTCTTGGCAAGATTTCTTAGGATTTTTCTGTTCACCTTTGCATCGGGAATTATGTCACCGATAACCCACATAGTTGATAATGTCACTAACTCTATAGTAGAAATCCATGGAGGTTTCTTCTTACCTCATTTTTAAGGCATCAAATTGAGCTTCCAAAAGTTGGAGATTTGATCTTTTAACAACGGATGTGCCTTCATGGGTTCTCTCAAGAATTTTCCATGCCTCTTGTGCAGTCTCACACATCATAATTCTCTTGTGTTCATTTGGTGAGAGTGCACAATTCAAGGCATTTAGTTCTCTACCATTAGCAATGCATGAGGCATTTTCATTTGTAGTCCATTGAGAGTAAGCTTTTAGTTCAAAAGTCTTTGAACTAGTGTCCGTATCCATTTTCTCAACCACGAGGTATGTCCATCTAGTACACATAGAATCCCATACAGATGCATCGATGGAGATGAAAAAACTTTTCATCTCTGATTTCCAAGAAGCATAGTTTGATTCATCGAAATAGGGTGGTTTAGAGATGGCATAACTTTCTCCAATAGACATGGTTCTAGCACTTGATCACTCAGACGGTTAAGTATTTACAATGAGCACGAGGCTCTGATACCAATTGAAAGTTCCCTTAGTGCTTAGAATCGTATTAACTTTAGAGGGGGGTGAATAGGGTAATCATAAATTATGGGGCCTTTTTTAATTTTACTTGATTAATGTAAAATAGTTCAAAATTAATAAACAATTAATTAAGTATGTGTGATAATCAAAGTGTGCAAGATTAGGAGCAGTTACACAAGCAGGCACAAATACAAAAGATATATAGTGGTTCGGTTAAACAACCTACATCCATTGTTGAGATTCACCCAACCTTGGGCTATCTCCAATTTCTATCCCACTATTTTTTATATTGGTTCAAGAGAAACTCGATATCTTTAATCCACTTCACAAAAATATGATTTTCAAAGAAAATCTAACTAGAAAGCACTTGCTTTGAAGCCTTGCAAATGTGTAGATGTGCTTCCGAAGCGATCCACCCAATGTGAGCTCGTAAAATCCCGACGTTAAAGAAAACCCATCGTGTAGAACAACTACAATCCTTGGGTATCTAGAAAATTTGAGGTACAATGTCAATTGTAGAGCTTTGGCTTAATCCTTCTCTTTTAATCTCAATCTACACCGATTGGATACTTGAATGGTATGTGAAACTTCTCATTTTCAATGTGCTAGAACAACATGATTGACCCTAGAGGGGGGTGAATAGGTCAATCCCATTATTCATGTTGTCTACAAATTTCTTGATTGTTTAAAGTGCAATAGAACATTCATCAAGAGATTTGTTTAGTGTGATAATTTCATTGAGCGATCACACTAAGATTATGACCCTTTACATTTTGTTTGATTATCAATACTTGTGTACATTGTGTAAAATAAGATAATCAATATGCAAAGCGACGTGTTTTAAGAAGAGCACTTAAATACTAAATACAAACACACAAGGATCAAACACCATAAGACCAATTTAAAGTGGTTTGGTTAGGCAACCTACATCTACTGTTAGGACTAGCTCAACTTTGAGTTATCCCCAAAATCCACTAAGTGGGGACTTACACCCTCACAATTAGAGTAAAAATTCCACCGCACTCAATCAGCTAGGAATTTCGCCCACCGCTGTCGAATAGGAATTCTACCTATCCATTTAGCTGGGAATTCCACCCACCACTATGCCGGAGACGACGCTCCATATTTTTTATAGTGGTTCTGGAACCAAGCTTCTTTAATCCACTTTCGGAACAAAGGTTTTAAAAGAAAATTAAAACGAAAAAGCACTTGCCTTCGACGCTATTTCTCCTAATGTGTGCTTCTCAAGATCCCGCGCAATGTGTGCCGGTGCCGATGCTCCACCTTGTAGCTGTCATATAGCAATCACAATCCAAGGTGTCAAGGAAACTGGTTTTACCAAAGGTTTCCTAGATATGATCCTTTCCTTCTTCTCTCTTTCTCACTTTCAAACTCAATCCTAGATTGATTGTTTATGAGTTTTCATCTTTCTTCTCTCTCTCACAACTCAATCCATTTGATTGGTTGTATTTGATTCCCCAAGTGTATGCACGAGCGAGAGAGTGATCCTTTTGCTGGCCCTTGTTTAAGCTCATTGATGATGATTCCCCCAACTAGTTGCACAAAGATTGGTTTATATAGAGAAAACAACCAGTTACAGTAACGCTAATGTACCGACCGGTGGGTCGCACCGAGGGGTCGGTTACAGAAAATGTTACTGTTACAAACCCAACTGTTGTGCATTAAGTACACTCCCAAAGGTAATATTCTTTCCCGGTCGACATGTCGTTGTCGCCCGGTGGGTCGACATTTATGGCACCTAGAGGTCGGTCCATACAAGAGGCTCGATTTGGAACAAAACATGCTTAACAGTAGTTTCAAATCTAGAAACTTGTTACCCAGAACGGCCTGTCGCCCTTTACCGAGGGGTCGGTCCTGGTTCTCTGCAATCGGTCTTTGATTTCCTATATGTTTGTTTCTTCTAGAGTCCACATGAGTTCATGTAAGGTCTCGGAATTTGGGAATTAATATCAATGTGAATATTAATTATTTTAATGATGGAAATTAGAAAATTGGTGGAGTAAATGGTAAATGGGCCAAAATTGGATAAAGGCCCAAGTGTGGCCCAATAGACTATGGTTTGGATTTAAATTTATTTAAATGGGTCAAGAATGGTCAAATTGGGTCAAATACCCATTTGGGACCCAATGGGTCAAGATGGTTAAGCTCTAAAGTAAATGGGCTAGTGGGAAATGTAATTGGGCCATGGGCCCAATGGTGATCCATTTAGAGTGGGCTTAATGAAATTTAATGACCCTAAGTAATTTGGAATTAAACAATGGTGGTGTGGCCAAGCGGGACCCACCTCCACCTCATCAAGTGAGGTGGCGAGTGGGCCAATGATTGGTGGGGCCGGCCACCATGGTTGACTTGGTCAACCATGGGTGGAGTAATGAACTTAGGCTAAGTATCAATGGATTAGCCTAAGGTAATTATCTAATTAAATTATTTAAATATGGTAGTTAAGAGTGGTCAAGGTGGGGCCATGAGGTGAAGATTCACCTCATCTCAAACTTAAAAAAAATTCACACACGTTGGGCTTGGTGGTGGTTTAGATAACCACCACCATAAAGCAAATAAAAGATCTAAAAAAATATCTTAGGTTTGGTGGGATAATAAATGTAAAGTGTAATTAAGTCAACAAATGGAGATAAGCCTTATTTGGTTCTCTCATTCTCGTTTTGCACTAACTCCATCTCTTGCACTCCTCCATTGCCGTCCCATGCTCCAAGTGAAGGAGAGAAAGAGAGCAAAGGAGAAGAGAAGAGAAGGAGAGAAGAAAAAAAGTGGAAATTTAGGCAAAATCACTCTAAGATCAAGGTTATTCCCTCCCCTCTCATCATCTCTCCCTTTCCCTCTCTCAATTTAAGCTCTACTTTGGCCGATTCTAGGGTTGGGGATTGCCACCATTAATCAAGAATCTTGACCTATCAAAGATCAAGAGGAAGGAGAGAGGACGCTATGGAGACCGACGGGAGTGACGGAAATTGGAGGAGACGGCGGATTGTAAGTGTTTCTTAAACAAGAAATTTTGGAATTTTAGGGTTTAAGAATTGGAATTTATTTTTGTGAAATAAATGGTGGATAGATAATTTTATGCTATGGAATTTAGATCCATCAAATGGAAGGGTGGAAGATGGAGAAAACCCTAAATGGGTAAATTAGGGTTAGGGTAAGAAAATAAATAAATGGATTATGTGCATTGGGTAATTTATGAAATTAAGAATGGAATTAGGTTATTGGAAGGAAATTATGGGCCATAGGGTTCGGCCATGTAGCATGGCCGAAACCCATGGTGGGTGATTTGGTGGTTGGTTTAATTGGTTAGGGTTTTATGGATGGAAGACAATGAGAGTTTTTGATTAATGAATTTAGGGTTTTAATGAATGCATGGGAGTAAGGTTTTAAAATGAGTTTATGATAAAAATACAATGGAGTCTTATGGTTTTGAAATGCATGGAGGGAATGAGCCTTGAACCATGGGTTCGGCCATGGTATATGGCCGAACCCTATGGTGATGAAATGATGATTAAATGGTGGGTTTAAAGGATAATGTGTTGATGAATTTAGGGTTTTTAAATGAACAAGTGTAATGATCCAAATGGGGTTAAGAATATGGTTTAGATGCATGATTTAAAACCTCTCATGGGAAGAGTTGATGAATTAGGTATTTTGAACCCATGACCCATTTTGTAAGTCATTGTATGAGCTAAGGTTGGGTCCATGTTTGTGTTTAGATGATGGAAAATTTTATTAATTTAGATGGCTGATTTTGTTTCATGTTGGGTCGTGGTTAGTGAATCCTTAATGGATCTAAGTTATGGATGAATTTTAGACTTAAAATATACATGAATGGGTGAATGATTAAACATGGAAGGGAGAGTGGCAAAATGGTAATTATCAGCCACATTGAAGAACCATGGATTCGGCCATGGTACATGGCCGAACCCCATGTATATTAGACATGAGCTTGGGTGCATTAGGATGACCTAATGAATGATTTAAATTGCATGGTGAATGGTGTTTGTGGTCTCCAAATGAAATGAATGAATAATGCACTCATAGTAGTTAAATGCATGAGGTAAATCCCATGAAAAGATTTGATGAATTTGATGTTTTTGGACCCAAGGAAAAAAAATGGAGAAAGGAACATCATGGGTTCGGGCATGGTGTATGGCCGAACCCATGCCCCAAATTGTAAATCAATTTGGGTTTAAGGTCAATGGGTATATATGTGATTAAGTATGGGGTTTGAATGGGTTTAAATGAGTAATGATTAAATTAATTACATGACAAATTTTAATGTTTTGGTAAGTCAATAATGGACCTAAGTTAAGGACCTAAGTTGTGGATTAAATTTTGGGCTTAAGTAGGCATGAATTAATGAAAAATTGTTTATGTGAAGGGTAGTGGCAAAAATGGTAAATATGGGCTAAAATGAAGAAACCCACTAAGTTGTGATTTATGGGCTTGAAAATGATTAAAACTTGGATTGATTTGGTAATTTAATAAGGTACTGGACATCGCAGGCAGTACGCGATCGGCGACTGGGTTTATCGAACGGAAAACGTAAAGGGACGCGGGTCGGTATTCGGTAGGATTCCTACCTTTTTGTAAGCCATGGATTTGGGTGATGTTTTCTTTAATCTATTTTGGAAATCATGTGGTTGTCTTTAAGATATGTTATGGATTATGTATCATGTGATGTTTTACTCTAAATTATTTTGGAAATTATGTGAATACTTATGATGGGTTTTGGATTAAATATTGTGGGATGTTCTCCCTTGGATTTAGTTGGTAATCTTGTAATTGTTTTAAGATGGGTTTTATTACTATTGAATTTCATATATTACATGGCAAATGGCATCTACATCTCATGCATGGCATGGGAGGCATATGACAGGGGAAGGATGAAATGAAACCGGAGTCCATGCTCCGTCGGGGCGACCGATAAACAAGCATGGGGACATTTCACATATGTATTATTGTACCTTGACGAGGCCTTACCGTCAAGGGGGATGTTGTATTTATTGTTATACCTTGATGATGATTCTTCCATCAAGGGGAATATTGTATTTGTGGTTACGCCTTGACGAGGCCTTACCGTCAAGGGGGATATGGCATCAGGATAGTAAGGATGATGGGTGGGATTCATAACACAGACACCCATGGCATGACATTCATTCTATGGCTTTTCGTTATGTATTATCTATCTGCTTTGTTATCACTAATCCATGTGTTAGCCCTACTCGGAGTCCTACTGGGCGCGTGGTCTAACGCCCTACTTCTACCCTAGCTGATGACGCAGGAAATGCGGGAGCAAAAGGACGAGACGGGAGCCAAGCTTAAGAGCTTTGGAAGGCGGACTAATTATTTTATTTAAGTTATTTTGAGAAATGTGTATTTGATGTAGTTTAATTTGTCGGAAATGTAATAATTGAGATTACTTACTATATTTTGGACATTACAGTTTTAAGGATGTTTGGTGATTGAATGAATGTAACTTCCCTGCTATCTAAGAATTTGTAGGTTAGGCTCTTTTATAAATTTCCGTAATTGGTTTAAATGTTCTCCGATGCTTACTTCTACGTGTGAACCATTCTCCGTGGACTTCATTCCACGCACACGTAGGGTTGGCCAGTTAAGGGCCGGGTTTTAGAAGCTCGGACTTAACTCGCGTCGTGACGTTCGCGCCCTTTGTCACTTTTCCTTTTTTTAAAAAAAAAAAGAAAAAATTAGACTCTGATTTTCGGTGAAAAGGGGCGGGCGTTACAGTTCAAAGTTTCAGAACTCACGATTTTGATCTAGGAGTCGTTGACCACTATGGGTCATTTCAGCCTTTCACAGAGGGGTCGGTGCATACAAGATTCTCGATTAGAGGCATACCCAGAATGACAGTTCAATGGTCCAAAACATATGTCAATCTAGCCGACCAGTTTTTGACCACGATGGGTCGATCCTGACTTCACCTAGGGGTTGGTGAGATAGACTAGTGTAGCTAACAGTGAAACCAAAATACATATTTTCCAAGTTAGGTTCCAATTCACTGTCAAGTAACGTCTCTAGGCTTTTTATGATTTAACCATTTGTTCCACTAAGCCTAGGGATAGTACTCTCTAAGTTGTGGGTACCACCTAAAGTCATTTATGGACATACTACCTGTTTTGTGATTGTCATAACGGCTTCAATCTGGTGGAGCGTGATCTTCATTCTTGATCACATTGGATCTTCAAGATTTTAACATCTGCTTCTTTCTGAGTTATGGAATTGACAAACATAGGGACTAAGCCAAACCAAGGCTCTGACAATCTCCCCCTTTGTCTGCCACGCCCTGCCCTTTTTCACTCGCCGAAAATCAGAGTCTATATATTTTTTTTTAAATAAAGATTGAGAGAGAGAGGGACGCCACGACGCGAGCTAAGTCCGAGCTTCCAAAGCCCGGCCCTTAACTGGCCAACCATAAGTGTGCGTGGACCGAGTCCACTAAGACAATTCACACGCTTTAAATCTATATTTGCGGAATAACCAAGTTGTGGAATTAAAATAAGATTAGAGTTACTATCCCTATCCATTTTTAAGCAAGGAAGTCTATCACATAAATTACCTTAAGTTCCAATGTCCAAATGTAACCAAACCATAGCAAGATAATTCTAAGTTATTACAGTCCCAAAATGCGATTAAGTCAAATTACATTGTCCAAAATAAAACTTAAATAAAATAAACATTAAGCTGCCCAAGCTCCTAAGCTTGGCTCCTTTCGCGTCCATCGTCCGTTCCGTTCCCTGTACCATCATCTAAGGCAGAAGTAGGGCGTTAGTCAATGCGCCTAGCTGGTATTCCGAGTAGGGTCATACACATGGGATTAGTATAAAATCAGAATAGATACATAATATCAAAATCATGTTAAATCAATGCCATGCCATGGGTGCTATATGCCAATGATTTCCCACCCATCAACCATATCTCAAAACACATTGATAATCCTTTTGATGAGCAAGCCACATCAAGGTATTCATTGTCATGACTCTCCACGTATGCCTTATCGGTCCCACCGAATGGAGCGTGGACTCCTCTTTCATTTCAAACATCATATACCATTTCCCGTATGTCAATCGGAATCAGTGTGGATCCCTCACGTTTGTTTATCGAATACCCCGAATGGAGTGTGGACTCTTCTCATATGTTCCCTCCCATGCCATGCATGAGATGTGAGTGCAATCATGCTATTTCATATTAAATTACATAATAGCATTAAAATTCCATTCTTAAAACATACGCATTTTGATACCCAAAATAGATCATCAAATATGGAAATAAAACCATTACATGTACATAACCCAAAGTGTTTCAACAAGGTAGGAATCCTACCCACATCCAAGTATTGTATCCTTGCTGTTTTGTGAGGTGACGTGCAACTATTTCGTCAAAACCGATCACACCCCTGCGTGTCTTTTTACCTTAAATGAATTTCATCATATAAAATAATCAAATTAATTATCCGATTGATTTAAATCATTCCTTACATCCTTCAAGTTAAACTTAACCATCTAGAAAAGGAAAATCATATAAAAACTTCACTTTTAAAATCAGTGGGTTATCCGTCCGTTGCCCATCCTGCGGACGACAGAAACTCGTCCGCGGACTGTAGAAACCCGTCCTACAGACTGTAACCCGTCCGTAGACAGCACTATACTCAAGTCTGTTATCCATCCGCGGATGGTCGAAACCCGTCCCGTGGACAATAGAAACCCGTCCGTGGGTGGTGATACCCGTCCACAGACAGTGCACAGTTGTGGTCCGATACCCGCTGTCCGCTACCCGCGGATAGTCCACACCTGTTACCCGTCCTGCGGATGGTCCACACCCGTCCACGGATGATAAAAAGCCGTCCCGCGGACGGTAGACACCTGCACCACAGAAAGTGTAACCCGTCCTACATACATGCAACCCGTCTGCAGACCATATAAAATTTCTATCTATTACCCATACGAGGACGGTAGAAACCCATCCCGTTGACGGCAGAAACCCGTCATCGGAAGGTGATACCTGTCCACAACAACCTTTGTCCAATTTATTACCCGTCCACAGAAAACTCATGTCCAGTTCATTATCCGTCCGCGGACGGTCAAAACCCATCCTGCGGAAGATAAAAACCCGTCCGCGGACGGTGATACCTGTCCGCAGACAGTGCCATCCGTGATTAGTCCTCATTTTATTTGATGTTTGGCTTGACCTTTCCTTATGAAATTCATTTATTATATTTAACATATATAATGTCATCCATATATTTTTAAAATCAGTGAGTATGCCCTACTCACTAACCACACTAGGGTCTTGTCCATTATGCTCTCAATCTTCGTATTACACATAGTTTTGGATCCATTCTTTTATTCAATCATTTAACCATTTTCTTGGATGTATTTTTCAGTTCATGGCCCATATAACCAGCTGGCCGCCCAAACATCTCAATCAAATATGGACGCCATGGTTTCGGCCATTCCATAGCTGAAACCATGGTTCCCTTAGTTTTCTTAAATTTAATACTATGAACATAAACCTTTCCTTTTTTCCATGTCTCCTCCGTTTCTTTAGGTCTGATCTTGCTCCTCCGTCCTTCTCCTTCCTTAGTCCTTGTTCTTCCTTCAAGTCTAGAGCCGAAATGGGAGGGAGAGAGATTGGAAAGAAAGGAAATCTCTATGTTACCTAGTGATGCAAATCAGCTAAGGGTGTTGAGAAAGGGAGAGAGATGAGAGATAAGAATGGAGACGGGATTCTTTTGCTCAAGAGGGAGGGAGAGAGGATCGGCCAAGGGTTTGGTGTGAGCCCTTTGTACTAGCCCTCTACCCTCTCAACCACCCTCATTACTTTTGGTCTTTCCCATGTGTCCCTTGGTTTAACCAAGGAGACACATGGCTTGAGTTAGGTCTTCCCAACATGCATGCCTAGGGTTTCCATCAGATGGAAACCCTCCATCTCCCCGTTTGACACACTTAGAGCCCCTTCCACTTCCACTTCAACTCACTTGCTTATTTGAACTCACTTCCCATTCAACTCAATCCCAATCTCACTTTAACTCACTTAGTTTTCTTGAACTCATTTCCATACAACTCAAGTGATTTTAATTTCCAACTCAATATAATTCAACTCACCATATTTGAACTCACCTATGGTTGACCAAGTCAACCATGGTAGCCGACCATGCATGTTACCTTAGACCACTCACCACCTCACTTGATGAGGTGGATTTGAGTCCCACTTGGCCATGCCACTTACATGCCACCTCATACACTTGCCACCTCACTTGATGAGGTGGATCCCATGCCTTGGGTCTTAATTGGGTACATGACCCGATTAAATCAATCCTTTACCCATTTACTTTCCAAAATTCATTCACTTTGACCCATTGGGTCCTAATTGGGTAATTGACCCATTTAATTACACTTACCCACTTATTTTCATTCAAACTCTATCCATGACCCGTTGGGTCATAATTGGGCCATTGACCCAATTCTTACCCATTTAAAATCCATCTCATCCATAAATCTTAAATTCAACAAATTAAACAATTTAAATAGTCAAAATCCAATATATTATTGCATTGAAAAATCTAGGATGTTACATTGTCAATTTCATGACAAAACCTAGAAGCTAACCCATTCACAATCCAACCCTTATTACATCACATTTGAATACAAAATATTACATTGATTACATGTACATATTCAAATGGAAAACAAGACTATGATATTTGCATATTATTGTTCAGCGTACTTCATTTTATTTTTCCTATTCAAGGACATAAGTGAGCAACACTAGAAAATCATTAGAGGGTGTTAGCGTCTCGACTTGGCCAAGCCCCTATGTTTGTGAATTCCATGACTCGGAAAGTAGAACTTGCTGGAAGTTTGAAAGCTCAAGATGATCAAGAGTCAATATCATGCTCCACCGGATTGAAGCTCATTGTTATGGAAATCACAAAATAGGTAAAATGGCCATAAATAACTTTAGGTGGTACCCACACCTTAGAGAGGACTATCCTTAGGCTTAGAAGAACAAATGGATAAATCATAAAAAGCCTAGAGAGGATGCTTGATAGTGAATTGGAACCCAACTTGGAAATATGTATTTGGTTTCACTGTCAGCATGATCAATCTATCTCATCGACCCATCGTGGTCAAAGACTGGTCAGCCCGAATGACATAGGTTCTGGAACATTGAACTGTTAATCTAGGTATGCCTCTGATCGAGAGTCTCGTATGCACCGACCCTCAATGAAAGGTTAAAACGACCTCTCATGGTCAACGACTCATAAATCAATATCTTGAGTTCTGAAACCTTGAACTCATATGAATTTTCAAAGAAACAGACAAATTGGCAATCAAAGACCGATCGAGAGTATTAGGACCGACCCCTCGGTAATGGGCGACATGTCGTTCTCAATGATAGGTTTCCAAAGTGGAAACTACTGTCAAGCATGTTTTGCACTAGAATGAGCCTCTCGTATGGCCGACTTCTCGATATCATAAGTGTCGACCCATTGGCGACAACGACATGTCGACCGGGAAAGAATATTACCTTTGGGAGTGCACTTAATGCACAACGGTAGGAATTGTAACGGTAACATTTCTAGTCACCGACCCCTCAGTACGACCAACTTGTCAGTACATTATCGTTACTTCAACTGGTTGCCTTCTCTATATAAATCAATCTTTATACAACCAGTTGGCATCCTTCGGTAGGATCAGTTGGACCCTCATCTTCACCAGTGAGCTTAAACAATTGACAACAGAAGGATCACTCTCTCTCTCTCTCTCTCTCTCTCTGTCGTGCTTGTACTAGGGAAATCAAATACAACCAATCAAATAGAATGAGTTATGAGAGAGAGAAAGGATGATGAAAACTCATAAACAAACAATCTGAGCATTGAATTTGAAAGTGAGAAGTAGAGAAGCATAAACTAGGATACCTTTGGTAGAACCAACTTTCTTGACACCCTAGACTGTGGTTGCTAAACGACGGCTACGGGGCGGAGCGTCGGCATACATGGGTGGGATCTCGAAGAAGCACACATCAGAAGATAGAGTTTCAAAGACAAGTGCTTATTGGTTTTAATTTTCTTTTAAAACCTTTGTTCCTAAGTGGATTAAGGGGAGGTACCCCAGAACCACTATAAAAAAATTCTAGAGCGATGTCTTTTGCACAGAGGTGGGTGGAACTCCCAGCCAAATGGATAAGGGGAATTCATATTCGATAGTGGTGGGTGAAATTGTAACTCCCGCCCCTTTTCACCGAAATCAGAGTCTATTTTTTTTGAAATAAAGAGTGACAAAGGGCGCGGACAGTCACGATGCGAGTTAAGTCCGAGCTTCTAAAGCCTGGCCCTTAACTGGCCAACCCTACGTGTGCGTGGAATGAAGTCCACGGAGAACGGTTCACACGTAGAAGAAAGCTTCCAGAATATTAAACTAAGTGCGGAATTATAATATAGAGACTATCCTAACAATTTCTAGATAGCAGGGAAGATTACATCATTTAAATTACTAATTTACTTCAAAATGATAATTACATCTCAAAATGATAATGTCCAAAGTAAAGACCAAACCATAGTAAGAAATCTACATTATTACATTCCGACGAGTTAAGCTATCCGAATTACATTTCCAAAATAAATTAAATAAACTAAGTAGTCTGTCTTCCCAAACTCCTAAGCTTGGCCTCCGTCTCGTCCTTCGCGTCTGCCATCTCCTGCGTCATCAGCTAGGGTAGAAGTAGGGCGTTAGACAATGCGCCCAGTAGGACTCCGAGTAGGGCTAACACATGGATTAGTGGTAACAAAACATGTAGATAATATCATATCCAAAACCATGCAATTTGGTGCAATGTCATGCAATGGGTATCCTATGTCATGAATCCCACCCATCATCCATACCATCATGCTGCCATATCCCCCTTAACGGAAAAACCTCGTCAAGATATAAACAATCACAAATCATCCCCCTTGACGGCAAAACCTCGTCAAGGTGTAAACAATCACAAATCATCCCCCTTGACGGCAAAGCCTTGTCAAGGTGTCCCCATGCTTGCTTCTCGGTCGCCCCGACGGAGCATGGACTCTGGTTATATCTCATAATATCCCTCTTGATGGATGAAACACATCAAGATATCCCCATGTTTGTTTCTCGGTCGCCCCGACGGAGCATGGACTCCGGTTTCATTTCATAATATCCCTCTTGATGGATGAAACACATCAAGATATCCCCATGCTTGCTTCTCGGTCGCCCCGACGGAGCATGGACTCCGGTTTCATTCTATCCTTCCCATGCCATATCCCTCCCATGTTATACATGAGATGTAGATGCCATATGCCATGTAATATATATGATCATAGTCATAAAACCCATCTTAAAACCATTACATGATTACCAAAATAAATCAAAGGAAAACCATCACATAATACTTAATCCATGACCAAAATAAATCAAAGGTAAGACCATCATATAATACTTAATCCATGACCAAAATAAATCAAAGGTAAGACCATCACATAATACTTAATCCATGACCAAAATAAATCAAAGGAAAAACCATCACATAATACTTAATCCATGACCAAAATAAATCAAAGGAAAAACCATCACATAATACTTAATCCATGACCAAAATAAATCAAAGGAAAAACCATCACATAATACTTAATCCATGAACAAAATAAATAAAAGGAAAAACCATCACATAATACTTAATCCATGACCAAAATAAATCAAAGGAAAAACCATCACATAATACTTAATCCATGACCAAAATAAATCAAAGGTAAGACCATCACATAATACTTAATCCATGGCTTACAAAAAGGTAGGAATCCTATCGAATACCGACTAGTACTCCTTAGCGTTTCCGTCCAATAATCCGATCGCCGATCGCGCACCGCTTGCGATGTCCGGTACCTTACTATATATCAATAATTAGTCCGTGTTTTTAACCATTATCAAGTCCCTAATTCATGCCTTATTGGGGTTCGGTCATACATCATGGCCGAACCTCACTATGCAGTTTTGTGGGTCCCATTTAATCTATCAAATATTTAAATCACATGAATCTAAAAATCAGCCACCCTAGGTTTTATTTAACCATACATAAGTTTATTATTTAGAGCCCTAAGTCCATGATCATCTTCCATGGTTTCTTGAATTTGGCCATTAATTATGGTTTTGCCACTACCTTGCCCATGGTTAGACATTCACTTAACCATATACATTTCTTTGTCCATAATTGATCCATAGACTTGGATCCCTTAATGACTCCTTAGCCATGACACAACATCATCAAAAATCAGCCACTACCCCCATGTCGTGGTCCGCACTTTGAATCTGGCCATTACTCCCATTTCAAGACCTATCATCACTCGTTCATAATCTACACTACACATTGGGAGAATGCAATTGCATTATAAATACAAGATTTTCATACCACATATTAGTCTTTGCAAGCTAGACCCTTCACACCCTCCTCATAGTGTCGTCATCTCACGAGTTTCATGTGGCAAGTTAACCCATGCATTCCGGTCTCTTTCAAGTACATTGTTTATCTAACATCTCTCAAATGGGCACTTTGTTCATATGAGAACCTCTTATACCCCCGCACAAAGTGTTTACATCATCACCCATTATATGTCATAACACAAATCTCTTCACTTGGGTCATGACAAATTGTCAAGCCATGAGTCATCACCAATATAAAAGCCATTTCTAAAAACCATTGTACCATCCCCTAAGTATACCCATATATCACATTATCAAACACTCCCCACCCTTTTTATTCACATTTATCTCACTCATAAACATATGCAACATATAACCCACATCAAACGTTCATGCATCTTATCATCATTTGATGCATGTAGTTCATCATTGTACATTTTTACATACTCTTTCCTCACTTAATTAGTATGATCATAACTATTAGTCTTTCCTCATTTCACCACTTCTTACACTCAACAATAAGAATTCAATACATGTATATTCACATGCACTCACAATACAAGTATGCTTGTGCAATTTAATATCACATAATATCATCAATGATGACAAAATCCTGTTCAACTTAATTTAAACATACTCAAGTGCAAGGTTCCCTCATTAAAACCTCTTTAACTTCACTAACATTTATTCATTAACATCTTAAAATCATAAATCCCCCTTCCATGGTTTTGATCTTAAATAATTTAATTACATAATGTCCTTAATCCATTTATTTTTCTTAACTCTAATTTACCCATTATTTTACACCCAATAAATCCACCATTTCATCACCATAGGGTTCACTTTCATCCACCATTTTTGAGGCCATAGAAATCACCAATATTTCCCATGATTTTTCCTCATTTAAATCCCTTTAAAAATCTCTCACATTCATTCATTTAAAACCCTAAAATCATTAACCACCCTCCATATATTCCATTCTTTAAAACCCTAAAAATCATACCTCACTTACCATGGCTTCCATTTTAAAACCCTTTAAAATTACCCACATTTAATCATTTAAAAACTTAAAACCCAAAATCATTCTCCATGCTTCCATTCTTATAAACCCTAATAAATAAATCAATCATCTACCATGGGGTGTACTTGAGAGAGAGAGGGAGAGGATGGGATGGAAAAATTATCTCAAGCTTTGGTCTTGAAGAGGTGGCCCAAAGTTTGCACTTTTCTTCTCTTCTCTTCTAAGTTTCCTTCTTCTTTCTCTTCTTAGTTTTCTTCCTCTCTTCCTTGGGTGTGTAAGGGACGGTTTTGAGAGTGAAAGAGATGGAGGGAGTGAAAATAAGAATGGGATTTAAGAGATGAGATGAAACCATCCCCTTTTTGGTTGCTTAAGTTCTACTTTATTATTAATTCCTCCCACCAACCCTCACAAGATATTTTCCATGCTTTATGGTGGTGGTTGGGATAACCACCACCAAGCCCAACGTTTTTATGTGTGTTTCTTTGGGTGGTTTGTGTTTGTTAAAAGCCACCATTTGACTTTTTTGACCAACTTAACTAATGTGATTAATTAAATCCTTAGCCTAGGTTAATTATTTCTTATTTAATCTAATTACCTTTCCTTAAATTCCCTCCATGTATCCATCCATGGTTGACCAACTCAACCATGGTGGCCGGCCCCACCCATCCTTGGTCCACACGCCACCTCACCTGGTGAGGTGGAGGTGGGTCCCATTTGGCCATGTTTCTTAGGTCTAATTAATACTAACTTAGGTGATTAAAAATCAATTCAATCCACTTCCCTAATTGGATCACCATTGGGCCCATGGCCCAATTAAGTTCTCTCTTATCCATTTACCTTAGAGTTTGCATTATTTTGACCCATTGAGTCCCAAATGGGTATTGGGCCCAATTTGACTATCCCTGACTATTAAAATAAATTAAATCCAATCCATGGTCCATTGGGCCATACTTGGGCCTTTGTCCAAACTTTGATCCATTTACCATCTATTCCATCAATTTTCCAAATTTTCACCATTAAAATAAATAATATCCACATTTATATTGATTTAAAAATTCTGGCCTATTACAGAAATTCCCAGTCGATTGAGCAATGTGGAATTCCTACTCTAATTGTGAGGGTGTAAGTCCCCACTTAGTGGATCTTGGGGATAGGTCAAAGTTGAGCGAGTCCTAACAGTGGATGTAGGTTGGTTAACCGAACCACTTTAAATTGGTTTTGTGGTGTTTGATTTTTGTATGTTTGTATTTAGTGTTTAAGTACTCTTCTTAATACACATCACTTTCCATATTGATTATCTCATTATACACATTGCGCACAAGCATCGATAATCAAAGTTTATGTAAAGGATCATAATCGCAGTGTGATCGCTTAATGAAATTATCACACTAAACAAATCTCTTGATAAACATTCCGCTGCACTTTAAAACAAGAAATTTGTAAACACCATCAATAATGGGATTGACCTATTCACCCCCCTCCCCTCTAGGGTCAATGAGGTTGTTTTAGCACCCCTGTATAGGGTGCTTTTAATTGGTATCAGAGTCTGGTGCTCTTGAGAAAGGATCTAACCATCCGAGTTGATCCGTACTAGAACAATGGCTATAAGAGAAAGCTATGTTATGTAACGCCCCGCCCTTTTTCACTCGCCGAAAATCAGAGTCTATTTTTTTTTTAAAGTAAAGAGTGAAAGAGAGTAGGAACGTCATGACGCAAGCTAAGTCCGAGCTTCCAAAGCTCGACCCTTAACTGGCCAATCATGCGTGTGCGTGGAGAAGTCCACTAAAACATTTCGCACGCCATACTACGACTTGCGGAATACCCATTGCGGAAATAACATCGGATTACAATATTTACTTAGCAAGGAAGGCACAATATAAATTAACTTCATCCAAATTAATCATCATTCGATCCATAGCAAATAGTCTAAGCTATTACATTCCCAAATACTAGATACTCAAATTACATTGTCCATGAATAAACTTGAATAACGTGAAACTAAATTATCCAAGCTCCTAAGCTTGGTTCCGATCGCGACCTTCATTCTGTCCATTTCCTGTGTCATCATCTAAGGTAGAAGTAGGGCATTAGACCGCGCCCAGTAGGTACTCCAAGTAGGGTCAACACATGGATTAGTATGAAAATCACATAGATTACATAATATCAAAACCATGCAAGTCAATGCCATGCCATGGGTGTCATATGCCATGAGTCCCACCCATCATCCATATCACCAACACAAGGTATCCTCTTGATGGAAACTCCTCATCAAGGTATCCCCACGAATGCCTTACCGGTCGCCCCGAACGGAGCGTGGACTCCGGTTACATTACAAACATAGTATCCTCTTGATGGAAAATCCTCATCAAGGTATCCCCACGAATGCCTTATCGGTCGCCCCGAACGGAGCGTGGACTCCGGTTACATTACAAACATAGTATGCTTTTGATGGAAAATTCTCATCATGGTATCCCCACGAATGCCTTATCAGTTGCCCCGAACAGAGCTTGGACTCCGGTTACAAATCCATAGGAATCAGTGTAGATTCCTCCCCACGATTGTTTTTCGGTCCCACCAAACGAAGCGTGGACTCCGTTTACATCACAATCATCTAACCCGGAATCAGTGTGGATTCCTCCCCACAATTATTTTATCTGAAACCGAATGGAAGCGTGGGCTCCCCTCATTTGATCCCTCCCATGCCATGCATGAGATGCAAATGCCAACATGTTATGTAATAATAAACATCATAGCATTTAAAATTCCATAATTGAAGCATATCATTTGATACCAAAATAACTCATCAAAACATGAATTAAAGTCATCATATATATATATATATTCCATGGTTTTCAATAAGGTAGGAATCCTACAAATGTCCAATTATCGGGCCCTTGTGTTTCCGTCCAAAAATCGATCACCGATCGCTTCAAGCCGATCGTACACGATTTGTGAAATCCCATTACCTTATTACATTTAACACATACATCAATTTGGTGATTCATTTAATTCCATAAAATAACCAAATTAATTATTCTAATTAATTTAAACCATTCCCTTCATCCTTCCAATTTAACCTAACCATTTGGAAAATCATATAAATATTTCATTTCTAAAATCAGCCGGTTACCCGCTGTCTACTACCCACTGTCCACTATCCATTGTCCACTACCCACTGTCCATTGTCCACTACCCACTGTCCACTATCCACCGTCCACTGTCCACTATCCACTGTCCACTGTCCACTGTCCACCAAAACTCACTTGTGGGGTTTGGCCATACAATAGGGCCAAACCTCACTCTTTGGTTCTGACTCCCTTTTTAACCCTTGTTTTAATTTACACAAAATGGGTCCATCACCATCCATCTTTTGATTTATTCCTCCAATCACATAAGTTAATCATTTAACAACATAAGTCCATAAAGATGTCATGTTCATCATACACCTAGGTTCATGAAAAGCCCTTCATGGGATTCGGCCATGTTGGTTCCTTATTTTGTCATTTCCCATCTTAGCCACCATTCATTTCATAGTTAATCACCTAACTTATTTACACATAACTTAGGTCCATGAATGATTTATTAACATAAACTAGATCCATAATAAATTCTTCCATTTTCTTAGCTTGATCATTCATCCTTTAAACAAGCATAGATCTACCAAGTCATCCATCAAAATAGTTCATGGGGTTCGGCAAGACAACATGGCCGAACCCATGGTTCCTTGCTTCCATTTTTCAATGGTCTAAATACATGTAAATCCATCAATGTTCCTCCATCATTTTCCTCCTTTAAAACCCTTTAAAATTACTAACATGCATCCATCCTTTTCATCCTTTAAAAACCCATTGAAATTAATAATCCACTTCCATGGGGTTCGGCCATACAACATGGCCGAACCCTATGGTTCATCTTTTCCTTTTTAACAAACACCTACCCGTGATTAAATCATTTGATGGGGTTCAGCCATACACCATGGCCGAACCTCATCCAATCTGAAATGGAACCCATAGGTTTGGCTACACCATGGCCAAACCTATGGTTTCCTTTGTCTAAACTTAACACATACCTCTTTCCGCGTCTGCTTCGTTTTCTTTATTTCGGTCTTTCCTCCTTAATCCTCCTCTCCTTTCTTATTCTTCAGCAACTTCTCTAAGTGTTGATGATGTAGATGGAAAATGGATAGAAAAGAAGAGGAGAGAAATCTCTTGTTTCCAAGAGGTGAAGTTCTGCCAAGGGGTATGATGTGCCCCTTCGTGATGTTCCTTGGAAATCAGCCCCAACTCCTTCCAATTCTTCCTTAATTCTTCTCTTTCCTTGATGCTTTGCTGGTCCTCTAAGTGTTAAGACCAAATGTGGGAGAGAGAGAGAGAGAGAGAGAGAGAGGAAGAAAAGATAAGATGGAAAACTCTCATGGAGGGGACGGCCAAGGGGTGTGGTGTCTCTTGATGATATTTCTTTGTAACAACCAAAACCCTCCCACTTCCTCATAATGGTGGTGTCTTTTCAGATGAAACTCCTCATTTCTTTCATAATGGTTTTCTTCAACCCATGAGATGAGACCCTCCATTTCCCCCAACATTGGTGCATGTCTTCATCCCATGAGATGAGACCCTCCATCTCCCCCAACGTGTGGATCATGATGGTGTCCCTTGAGATGGAACTCTCCATCTCCTTATTCAACTCATCTCTTTAATTCAACTCTATTTAACTCACTTCAAATCAACTCAATTTAATTCAATTTGGATTCATTTCCAACTCAAAACAATTCAACTCAATCCTTGGGTTTACCCATTTATTTAAAATCAGCTCATAAATGACCCATTGGGTCCCAAATTGGCAATTGGCCCATTTAAGTACATTTACCAATTGTTTTCAGACCAAACCCTAATCATCAATTCATCTTGACCCATTGAGTCCCAATTGGCATTTGACCCAATTAAATCACACTTATCCACTTATCTTCATTCAAACTCTATCCATGACCCGTCGGGTCTTAATTGATCCAATAAATATATTCTAACCGTATCCACTATCTATTGGATCCTAATTGGGCCATTGACCCAATTAAATTTATCCTCTACGCAATTACATTCCGAACCCATTTACCTTGATTCATCTTAATAAATAATCACCCCTTAATTTCACTCTTAAGAGGGAATTTCTTTTATTTCCTGGGTTAAGATCTCGGGGTGTTACAATACTAACACCTTTTAGATTTTTGTTCCGAAAAACTTCGATAGGGCTTGGGTTCTACTTATTTCCATTCCAATCATCTCGAATAGAACACTCTTATCTTCTATCCATATTCTCATGTTCATTCCTACATCGTCATGTCACTTCCCTGCTAACCATCCCATTATCCATATGGCTTTCAAAACCAGCTAGGGAAGCGTAACCATCATATCAACGGTGTTCGTTGTTTCCTTCCATCTCCGCATAGTCACTTCCTATACCAACATTGTCTAGTATTTACCCCTTCATTACGCGTTTTCTCGAATATGGATATTGTACTCCCTTCAGGACAATACATCGAACACAAGTCCATGCATTTATGCTATCACTGTTTTCTATCATAACTTTATGTTTACTACGGTCTCTCATCAATTGATGTATTTCAAGGATTTCTTTACACATTCATATCACATTCACCCACATATGGGGTCTTATTCCCACAAGCCACATGTTATACTTTCTAAAATTTGATTACCCAATGCCATTCATACCATCTGTTATACACGGATATACAGTGCAACCATCACAGGACCTATAAACGACAATACAACATCTGGAATTTAAATTTCCAATACATTTGTTAACCGACATTCTGGTAATCCATTACATCTATCACAAGTGGCCATAATGTTATACAGCTTGTCGTGGCCCACACCACTTAATTACATCAAAATCACTCATATCAACCTATGAGTTTCATTCTCGCAGAATTTACTCGGTCTCATGTTATCTCTTTTTCTCGTGAGCCCATTTGCGATCTCATGTAGATCAATGTACTCTGTTTCACTTTACCTGCTACCAAGATATTTTCCATACGTACTCGCTCAATACGTTCATTCGTCTACTCTCTGTGTGAGGTTAGTGCTGACCTTGCCCCTCATTGAAAATTTGTTAGTGAGGTAGCCTGCCAATGCGAGCCTATGCTCAAGGCTTTTTCTGATTCCATTTTAACTAGGTTTCTAGCTGCACTCTCCTGGAACTCCATCAGCTAACTAGTGAGTCAGCTGGCCAGTCTAACTCGGTAGTCGCCCATAGCTTCCCATTCGTGTTTCACTAGACTCTTATCTTTTCCACTAAGTACATCTCCAAAATTAAGCACATCTTCATTTGCACATAAGTCACTATGTGACTAACACCTTTTGTTCAAAACTTCTACGATACCGAGTATCTGTAACAACCCAGAATTTTTAAATGAATATATATGTGGCTATTATTTGTCTTAATGATGGAAATAGGGAAATTTAATATAATAAATGGTGAATGGATCAAAATATGGACAAAGGCCCAAGTATGGCCCAATGGATCATGGATTGGATTTAAATTCATTTAAAGGGTCAATGATGGTCAATTGGGCCAAGGATGGTCAAATTGGGCACAATACCCATTTGGGACCCAATGGATCAAGATGAGGTAAGCTCTAAGGTAAATGGGTAGGAGGTGAATGTAATTGGACCATGGGCCCAATGGTGATCCAAGTAGTTGAAGTGGTTTCAATTAAATTTAAATCACCTAAGTTGGTGTGGAATGATCAAGGTAGCATGGCCGAATGGGACCCACCTCCACCTCACCAAGTGAGGTGGCGTGTGGACCAAGGATTGGTGGGGCCGGCCACCATGGTTGACTTGCTCAACCATGGGTGGAGTAATGGAATTAAGTGGGAATTAATTAACCTAAGGTAATTATCTAGTTAATTAAATGATTAAACAATCCAAAAGGTGGTCAAAGGGGTCAAAAGATGGAAAACCAAACCATTCCATCTTAAGAAGCCAAAAACGTTGGCTTGGTGGTGGTTTATTCCAACCACCACCATTAAAGCATAAAAAGATCTCATGTTTGGTTGGTGAGAGCCTTAATGGTGGAGTGTAAGTTACACAACCACATGAGATGAACCTTATCTCATTTCTCCATCTAACTCATTCACTCTCTCCCTCTCTTGCTCTCTCATTGTTGTCCCACACCAACAAGAGAAAGAAGAAGAAAAACTTGGAAGAAGAAGAGAAGAAAAGAGAGGAAAAAGGTGTAAGCATAAGCCACCTCTTCAAGATCAAGAGTTGGGGTAGTTCTTCCCATCATCTCCTCCTCTCCCTCTCTCAAATCTAACCCTACCTTAGCCGAACCCAAACCTTGGAGACTCCATCTTGATCAAGCATCTTGACCCAAAGATCAAGGAGAAGAAGAGAAGAGAAGGCCAAGGAGTTCGAGAGGAGAAAGAAAAGTCAGAGGAGCCGTCGGATTGTAAGTATCTTTAAACAAGAGATTAGATTTTTTTTTTTAGGGTTTAAAAATGGGTCCATTTCTTGGATTCAATGTGGCCAAAAATATCATGGACCTTGGATTTAAAATCCATCCAAAAGATGAATGAGAAATGGTCAAAATGGGAAGGAGAGATTAAGAAAAAATAAAATAAAATAGATGCATTAAGGACATTGGTATTAAAAATTGTTGTAAGCATGGATGTAAGTGATTTATTAGGGTTTTAAAGAATGGAAGCTATGGAAGAATGATTATGATTTTTAGAGTTTAAATTATTAAATGGAGTAATTTTAAAGGGATCTTAAATGTGGAAATTGATGGAGAAGGGTGATGGTTTTTAAATGGACTTTAAGCATTAGAAATAATATTTTAAAAATAAAACCATGGAGAGATTTTATGGAGGGAATGTTTTTGAACCCTATGGTGATGTATTAGAATTTTAAATGAGATTAAAGAATGGAGGCTATGATAAGTGGTTAATAATTTTAGGGTTTTAAATGAATGAAATGTAGTGATTTTTGAAAGGATTTTAAATGAGGAAATTCATGGGAGGTGTAAATGATTTTTATGGCCTTGAAAAGCATAGATGGGAATGAACCCTATGGTGATGTAATTGTAATGCTAAGGGGCGTAAAATGTGGAAAAATGAAGGGGAATGCTAGTAGTTTTGATGGACTCAAAAGATGAACCTAATGTTGATCAAAGGAGTGATTTAAATGTTTGATGAAACCTTTTCATGGAAAAAATTATGGTGGATCTGAATGTTGTGAATGGATCCAAGAAAAAATGGGGAGAAAGACATCATGGGTTCAGCCATGGTGTATGGCCGAACCCATGACCCATTTTACAAGACAATTGATGGGCTAAGTATGGGACTATATATGTGTTTAAATGAATAAGGATTAGGTTAATTAAATGGCTGATGTTAATGATCTTATGATATGGTTGATGGATCAATTATGGACTCAAGATGTGGCTAAGAATGATGATTCAATTATAAGTCATTTTTATGGGCTAAGGAGGAGTTTATGTATGTGTTTAAGTAATGAGGATTAACTTAAGAAAAATGGTTGTTTTAATGATGTTATGGCATGATTAAAGGGGTCATTAATGGACTCAAAAATGTACCAAGTGATGACCAAAGCGGATGATTTAAATGCAGGATGTAAACGCCCTCATGGAGGGACTTATTTTGAATCTAAATGTGGTAAATAGGATCCAAGAAAAATGGGGAAAGATGTAACGCCCTGCCCTTTTCCACCCTTCCGAAAATCAGAGTCTGAAAATTTCTTTTGAAAGAAACACAGAGTGAAAGAGAGCGGGCGGCGTCACGACGCGAGTTAAGTTTAGACTACTCAAGTCTGAACCTTAACTGGCCACCCATGTGTACATAGACTAGACCATGATAATAAAACACACATGGAACTAACAACAACTTGCGGAATAAACTAGACTAACTGCGGAATTAGGTTGAATAGATAGCAAGTACCAGTCTTAATTAGTAAGTAACATAAACCAACCATCCATCATTAATATCCTAAACAAACCATAGCAAAGTATAACTTATTACATGTCCACAAATTATAAATTCAAATGACAGTAATAAAGAAGTCCAGTTCAACATTCAAGCGCTTAGGCTTGGCTCCCCTCCCGGTCATCGACCTTTTCTTTCCCTTTCCTTGTACCTGCATTCTCCTCTGAGGATAGAATTAGGGCGTTAGATCAACGCGCCCAGTAGGTTCCAGATCAGGGCTACCACATGGTTAGCATATAAAAACATGCACATATATCATAATATCTTATTATCAAAAACATCTGAAAACATGCTATGTATGTATACAAATGTAATGAGTCCCACCCCATCACACATACATCTAGCCTTTACTTGCCGTGTCTCATATCAACCCGTTAGATTCTTCTGGCGTGACATTTCACCGCCGAAGGAGGCCCCACAGTTGCATCTCGGACATTCCGACGAAGTGCGGGCTCCGGTTTCCATAATCATCATCCCATGCCATGCATGAGATGTCTATGCATTGTTTGCCATATGTAAACACTTAACTCATCATTCAAAACCACATTTGTAATGTAACCCAAATACAACATATCTCATAAGAACATAATAAAACCAAATCATAAATTGTGGTTACGAGTAGGTAGGAAACCTACTGAATATTCACTTCAGTAATTGCTCTTTCTTTAGCGTCACCCGGTCACGACTCGCACGTCGTCAACTTCCGGTACCTTGTCCATAACAATCAGCATATCATACTATCACTTACTTGTTCATTCATATCTATGACCCAACCACATCATGTGGGGTTCTTCATTCATCACCTTTAATCCCATTTATTACTTAACCCAATTCTATCAAATAATCATTGATGGGGTTCGGCCATACCACATGGCCGAACCACATCCTATAGATTTTTATCCACAATCCATCATCATCAATGGTTGATTATTTTCTTACACATAGTCCATAACTTATCATGTATGATTCCTTAATTAAAACAACCATAACCTCCCATCCAAAACAACCCATTTATTTCAAAACAGCCCCATGGGGTTCGGCCATACTCATAGCCGAACCCTAGGGTTCACTTGATCCAATAATCACCATGATTACTCATGGTTTAATCATGCTAACTCACCCATGAATTATACATGGTTCAGCCACATAAAAATCCACCAAAACAGTAAACATGTTAATCCATTAATTTCCATAAGAACACCATAACTTTATATGGTTTTTAACTCACCAAAACCATCTAATATTTTCATGGGGTTCGGCCATTCAAAGTGGCCGAACCCTATGTCCATGTTTTGGTCCTCTTTAGCATGTTTTAAGTGTCACTTATTTATATAAAAATCAGTACATCATCGCTGCATTTTTACCTCTCAAAACCATCCAATAAATTCATCACTTTGTCCAAACGACCATAACACCTCATGGGATTCGGCCATCCAAGATGGCCGATCCAAATGGTCCATTTCATCAGTTTTAAACCACTGTTTTAGACCCATGATACCTTCAGTCCTTATGTCATTCAGATCCATGTTTTTAAGCCTCTTTAAAACCATGCAATTGAATCTTAAAGAAGCCTCAAAAACAGTCCATAAAAACTCCATGGTTTCTATGTTTTAAAACATCAAACCAACCTATCTTTTACATGGGGCTCGGCCCTCCATGGTGGCCGAACCCAATGGTTATTTTTACCATCTTTAAACCTCTATTAATCAAGGTTAAAACCTTGGTGTATTCGGCCATAACCATGGCCCAATACACACCCCATTTGTTCCATGTTATTAAACCAAAATAACATATAAATACTAACCAAACTTCCAATCTTTCTTCTTGCCTTTGATCCTTGGTTTCTCCCTTTTATTTCTTCCTTTCTTCCTTAATTCCTTGCTGGTTTATGCTTGATTAACTGCTGCCAAAAACCTCTGCTGTTCAGCCAAGAACAATGAATTGGAGAGAGGGAGAGAGAGATGGGAATTCTTGGATTTGCAAAGTAAAAATCGGCCAAGTATGTAATGTTTTCCTTTTATAGTTTCAGCCCCCAACTCCCATTCATCCTCCCTCTTTACTCTTGCCAAAAACGAAGGGATGTTGGGTGTCAACCAAGACACCCCTTGGTGCCAAACCTTGCACCCATTGGGAAATGAAACAATGCATCCATTCAATGGATGGGCGCCGCCCAACCTTAGTGTCTTTTGGCCTTGCCAAAGCACCCTTTCACACTCAAAGGCTGAGATGTGTTTGATCAAGTGTTGTGTGAGATTACAACTCATTTCCACCTCCCCTTGACTCACTAGATTCATGGTATTTTTATTCTAACCCAACTCATCCAACTCATCACACTTAATGCTCCATATTTGAGTCAACTCTTTTCTTAATTTAGACTCACTCCAAATCAGTCCAACTCAAGCTGAATTAGCTCACACTTGAGTTCAATTGAGGGCCCACACGATCATCCGTGGTCAACCCAGTCAACCCGACCCATTGGGTCCCCAATCAGCCCCTTGACCCGTTTTTGATTCCATGACCCAATTATGGGTATTTTGGTCATTTGTAATTGGTTTTTACATGTGCATCAGGCCTACCCATTTTTACTATACCTGATTTCCAATCAGTTCAACTTGACCCCATTTAATTTGAGCTTACACAATGGTCAAATCATCCATTTTGACCCATTTGGTCCAATTGGGTCCTTTGACCCATTTAGCCATTTTTGACCCACTTGATGTTCATTACCCATCCAATCAAACTTGATATTTATAATGTGCTCATATGACCTTAATTTGAGCAATGGGCCCCACCATTTCCTTATTTGACATCACAAAATAATTAATTTAACAACTTAGGGGCATTTTCGTAATTATCCACTTCATTGAGAAATCGGGGTGTTACAATATAACCCTCTTTTTAAAATTTTTGTCCCGAAAATCAAGTGAAATAGGGTTCTCAAATTAAATTACATAAATAATTCGGGGTGAGCTGTTCTCATCTCCGATTCAAGTTCCCATGTGGCCTCTTCATCACCATGTCGGTCCCATACCACTTTTACGAACTGAATCGCTCTGTTTCGCAACACCCTTTGTTCGGTCTCCACTATCCTGACCTGCTTCTCGACGTAAGTCACATCGCTTTGCACTTCAATATCCTGAACATTCAAAACGTGGGACGGATCCGGATTATACTTTCTTAGCATTGACACATGAAACACATCATGTAAAGCTGCTAATTGCGATGGGAGTGCTAACTGGTAAGCTACATCCCCCATCCTTCTTGTGATGGAAAACGGTCCCACATATCTTGGTGACAGTTTTCCTTTCTTGCCAAACCTCATGTGTCCTTTCCGTGGCGAGACCTTTAGAAATACCATGTCCCCCACATCAAATTCCAGAAACCGTCTCCTTTTATCAGCATAGCTCTTTTGCCGACTCTATGAAGTCAATAAATGTTGACGTATCAACTTAATTTGTGCGGTAGTCTCTGTAACTAATTCGGGTCCAATTAATGCAGGCTCTCCAGCCTCTGTCCAACATACTGGCGACCTACACGGTCTACCATATAAGGCCTCGTATGGAGCCATCTGAAGGCTTGCCTGATAGCTGTTATTATACGAGAACTCCACCAATGGTAAGTGGTCCTCCCATCCTCCTTTGAAATCTAACATACATGCTCTCAGCATGTCTTCCAAGGTTTGTATTGTTCTTTCAGACTGTCCATCAGTCTGTGGATGGAAAGCGGTGCTAGTCAATAAATCTGTCCCCATGGCTGACTGCATGCTTTGCCATACTCTGCCAGTAAAACGGCCATCTCTGTCCGATACTATTGTTCGAGGAATGCCATGTAATCGAATGATCTCTTTAATATACCGCTGACCTAACGTCTCAGATGAATCCGTCATCTTGATAGGAATGAAATGTAGCGGACTTGGTCAGCCGGTCGACTACGACCCATATGGCGTCATTGCCCTTTAAAGACCTTGGCAACCCCGATACAAAGTCCATGGAAATGTGTTCCCATTTCCATTCCAACACGGCTAAGGATTTGAGTAACCCTGGTGGCTTTTGGTGTTCAGTCTTAACTTGCTGACAAGTTAGACAATGTGCCACGAATTCCGCCACATCCCTTTTTAGTTCATGCCACCAATAATGCCTCTTTAAATGATGGTACATTTTGGTGCTGCCCGGATGGATAGAGAGCTTGGATTGATGTGCCTCAATCAGTAGCTCTTTCCTGCAACTCTTTGGCACGTATGTTCTTCCCCAGAATAAAAGACCTTGTCCTGATCGTAATTCCCATTCCGGTATGTCTACGCCAGTGGACATCTTGGCCCATATGTCCTCCACTTCCGGATCTGTTCTTTGTTCTTGTTCAATCTTGGTGACTATATTGGACCGTATGATCAAATTACACATACTCCCACGGTTGTTGATATAAAGATTGAACTCTCGAATGGTGTGCAACATTTCCCATTCTGTTCTGATCAAGCATGCGACCAATGCATGAGATAGACGGCTGAGGGCATCCGCCACCTTGTTCGCCTTGCCTGGATGGTATCGAAGCTCAAATTCAGTAATCTGCCAGATACTCCATCCATCTACGCTGCCTTAGATTGAGTTCCTTCTGATCAAATAAATATTTTAAACTCTTATGATCAGAAAATACCTCAAATTTTTCACCGTAGAGGTAGTGTCTCCAACTTTTAAGAGCAAAGACCACTGCAGCTAGCCCCAGATCATGTGTGGGATAAAGACGTTCGTGTATTTTTAACTGTCTTGACCCATATGCCACCACATGTTGACCTTGCATAAGTGAACACCCTAGTCCTTCTCCTGAAGCATCGCATTGTACTTCATATCCTTTGCCCCTTTCTGGCAACATTAAAATAGGAGCTCTTATAAGCCTTTCTTTGAGTGTTTCAAATCTCTGGTTGCACTGATCTGTCCACTCATACTTGACTCCTTTCTGAGTGAGTAGAGTCAATGGAGACGCTATTTTGGAAAAATTCATGATAAATTTCCAATAATAACCTGCCAATCCCAATAAACTGCTGATTTCGGTTACATTCTTTGGCGCTTTCCAGTCTTTTATTGCCGCAACCTTAGCCGGATCCACGGCTATACCTCCCTCAGATATAACATGTCCCAAGAAGTTTACTTGAGATAGCCAGAACTCACACTTACTGGCTTTGGCGTATAGCTTATTCTGCCTCAAAGTATTCAAAACTATACGTAAGTGTTCTGCATGTTCCTCCTGACTCTTAGAATAGATCAGGATATCATCAATGAATACGATTACAAATTGATCCAAATAGGGACGAAAGATTCTGTTCATCAAATCCATGAACACTGCCGGCGCATTTGTGAGTCTAAATGGCATGACTACAAACTCGTACAGTCCATACCGCGTCCGGAAGGCCATCTTCTCTATATCTTCCTCCCTAACCCATATTTGATGATAACCAGACATCATATCTATCTTTGAAAAATGGGGCTGGAACCCTTCAATTGATCGAATAAATCATCGATCCTGGGTAGAGGGTACTTATTCCTGACTGTTAGCTGATTCAGCTTCCGGTAGTCCACGCACATCCGTAGTGAACCGTCCTTCTTCTTCACAAACAGCACTGGGCTCCCCATGACGATGTACTGTTCCGGATACAACCCAGCCTAAGCAGTTCATCAGTCTGCTTCTTTAGCTCCGACATCTCTGCTGGTGCCATCCGATAGTGTGGTAACAACACTGGTGCTGTGCCAGGGTACAACTTGATCTCGAAGTTAATCTCCCTCATAGGTGGTAAACCAGGGAGTTCCTTTGGAAATACATTAGCAAATTCTTGTACAATTGCCGGAAGTTCAGTAACTGGAGCTTTATTTATGGTGATATTATTCAATACCACGTGATTTAACCCTTCCTGTAAACCACTCTGTTTGTCTGCACGAACTATGTATTGCTTGCCCTCGGGTGACCAAAATGTCACTCTTCGGCGATAACAGTCGATGTTGGCATGAAACTTAGCCAACCAATCCATGCCGAATATAATATCATACTCAGACATGTCAAGCACCAGATAATTGAACTCAAATCTGAGTCCAGCTAATTCAATGTTAACCGCCGTACATATAAGTCCCAATGCCGAATCTCCGACAGGGGATACAATAGTAAGTGCTGTGGCTAATCTTTGAACTAATGTACCGGTAGCAGTAATAAATGATGCAGCTATGAAAGAGTGTGATGCTCCAGAATCAAATAATGCATATGCATAAGAACTACTTTCTACCGCCATACCTTGTATCACAGTATGGTCCTCTTCTTCTGGAGAAGTCAGAGTAAATAATCGTCCAGCCCAAGTAGGGTTAGATCCTCGACCTCCCTGACTTTACATTCTGCCACCTCTAGAGTTTCCCGGTCTAGTTGGCGGATGAAACGATCCCCTGGAGTATGACAGCCTGTTGAGTTTTGGGCAGTCCTTTTTGTAGTGACCTGGTTGATCACAATGGAAACAGTTACTCATTCCTCTAGATGCCTGAATAACTGATACAGAATGAGTTGGCTGGTTGGGACGAAAGCCCCCAGTAGATCCAACAGATGGCGAGGGTCTGCTGAAGTTCGATCGGAACTTCTTGTTTGGTTGATAAGTACCCCTCCCACCCGGTGCTCGGCGGTTGTCCACTTTTGCAAATTTCGCCATTTCTTGTTCCACAATGGTTGCCCTGCTGACCACTTCTGCCAGCGTGGCTGCTTTGAACACGGTTACCCTGGCCCTTATGTTTGGCCGTAATCCACGCTCGAACTTGCGAGCCCTCCGATATTCCGTGTCCACCACATAAAATGCATAGATTGACAAGCTGAGAAACTCTTGGTGGTACTCAGCCACCGTCATCGAGCCTTGCACTAATGTCATAAAGGCCTGAATTTGACGTTCCCTCTCTTCCTCCGGGAAATAGCACTCTAAGAATGTCGCTGAGAATTGCTCCCAGGTCATAGCAATTCTTTCTCTTCTTGGCACAAGTGCCTGCTGTTTCTCCACCACTTTCCACCATTTAGCAGCGTCATCTATAAGTTGTGACGTGGCCAATAGAATTTTGTGTGCATGACTCTTGATATTCAAAAGAGTCAGTATGTGGGAAATCTTTTCCAACCAGTTCTCCGCCCCGACAGGCCCTTCTCTGCCATTGAAGTAAGGTGGGCGCTGTTGTTGAAAATATCTGATCATGTTACTGTAAGGGCCCGAATTTTTAAATTAATAAAAAAAATGTGGATATAAGTTATTTTAGTGATGGAAATTGGAAAATTGGTGAAGTAAAGAGTAAATGGGCCAAAAAATTTGGACAAAGGCCCAAGTATGGCCCAATGGACTGTGGAGTTGATTTAAATTCATTTAAAGGGGCAATGAGGGTTAAATGGGTCAAGAATGGTCAAATTGGGTCACATACCCATTTGGGACCCGATGGGTCAAAGTAGTTGAGCTCTAAGGTAAATGGGCTAGATGGAAATGTAATTGGGCCATGGGCCCAATGGTGATCCATTTAGAGGGTATTCAATGAAATTAAATCACCTAAGTTAAGTTAAAAATTAAACCAAGGTGGTGTGGCCAAGTGGGACCCACCTCCACCTCATCAAGTGAGGTGGCGTGTGGGCCAATGATTGGTGGGGCCGGCCACCATGGTTGACTTGGTCAACCATGGGTGGAATAATGGGAATTAGGTTAAATAAAAAGGAATTAACCTAAGTTAATTACCAACTTCATTAAATACTTAAATTAATAAGTTGGTGGCTAAATGGGGTTAGATTGGTCAAATGGAGACCAAGCTACCCCACCTCAAAATGTTAAACACGTTGGGCATGGTGGTGGTTTAGATAACCACCACCATAAAGCAAATAAGAGATATTTAAAAATATCTAAGAAAATATCTTAGGGTTGGTGGAGTAATAAATGGTAAAACAAGTTAAGTTAAGTCCATTTTTTCTTTACCATTTCTTATTCTCTTTTCATTCTACTCTCTCCATTTTCATTCTCCCATGGTCGTCCCCTACATCCAAGTGAAGGAGAGAAAGAGAATTAAGGAAAAGAGAAGAGAAGGAGAGAAGAAAGAAGTGGAATTTTGAGAGAAATCACTCTAAGGTAAAGGGTTATCATCTTCCCTCTCATAATTTTCCCCTCTCCCTCTCTCACACAAAACTTACCTTGGCTGATTCTAGGGTTGGGGATTGCCACCCTTGATCAAAAATCTTAACCTACCAAAGATTAAAAGGAAGGAGAGAGGAGGCTACGGAGACCGACGGGAGCGGCGGAAATCGGAGGAGACGTCGGATAGTGAGTATTTCTTAAACAAGAAATTTTGGATTTTAGGGTTTAAGATTTGGGTTTTATTTTGTGAATTTAATGGTAGTCAAGTAAATTTATGCTATGGATTTTAAATCCATCAAATGGAATGAATGGAAAAGTGGGCAAAAACCCTAAGTGGAAAAATTAGGGTTAGGGAAAAGAAATAAATACTTGGATTATGTGCATTGGGTAATTTATGAAATTAAGCATAGAATTGGATGATTGGAAGAAAATTATGGGCCATAGGGTTCGGCCATGTGGTATGGCCGAACCCCATGGTGGGTGATTTGGTATTGGATTTAAATAATTAGGGTTTCAAAAAGATGGAAGACAATGAGGGTTTTATCTAATGAAAATTAGGGTTGTAGATGAATGAATGGGAGTAAGTTGTAAAATGGTTTTATGATGAAAATGCAAAGGGGTTTATGGCATTGAAATGCATGGAGGAAGTGAACCTTGAGCCATGGGTTCGGCCATGGTGTATGGCCGAACCCTATGGTGATCAAATGGTGGAATGAAGGGTTGTGAATAATGGAAAGTAAATGGGAATGTTGGTGGTGTTGATGGACCCGAAAATGGTTTTAGCATTGATATTTGTAGTGGACTCTAATGTAGCTAAGGATGATGGTTTTAAGTGTATGAATTAAACCCTTCATGGAGGGATTTGTGATAAACCCAAATGTGTAACAATGGACCCAAGAAAAATGGGGAAAGGACACCATGGGTTCGGCCATGGTGTATGGCCGAACCCATGGCCCAATTGTGATCCATTTTGGTGGGTTAAATTGGAGGATGAGTGATGTTCATGGTCTCCAAAGAGTATGAATGGGTAATGGATTCATTGTAGTTTAAATGTATGAGCTAAATCCCATGGGAAGAGTTGATGAATGAGGTATTTTGAAACCATGATTCATTACCCATCTAAAGGGTTAAGTGTGGGATTTTGTATGGGTTTAAATGAATGAGGGGTAGGTTAATAAAATGGTTAATTTTAATGGCTTTGTGACATGGGTCAATGGGTAATTAATGGACCTAAGTTGGGGATCTAAGTTTATGATCAATTATGGACTTAATCATGCATGGATAAATGAGTGATTAAGCATGAAAAAAGGGGTAGTGGCAAAACCGTAATTAGTGGCCAAATTCAAGAATTCCATGGAAATTGATCATGGACTTAGGGGAGCTAATGTAATAACCTTATAAGTGATTGATAGAGCCTAGGGTGGCTGAATTTTAAGACTTATGGCAGTAAAAGGTTTAATAGATGATAGGGGACCCACGAAGCCTAAATAGTGACCGGTTTTTTCTCATATGGGCTTAGAAATGGTTAAAACATGGACTAATGATGAATGTGTAATAAGGTACTGGACATCGCAGGCAGTGTGCTATCGGTGACTGGGTTTATCGAACTGGAAAACGTAAAGGGACGCGGGTCGGTATTCGGTAGGATTCCTACCTTTTTGTAAGCCATGGATTTGGGTGATGTTTTCTTTAATCTATTTTGGAAATCATGTGGTTGTCTTTAAGATATGTTATGGATTATGTATCATGTGATGTTTTACTCTAAATTATTTTGGAAATTATGTGAATGCTTATGATGGGTTTTGGATTAAATATTGTGGGACGTTTTCCCTTGGATTTAGTTGGTAATCTTGTAATTGTTTTAAGATGGGTTTTATTACTATTGAATTTCATATATTACATGGCAAATGGCATCTGCATCTCATGCATGGCATGGGAGGCATATAACAGGGGAAGGATGAAATGAAACCGGAGTCCATGCTCCGTCGGGGCGGCCGATAAACAAGCATGGGGACATTTCACATATGTATTATTGTACCTTGACGAGGCCTTACCGTCAAGGGGGATGTTGTATTTATTGTTATACCTTGATGATGATTCTTCCATCAAGGGGAATATTATATTTGTGGTTACGCCTTGACGAGGCCTTACCGTCAAGGGGGATATGGCATCGGGATAGTAAGGATGATGGGTGGGATTCATAACACAGACACCCATGGTATGACATTCATTCTATGGCTTTTCGTTATGTATTATCTATCTGCTTTGTTATCACTAATCCATGTGTTAGCCCTACTCGGAGTCCTACTGGGCGCGTGGTCTAACGCCCTACTTCTACCCTAGCTGATGACGCAGGAAATGCCGGAGCAGAAGGACGAGACGGGAGCCAAGCTTAAGAGCTTTGGAAGGCGGACTAATTATTTTATTTAAGTTATTTTGAGAAATGTGTATTTGATGTAGTTTAATTTGTCGGAAACGTAATAATTGAGATTACTTACTATATTTTGGACATTATGGTTTTAAGGATGTTTGGCGATTGAATGAATGTAACTTCCCTGCTATCTAAGAATTTGTAGGTTAGGCTCTTTTATAATTTTCCGCAATTGGTTTAAATGTTCCCCGATGCTTACTTCTACGCGTGAACCATTCTCCGTGGACTTCATTCCACACACAAGTAGGGTTGGCCAGTTAAGGGCCGGGTTTTAGAAGCTCGGACTTAACTCGCGTCGTGACGTTCGCTCCCTTTGTCACTTTTACTTTTAAAAAAAAAATTAGACTCTGATTTTCGGTGAAAAGGGGCGGGCGTTACAGTTACGGTCATTAGTTTCACTCGTGCTTCCACCTCCTTTCATATGTTGTTGGAGGACAGAAGTGACTACTTCCTATACCAGGCTCTGTAGTTCATGCGGTACATGTGGTATAGTCACGTCGGTGTTACTATTTCCTTCTTCCTCTCGTTGATATGACGAGTCATATTCTTCCTCCTCGTCTCGTCGATACGTAGGGTCACTATCCTCCTCCTCTCGCCGAGAATGATGTGACTCTTCCTCATGGCGCGATCGTTCATGAACTGACCTCTCCTCGTCATGAATTGATGGCTCTCTGTCATGTACCGATGGCACCTTCTCATGTACCACCTTCTCTCGTTGGGGTATCACTTTTCCTTGCGGAGTGATTATTAACACCTCCCTTCTTTCTATTGTCTTGTCGGGTCCTTCTCTTTGATGCTCCCTCACCTATTCCGATTTGCAAAACTTTTTCCTTTCCCTTCGGATTCTTTATAACCTTTTTCTGTGGCGCCATTTCTTCTTATTCATGGAAACATCATAAACTTAATTTCCATCAAAACATATATTAAATGCCATAAATCCTCATTAAAATCATAAAATCGCATACTTTATATAAATTCATACTTCCGCTTTGTACAAAGGTGGGTAGGGTGAAACAAAACCCTATATAAAAATATACACCCTTACAATATAACCCTCTTTTTAATACCCCTTCATATTACTTCCTAGCCTAGTCTTCCGTAGAAGACTCCGCATCATCAGTGAACTTGAAACGGTTATCAAGACACGTCATCGCCGTGTGCCCCAATACTTCACAAGTCGTGCAGGGTATTAATCCAGGTCCTCCGATATATGGACAATTAGTCCTTGCCTCACCATGTCCTTGTAGTCCATAGAACGGGCAGACAATGCCTAAAGGGTGAGGACAATACCTACAGTTGTGTCCATCTTGATTGCACAACTCACATGTATCGTAGGGATCTATTTCCCCAAGCGATTCCAATATAATAGGAGTATATGCAATAGGATCCTCCAGAAAAGGTGCTAGATCCTCTTCTTCTTCCTCAGGAAGTCCCACTAACCAAGGAATATATTCCATAAGATACTCCGGTAATGGTGCTAGGTTCACCTCCTCCAATGGTGCTAGGTTCCATTCCTCCTCCTCGGGAGGTCCCCTCTTGGATGTCCACATTGACTTCCAGGTTGACACTGTCGGAAGTCGATACCAGATCTATTGGACAACTAGGTGTTCCTTTATCCCATAACTCGGTGTATTCCTCGTTGCTTGACATATCTGTGACACAACATTTAAAACACAAGAATATTCAACAACAATTCTAAATAAACCACTCTTGGTTTCCAGGGGATTTTGATCATGCATAGTATCATGTACTTTGTTTGGGAAGATTGCCAAATCATCACTCTTTGTGTTCTTTTGTTTCTGGGGAAATCTCTATATTCCTGTTGTTTGTTTCTCAATGGGGATATCAGGGGAGTATATCCTACTTTGCTATGTTTGATATGTCCAATTATGATGACTGTACTTTACTTTGCTATCTTTCATTGTCGTTCTCAGATTAATTGTTCAGTCTGAGTCACTCGAAGTAAATTAATCCGGCCCCAAGTCAGCGGACTCCGAAAAGTCGGGTCAGTTGGGATTCTTATCCGTCAGTGAGACATGAAACCGTCTTAATCTTACTTCTATGATTCAACTTCCCGTTTCGCTCTGATACCAACTGACCGACTCTTGGGACCCAATGGATCAAGATGAGGTAAGCTCTAAGGTAAATGGGTAGGAGGTGAATGTAATTGGGTCATGGGCCCAATGGTGATCCAAGTAGTTGAAGTGGTTTTAATTAAATTTAAATCACCTAAGTTGGTGATGGAATGATCAAGGTAGCATGGCCGAATGGGACCCACCTCCACCTCACCAAGTGAGGTGGCGTGTGGACCAAGGATTGATGGGGCCGGCCACCATGGTTGACTTGCTCAACCATGGGTGGAGTAATGGAATTAAGTGGGAATTAATTAACCTAAGGTAATTATCTAGTTAATTAAATGATTAAACTATCCAAAAGGTGGTCAAAGGGGTCAAAAGATGGAAAACCAAACCATTCCATCTTAAGAAGCCAAAAACGTTGGCTTGGTGGTGGTTTATTCCAACCACCACCATTAAAGCATAAAAAGATCTCATGTTTGGTTGGTGGGAGCCTTAATGGTGGAGTGTAAGTTACACAACCACATGAGATGAACCTTATCTCATTTCTCCATCTAACTCATTCACTCTCTCCCTCTCTTGTTCTCTCATTGTCGTCCCACACCAACAAGAGAAAGAAGAAGAAAAACTTGGAAGAAGAAGAGAAGAAAAGAGAGGAAAAAGGTGTAAGCATAAGCCACCTCTTCAAGATCAAGAGTTGGGGTAGTTCTTCCCATCATCTCCTCCTCTCCCTCTCTCAAATCTAACCCTACCTTAGCCGAACCCAAACCTTGGAGACTCCATCTTGATCAAGCATCTTGACCCAAAGATCAAGGAGAAGAAGAGAAGAGAAGGCCAAGGAGTTCGAGAGGAGAAAGAAAAAGTCAGAGGAGCTGTCGGATTGTAAGTATCTCTAAACAAGAGATTAGATTTTTTTTTAGGGTTTAAAAATGGGTCCATTTCTTGGATTCGATGTGGCCAAAAATATCATGGGCCTTGGATTTAAAATCCATCCAAAAGATGAATGAGAAATGGTCAAAATGGGAAGGAGAGATTAAGAAAAAAAAAAATAGATGCATTAAGGACATTGGTATTAAAAATTGTTGTAAGCATGGATGTAAGTGATTTATTAGGGTTTTAAAGAATGGAAGCCATGGAAGAATGATTATGATTTTTAGGGTTTAAATGATTAAATGTAGTAATTTTAAAGGGATCTTAAATGTGGAAATTGATGGAGAAGGGTGATGGTTTTTAAATGGACTTTAAGCATTAGAAATAATGTTTTAAAAATAAAACCATGGAGAGATTTTATGGAGGGAATGTTTTTGAGCCCTATGATGATCTATTAGAATTTTAAATGAGATTAAAGAATGGAGGCTATGATAAGTGGTTAATGGTTTTAGGGTTTTAAATGAATGAAATGTAGTGATTTTTGAAATGATTTTAAATGAGGAAATTCATGGGAGGTGTAAATGATTTTTATGGCCTTGAAAAGCATAGATGGGAATGAACCCTATGGTGATGTAATTGTAATCCTAAGGGGCGTAAAATGTGGAAAAATGAAGGGGAATGCTAGTAGTTTTGATGGACTCAAAAGATGAACCTAATGTTGATCAAAGGAGTGATTTAAATGTTTGATGAAACCTTCTCATGGAAAGAATTATGGTGGATCTGAATGTTGTGAATGGATCCAAGAAAAAATGGGGAGAAAGACATCATGGGTTCGGCCATGGTGTATGACCGAACCCATGACCCCTTTTACAAGACAATTGATGGGCTAAGTATGGGACTATATATGTGTTTAAATGAATAAGGATTAGGTTAATTAAATGGCTGATGTTAATGATCTTATGATATGGTTGATGGATCAATTATGGACTCAAGATGTGGCTAAGAATGATGATTCAATTATAAGTCATTTTTATGGGCTAAGGAGGGGTTTATGTATGTGTTTAAGTAATGAGGATTAAGTTAAGAAAAAGGGTTGTTTTAATGATGTTATGGCATGATTAAAGGGGTCATTAATGGACTCAAAATGTACCAAGTGAGGACCAAAGTGGATGATTTAAATGCAAGATGTAAACGCCCTCATGGAGGGACTTATTTGAATCTAAATGTGTAAATAGGATCCAAGAAAAATGGGGAAAGAAGACATCATGGGTTCGGCCATGGTGTATGGCCGAACCCATGACCCATTTTGTGAACCATTTAAAGGGTTAAGTATGGGGCTATGTATGTGTTTGAATGGATAAGGATTAGGTTAATTAAATAGCTAAATTTTGATGATGTTATGTTATGGCTAAGGAGTCATTAAGGGATCCAATTCCATGGATCAATTATGGGCCTAAGAATGGAGAAATGAAATGAGAACCTAACCATGGAGGAGTAGTGGCAAAACCGTAAATAATGGCCAAATTCAAGAACCATGGGTTCGGCCACGATACATGGCCGAACCCCATGGGGGATGATCATGGACCTAGGGGCTCTAAGTAATAGCCTTATGTGTGATTAATAAAGTCTAGGGTGACTGATTTTTGGACTCATGTAATTAAGATAATCAATGGATTAAAATGGGACCCACAAAACTACATAGTGAGGTTCGGCCATGGTGTCCGGCCGAACCCCACTAAGGCATGTATTAGGGACTTGATCATGAATAAAATATGGACTGATTTGGTAATGTATAATAAGGTATCGGGACATCGCAATTGGTGCGCGATCGGCGACCGGATTCGTGAACGGAAACGTAAAGGGACGCTAGTCGGTATTCGGTAGGATTCCTACCTTTTTGTAAGCCATGGATTATGTGATGCTTCCTTTAATTTATTTTGATAATTATATGATTTGTCTTATGATGGGTTTTAAGGCTATGAATTTTATGTTAATGCTATGAATTATATCTTAAGGTTATGCATTATGCGTTAAGACTATGTATGATATATTAAGGTTATGAGTTATATATATTACATAGCATAATGCATTTACATCTCATGCATGGCATGGGCGGGAAAATAAAGATACCGGAGTCCATGCTCCGTCGGGGCGACCGAGAAGCAGACATGGGGATAGCCTGATATGCTATAACCAGAGTCCATGCTCCGTCGGAGCGACCAAGAAGCAGGCATGGGGATAGCCTGATGTGCTATAATCGGAGTCCATGCTCCGTCGGGGCGACCGAGAAGCAAACATGGGGATTTCTTGATGAGGTTTTTCCATCAAGGGGAATATGACATCATGATGGTATGGATAATGGGTGGGACACATGACATAAGACACCCATGGTATAGCATTCATTTTACGGTTTTCATTATATTATTATCTGTATGCTTGTTTTCACTAATCCATGTGTTAGCCCTACTCGGAGTCCTACTGGGCGCGTTGTTTAACGCCCTACTTCTACCCTAGCTGATGACGCAGGAGATGGCGCAGCGGAAGGGCGCGACGGGAGCCAAGCGTAGGAGCTTGGGAAAGCGAGCTACTTAGTTTATTTAAATTTGTTTTGGAAATGTAATTTGAGTAGCTTAGCTCGTCGGATTATAATATTTTCTATTTCTTGCTATGGTTTGGACTGTATGTTCGGATGTTATCATTTTGAGGTATTTTAGTAATTAAATGAATGTATCTCCCTTGCTATCTAAAAATTGGTAGGATAGTCTCTATTATATTTCTGTACTTAGTTTAAATATTCCTCGAGCTTACTTCTACGCGTGAACCGTTCTTCGTGGACTTAGTTCCACGCACGCGTAGGGTTGGCCAGTTAAGGGCCGGGCTTTAGAAGCTCGGGCTTAACTCGAGTCGTGAAGTCCGGGCCCTTTGTCACTCTTTATTTAAAAAAAAAAATTAGACTCTGATTTTAGTGAAAAAGGGGCGGGCGTTACAGTATCTCTCAACACTAACTTTCCTGTGATACAAGTCATAATACGACTAACACCTTTTTCTTATAACGTGGGAGGTAGATCGAAACATGTTCCAATCATTAGAACAATACGTCATCTATGGGACCAACAGGTCCATCACTTTACCAACATGTCTACCATGGTACTGATACCCAGCATCAATCCAAACCACCATGGGAACCATCATCCAAGTTATACACATCCATCCCTAGTATCACTCTATCAGTGAGTATCATCTATCCATAGTTAATAACCATCCTTGAATATAATCCTTCTATGGGCATAATCCATCCTTGGGCATAATTAATCCAAGGCACATCATCTACCATGAGATATTTTATCTGTAGGAACAACACTCGAATGAATCACTACGTGACTGTGGCAACAATATCAAATCATAAATATACTTTGACCCCTAGCAAGACTTATGGCCCATGACTTACTAAACGGAAGACTAACGTCCAACGTGATCAAGTCTACTTGGCCCTGAATCCCTTCACCCCAAGGGTGATTCAGTCAAGCTCTAAGGCGGTCGAACCGCGTCTAACGAAGCTAGCACCACCCCCATGGGGTAAAATAGTATCTAGCTCTGCATATCAACGCACATCAAGTGTACGAAATGGCCGTGAGAGGGCCCTCCAACTCGTAGCATGTGAGGGACCCACTCCTGAACGGCAACCGTACGGGACCAAGTCTCCGTATGTTCATATCGAGGCTCCCACGGTCTCACGGCTACTCTAGGCCTTACTCATGGAATCTATATACTTATCTCATCATTTTAACTACACAAAGGTGAGACGCAATGATCTACTAATCGGACAGTCTCCTTTTTCTAACGGACTAAGGCATAACGTTATCAATATCAGGTGAGGGACGTACCCATACCACGTCTCAATCATCAATATCACGTGAGGTACGCACCCATAACACGTCACAATATAATCAAGTGACCTCGTCACATACATCTCAGTGCCAAAGTCCTCATAAACTCTTAAGGTTGCATACTTTATTAAAAATCATTCAAACTTCCATCACAATAGAAGGGTTGGTAGGGTTAGAAAAAAACCCTTCAAAGAACAAAACGTACCCACAACTCTTACAAAATCTCCCCTTTCCCTGACATTTTCTTACCATTTCTTAGCCTAACCTTCCGTAGAAGATCCTACATCATCACCAAAATCGAAGAAGTTGTCAGGGCATGTCGTCGACATGTGCCCCAACACTCCACAAGTCAGACAGAGTATTATTCCCGGTCCCCCAATATAAGGACAGTTAGTCCTTTCCTTCCTGTGCCCGTGAAGTCCACAAACAGGGCAAATAACCTCAAGGGGGTAGGGACAGAAAGTACAATTGTGCCCCTCCTGGTTGCACAATTTGCACATATACCCGGACGAGCCTATCTCCCTTACGGATTCTCCTATCATTGGGATATCTCCCATATTCTCTTCTGGAAAAGGGGCTGGAATCACTTCGACATCCTCGGGTGATCCTACTTGGATGCCTACATTAACTCCCACAGTGAGGTCTGACATGCTGGAGTTGTTGGAAGAAGAAACCAGATCTATAGGACAGCTAGGGGTTTCTCTGTCCCACAACTCTGTATACTTTATGTTGTTCGACATATCTGTATCCCAACAACAGAAGCATATCAATGACAACCGCAGTTCTAATCAAACTAATCTTTGTTTTGGGGAATTTCCCTATGTTTCACATAATTTTGCTTATTATGGGGAAAATCTTGATGTTCCTTATTTTGGGGAAATTGCCAAATCAGCATCTTGTATTTCTCATTTTTTGGGAAACTTCCTAAGTATCAAGTGTTGTTTCTCAATTTGGGGAAAAATCTTGATGTTTCTCATTTTCGGGGAAATATGTCATATTTTGCTATGTTTGATAAATCCATATTTATAGTGATTGTCCTTCTCTTGCTGTTATTCCTTTTTCATCAATTGTTGCTCTCACATTGAATGCTTTAGTCTGAGTCTAATCAAAGTAAATTAATCCGGCCCCGGTGCAACGGACTCCGATGAGTAGGTCAGTTGGGATTCTTATCTTGTCAGTGAGACATGATACCGTCTTAATCTTACTTTAAAAGATTCTTCCTTCCCATTTCGCTCTGATACCAACTGTAACGTCTCGCCTTTTCTCACTCTTCGAAAATCAGAGTCTATTGTTTTTTAAGTAAAGAGTGAAAGAGAGCGGGAATATCACGACGCAAGCTAAGTCCAAGCTTCCAAAGCCTGACCCTTAACTAGCCAACCATGCATGTGCGTGGACAAGTCCACTAAAACATTTCACACGCGATACTACGAGTTGCGTAATGCCCATTGCGGAAATAACATCTGATTACAACACTTACTTAGCAAGGAAGGCAATCAATATAAATTAACTTAATCCAGATTAATCATCATTCGATCCATAGCAAATAATCTAAGCTATTACATTCCCAAATACTAGCTATTCAAATTACATTGTCCATGAATAAACTTAAATAAAGTGAAACTAAATTATCCAAGCTCCTAAGCTTGGTTCCTATCCCGTCCTTCGTTCTGTCCATTTTTTGTGTCATCATCTAAGGTAGAAGTAGGGCGTTAGACAACGCGCCCAGGTACTCCAAGTAGGGTCAACACATGGATTAGTATGAAAATCACATAGATAACATAATATCAAAACCATGCAAGTCAATGTCATGCCATGGGTGTCATATGCAATGAGTCCCACTCATCATCCATATCACCAACACATAGTATCCTCTTGATGGAAAATCCTCATTAAGGTATCCCCACGAATGCTTTATCGGTCTCCCCGAACGGAGCGTGGACTCCGGTTACATTACAAACATAGTATCCTCTTGATGGAAAATCCTCATCAAGGTATCCCCATGAATGCCTTATCGGTCGCCCCGAACGGAGCGTGGACTCCGGTTACATTACAAACATAGTATCCTCTTAATGGAAAATCCTCATCAAGGTATCCCCACGAATGCCTTATCGGTCGCCCAGAAAGGAGCTTGGACTCCGGTTACAAATCCATAGGAATCAGTGAAGATTCCTCCCCAAGATTGTTTTTCGGTCCCACCGAACGAAGCGTGGACTCCGTTTACATCACAATCATCATAACCCGGAATCAGTGTGGATTCCTCCCCACGATTGTTTTATCGGAAACCGAATGGAAGCGTGGACTCCCCTCATTTGATCCCTCCCATGCCATGCATGAGATACAAATGCCAACATGCTATGTAATAATAAATATCATAGCATTTAAAATCCATAATTGAAGCATATCATTTGATACCAAAATAACTCATCAAAACATGAATTAAAGTCATCATATATACATATTCCATGGTTTTCAATAAAGTAGGAATCCTACAAACGTCCAATTATCGGGCCCTTGTGTTTCCATCCAAAAATCAATCACTGATAGCGTCAAGCCGATCGTACACCGTTTGTGAAATCCCATTACCTTATTACATTTAACACATACATCAATTTGGTGATCCATTTAATTCCATAAAATAACCAAATTAATTATTCCAATTAATTGAAACGATTCCCTTCATCTTTCCAATTTAACCTAACCATTTGGAAAATCATATAAATATTTCATTTCTAAAATCAGCCGATTACCCGCTGTCCACTACCCACTGTCCACTGTCCACCGTCCATTGTCCACAATCCATCGTCCACTGTCCACTGTCCACCAAAACTCACTTGTGGGATTCGGCCATACAACATGGCCAAACCTTACTCTTTGGTTTTGACTCCCTTTTTAACCCTTGTTTTAATTTACACAAAATGGGTCCATCACCATACATCTTTTGATTTATTCCTCCTGTAACACCCCGCCCTTTTCACTCTAATTTTCAGAGTTTATTTTTTTTTTAAATATAATAATCATGTGATCGGGGCGGAATGTCACGACGCGAATTAAGTTTGGATCTCTAAATCCAACCTTAACTGCCCAAGCCCATGTGCGTATGAACTAAGTCCATAAAACTGATCCACACATGGTACATATATAACTTGCGGAATTAACTTAGTTTTAATCTAACTGAGGTTATAATAGAACCTATGACTATTCCAATTTTCCATTCTTAGATAGCAAAGTACATAATCTTATTCTCCAAAATTACTAAATAATATTAATCTACCATTCAATCCAACTATCCAAAATAAACCAATCCACAGCATCTACTTATCTACTTATTACATGCCAACAAATCTAGTTACCAAATTACAGTGTCCACATAATTCAAATAACACATCCATGAATACTCCATTCAAGTCCATTCAAAATCATTCAAACCGCCCAAGTTTCCTTGCTTGGTCCTCTTCTCGATCCACATTCTTCCCTTTCCCTGCGTCGTCCACTAAGGATATAGATAGGGCGTTAGATCAACGCGCCTAGTAGTGTTTCCGAATAGGGCTACCACATGGTTAGTCAAAAACATGCAAATAATATAATAATAATACATGTGAGACAAAATTCCATAAAAACATGCTATGTATGAAATGAACATGTAATGAGTCCCACCCATCACCATTCAACACAGCCATCACTCGACGGGATTCTCATCGTCAAGGTAATCCCACAGTGGTCTTTTGGACGCCCCGACGGAGTGTGGCCTCCGGATTCCTCCTAATGGGATTCTCATCATCAGGGTACCCCACAGTGGTCTTTCGGACGCCCCGACGGAGTGTGGCCTCCGGTTACAACACCATCATCCCATGCCATGCATGAGATGTCTATGCAAATATATCATTTAGAAACATAACTTTACAATCATATAAGTTATCGAAATCAACATAAAACAGCATATGAAATAGTGGTTACAATAAAGGTAGGAAACCTACTCTTGTTTACTTTGTTCGACCCTTCCTTTGAACCGTCTTCCGATCACGTCTTGTACACCGTTCTAGAAATCCCAAAACCTTATTTACATAACAACAAGTTAAGCATTCATTCATGTGATTCTAACTTAGTCTAAGTCCCAAAAATTCACTTAAACTTCCATGTCCTATTTTAGCCATAGAACCCCATAGTTCGGCCATGAAATGGCCGACCCATGATTTGTCTAAATGTTCACATAATAATTATTTATTAACCACTCAAGATGTTCCATGATCTTTTAAATTTGAAACCATTTGATTTAATAAAATAGTCCTCATAAAATGATCCATGGGGTTCGGCCATGCAATGGTTCACTTGGTCCAATCATCACCATGATTACTCATGGTTTTTACATGCTGATTCAACCATGAATAATACATGGTTCAGCCGCTTATTAATCAACCAAAAACAGTACCCAAGTATCCCATTAATTGCCACAAGAACACCATAACTTTATATGGTTTTAATCTCACAAAACCATTAAATACTTTCATTGAAATGTCATACCATTTCATGGGGTTCGGCCAACCCAATTGGCTGAACCTCATGGCCTATGTTTTAGATCCATTTATCCAATTATAAACTCAGCACTAAGTCCATAGATAAACCTAACTTATTCTTAGATCAAAGCACATAAGATTACTTAAAATCCATCCTACACTTAACCCAAATAACTATACAAAACAGTCCATGGGGTTAGGCCATACTCATGGCCGAACCCCAAGGTTTCCTTGATGTAAATCTTCTCATCATACTTACTTATTTTTTGCCACAAGATAACCCATAAAATTTACCATGTTTTGACATGATTTTTGACCTTTAAAACACCAAACATAAGCACTCTTATCATGGGGTTTGGCCGACCAAAATGGTCAAACCCAATGATGTATTTTCTTTCCTTTTTAAACTATCTTATTCAAGATTAAATTACTTGATGTGTTCGGCCAATCCATAGCCCAATACATGACACTTAAAACCATACTTTTAGAACTTTGCAAAGCAAGTAATCAATCTAATTTAGCATCCAAAAATAGTCCATGATTTTGGTTCAAAAAGACCATCCAACTTAACCCAATCTTTTCATGGGGTTCGGCCAACCCAATTGGCTGAACCCTATAATCCATTTTCTCATCTTAATCATGCACTTCCAACCAATATTTAACCCTTGTTAGATTCGGCCATCCAATGGCCGGATCATGATTCTTTATTAAGGATAGTTTATTGATAACCTACCGTTTTCGCGACTCCTCCAATTGATCTTCTCTCCGGCTTGTTCCTTTCCCTTTCTTAGCCTCTCCTTCTTCTTGATTCCTTGATGGAGAGATCGGTCAAGGACTGATTAAGCAACCAGCTGCTGCTCTAGGTGTTTGGAAAGATAGAGGACGGCAAAGAGAGAAAGAGATAGGATTTTGGATAGAAAACCTTGATGCCAACTCCTTTGCTCAAAGTATGCTTTTGTCTTGGTGAAATAAATCAATCAAGGACTGATTTCATATCAGTAACCAGCTACTGTTCTTGGTGTTTGGAGAGATGATATCAGTCCAAGGAAGAGAGAGAGATAGAGAGAGTAAAATGAAAATCCTTTGTTTGACCAAAAACGGCCCAAGGTTAACCTTGTGTAACTCCCTCACCTCAATCAAAGTTCTTTATGTTACTTGGGGGTTTCATCTATGAAATGAAACACCCCAAGCAACCAACGTCTCCTTGCATGGTTATGGGTGTAAACTCCTCAAATCCCATTCATTTCTTAATACCTCCCTTGGGGGTTTCATCTTTGAGATGAAACTCCAAGGGTACCCAACGGCTTACCTTGCTGTATACATTAGTGTAATCTCCACCTTTACCTCTTTCTCATTAACAACTCAAATGGGGTTTCATCTTAAGATGGCATCCTTCCCCTTCCTTCAACGTGTAAGCTATGATTTAAATTTGAAATGCTAAAAACCTCTTTGTGTAATAACACCAAACAGCAACTCCATTTATTCTCCAACCTTGGAGTTACATGCATGCATTATCTACCCATCTATTGGCTGTCCTTTGAAGACCCAAACAATGTACTCTAACCATTTCCAACGTGCATACACTTTGCATTTGAAATAATCCTCCCACCTCCAACGTCTCCCATGTACTTTCAAAATGTAACTCTCATTTCCTTTATCACTTAAATGGGAGTTACATGCATGGTAATACCTCCCATGCAGCCAACGTTCATTGTGTTAAAACCTACCACCAGCCCACACCACCATCTTACACACACTTTACTCACTAAAATAATTATTCCATCTAACTCATGTATTTAACACACCCAAACTTAACTCATTTATTTTATGTGACTCAACTAATAATTTCCACTCAACTAAACTCCAACATTTATTTCAACTCAAACAAACTCAAATATTTAATAAACTCAAACCACTTAAGCTTTGAGCTCACTCATGATTAATCATGCCCATTTCAACCCATTGGGTCCCATTTTGCCATTTTAACCCATTTAACTAAATTTGACCCAATTATGATTCTTGACCCGTTTAAGGTCATCTTATCCATTTATTTGTTTTGTAATCAAAACTACTAACCATTGGGTCTTGTTTGAACCATTGACCCATTTAAATTCAACTCAAATATATCACAATGGTAATTTCGTAAATATGAGTAAATTCATATAAATTGATAACTTTGAAATTCCAGGGTGTTACATTACAATACTCTTTTTATAATTTTCGTCCCGAAAATCGAACAAAGTAGGATTTCAAAATAAATCATACAAACAATTCAGGGTGAGATGTTCTCATCTCTGATTCCAGTTCCCAAGTGGCTTCGTCAACACCATGTCGATCCCATACCACCTTGACGAACTGAATCGCTCGGTTACGCAACACCTTTGCTCACTCTCTAATATTCTGACCGGCTTCTCGACATAAGTGACGTCACTTTGCACATCTATATCTTGCACATTCAAAATATGAGACGGATCAGGGTTGTACTTCCTCAGCATCGACACATGGAATACATCATGTAGAGACGCCAATTGTGAAGGAAGTGCCAACTGATAGGCTACATCTCCCATCCTTCTGATAATTGAAAACAGTCCCACATATCTTGGCTCCAATTTTCCTTTCTTCCCAAATCTCATGTGCCCTTTTCGTGGCGAGACCTTCAAGAATACCATGTCTCCCACTTCAAATTCGAGAAACCTCCTCCTCTTATCAGCATAGCTCTTTTGCAGACTCTGTGCGGTCAACAAATGTTGACGTATCAACTGGATCTGTGTAGTAGTTTCGGCAACCAACTCAGGTCCTATCAACGCAGGTTCGCCGACCTCTGTCCAGCACACTAGTGACCTGCATGGTCTACCATACAAAGCTTCGAATGGTGCCATCTGAAGACTTGTTTGGTAGCTATTGTTTTAAGAAAACTCCAGCAATGGCAAATGATCTTCCCATCCACCTTTGAAGTCTAGCATGCACGCCCTCAGCATGTCCTCCAATGTTTGTATTGTTCTTTCCGATTGTCCATCGGTCTGTGGATGGAATGCTGTGCTAATAAGTAGATCGGTCCCCATGGCCGACTGCATGCTCTACCACACCCTTCCAGTGAATCAACCATCTCTATCAGATACGATTGTCTGAGGAACACCATGTAATCTGATGATGTCCTTGATATACCGCCGACCCAATGTCTCAGATGAATCCGACATCTTGATAGGAATAAAATGCTCGGATTTGGTCAGTCGGTCTACCACGACCCATATAGCGTCATTGCCCTTCGAGGACCTCGGCAATCCCATCACAAAGTCCATGGAAATGTGCTCCCATTTCCATTCTGGCACAGATAAGGGTTTGAGTAACCCTAGTGGCTTCTGATGTTCCGTCTTAACTTGTTGACAAGTTAAACAATGAACCATAAACTCTGCAACATCCTTCTTGAGTCCATGCCACCAATAATGTCTTTTTAAGTCATGATACATTTTTGTGCTACCCGGATGAATGGAGAGCTTGCTCTGATGTGCCTCTATCAGTAATTCTTTTCTATAGCTTCTTGGCACATAAATTCTACCCTGGAACATAAGACCCTGTCCTCGTCGTAATTCCCAATCCGATACAACCTCGCCAATAGACATCTTGGCCCATGTCTCTGCCATTTCCGGATCTGTTCGCTGCTCCTGTTCAATCTTTGTAACCATGTTGGATCGTATGATCAAATTGTACATACTCCCATGGTTTGTGATGTATAGATTGAACTCACGAATGGTATTCAACATCTCCCATTCGGTCCTGATCAGACATGCCACTGATGCATGAGACATACGACTAAGAGCATCCGCCACCTTGTTGGCCTTCCTTGGATGATACCGGAGCGCAAACTCATAATCTGCCAAGTATTCCATCCATCTGCGCTGCCTCAAGTTGAGCTCTTTCTGATCAAATAAATACTTCAAGCTCTTGTGATCTGAGAATACTTCAAACTTCTCACCATATAGATAGTGTCTCCAGCTTTTAAGAGCGAAGACCACCGTAGCTAATTCCAGATCATGTGTGGGGTAGAGGCATTCATGTATCTTTAGTTGTCTTGAACCATATGCCACCACACGATCACGTTGCATGAGTGAACATCCCAGTCCCTCTCCTGATGCATCGCATTGTACCTCATAACCTTTGCCTCTTTCCGGCAAAACTAAAATAGGAGCAGTTGTAAGTCTCTCTTTCAGCTCGTCAAACCTCTGATTGCACAACTCTGACCACTCATATTTGACTCCCTTCTGCGTGAGTCGAGTCAATGGGGATGCAATTTTGGAGAAGTCCATGATAAACTTCCGATAGTATCCAGCCAAACCCTGAAAGCTACGGATTTCAGTGACATTCTTTGGTGCTTTCCACTCGCTTATTGCTGCCACCTTAGCCGGATCTACGGCTATACCATCTGCTGTTATAACATGCCCTAAGAATTTGACCTTAGGTAGCCAAAATTCACATTTGCTTGCTTTGGCGTACAACTGGCTCTGTCTCAAGGTGTTCAATACTATTCGTAGATGCTCAGCATGATCCTCCTGACTCTTGGAATAAATCAGGATATCGTTAATGAACACTATAACAAACCGATCCAGATATGGATGGAAGATTCTGTTCATTAAGTCCATGAACACAGCCGGCGCGTTGGTAAGCCCAAAAGGCATGACTACAAATTCAAATAGTCCATACCGTGTTCTGAAAGCTGTCTTCTCTATATCTTCCTCCCTGACCCGGATTTGATGATAACCGGTCATCAGGTCAATCTCGGAAAAGTGTCTGGATCCCCTCAATTGATCGAATAAATCATCGATCCTGGGTAGAGGATACTTGTTCCTGACAGTTAGCTGATTCAACTTCCGGTAGTCCACACACATTCTGAGTGAACCGTCCTTCTTTTTCACGAACAACACGGGAGCTCCCCATGATGATGTGCTGTTCCGAATGCAACCCAATCTGAGTAACTCATCAAGCTGCTTCTTCAACTCGGACATTTCTCCTGGTGCCATCTGATAATGGGGTAGAGACACTGGTGAAGTACCAGGATACAACTTGATCTCGAAATTGAGCTCCCTCATAGGTGGAATACCAGGGAGTTCTTTTGGAAAGACATTAGTAAATTCTTTCACAATTGCTGGAAGCTCAGTGACTGGTGCTTTGTTGATGACAATATTGTTCAACACCAAATTATGCAACCCTTCCTGTAGTCTACTTTGCTTGTCGGCACGAACTATATACTGTTTTCCCTCGGGTGACCAAAATGTCACTCTTCGGCGATAACAATCAATATTGGTTTCATAACTAGCCAACCAGTCCATGCCGAATATAATATCGTACTCAGTCATGTCGAGTACCAAATAATTGAACTCAAATATGAGTCCAGCGAGTTCTGTATTTATGGCCGTGCATATGAGTCCCAAAGACGTGTCTCTGACAGGGGACACTACTGTGAGTGTGGTGGACAGCTTTTGAACTAGTGTTCCAGTAGCAGTTATAAAGGATGCACATATAAAAGAATGCGATGCTCCAGAATCAAACAATGCATAAACATAAGAACTATCGACAACGGCCATATCTTGAATCACAAAATGATCCACATCCTCAGGAGGTTCCAGAGCAAATAGTCGTCCAGATCCGGTAGGATTAGGCGCCCGGCCCGCCTGAATATAAGTCCTGCCTTCTCGGGAGTTAGCTGGCCTAGCTGGTGGACGGAAAGATCCTCTGGAATATGAGAGCTTATTGAGCTTTGGACAGTCTCTCTTGAAGTGACCCAGCTGATCACAGTGGAAACAGTTGTTCACCCCTCTGAATGACTGGGCGACTGATGCAAATGGGGAGGGCTGATTGGGACGAAAGCCCCCCGTGGACCCTGAAGATGGTGTGGGTCTGATGAAGTTAGGTCGGAATCTCTTGTTGGGCTGGAACCCACCCCTCCCACTTGGAGCTCGGCGGTTGTCAAACAGCACCATTGCATTCAACTCTTCTTTTGCTATTGTGGCCTTGCTGACCACTTCAGCCAATGTGGTGCACTTGAATATGGTCACTTTGGCCCTGATATTTGGCCGTAAACCCCTCTCAAACTTCCTTGCTCTGCGATGTTCCGTGTCCACCATATAGAATGCATAGATGGATAAACTGAGAAATTCCCGGTGATACTCTGCCACTGTCATAGAGCCCTGTACCAAGGACAGAAAGGCTTGCGTCTGTCGCTCCTTCTCCTCCTCCGGAAAGTAGTGTTCCAGAAAGGTTGCTGAAAACTCATTCCATGTCATGGCCGTCCTCTCCCTAACTGGTATGAGTGCCCTCTGCTTCTCCACCACCTCCCACCATTTACCGGCATCTTCTATCAATTGTGAAGTAGCTAGTAGAATCCTGTCAGCATGACTCGAGATCTTAAGTAAATTTAAGATCTGAGTGATCTTCTTCAGCCAATGCTCTACTCCGACAGCCCCTTCCTTCCCTTTGAAGTAGGGAGGACGTTGTTGCTGGAATTCTAGAGCAATACTCCGGTCATTGGCATCCCTAGAACTTTCACTCCCATTCATATGTTGTTGGAGTACAGAGGTTACCACTGCTTGAACTAAGCCCTGAAGTTCAGGTGGCACATGTGGTATACGTAAATCACTGTTCCCTTCTCCCTCCTTCCGAGATGAGTATTCCCGCTCTTTCCTTTCTCGCCAAGAATGATGAGACTCTTCTGAATGGTGTGACTTTTCAGAGTAATGTGACCTTTCAAAATGATGTGACCCTTCCTCATTATGTGTTTTTGCAGCCCCTTCTTTAGGCTGAGAATACTCTTCCTCTGGTGGAGATCTTTCTCTTCCTTCCTCATACTGAACGAGTGGTATCTCTTTTTCTTTCCCTTTCTTGCTTTGTAGGATCTTTCTTTTTGGTGCCATTTCCTAAGTCATGAAAATATAATTGACTTAGTTTATTCATACAGTTTGTGTTTTCACTACTTTGGGGAGATTTCCAAATAAGCAATCTTGATTTTCTTTTGTTTTTGGGGAAGTTTCTAAATCCTATTTGTTTGTTTTCTTTCTCAATTTGGGGAATATTGGGGGATGTATATCCTATTTTGCTACGTTTGATAAATCAATTATAATACTGTACTTTTGCTATCTTTCACTGTTGTTCTCAAATTGATTTGTTCAGTCTAAGCCCACGAAGTAAATTAATCCAGCCCCCAGTCAGCGGACTCCGAACAGTTGGTCAGTTGGGATTCTTATCCGTCAGTGAGACATGAAACCGTCTTAATCTTACTTCGGAAGATTCAACTTCCCGTTTCACTCTGATACCAACTGTAACACCCCACCCTTTGCACTCTAATTTTCAGAGTTTATTTTTTTTTAAAATATAATAATCATGTGATCGGGGCGGAGTGTCACGACGTGAGTTAAGTTCGGATCTCTAAATCCAACCCTTAACTGGCCAAGCCCATGTGCGTATGAACTAAGTCCATAAAACTGATCCGCACATGGTACATATATAACTTGCGGAATTAACTTAGTTTTAATCTAACTGAGGTTATAATAGAACCTATGACTATTCCAATTTTCCATTCTTAGATAGCAAAGTACATAATCTTATTCTCCAAAATTACTAAATAATATTAATCTACCATTCAATCCAACCATCCAAAATAAACCAATCCACAACATCTACTTATTTACTTATTACATGCCAACAAATCTAGTTACCAAATTACAGTGTCCACATAATTCAAATAACACATCCATGAATACTCCATTCAAGTCCATTCAAAATCATTCAAACCGCCTAAGTTTCCTTGCTTGGTCCTCTTCTCGATCCACGTTCTCCCCTTTCCCTGCGTCGTCCACTAAGGATATAGATAGGGCGTTAGATCAACGCGCCCAGTAGTGTTTCCGAATAGGGCTACCACATGGTTAGTCAAAAACATGCAAATAATATAATAATAATACATGTGAGACAAAATTCCATAAAAACATGCTATGTATGAAATGAAATAGAACCCCATAGTTCGGCCATGAAATGGCCGACCCATGATTTGTCTAAATTTTCACATAACAATTATTTATTAACCACTCAAGATGTTCCATGATCTTTTAAATTTGAAACCATTTGATTTAATAAAATAGTCCTCATAAAATAAAACATGGGTTTCGGCCATGCATGGCCGAACCCTATGGTTCACTTGGTCCAATCATCACCATGATTACTCATGGTTTTTACATGCTGATTCAACCATAAATAATACATGGTTCAGCCGCTTATTAATCAACCAAAAACAGTACCCAAGTATCCCATTAATTGCCACAAGAACACCATAACTTTATATGGTTTTAATCTCACAAAACCATTAAATACTTTCATGGAAATGTCATACCATTTCATGGGGTTCGGCCAACCCAATTGGCTGAACCTCATGGCCTATGGTTTATATCCATTTATCCAATTATAAACTCAGCACTAAGTCCATAGATAAACCTAACTTATTCTTAGATAAAAGCACATAATGATTACTTAAAATCCATCCTACACTTAACCCAAATAACTATACAAAACAATCCATGGGGTTAGGCCATACTCATGGCCGAACCCCAAGGTTTCCTTGATGTAAATCTTCTCATCATACTTACTTATTTTTTGCCACAAGATAACCCATAAAATTTACCATGTTTTGACATGATTTTTGACCTTTAAAACACCAAACATAAGCACTCTTATCATGGGGTTTGGCCAACCAAAATGGCCGAACCCAATGATGTATTTTCTTTCCTTTTTAAACTATCTTATTCAAGATTAAATTACTTGATGTGTTCGGCCTGTCCATAACCCAATACATGACACTTAAAACTATACTTTTAGAACTTTTCAAAGCAAGTAAGCAATCTAATTTAGCATCCAAAAACAGTCCATGATTTTGGTTCAAAAAGACCATCCAACTTAACCCAATCTTTTCATGGGGTTCGGCCAACCCAATTGGCCGAACCCTATAATCCATTTTCTCATCTTAATCATGCACTTCCAACCAATATTTAACCCTTGTTAGATTCGGCCATCCAATGGCCGGATCATGATTCTTTATTAAGGATAGTTTATTGATAACCTACCGTTTTCGCGACTCCTCCAATTGATCTTCTCTCCGGCTTGTTCCTTTCCCTTTCTTAGCCTCTCCTTCTTCTTGATTCCTTGATGGAGAGATCAGTCAAGGACTGATTAAGCAACCAGCTGCTGCTCTAGGTGTTTGGAAAGATAGAGGACGGCAAAAAGAGAAAGAGATAGGATTTTGGATAGAAAACCTTGATGCCAACTCCTTTGCTCAAAGTATGCTTTTGTCTTGGTGAAATGAATCAATCAAGGACTGATTTCATATCAGTAACCAGCTACTGTTCTTGGTGTTTGGAGAGATGATATCAGTCCAAGGAAGAGAGAGAGATAGAGAGAGTAAAATGAAAATCCTTTGTTTGACCAAAAACGGCCCAAGGTTAACCTTGTGTAACTCCCTCACCTCAATCAAAGTTCTTTATGTTACTTGGGGGTTTCATCTATGAAATGAAACACCCCATGCAACCAACGTCTCCTTGCATGGTTATGGGTGTAACCTTCTCAAATCCCATTCATTTCTTAATACCTCCCTTGGGGGTTTCATCTTTGAGATGAAACTCCAAGGGTACCCAATGGCTTACCTTGCTGTATACATTAGTGTAATCTCCACCTTTACCTCCTTCTCATTAACAACTCAAATGGGGTTTCATCTTAAGATGGCATCCTTCCCCTTCCTTCAATGTGTAAGCTATGATTTAAATTTGAAATGCCAAAAACCTCTTTGTGTAATAACACCAAACAACAACTCCATTTATTCTCCAACCTTGGAGTTACATGCATGCATTATCTACCCATCTATTGGCTGTGTAACGTCCACCACTTTTTCATTCGCTTTTCGAAAATCAGAGTCTATTTTTTTTTGTAATGGAGAGTGAGAGAGGGCGCGGACGTCACGACGCGAGTCAAGTCCGAGCTTCTAAAGCCCGACCCTTAACTGGCCAACCCCACGCGTGCGCGGAACTAATTCCACCAGAACGGTTCACGCGTAGAAAGTAAGCTCGCGGAAACTAACTGAATGCGGAACATGATAATAGAGTCTATCCTACCGGTTTTTAGATAGAAGGGAAAATACAACATTAACTTACCAAAATACCCCTATATTCACATTTATGCCTCAAAACGATATTGTCCATAATGCAGTCCAAACCAAAGCAAGAAATATAAATTATACAGTCCGACGAGCTAAGCTACTTTATATTACATCTCCAAAATGAAACTTAAATAAAACTAGATATCCGCTTCCCAAGCTCCTAAGCTTGGCTCTCGACGTGTCCACCGTTTCCGGCCATCTCCTGCATCATCAGCTAGGGTAGAAGTAGGGCGTTAGTCAACGCGCCCAGCAGGACTCCGAGTAGGGCTAGCACATGGATTAGTGATAACATGCATACCAAATAATAATAAAGTGAACATATGATGAATGTCATCCCATGGGTGTCTATGTCATGTGTCCCACCCATCCACCGTATCATCATAAAATATCGTATCCCCCTTGACGGCAAAGCCTCGTCAAGGTGTCCCCATGTTTGCTTCTCGGTCTCCCCGACGGAGCATGGACTCCGGTTATAGCATAAGAGCTATCCCCATGTCTGATTCTCGGTCGCCCCGATGAAGCATGGACTCCGGTTATAGCCCCTCAGGCTATCCCCATGTTTGTTTCTCGGTCGCTCCGACGGAGCATGGACTCTGGTTTCATTATTTTCCCGCCCATGCCATGCATGAGATGTAAGTGCATTATGCTATGTAATATATATAAAATCCATATAAAATCCATAACATCTAAGTACAATCCATAGTCTAAAAAAAAAATATTATCCATAGCATTAAATCATAATCCATAGTACTTAAACATATAATTCATAATTTGAAATTCCATCACAAGATAAATCATATAATCATCAAATTAAAGAACCATCACATATCCAAGGCTTACAAAAAGGTAGGAATCCTACCGAATACCGCTTAGCATCCCGTTACGTTTCCGTTCGATAATCCGGTCGCCGATCTCATACTGTTTACGACGTCCCGGTACCTTATTACATATTTACTGAATTAGTCCATATGTTATCCATGATTAAGTCCTTAACTTATTACAACCTTAGGTTCTAATTACGTTATCCATTTACCAAACTCAGCCACTAACTTAGCCTCGTTTTCCGTGGTTTAAAACACATCCATAAATCCAATTTTGTCCATTTTAAATATTCCGATTTGCGAGCCTAAAACGCAGCATCTATCCGTTTCATTTAATCATTAGCAATGTATCCAATTTTATTTCTAACATACATAGGGTTCGGCCATGCATCATGGCCGAACCCATGGTTCTTCAATGTGGCCACTAATTACGGTTTTGCCACTAGACCTCCATGGTTTAATATTTCCTCATTCATGCGTATTTTTAAGTCAAAATTTCATCCATAACTTAGATCCATTAGGCATTCATTGACCATGCCCTAATATCCATAAAAATAGCCACCTACTTTGATTAAATTTGAAAACATTTAATCCCATAATTCATTCCATTCTTGGCCCTAAATATGGCCCACAAAGAGGTCATGGGTTCGGCCATACACCATGGCCGAACCATGATGTCCATTTTTTTTCAATTTCTTGGGTCCATCTTGCCTCATCAACTATGCCATACGATCGTTTAAAATTAGCCATTGATTAGACTAATTTCCATTCATATATATATATATATATATATATATTACCTTAGTCCCAAAATTGATCTAAAATTGGATCATGGGTTCGGCCATACACCATGGCCGAACCCATGATGTTTCTTTCTCCATTTTTTCTTGGTCTATCTTACCCCCTTTACTCCTATCTCCAATGAAATTAAATCATCCATTTTCATCCCATTTAAACATCACATACCATGCTCATAAATCCATTTAAATTTATCATTTTTCTCCATTATTTTCCATTCATAAAAATCCCAAAATTTTACCATAGGGTTCGGCCATACACCATGGCCGAACCCATGGTTCATGGCTCACCTTCCTTAATGCCATTTAAGACCATGGTTTCACTAATATTGATCCATGGTTTTCTTCATTTAAATTTTTTTTTTTTTTAAAATTAATAACACCATTCATTTGGTCCCTTTAAAAAAACTATATCATACACTTGTAAATCCATCTTTCTATCCTTTAAACCCTATTTAAAATCACCTATTTTTAATCACTTGAAAACTAATTATCATTACTCATTCTCCAAAATTTTAAACCTTATAATCTTAATAAAAATAATCATCCATCATTTACCATGGGGTTCGGCCATGCTACATGGCCGAACCCTATGGCCCATCAATCCATTTAAAATCCAAATTCTCTATGCTTAATAAAGACTTAAAATTCCATTAAAAATTCCATTCTTCCATTTCATCCATTTCTTAATCCATTCCTCCATTTTATCCATTTCTTATCCTACCATTTGATGGATCTTAGATCCATGGCCCACAACATTTTTGGCCATATTAAATCTAAGAAATGGATTCTATATCCTATCTAGAAAACATAAATTCTTGTTTTAAGAAAATCTTACCACCCGACGACTCCTCCGGTCCTTCTTTCCTCTTTGCTCTCCTTAGCCTTCTCTTCTCTTCTTCTCCTTGATATACGGTCAAGATGAGCTTGATCAAACGGTGAGGCTCTCCAAGTTTAGGATCAGCCAAGATTGAATGGGTTTGCTCGAGAGAGGGAGAGGGGAAGGTGATGAGAAAAGTGTCTCAAGTGTTTACCTTGAGGTGGTGGTTCAACACTTAACCTTTTCCTTTACTTTTCTTCTCTTTTCTTCTCTTTTTCTTCTAAGTTTTCTTCTTTCTTCCTCTTGTGAAGGTAGGGGACGGTTTTGAGAGTGTAGTGGTTAGATGGAAATGAGATGGGAAGTCATCTCATCTTTTTTTTTTGTTTGTCATTCATTCCTCCCACCAACCAACATGGCATTAATGGTGGTGGTTGGGGTAAACCACCATTTAAACCCATGGTTTCAATCTTGTGTTTCTTCAAAGTGGTTTGGGGTGGTTTGTGTTTGTTGAAATGGTTTTGACCATTTGACTATAATTAACTTAATCAATCTAATTCAATTGATCCTTAGGTTAAGTTAATTAATTAATTCCTACTTAATTTTAATCCCATTAATTTCCCTCTATGAAATCCACCCATGGTTGACCCATGGTGGTCAGCCCCACCACCCTTGGGTCCACACGCCGCCTCAATTGGTGAGGTGGAGGTGGGCCCCATTTGGCCATACCACTTAATCTTAATTTAGATAATTTTATAATTATCTAATCCATTTAATTTATCTTAATTGGATCACCATTGGGTCCATGGCCCAATTAAATTCCCTCCTATCCACTTACCTTAGGGCCTAGCTACCTTGGCCCATTGGGTCCCATATGGCTATTTGACCCAATTGACCACCCTTGACCCAAATTTATCATCATTGAGCCATTTAAATGAATAAATCAAATCCATGGCCCATTGGACCACACTTGGGCCATTGTCCCAAAATTTGGTCCATTTGGCATTTTATCACATCAAACTTCAAATTTAAAATAATAAATGCCACTATATATTGATCCAAAAATTCGGGCTATTACATGCTATCCTTTGAAGAACCAAACAATGTACTCTAACCATTTCCAACATGCATACACTTTGCATTTGAAATAATCCTCCCACCTCCAACCTCTCCCATGTACTTTCAAAATCTAACTCTCATTTCCTTTATCACTTAAATGGGAGTTACATGCATGGTAATACCTCCCATGCAGCCAACGTTTATTGTGTTAAAACCTACCACCAGCCCACACCACCATCTTACACACACTTTACTCACTAAAATAATTATTCCATCTAACTCATGTATTTAACTCACCCAAAATTAACTCATTTGTTTTATGTGACTCAACTAATAATTTCCACTCAACTAAACTCCAACATTTATTTCAACTCAAACAAACTCAAATATTTAATAAACTCAAACCACTTAAGCTTTGAGCTCACTCATGATTAATCATGCCCATTTCAACCCATTGGGTCCCATTTAGCCATTTTAGCCCATTTAACTAAATTTGACCCAATTATGATTCTTGACCCGTTTAAGTTCATCTTATCCATTTATTTGTTTTGTAATCAAAACTACTAACCATTGGGTCTTTTTTGAACCATTGACCCATTTAAATTCAACTCAAATATATCACAATGGCAATTTCGTAAATATGAATAAATTCTTATAAATTGATAACTTTGAAATTCCAAGGTGTTACACCTCCAATCACATAAGTTAATCATTTAACAAAATAAGTCCATAAAGATGTCATCTTCATCATACACCTAGGTTCATGGCCGAACCCATGGTTCCTTATTTTGTCATTTCCCATCTTAGCCACCATTCATTTCATAGTTAATCACCTAACTTATTTACACATAACTTAGGTCCATGAATGATTTATTAACATAAACTAGATCCATAATAAATTCTTCCATTTTCTTAGCTTGATCATTCATCCGTTAAACAAGCATAGATCTACCAAGTCATCCATCAAAATAGTTCATGGGATTCGGCCATACAACATGGCCGAACCCATGGTTCCTTGTTTCCATTTTTCCATGGTCTAAATACACGTAAATCCATCAATGTTCCTTCATCATTTTTCTCCTTTAAAACCCTTTAAAATTACTAACATACATCCATCCTTTTCATCCTTTAAAAACCCATTGAAATTAATAATCCACTTCCATGGGGTTTGGCCATACAACATGGCCGAACCCTATGGTTCATCTTTTCCTTTTTAACAAACACCTACCCGTGATTAAATCACTTGATGGGGTTCAGCCATACATCATGGCCGAACCTCATCCAATCTGAAATGGAACCCATAGGTTTGGCTACACCATGGCCAAACCTATGGTTTCCTTTGTCATAATCCCGTAACTCTAAACTTAACACATACATCTTTCCGCGTCTCCTTCGTTTTCTTTATTTCGGTCTTTCCTCCTCCTTAATCCTTCTCTCCTTTCTTATTCATCAGCAACTTCTCTAAGTGTTGATGATGTAGATGGAAAATGGATAGAAAAGAAAAGGAGAGAAATCTCTTGTTTCCAAGAGGTGAAGTTCGGCCAAGGGGTATGATGTGCCCCTTTGTGATGTTCCTTGGAAATTAGCCCCAACTCCTTCCAATTCTTCCTTAATTCTTCTCTTTTCTTGATGCTTTGCTGGTCCTCTAAGTGTTAAGACCAAATGTGGGAGAGAGAGAGAGAGAGAGGAAGAAAAGATAAGATGGAAAACTCTCATGGAGGGGATGGCCAAGGGGTGTGGTGTCTCTTGATGATATTTCTTTGTAACAACCAAAACCCTCCCACTTCCTCATAATGGTGGTGTCTTTTGAGATGAAACTCCTCATTTCTTTCATAATGGCTGTCTTCAACCCATGAGATGAGACCCTCCATCTCCCCCAACGTGTGGATCATGATGGTGTCCCTTGAGATGGAACTCTCCATCTCCTTATTCAACTCATCTATTTAATTCAACTCATCTCTTTAATTCAACTCTATTTAACTCACTTAAAATCAACTCAATTTAATTCAATTTGGATTCATTTCCAACTCAAAATAATTCAACTCAATACTTGGTTTCACCCATTTATTTAAAATCAGCTCATAAATGACCCATTGGGTCCCACATTGGCAATTGGCCCATTTAAGTACATTTACCAATTGTTTTCAAACCAAACCCTAATCATCAATTCATCTTGACCCATTGAGTCCCAATTGGCATTTGACCCAATTAAATCACACTTATCCACTTATCTTCATTCAAAATCTATCCATGACCCGTCGGGTCTTAATTGATCCAATAAAATATATTCTAACCGTATCCACTATCTATTGGATCCTAATTGGGCCATTGACCCAATTAAATTTATCCTCTAATTAATTACATTCCAAACCCATTTACTTTGACTCATCTTAATAAATTAATCACCCTTTAATTTCACTCATAAGAGGGAATTTCCTTTATTTCCTAGGTTAAGATCTCGGGGTGTTACATGATATTTCCAAGACTCTATTTTTGATGAAAAATGGAATGAGGAAATATAAATGTTTTCATCATAAAACATAGTTGGAAATAGGAAAATAGAAAGTGGTCTGTGCCTATGGAAAAGGTATTGGGTAAACCTTCAACTTCCATGACTACTCAGCCCAAAGACCAAAACTGCTTGGACTTGTGATGAATTAGCTCTGCACATAAAATAAACATATGTAGCAATCATCAGAGTTGTTTAATGATATGCTGTCAAAATATTTAAAAGAATGAAACAACAAAAGAGGCTAAAATAATCCAGTGAAAAATCGCCTCTTCTAGCCCAATGGATATCATCGCCTATCAATGCTGAAAAATATAGGTGCTTGGTTAACTTCATCCTGTAACACTCCGGATTTTCAAGTTATTAATATATATATATATATATATATATATATATATATATATATATATATATATATATATATATATATATGAAAATTACCCATTTAATTTGTGAATTATTAGATATGGACCTTATATGGGTAAAGTGTTGGATCATTGCCCAATTAAGACCCAACGGATTGTGGAATTGGTTTGAATAAAATCAAATGGGGCTGAATTAAATTAGTAATGCATTATGTCTATAACTAATTATTATGCGCATAAGATCCCTTAAAAAAAGGGGTCCTTTTGTTTTGGCCGTGTGTGTGGTATTTCCACATCCATGAAGATGCGCATAAGATAATTTAAAAGGTGTCTATTTCCTTGGTTAAGAGTGAAATTAGAAAATGTCTAAAAATAGATAGGATGCTTTGCCGTGTATGAGAGATTTGCACATCCATGAGGATGCGTGTAAGATCATTTTAAAAGGGGTCTTTCCTTGTTAAAAACAGTACTAGGAAGGTACTAAATTGAAGGGGCGCATGGCACCTTCTAAGTATAGATAGGATTGATTGGAAATTATAAAATAGAGGCAACACAAGGAGCTCACGGCATTGTCTAAATATATGACCAAGTGGGAGGTTTTTATAAAAGAAAGGAAGCATAACATGTAACGCCCGCCCCTTTCACCGAAAATCAAAGTCTATTTGTTTTTTTTAATAAAAGTGACAAAGGGCACGGACGTCACGACGCGAGTTAAGTTCCGAGCTTCTAAAGCCCGGCCCTTAACTGGCCAACCCTACGCGTGCGTGGAACATAAATCCACGAGTATGGTTCACGCGTAGAAAGTAAGCTCGCAACACATAAAAATCGATGCGGATGATAATAGACACTATCCTATCAATTTTTAGATAGCAGGGAAGAAATATCCATTTAATTACTAAAATGCCACTGGACTGCACCGTCCAAAATAAAATATACAACATAGCAAGCCATCTAAGTTATTACATTTCCGACAAGCTAAATTATACAATTACACATTCCCCAAAATAACTTAAACAAAAATAATTTGTCCGCCTCCCCAAGCTCCTAAGCTTAGCTTCCGTCTAGCCCTTCCGGTCCGCCATCTCCTGCATCGTCAGTTAGGGTAGAAATAGGGCGTTAGAACAACGCGCCCAGTAGGACTCCGAGTAGGGCTCGCACATGGATTAGTAATAACAACATACTGATAATATTATAGTAAAACCATGCACTTTGGGCAATGTCATGCAATGGGTGTTCTATGTCATGAATCCCACCCATCAATCTCATCCTCATTGTACAATGTCCCTTTTTCATCCATACATAATGTTCAAAATATAATCCATACCATCATCGTGCCATGACCCTCTTGATGGAAAAGCCTCATCAAGATGTGATCCACACTAGGCATCCCCCCTTGATGGAAGAACCACCATCAAGGTATACCCATAAATACAACATCACCCTTAATGGAAAACCATCATCAAGGTATCATAATTACAAGAGTCCCCCCCTTGATGGCAAAGCCTCATCAAGGTATAGTAATACATATGTGAAATATCCTCATGCTTGTTTATCGGTCGCCCCAACGGAGTATGGACTCCAGTTTCATTTCATCCTTCCCCTGTCATATCCCTCCCATGCCATGCATGAGATGTAGATGCCATATGCCATGTAATGTAACGCCTAGCCCTTTTTCACCCTTTTTTCGAAAATCAGAGTCTATTTTTTTTTTTTTTGAAATAGCAGAGTGAGAGAGGGCGTGGACGCCACGACGCGAGTTAAGTTCGAGCTCCTAAAGCCCGACCCTTAACTGGCCAACCCCACTCGTGCGCGGAGCTAAGTCCACGAGAACGGTTCATGCGTAGGAAGTAAGCTTGTGGATTATGATTATTGCGGAACATGATAATAGAGTCTATCCTACCGGTTTTTAGATAAAAGGGAAGATACAACATTGAATTACCAAAATGCCCCTATGTTCATATTTATGTCACAAAATATAATCGTCCATAAGTAATGTCCAAACCATCGCAAAAAATGTAAACTTATACAACCCGACAAGCTAAGTTACTTTAAAATTACATCTCCAAAATGTAAACGTAAATAAACTAAGACTGCGCTGCCCAAGCTCCTAAGCTTGGCTCCTGTCATGTCCACCGCTTCCGCCATCCCCTGCGTCACCAGCTAGGGTAGAAGTAGGGCGTTAGTCAACGCGCCCAGTAGGACTCCGAGTAGGGCTAGCACATGGATTAGTGATAACACATATACCGATAAAATAACATATAACCAAATAAGCATGTGATGAATGCTATGCCATGGGTGCCTATGTCATGTGTCCCACCCATCATCCGTATGATCATACAATGTATTATCCCCATGTTTGCTTCTCGGTCGCCCCGACGGAGCATGGACTCCGATTATAGCCCTCAGGCTATCCCCATGTCTGATTCTCGGTCGCCCCGACGGAGCATGGACTCCGGTTATGGCCCCTCAGATATCCCCATGTTTGCTTCTCGGTCGCCCCGACGGAGCATGGACTCCGGTTTGTTTATTTTTTCCGCCCATGCCATGCATGAGATGTAGTGCATTATGCTATGTAATATATATGTAATCCATATACTCAACATATCATACATAGCCATATAATGCATAATATTAAAATATAATCCATATGATTCTTAACTTAAAACTCATCATAAGATAAATCATAATCATAAATCTATCATAAGCCAAATCAAAATAATTTGAAATACCATCACATATCCATCGCTTACAAAAAGGTAGGAATCCTACCGAATACCGTGTCGCGTTCCGTTACGTTTTCCGCTCGTTAATCCGGTCGCCGATCGCTTACCGTTTGCGACGTCCGATACCTTATTACATTTACCGAATTAGTCCATACGTCATCCATGATTAAGTCCCTAACTTTGCCCATTATCCATTGGTTTTAGACTCATACATAAATCTGATTTTTGGCCAATTTACGAGCCTAAAACGCAGCAACTATCCGCTTCATTTAATCATTCATAATGTATTCGATTTTCATGTCTAATCCACATAGGGTTCGGCCATGTACCATGGCCGAATCCATGGTTCTTCAAAGTGGCCACTTATTACGGTTTTGCCACTCTTCTTCCATGGTACATCATCCATTCATTTATGTGCATTCTAAGTTCAAGATTCATTCATACTTAGGTCCATTCAATCATGACCTAGCATCATAAAATCAGCCACCTAATATTTAATTTTGAAAAACATTTACTCCCACACCTAATTCCACATTTTGGCCTAAGGTGTGGCCCACATATCATGGCCTCCAAATGGGCCATGGGTTCGGCCATACACCATGGCCGAACCCATGGTGCCTACTTTCCATTCCCTTGGGTCCATTTTACTCCCTTTAATCCAATCTCCAATGAATTTAATTTATCCATTCAAGTCCCCATTTTCATTCCATTTAAAACCTCACATATCATTTTTTTTTTATAAATCCATTAAAATCTAGCATTCATCTACATCATTTTCTATTTATTAAAAATCCACTAATCACTACCCTAAGGTTCACCATTTTCAAAGACTAGGTTTTGTCCCAAAATAATCCAATTTTAAAATCACAAATCTTCATTCTTTTTGGCCCTTTAAAACAAACTCCTAGGCATTGATACATGCATTAACCTTAGCCTAAAATTGATCAAAATTTGGGTCATGGGTTCGGCCATACACCATGGCCGAACCCATGATGTTTCTTTCCCTATTTTCTTGGTTTCATTACCCATTTAAACATACCTCTAATGAAAATTAAATCATCCATTTAAATCACCAACATCACATGTCATACTTGAAACATCCATACAATCTATCCATTTTTCTTAACCATTTGAGGCCTAACTTTCATTAATCACTCTCCATATTTCCATTCTTAGAACAACTCCAATAATTCACAATCACTAACTATGGGGTTCGGCCACCTTGTATGGCCGAACCCTATAGTCCTTGATTTCTTTTAAAACATCACAACTCCATTCGAATTAAATCATCCATTTACATTACCCTTTTCACCCCATTTAAACATCACATTCTATGCCTTTAAATCCTCTTTAAAAAAAATCACTATTTAAACGACTTGTAAACTAGTTATCATAAATCATTCTCCACCATTTTAAACCTTCAAACCTTAATTAAATTACCCATCATTCACCATGGGGTTCGGCCATGCTACATGGCCAAACCCTATGGTCATCCATTCATTTAATCTATCTCTGTCTAAGTTTATCCATTTCTTAATCTTCCATTGATGGATCTTAGATCCAAGGCCCATGATGTTTTTGGCCATTATCTAATAAATGGATTCCTTTTTTAACCATAAACAAAAATCTAAACTCTTGTTTAGAAATACTTACGGATCCGACGGCTCCTCCGATCTTTGTCGCTCCCGTCAACTTCCTTGGCCTCCCTTCTCCCTCTTCTTGATCTTTGATCGGTTAGATGTGCTTGATCAACGGTGGGACATGCTTGGATCGGCTAAGGTAAATAAGGTTAGGTTAAGAGAGAAAGAGAGTATGGAGATGAGGGAGAGATCTTCAAGGTCTTGGTGGCCCAAAGCTTACCTTCTCTTCTCTTTTCTTCTCCTTTCCTTCTAAGTTTTTCTTCTAAGTTTTTTCTCCTCTCTTGCAAGGTGAGTGCCTTTTTTTCTTTGTGTGTGAGGAATGCTAGAGTGAAATGGGTTGGTTTGAAATGGGATGGAGGTGGTTGGAGTGACTTAGACTCCACATTAATTTCCCCACCCACCAAGCATGGGCTAGCTTGACTTGGGTGGTGGTGGTTGAGACCCAACCACCAAGCATGGCTCCCATGTCCTCTTTGACTTGTTTATGTTGACCCTAACTAATTAACTTAATTAAGTTAAGCCCTCACTTAGGTTAATTAATTTCTATCCAATTTAATTCCATCCAATTATCTATCTAATAAATCCACCCATGGTTGACCAAGTCAACCATGGTGGACGGCCCCCACATGTACCTACCCCACCCGCCACCTCACTTGATGAGGTGGAGGTGGGCCCCACTTGGCCATGTTATTTTAATTCCATTAATTTTAACTTAGGTAATTTTACCATAATTTTAATCAATTTAATTTACCTTAATCCACCTTAGTCATTCCTAAATTTATCCATGGTTGACCAAGTCAACCATGATGGTTGGTCCCACTTTTTTCCTTGGTCCACACGCCACCTCAATTGGTGAGGTGGAGGTGGGCCCCATTTGGCCATATCACTTAATCTTGATACATCTTAACTTAGATAATTTCATAATTATCTAACCCATTTAATTTATCTTAATTGGATTACCATTGGGTCCATGACCAAATTATATTCTTGTCTTACCCATTTATCTTAGGGCTTACCTACCTTGGCCCATTGGGTCCCATATGGCTCTTTGACCCAAATTGACCATCTTTGACCCGATTACTTACCATTGACCAATTACATGTATTAATTCCAATTCATGGTTTATTGGGTAAACATTGGGCCCATGGCCCAATTAAATTCCCTCCTTACCTTAGGCTTACCTCAATTGGGTCCATTGGGTCCCAAATGAGTATTGGGCCCAATTTGACCATCCTTGACCCGATTAGTCCTCATTGACCCATTAGATGGATTTCATCCAATCCATGGCCCAATTGGGCCATTGTTGGACCTTTGTCCCAAAGTTGATCCATTTGGCATTTTCATCACATCAAATTCCAATTTAAAATAATAAAATGTCCAATATATATTGATTCGAAAATTCGGGCTATTACATGTAATATATGTAATTCAATAGTAATAAAACCCGTCTTAAAACAATTACTTGATGACCAAATAAATCAAAGGGACACCATCCCATAATATTTAATCCAAAACCCCTCTTAAGACATTCACATGATTTCCAAAATAATTTAAAAGAAAACATCGCAAGATGCATAATCCAAAACTCATCTTAAAGACAACCACATGCTTTCCAAAATAAATTAAAGAAAACGTCACCCAATCCATGGCTTACAAAAATGTAGGAATCCTACCGAATACCGACTCGCGTCATTATTTCGTTTTCGTCCGACAATCCGGCTACCGACTCGCGTACCGTTCGCGCTATCCGGTACCTTATTAAATTACCAAATCAATCCAAGTTTTAATCATTTCCAAGCCCATAAATCATAACTTAGTGGGTTTCTTTATTTTAGCCCATATTTACCATTTTTGCCACTACCCTTCACATAAACAATTTTTCATTAATTCATGCCTACTTAAGCCCAAAATTTAATCCACAACTTAGGTCCTTAACTTACGTCCATTATTGACTTACCAAAACATTAAAATTTGTCATGTAATTAATCTAACCATTACTCATTTAAACCCATTCAAACCACATACTTAATCACATATATACCCATTGACCTTAAACCCAAATTGATTTACAATTTGGGGCATGGGTTCGACCATACACCATGGCCGAACCCATGATGTTCCTTTCTCCATTTTTTTCTCTTTTTTCTTGGGTCCATTGTTACATTTTAGATCCACCAATAATCCTTCCTTGAGGGTTTTAAATCATGCATCTAAACCATATTCTTAACCCCATTTGGATCATTACACTTGTTCATTTAAAAACCTAAATTCATCAACACATTATCCTTTAAACCCACCATTTAAACACCATTTCATCACCATAGGGTTCGGCCATATACCATGGCCTAAACCGATGGTTCAAGGCTCATTCCCTCCATGCATTTCAAAACCATAAAACTCCTTTGCATTTTTATCATAAACTCATTTTAAAACCTTACTCCCATGCATTCATTAAAACCCTAAATTCATTAATCAAAAACCCTAACCAATTAAATCAACGACCAAATCACCCACCATGGGGTTCGGCCATGCTACATGGCCGAACCTGTGGCCAATAATTCTTCTTCCAATCATCCCATTCTATGCTTAAATTTCATAAATTACTATAATACACATAACCCATTTATTTATTTTCTTAACCTAACCCTAATTTTTTCCCACTTAGGGTTTCCTCCATCTTCCACCCTCACATTTGAGGGGTTTAACATCCATGACATATATCCATTGTAACCACCATTAATTTTTACAAAACTAAACCCTAAATCTTAAAGCCTAAAATCCAAAAATTTCTTGTTTAAGAAATACTCACTATCCGATGTCTCCTCCGATTTCCGCCGCTCCCGTCGGTCTCCATAGTCTCCTCTCTCCTTCCTTTTGATCTTTGGTAGGTTAAGATCTTTGATCAAGGGTGGCAATCCCCAACCCTAGAATCGGCCATGGTAGGTTTTGTGTGAGAGAGGGAGAGGGAAAATTATGAGAGGGAAGGTGATAACCCTTTACCTTAGAGTGATTTTTTTTTTTTTTTGCTTAATTTTTTCCACTTCTTTCTTCTCTTCTTCTCTTCTCTCCTCCTTAGCTCTCTTTCTCCCTTCACTTGAACATGGGACGGCAATGGAGGAATGGGAGGGATGGAGTTAACAAAAAAGATGAGAATGAGACACCAACAAAGCTCATCTCCATTTTTTTACTTTACATTAATGACACCCACCAACCTTAAGATATTTTCTTAGATATTTAAAATGCTTTATGGTGGTGGTTATCTAAGCCACCACCAAGCCAACGTGTTTCACTTGAGTTTGAGATGAGGTGAGTCTTCACCTCATGGCCCCACTTTGACCACTCTTAACTACCATTTTAAATAATTTAATTATTTAATTAATTAGATAATTACCTTAGGTTAATCCATTGGTACTTAGCCTAAGTCCATTACTCCACCCATGGTTGACCAAATCAACCATGGTGACTGGCCCCACCAAACCTTGGCCCACACGCCACCTCACTTGATGAGGTGGAGGTGGGTCCCACTTGGCCACATCACCATTGTTTAATTCCAAATAACTTAGGTGATTTAAAATCATTGAATTCACTCTAAGTGGATTACCATTGGGCCTATGGCCCAATTACATTTCCATCTAGCCCATTTACCTTAGAGCATAACCATCTTGACCCATTGGGTCCCAAATAGGTATTTGACCCAATTTGACCATTCTTGACCCATTTAAATAAATTTAAATCCAAACCATAGTCTATTGGGCCACACTTGGGCCTTTATACAAATTTTGGCCCATTTACCATTTACTCCACCAATTTTCCAATTTTCATCATTAAAATAAATAATATTCACATATTCCTTGATTTACGAATTCCGAGCCCTTACATAACAAGGGCGCACGACAATACACAAAATCAAGTAGGTGTTCTTGGATATGTGAAAGATCAAGAAGAAGGAGAAAATTGGAAGAGCAAGAACAAGCGAAAGAAAACCGGAGGAGTCGTGGAACCGGTTAGTATTTTGATGTTTTTGTTTAAAGAAAGGAACCATAGGTTCGGCCATAGAACCCCACTAAGGTGGATTTGGTGGATTAAGGGCTTAAAAATTAGTTAAGTAGTGTTTAAGTGATAAATAAAAGGAAGGGTGGAAATTAAGGTAAGTGAGGTTCGGCCATGGTGTATGGCTGAACCCCACAAGTGTTGTTTTTGGGACTAGGTTATTATGTGGGTAAGATGATTAATCTATAAATGGATAGATCAATGGAATTGTATGATTGGGCTTAAGAACCCAAAGGAGGGACTAAAACAAAATTAGTGACGTTCGGCCATGGTGTATGGCCGAACCCCACAAAGTTATATTTGGTGGACTTGGACCTAATGTTAAAACCAAAAAGGACCCAATTTAAGTGGGTGAGGTTCGGCCATGGTGTATGGCCGAACCCCACCAAGTGTGTATATGGTTTTGGACATTATGGGACTTTAGTTTGACTTTTTGTTATGTAACAAGGTGACGGGACTTCACAAACAGTATACGGTCGTGAACGGTTTTCGGACAAGAATGCGAGGTCAAATTAGTTGTCATTGGTAGGATTCTACCTTATTGAAACATGGATATGTATATGGTTTTATCTTATTTGATGGTTTATATTGTAATTATATTATGTTTCAAAAGTAAAGTTTTTTAAATGCTATGGTTAATTATATTGCATAGCATATGGACTTGAACATCTCGTGCATGGCATGGGAGGGGAATCTGTAACTGGAGGCTACGCTCCGTCGGGGCATCCATAAGGCAATCCTGGGAAGACCTTGATGTGGATAATGCCATCAAGGAGAATCTGGAGGCCACACTCCGTCGGGGCGTCCGAAAGACCACTGTGGGGATATATTGATGAGGAGAATACCATCAAGAGGTTGTATGTATGTGATGGGTGGGACTCATTGCATAAGGCATATGGCATGGCATGATTCTACATGAATTTTGATGATATGATATTTTATATGATATTTGATACTAACCCATGTGATAGCCCTACTTAGAATTCCTACTGGGCACGTTGTTCTAACGCCCTACTTCTACCTTAGTGAATGATAGAGGAAAGGATGGGGTCGAGGATCGTGAAAGAAGCCAAGCATAGGAGCTTGGTTATTTGAATGGATTTTATTATTGATATTTTGATAAGTTTACATGGACATGTAATTTGAGTAGTTAGATGTTGGCATGTAATAACTTAGTTAATATTTGCTATGGTTTGGAATAGTTTGACTGAATGATTAAGTTAAGGTAATTTCGGATAAATGATTATGTACTTTGCTATCTAAAATGGAGTAGACTTAGGTTCTATCATAATCCGCAGTTAGATTAAGTAATATTCCGCGAGAATTATAAAGTACTATGTGTGAACCGTTTTCATGGACTTAGTCCATGCACACATAGGTTTGGCCAGTTAAGGGTCGGGCTTTAGAAGTCCGGACTTAGCTCGCGTCGTGACACTCCGCTCATTATCACTTTTGTTTATTAAAAAAAAAAAATAGACTCTGATTTCGAGTGAAAAGGGCCAGGTGTTACACTCTTTATTTTTAAAAAAAAATGTAGACTCGGATTTTCGGAAAGGAAATAGAGTGGAAAAGGGCGGGGCATTACACATCCATTGAAAAAGTCCAAGTTGTATCCTCTAAGAGAAGAAAAGGACCGATGAAGGCCATGTACCGAGATGTTTTAAAGATCAACATCATGGTACAAAATCTAAAATGTGGAACAATTTGATCAAATAGGAAGGTACCCATGGCTAAAACCGGATTTGACAAAAAGTCATCATGGAATTGTGAACTTTGATTCCAAGTCTCACAATGTTAGGTAAAAATGTGTGAAGGGATACCACTGTTGGTACCACATTTGAAACATGTTTTGGAATCAGCATCTTACATTCAATCCATGTTCTTGTTTGAGTGTTGGATTGATCCATTGTAAGATATGTGTTGTAAATGTTGGTATGCACTCTTGTATTGCAATATACTTATCTCATTTCATTTCATATGCCATGTGATTTGTGCATCCTTAGGAACTGAATGTAGTGTATGCATTACCTCATGTATAGAGTATGTATGTGATTAAAACTGGTTTAATACACATATATAGTGTCGTTTCATTCCAAGGCTCTAAAACTTGTGAATCCCATGTGGAATGAAATATGCTCTATGTCGATTAAATGTATATTTTGTTTTGGTGTGACCAACCAAAAGTAATGATTGAATATTCCATTTATGTACCAGCCCTTTTCAAGGAACTGAAGCTCCCTTGAAAGAATGGTAAAATATTTTATCATGCTTTGGGTTATAACATGATAAAAGGCATAAGAGCTGCGTGTGTAGGGCCATACCTCATTCTTGTATGCTTCATGAGTACTGAAGTTAGGAAATGAATGTATCACTAATGTGCTTTGAGTTTCATTCCAATAAACATCAATTTATACATTATGTGGAATGAATTATGTTTAAATATGCCTTGCCTTGCTAAAATCTGGAAATGGCACATCTTATGACATCACCACACTTGGACAATATACATAAATTGGGGAATTAAATGTGTCCAAGAATCTTGGATTAATTTGGATCCAGAAAAGAGATCCGTAATCCATGGTTTTTTCTACCTTCAGAAGGGTGAATCGAATCTTCAAATGGTACAGATACGGTGTGAATGTATGTATCATCACTGGCGTTAAAAGATGTATAACAAAGGTTGAAGAACCATGAACATCACAAGCAAACACACACACGCATACCCAGTCTTCTTTCATAGCCCAGGTCGAAGGATAGACTAGTCGGAGGAACATACAGGTCGGCATTGTTGGATTTCAGAACACTGCCTAAAAGGGAGACAAGTCGATACATAACGACATGTCGACACAGACAGGTCGTTGGTCACGACCGGTCGGTGAATCATAAAGAGTAAGTTAAAAGGACTCTTTCTGCGAAAGTGATAGATCATATCAAAATCATCATATCCTCTCTCGCTGTGCTCTAGCGATTTCCTCCTCTCCACCCGTGCCCTAGACCAGTCATTAGAATCTCCCGGAGCAAAATCTCCACGAAAAACCTTTGTCAGCTCTTCCCTAGCAACCATGCCAAAAAATGAGATAACTAAATCTCGGTCTGCGACCACCGAAAAATCCCTGAGTGTAAACCCCATTTCCTCAGGACATCTCCTATGTATTTAAATACTAAATACAAACACACAAAGATCTGTAATGCCCCACCCTTTTTCACTCGTCAAAAATGAGAGTATATATTTTTTTTTTATAATAAAAGAGTGAGAGAGAGCGGGTCGTCGCGACGCGAGCTAAGTCTGAGTTTCCAAAACCCGACCCTTAACTCACCACCTTTACGTGTGTGTAGGCTAAGTCCACTAAAACATTTTACACACTTTAAGAATATGTGCAGAATTATTATATGAGTAAGATACCATTCATATACATGTCATCATTATAATGCAAGGAAAGCCGATCACTATATACTTAAATGAAACTTTAAATATCAAACCATAGCAAAATAATTCTAAGTTATTACAATCCAAAATATCAGTCCTCGCAATACATCTTTCAAAATCAACATAAGTAATATAAACATAATTTTGTTCACGCTCCTACGCTTGACTCCTTTCATGTCCCATGTCCTTGTCATTCCTTGTTCCATCATCTATATGATCGAAGTAGGGCATAAGTCAACATGCCAAGTAGGTATTCCAAGTAGGGTTATGGTACACATAAGATTAATATAAAACCAGGACAGATACATCATATCATATTTGTAAAACATCTCATAAGTAATAAAAATAATGCATGATATCTATATCATAATCATGCTTACTTATGCATCATGCCATGGGTGTCAATCCGAAATGATCACTGACCCAATTTCCATATCCAATTACATCATATATAAATAGTTTTCTTGATAAATCACCATATCAAGGTGCTCCCTTGGTCAATTACGTCTGTAGTGTTTTGTGACGGCCCCACCAGGTCACTGTTATACCTCCCCACATATGTTAATCGGAATTACTGATGAAGTGTGGACTCCTCTCTCTAGGCAGGGTTTCAGGACTGTTTACCCAGGAGCTCTTTGGCCCAAAATATGCCGTACCCTTTTCTAGCAATCCCAGACAAGCCAAAATATCAATAGTTCACATAGCTTCATACAAGCTAGTCTCAAGCCCCAAATCATGTACGGACCGCTCATAATTTGGCTTGCTGGTCCCATGTATTCCCTCACATGCCATGCATGAGATAATGAATGCAAGAATGCCATTTCATAAAAAATTACATAATATCATTGAAATTCAGTTCATAAACATATACCATTTGTTTAATCAAAGTAAACATCATAATTGAAATAAAAGCCAGTGTTATATATATAATCCATTGTGTCTCAATAAGGTAGGAATCCTACCAACGTCCGATATGCTGTCCTTTTCTTGTTTTGCAAGTACAATGCTAACGATCACGTGAAAACGAATCGAACCTCTTTACCTTATTAAATTCCACCACACACACACACACACACACACACACACACACACACACACACACACATATATATATATATATATATATATATATATATATATCAATTTCGTTATCCATTTAATTTTTATCACCCTTTACATCCTTCTGGATAAACAGAAGTATCTAGAAAATTAACCAAAAATAAAACATTCCAGATTCAGTCGACTGAATAACGCCCAGATACAGTCATTGCTTTACCCGCAAACTTTTAGTCGGCTGAATAATAATATTTAGTCGGCTGAAACATAACTCAGTACTATATAAACGTGACCCGTAACCTTTCGGTCGGTTGAATCATGGATTCAGTTCGCTGACTTTGGGTCAAATCCTCTGTGTTCTCGGTCAATGTCCTTTCAGTCGACTGAATCACAGATTCAGGCGGCTGTCTTTGGATCAGAGTATTTGTGTGTTCAGCCAGTATGCATTCAGTTGGCTCAATCATCAACCCACTGTTTACATGTTTGGTAAGTATACCTTCAGTCGACTGAATCACAAGATTCAGTCTATTGAAACACCAGATCACTTTACTTGTTTGGTACGTCTATGTTCAGTCTACTGAATCAGAGATTGAGTCAGCTGAAACACCTAGATATCCCTTGTGTGCTCGGCCAGCCCCCTTTCAGCCAACTGAATCCTGAGATTCAATCGACTGACCTTTTGTTAGTCTTCTCTATTTGCATGCATGGTTAATCCCTTCTCCATGAAATCCATTACTTATTATTTTAAACATGTATTTCATCTTCCATACATTTCTTAGTGAATTTACTCTACCCACTAGTCAAGGCTAGGGTTTTTTCATAATCCACCCAACCTTTGTACCATTATAACATGGTTTTGGATTCATTCCTTTGGTTGTTTGTTTCAACCCATAATCATTCCTTGAATGGGTTTCCAATTCTATGACCTTAACACAATTGGCCATCCATTCCAACCAATTATGGAACCAATAGGTTCAGCCACACCATGGACAAAGCTATGGTTTCTTTAGCCTTATACCTATGTTGTTAAACCTCTAAACATACCTTCTTTCCCGTCTCCTTCTTTTCTTTTGGTCTATCCTTTCCTTCCTTAATCCTTCTTCTTCAATAGTTCTCCAAGTTTAGAAGTGTAGGTGGGAGAGGGAGAAGAGGAAAGGAAATTCTTGTGTGAAAGAGGTGGAGTGATTGGCCAAGGGGTGTGGAGTGCCCCTTGGTTGGTGTCTTTTATGTAACAGTCCAAGCCTTTTCACTCTCTCTCATTAAGGTTTTGTCTAACCAAAGTGTCCCTTCGCTTAGCCAACGGAAAACTGTTTGACTTCCATCGAGTCACCTTGAGATGGAGACTCCTCAACTCCTCAGCTTCTCATTTCAACTCAAGTAATAACTTAACTCAATTGAACTCACTCATGGTTGACCAAGTCAACCATGATATAGCCGACCATGCATGTGGTGAGTTTGTCACCACATGGCATTCGGGTCCCATTTTGGACATGTCACTCGATGATGTGGCACCTTGCTTACTTGGCTCTCATGTGATGACATGTATGCCACTTGGCAATGCCACATCACTCACATGCCACCTCACTTGATGAGGTGGATTTTCTGCATAGGATTTTAATGGGGTAGTTGACCCTTTTACCTTTTACCCATTTACTTTAACCTTATACAATTACTTAAAATCAGCTCATCTAGGACCCATTCGTCCCAATTGGGTAATTGACCCATTTACTTATACTTACCCAATTACTTTAAAATCAAACTCATCCATACTCGATTGGATCTTAATTGGGTAATTGACCCATTACCTTGCTAACCTAATATCCATTTCAACAATTTAATCTCAAATTCATTTAATTCGTAATTTAAATAGAATATTCCAATATATTCATAAGTAAGGAAAATTCGGGGTGTTATAAGATCAAACACCATAAGACCAATTTAAAGTGGTTTGGTTAGCCAACCTACATCCATTGTTAGGACTCGCTCAACCTTGAGCTATCCCCAAAATCCACTAAGTGGGGACTTACACCCTCACAATTAGAGTAGGAGTTCCACCTCACTCAATCGGTTGGAAATTCCACCCACCATTGTCGAATAGGAATTCCCTCTATCCATTTGACTGAGAATTCCACCCACCAATGTGCCAGAGACGACGCTCCTAACTTTTTATAGTGGTTCCAGAACCAAGATTCCTTAATCCACTTCCAGAATAAAGGTTTTAAAAAAAAATTAAAACCAAGAAGCACTTGCCTTTGAAGCTCTTTCTTCTGATGTGAGCTTCATCAAGATCCCACCCAATGTGTGCCGGTGCCGACGCTCTGCCTTGTAGCCGTCATGTAGCAATCACAATGTAGGGTGTCAAGGAAACTAGTTTTACCAAAAGTTTCCTAGATATGATCCTTTCCTTCTTCACTCTTTTTCATTTTCGAAATCAATCCTTAGATTGGTTGTTTATGAGCTTTCATCATTCCTCTCTCTCTCACAACTCAGTCCATTTGATTCCCCAAGTGTAAGCACGAGAGAGAGACTGATCCTTCTGTTGGCCTTTGTTTAAGCTCACTAATGATGATGAAGGTCCAACTGATCTTGCCGACCCTGTTTGTCAATTAAATGACTCGGGTAGAAGTACTTGTCAGAAAGCTTGAAGATTCAAGATGATCGAGGAAGAAGATCATGCTCCAACAAGCTCAGAGATCATCTTCATTGTAATCATAAGAATAGGTATATGGCCATAGATGACCCTAGGTGGAACCCACACCTGAGAGAGGACTACTAGGCTTTGTTGCATATGTTGGTAATAAACATAATATGCATAGAGAGGTTGCTGAACAGTGAATTAGAAGTGAACTTGGAAACTATGAATTATGTTCACTGTCAGCACGACCAATCTATCTCACCGACCCATCGGTGTAGTTAGGATCGACCCATCATGGTCAAAGACTGGTCAGCCAGATTGACATTGGTTTTGGAACTTCGAACTGTCATTCTAGAAATGACTCTTATCGAGAGTCTTGAATGTACCAACCCCTCGGTGATGAACTTGAACGACCCCTCGGGGTCAACGACTCGTCGGTATAAAACTTATAAGTTCTGGAGTGGGAACTTATAAGGGCTCTCGATAAAACAGACATATCGACAATCAAAGACCGGTCAAGAGTTACAGGACCGGCCTCTCGGCAAAGGGTGACATGTCGTTCTAGGTAATAGGTTTCCTAAGGGAAACTACTTGTCTAGCATGTTTTACACCAGAACGAGCCTCTAGTATGGACCGACACATCGACGCCATTAGTGTCAACCCATTGGCGACAACGACATGTTGGGCGGAAAGTAATTATGTCGTTGGGGTGCATTTATTGCGCAACTGTTGGGTGCTTGAACGGTAATAAATATGAACACCGACCCATCGGTGCCACCAACCTGTCAGTCCTGGACAGTCAATATAGACGTTAAAACTCCTCTATAAATATGAGTGTTGGATGATCGTTTTACTACCTTCCTTGAGTTTAAAAGAGTTAAACACTCAAAGGAACAATCAACACTCTTGAGAGAAAGACCATAAACAACCAATCTTCGGATTTTGTTTGCAAGTGAGAGAGTTATGAACGAGGAAAGCTTTGGTTAAGCCATGTTTCGTTGTCACCCACAAGATTGTGATTGCTACATGATGACTACAAGAAGGAGGGTCGACATAACTTGGGTGGGATCTTCAAAAAGCTCACATCAACGAAAAAGATCTTTAAGGCAAGTGCTTCTTGGTTTTTAATTTTCTTTTTGAAAACCTGTAACCCGAAAGTGGATTAAAGGGAGGTACCCTGGAACAACTATAAAAAACTCTACAGCGTTGTCTCTGGCACAGTGGTGGGTGGAATTCCCAGCCAATTGAGTGAAGTGGAATTCATACTCTAATTGTGAGGATGTAAGTCCCCACATAGTGAATTTGGAGATAGCTTAAGGTTGAACGAGTCCTAACAGTGGATGTAGGTTGGCGAACCGAACCACTATATATCTTGTGTCCTTGTGTTTATGGTGTTAGAGCCAAATTCTTGTCTTGATTTTTTCAATCACATTTGCTAATACATACACTCTTGATTGTTGTTTCCTCTCCATTTAAATTAATCATTCAAGTAAATTAGAAAAGGACCAATGAATTTGGATTGACCTATTCACCCCCCCCCCTTTAGGGTCAATCAGGTTGTTTTTGCACCCGTGTAAAGGGTACTTTCAATTGTTACAGCATGGGAGACAGTCATGTAATATCTAGACCTCCTACTTCGATGGATCAAACTATGCCTCTTGGAAGGCCAAAATGAGAAGCTTCTTTATCTCCATTGATTCATTGGTTTGGGATATTATAAAGACTTGATGGGAAGAACCCATAGAAGAGAAAACTGCAGCATCCATCACAACCATAACTCCCAAACCCATTGCCTCTTGGATCCCTGCTAAGAAAGTTGCTCAGACAGCAGATGGGAAAGCCATGAATGCCCTTAATTGTGCAGTTTCTTACAGTGAATACAAGCGGATCACGACCTGTAAAACTGCAAATGAAGCATGGGAAGTTCTTGAGAGAACCCATGGGGGCACCTCAATACTTAAGTGGTGCAAACTTCAGATCCTCCAAAATAAATTTAACACCATTAAGATGAGGGAGGATGAAGTCTTCATGGACTTTTATTCCAAAGTCAGTGACATTGTAAATCAAATGTACGCTTTAGGTGAACGGATACCAGAGGACAAGGCATGTACCAAAATTGTCTGGAATCTTGTAGAGAGATTCAAGCCCAAAGTTGTGGCTATGGAGGACAACATAGATGTGTCCTTAATAAACGTTGATGATTTAATTAGTTCATTGCGAACCTATGAATTACACTTTGAACAGCCAAAGGATAAATCAATTGTCTTGAAATCTTCCTTAAAAACAAAGACTAAATAAAAAAAAAACATTTTCAGATGATGAACTCTCAAGTGATGAAATGGCAATATTTGCCAAAAAGTTTTATAAAAACTTCGTAAAAAGAAATAACTTGAGAAGAATGGGTAAGGGTGAACCAAGTAAAAACCCAAGAAGGCAATAGGAATTCAGAGGAAAAAGGAGAGAAATAAAGTGTAACGCCCGCCCTTTTCACTATGCCGAAAATTAGAGTCTATATTTTTTAAAAAAAAATAGAAAGTGAAAGAGAGCTAGACGTCACGACACGAACTAAGTCCGAGCTTCTAAAGCCCGACCCTTAACTGGCCAACCATACGTGTGCATGGACTAAGTCCACGAATACGGTTCACACGCAATATGTTATTGTAACACCCCGATTTTTCAAAGATATCAATATTTACGAAAATGCCATTGGAATGGTGAATTAAAAAAATGTGATCGCAGATAAGAAAATGGTGGGGTCCATTGTTCAAATTAAGACCCAAGGTACATATTATAAGGATCAAATTAAATTAAATGGGTAATGAACATCTAATTGGGTCAAGATGGTTATTTGGGTCAGAGGACCCAATTGGGACCCAATGGGTCGTGGTAGACTTATTTGACCCTTGGATGAGCTCAATTTTAATTGGGTTCGACTGAATTGATTGGGGATTTAAATGGAGGATAAATGGGTAGGCTTGATGCAAATATGTAAACCACATTTAAATGGGTAAACCACCCATAAATGGGTCAAGGCGCTAAATTGGATCAATAAGCTAAGTTGGGACCCAATGGGTCGAGTTGACCATGTTGACCACGTTGACCGTGTGGACCCTCAAGTGAGCTCAAAGGGTGAGTCAAATCAGGTTGAGTTAGGGCTGAAGTGAGTTGGATTTGAATTAAATAATGGAGTTGATTCAAGTGCATTAAAATGAATGGCATTAAATGTGGTGAGTTGAGCTAATGAAATGAGTTGGATGAGTTAAGTTGGAAACCAAAGAGACCTTGAATTCCATTGAGTCAAATGGGGAGGTGAGGAGTTGCCTTGGTCTTAAACATCACAAAGACAAGTCCCACAAGTTGGTGGCACGAGGAGTAGTTTTCCATGCATGAAATTAAATGGAATGGGATAAGTTTTGAATTGGGAATATGGAGGGTTTCCATCTCATGATGGAAACCCAAAAGCCCAACGTTGGGAGTGCCAAGGGATGCCTTGGTTGGTATCAAAAGACTCCTTGATTAGACCAACATGTATGAGGGTTAATGGGAGGTTATGGTGGCTGATTAACAAAAGGGAGACACACCATCATTTGGCCGATTTCCATCACAAAGGAACCTTAGAACTTCATCTCTCTCTCTCTCTCTCAAAACCTACCTCCTTGGCCGAATCATCCTTTGGTGTTTTCACCATTGATCAAGCACATCATCAGCAAAAGGAGGGAGGCCAAAGAAGATAGGAAGCAAGGATCAAAGGCAAGAAGAGAGGCTTGGAGAATTGGTAAGTACTCCATGGAATGTTGTTTAATAAGTTGGTTAAATGTAACATGATTTGGCCATGGTATGGCCGAATCTATCGAAGGTTAAACCCTGGATTTTGGAGTGTAAAAAGGGTAGGAAATGGATCACAAAGTGGCCGAACCCCATGAAATGGTTTGGTTATTGTTGATGGTTTTTGAAAGTTAAAAACCATGCAATATTATGGAGATTTCTAGATGTTTTAATTAGACATAAGATGCAAGTTAAAGTTAAAGGGTTTTAAATCATGGATTTGAATGTCATGATTTGGTCATGTTATGGCTGAATTTATCAATGGTTTAAATTATGATGATGAGGTTTAAAAAGGATAGAAACTTGGATCATAGGGTTTGGCCACTTTGGATGGCCGAACCCCATGAAAGGATTTAATAAGCTTATGGTGATTTTCGATGGTTTTGAAAGATAAAAACCATACCAATATATGAGAGTTTTTAAGTGCTTTATTTGGAAAAAAAATTGATGCCTTAGGTTGGTCTTTGAATGGCTAAACCATATCATAATTATGGTTACAAGGTTGAATATGAACCATACATAAAGGATGGGAGGATTGACTCAAGGGAACCATAGGGTTCGGCCATGTGTATGGCCGAACCCCATGGACCCTTGTATGGGTATTTGGATTCAAGTAAATGATTAGAAATTATTGTTGGTTTTGTAATGTTTTTAAAGAGTCTAAGTTATGACCATATGGTGAAGCATGATTAATGGATAAAAGAACCAAGGGTGATATATAGGGTTCGGCCATGGGTATGGCCAAACCCCATAGAAAGAGGCATAGGTCATGGTTGGGGGTTTTGAAGGATAAAAATTATGAAATGATATAAATATCGTAAATGGATTTGTAATATGTTAATAGGTGGAAATAAAGAACCATAGGGTTCGGCCATACATATGGCCGAACCCCATGGAGTGATGCTAATGGACTTAAGTATTTGTGGAGCCATAAAGATGATGAAAGATTAAGGTCTAGTTAAGTATGAAGGATTGAAATGAGACCCAATTTGGATTGGTGAGGTTCGGCCAAGTTGTATGGCCGAACCCCACTAAGGTGGATTTTATGGATCTTGGTGATTAAGCAAGATTAAATATGGGTTAAGTCTAGTGGCAAAACTGTAAATACAAGTAATAATGTAAATATGGATGAAGAAGGATTAAAGGACTTGAAAGAGGGGTCAAACCAAAGTGGTATGGATTGGCCATGCTGTATGGCCGAACCCTACCAAAGTATATTATTTAGTATAAGGTGTTTGTGTAAGTTATATGGATGGTATTGATCAAATGAAAAGGAAGATCAAATCCAAAGTGGGTGAGGTTCAGCCATGGGGTATGGCCGAACCCCACAAGGTGGTTTTTGGGATTTAAACCTAACAAGAAATCAAAAGGTTATGTTATTAACTTGTTGTTATATAAATAAGGTAACGGGACTTGAACGGCGCACGAGTCGTGAGCGGGTGACAGTTAAGAAGATCGCACTTTTAAGTGAACTTTCTGTAGGTTTCCTACCTACTTGTAACCACTTTTATATTTGGTTTTATCATGGTTTTTATGGGACATTTGTTATACTATTATTTATCATATTGGATTTGAATGATGAGATTTATTTACATGTTTCATATATTCATTGGCATCTCATGCATGGACATGGGATGATGATTATGGAAACCGGAGCCCACACTCCATCGGTATGCCCGTGAGGCAACTGTGGGGCCTCTTTAGGCGATGAGGGTCCAGCCAGGAGGAATATTATGATGATAAGAGTCACATCAAGAAGAAATGAAAGAATATTGTGGTTTCCCTTGATGATGAGAGTCTCGTCAAGTGATGGCTATGTATATGTGTGACGGGTGGGACTCATTACATTTGCATACATACATAGCATTGATTTATATGTTTTTGATGACCATATATTAGATATATACATGTTTTATATACTAACCATGTGGTAGCCCTGATCTGAAAACCTACTGGGCGCGTTGGTCTAACGCCCTATTTCTATCCTTAGAGGATGACGCAGGAAAGGGGAAGGCAAAGGCTGAGGATCACGAGGAAAGCTAAGCATAGATGCTTGGATGTTGGAATGGGTTTCTATTTACTGTTGTTTGGATACATTCTTATAGACATGTAATAGTTTAGTAACTTTGCTATGGTTTGTGAATAGTTTGATGATGGATATTTGGTTTAAGTAGTTTATAATGGATGACTTGTACTTGGTATCTACTCAGTATAATTCCGCAATCAGTTAGTTCCGCAATTAGTTTAGTATTATTCCGCATGACTTATTTAGTTCCGTGTGTGTATTGTTTACCATTGTTTAGTCCATGCACATATGGTTGGCCAGTTAAGGGTCGGACTTTGGAAGTCCGAACTTAGCTCGCATCGTGACGTCTCCCCGCTCTCTTCCACTTGTTTATTTATAAAAAAAATAGACTCTGATTTTTGGAAGGTTGGAAAAGGGCGGGGCGTTACAGTTATACATGCGGATTAGATCACAACTGCGGATTATAATAGTACCTAATTCTATTCCATTTTAGATAGCAAAGTAGTCCGTCATTTAAAAATGATAATCTTAACTTGAACATCCAAAATAAACCATCATACCATAGCAAAATATCTAAGTTATTACATGCCCAAATGCTAGCTACTCAAATTACATCGTCTATGAGTAACTTAATCAAAATATAAATTAAACACATCGAAGCTCCTATGCTTGGCTCCGATCACGCTCATCGTTCCCTTTATTTCCTATGTCATCCACTAGGGTAGAAGTAGGGCGTTAAACAACGCACCCAGTAGGTACTCCAAATAAGGTTAACACATGGTTAGTACAAATCATATAAATAATATAATATCAAAACCTTGTAAAACAATGCCATACCATGGTGCTGTATGCAATGAGTCCCACCCATCACAAACACATGTATTCTCTTGATGGAATTCTCCTCATCAAGGTATCCCCATAGTTGCCTTACGGACGCCCCGACGGAGTGTGTTCTCCGATTACTTCTCGATGGATAATGTACATCAGGGTCTTCCCACGATTGCCTTACGGATGCCCCGACGGAGCGTGGCCTCCTGTCACAAACATCCCTCCCATGCCATGCATGAGATGTAGCGAAACTATGTAATAATATAATCATAGCATTAAAACCTCATATTTGAAACATATCATTTTTACAACATAACTCATCAAAATAAGAATGAAAACCATCATACATAACCCATGGTTTCAAAGAGGTAGAATCCTACCAATGACCACTAGTGTGTCTTTGCGTTTTCGTCCGAAAACCGCTCACGAACGTACACCGCTTGTGAGGCCCCGTCACCTTATTACATATCAACAAGTCAACCAATATCCCATTTGATTTGCAATCTATGCTTAAATCTATAAACCAACCTTAGTGGGGTTCGGCCATACACCATGGCCGAACCTCACTCTATGGTTTTTGGGTCCTCCTTTCAAGTCCTTTGATCTTTTAATTAAGTCCAAGATCATTCATCCTTTGATTCACTAATCTCATCACTTATACAAAAATCATTTAACATTGATAATAACCTAAGTCCATAAAAATATTCCCCATGGGGTTTGGCCATACACCATGGCCGAACCCATGGTCCATCATTTCCACCCATATTTACATCTTTGCCATTGTTCTATACATGGCTAATTACATAACTTATTTACATATGACTTCAAGTCCAAAAATGATCCATAACTGATTCCCTAATCCAAACATGATCCACAAATGAACGACCCATTAAAAATTGGTTCATGGGGTTCGACCATACACCATGGCTGAACCCATGATGTTTCATTTCTCATCTTCTCCATTTAAATGATTTATAATCTTAGGTCCATAAACATAGGTCTATAATTGAATCCTCCATTTAATCATCCATTCATTTCAACATGCATACATAGATCATAACATCCATAAAAAAAGTTCATGTTGTATGGTCGAACCCATGATGTCATTTTTCATCCTTCATCTTAATCCATTTACAACATTAGAGACCATTTAAAAATTGACAACATTCCTTCATTATTCTTCTCTTTTAAAACCTTTTAAATCACGAACACCATTTCATATAAAACATTAATAATAATCTTCCATGGGGTTCGGCTATACACCATGGCCGAACCCTATGGTTCATAATCTTCTCTTAAAATCATTCATCCAAGGTTATAATCCTTTGATGGGGTTCGGCCATACATCATAGCTGAACCTCATCCAACCCCTTTTTGGTCCTTGATGGTTCTTGTATATATCATTTAGGGTTTGGCCATGCACTGGCCGGACCATGTTCCTCGACCAACTTACTTAATAACAAACTCATTGAGTACTTACCGATTCCGCTACTCCTTGGGTTTTCCTTCGCTCCGACTTGTTCCTTGGATCTTTTCCTTCCTTAGCCTCTTCTTCCTTCCATCTTGATCCTTGTGAGAGGGTCAGCCTTAGGTTCTTGTGAGAGGGAGAGGATCTTGAGATGAAACACTAAGTCCTTCCTCCTTTGTCTTTGGAATAGGTCGGCCTTGTGTGAGAAGGAGAGAGTGAGATGAAAATATTCTAAGTGCCCTTTGTAACGCCCCGCCCTTTTTCACCGTTTTCCTAAAATCAGAGTCGATTTTTTTTTTTTTGAAATAGAAGAGTGAGAGAGGGCGCGGACGCCACGACGCGAGTTAAGTCCGAGCTTCTGAAGCCCGACCCTTAACTGGCCAACCCCACGCGTGCGCGGAACTAAGTCCACGAGAATGGTTCACGCGTGGGAAGTAAGCTCGCGGATTATAGTTATTGCGGAACATGATAATAGAGTCTATCCTACCGGTTTTTAGATAGAAGGGAAGATATAACATTGAATTTACCAAAATCCCCTATGTTCATGATTTCATCACAAAATGTATTGTCCATAAGTAACGTCCAAACCATCGCAGAAATGTAAATTTATACAACCCGACAAGCTAAGTTACTTTAAAATTACATCTCCAAAATTTAAACATAATATAAACTAGGACTGCGCTTTCCAAGCTCCTAAGCTTGGCCTCCGGTATTTCCACCGCTTCCTGCCTCTCCTGCGTCATCAGCTAGGGTAGAAGTAGGGCGTTAGTCAACGCGCCCAGTAGGACTCCGAGTAGGGCTAGCACATGGATTAGTGATACACACATATCGATAACATAAAATACAACAAAATAAGTATGTGATGAATGCTATGTCATGGGTGCTTATGTCATGTGTCCCACCCATTATCCGTATGATCATACAATATCCTGTTCCCCATGTTTGCTTCTCGGTCGCCCCGACGGAGCATGGACTCCGGTTATAGCCCTCAGGCTATCCCCATGTCTGATTCTCGGTCGCCCCGACGGAGCATGGACTCCGGTTATAACCCTCAGGCAATCCCCATGTCTGATTCTCGGTCGCCCCGACAGAGCATGGACTCCGGTTTATTTATTTTTTTTCTGCCCATGCCATGCATGAGATGTAGTGCATTATGCTATGTAATATATATGTATCCCATATACTTGACATATCATACATAGTCATATAATGCATAATATTAAAATATAAACCATATGCTTCATAATTTAAAATTCATCATAAGATAAATCATACTCATAAATCCATCATAAGCCAAATCAAAATAATTTAAAACACCATCACATATCCATCGCTTACAAAGAGGTAGGAATCCTACCGAATACCGTGTCGCGTTCCGTTATGCTTCCCGTTCGATAATCCGGTCGCCGATCGCGTACCGTTTGCGACGCCCGATACCTTATTACATTTACCGAATTAGTCCATACATCGTCCATGATTAAGTCCCTAACTTAGCCCATTATCCATTGGTTCTAGACTCATACATAGATCCAATTTTGGCCAAATTTAAAATTCCGATTTGCGAGCCTAAAACGCAGCAACTAATCGCTTTACTTAACCATTCATAATATTTCCATTTTCATGTCCAACCCCCATAGGGTTTGGCCATGTACCATGGTCAAACCCATGGTCCTTCAATGTGGCCACAAATTACGGTTTTGCCACTCTCCTTCCATGGTAAATCATCCATTCATTTATGTGCATTCTAAGTCCAAGATTCATTCATACTTAGGTCCATTCAATCATGACCTTACATCATAAAATCAGCCACCTAATATTTAATTTTGAAAAATAATTACTCCCACACCTAATTCCACATTTTGGCCTAAGGTGTGGCCCACATATCATTTTTATAAATCCATCAAAATCTAGTATTCTTCTACATTATTTTCCATTTATTAAAGCCACTAATCACTACCCTAAGGTTCACCTTTATGGATACCATTTTCAAAGACTAAGTTTTGTCCCAAAATAATCCAATTTAAAATCACAAAAACTTAAATCATTTTGGCCCTTTAAATCAAACTCCTAAGCATTGATACATGCATTTAACCTTAGCCTAAAATTGATCAAAATTTGGGTCATGGGTTCGGCCATACACCATGGCCGAACCCATGATGTTTCTTTCCCCATTTTTCTTGGTTTCAATTACCCATTTAAACATACCTCCAATGAAAATTAAATCATCCATTTAAATCACCAACATCACATATCATACTTGAACCATCCATACAATCCATCCATTTTTCTTAACCATTTTCAATACTTTTCCATCATAAAAAAAAATTACCATATACCATACTTACCCATCTATTCAAATTCCCATTCCTCCACATTATTTTCCATGTCTAAAAATCCCATACCATTACCATAGGGTTCGGCCATGTACCATGGCCGAACCCATGGTTCATGGCCCACCTTTCTTAGAACCATTTAAGACCAAAGTTCTATGAATATTTGTCCATGATTTTTCTTTGCTAAAAAAATTCCATTTAAAATCAATAATATCATTCATTTGGTCCATTTAAACTTATATCATACACTTTGGGAATCCATTTGCAACTATTATTTCCTCCATAAATTTCTACCCTTTTTCATCCATTAAAATTACTATTTCTCACCAACTTTAAGATCTTCATAAAACCATTAATTTTTTGTCCCAAAAATAATCCATTTTAAAATCACTAAATCATCACCATTTTCATTCCATCTAAACATCACATTCTATACTCAATAAGTCCATTTTATCATAGATCATTCTCCACCATTTTAGACCTTCAATGGCCATGGGGTTCGGCCATGCTACATGGCCGAACCTTATGGCCCATTACTCCATTAAAATCCCATTTTCCTATGCTTAATAAAGACTCAAAATTCCATTTTTTCCATTTCCTCTTTTCTTAAATCCATTCCTCCATTTTTATCCATTTCTTAGCCTTCCATTTGATGGATTTTAGATCCATGTCCCACAACATTTTTGGCCATGTTTAGTCTAAGAATGGATTCCATATCTTATCTTTAAAAATATAAACTCTTGTTTAAGAAATTCTTACCGCACCGACGACTCCTCCGGTCCTTCTTTCTTCTTTGTTTTCCTTAGCCCCTTTCTCCTTCTTTCTCTTCTTGATGATCGGCTAGATGAGCTTGATCAATGGTGGGACATGCTTGGATTGGCTAAGATAGTGTTAGGTTTAGAGAGAGGGGAAGAGGGGGAGATGATGAAGAATGGTAATTCTTGATCTTCAAGAGTTGAATCCAAGATTCCACCTCTTTTCTTCTCTTCTTCTCTTCTTTTTTTCTTCTAAGTTTTCTTCACTTTCTCCTTGCAAGGTGAAAAACGAATTTCCTTGTGTGTGTGGAGGGCTAGAGTCAAATGGGTAGTTTGAAATGAGATGGAGGTGGTTGGAGTGGTCTTCACTCAAGCATTAACTTTCTCACCAACCAAGCATGGGTTGCCTTGACTTTGGTGGTGGTGGTTGAGATCCAACCACCATTCAAGCCCATGGTTTTAATTTGTGTTTTCTTGAGGTGGTTTGTGTTTGTAGGAGTGGTTTTGACCACTTAACCATTTGACCATTTTAATCTTAGGTTGATTAACTTAGATCACCTTGATCCCTTGATTAATTTAATTAATCACTTTCTATTTAATTTAATCCCATTAATTTCCCTCTATGATCCACCCATGGTTGACTATGTCAACCATGGTGGTCGGCCCCACTACTCTTGGGTCCACACGCCACCTCAATGGGTGAGGTGGAGGTGGGCCCCATTGGCCATGTTACCTTGGTCCATTTATCACCTAACTTAGGTGATTTAAATTTTATTAAATGTATCCCTCTTATTGGATCACCATTGGGCCCATGGCCCAATTAAATTTTTGTCTTACCCATTTATCTTAGGGCTTACCTACCTTGGCCCATTGGGTCCCATATGGCTCTTTGACCCAAATTGACCATCTTTGACCCGATTACTTACGATTGACCAATTACATGTATTAATTCCAATTCATGGTTTATTGGGTAAACATTGGGCCCGTGGCCCAATTTAAATTCCCTCCTTACCTTAGGCTTACCTCAATTGGGTCCATTGGGTCCCAAATAAGTATTGGGCCCAATTTGACCATCCTTGACCCGATTAGTCCTCATTGACCCATTGAATGGATTTCATCCAATTTGTGGCCCAATTGGCCATTCTTGGACCCTTGTCCCAACTTTTGATCCATTTGGTATTCCATCATGTCAAAATTCAATTTAAAATCAATAAATGCCAATATATATATTTATAAAAAATTCGGATTATTACACCCTTGTCTTGAGGTGTGGTTCAGCCAAGAGAGAGCTTGAGAGAGAGAGTCTAAGATGCAACCCCTTAGTCTTTTCGTGTTTAATGAAATTCAGCCAAGGGTGGTGTCCTTTGGTGTCACCCCTTTGTAACTCCCGTGCCCATTTACCTCCCTCCTTAATGTTCCATTTGGGGGTTTCATCCATAAGATGAAACTCCCATGTCTCCAACGGTATTGTCTTGACTTGGACAACAAAACCGTCCACCTCCCACTGATGATTCATTTGGGGGTTTCATCCATGAGATGAAACTCCCATGTATCCAACGGTATTGTCTTGACTTGGACAACAAAACCGTCCACCTCCCATTGATGATTCATTTGGGGGTTTCATCCATGAGATGAAACTCCCATGTCCAACCTGTAGCCTTGACTTGGGTTTTTGAAATGCATCCTTCCATCTACTCCACTCACTTAAGTTCAAGGTCCCATTAACTTCCCATCCAACTCACTATAACTCAATTATTTTTCATTCTTTTAAACTCAACTCACTTAACTCACTTAAAATCACTCAATTGCATAATTCCATTTCCAACTTAATTCAGCCCAATATAATTAAGCTTGAACTCACTTGGTGGTCAACCAAGTCAACCACGACCCATTGGGTCCCAATTGGACATTTTGACCCAATTAAATACATCTTACCCATTTAATTCAATTGAAATATAACCACCATCCGTTGGGTCTTAATTGGGCAATTGACCCAACCCCTTACCCATCTAAGGTCCATATCCAATAATTCACAAATTAAATGGGCAAATTTCATACATATTGATAACTTGAAAATTCGGGTGTTACATAAAGGATGTCAAGGAGCAGACCTGCTTCAATTGTGGAGGAAGAGGACACTACATGAGTGAGTGTCCTTCAGATAAAATAAAGAAGGTTATGAATGTGGGTGTCACCCATGTGGAAACTTCTAAATTAGAGAGTGATTCAGATGAGGAGCCCCAAAAAAAACTGTTGTGTCAAAAGGTCTCATAGCCTCGATCATTGGTGATCATGAAAATCCTACAATTGTAACAGAGGAAGATGAGAGTGAAGTTGATGAAAATCTTCAAACTTCTTACAAAGCCCTGTTCCTTGAGAGTGAGAGGCTGGCTAAAAAACTCAACAAGATTAAAAATTAAAACCTTGACCTCTCCAATCAAGTGGAAGAGTTGAAAGATAAAAAATCTCTTATAATCTAAGATTTATTGCTCAAATGTTGAAAGTTCTAAGCTTAAAGAAGAAAACAAGACTCTTCAAGAAGAAATAAGTATACATTGCAAGGATGTCGAGAATTTGTTGCATCAAAATAAAATTCTTGAAGAGGATATAAAGAAATTGTCTTTAAAAGTAAAGGAATTAAAAAATCACAAATAAAAATTCCAAGATAAGTTTACCCAAGGAGATGAAAGACTGAAAAGACTCCTTGGCTCGGGTAGACAGTATGGTGATAGGTCTGGACTTGGTTCCTCGTCCACCAAGGTACCTGTGAACCATGAAGTGTTCAGAAAAACAAATATCTCTCACCTTCAACGAGTAAGTGCAATTTCTGCCACAAGGATGGGCATTTCAAAATAAATTGCTATCATCTAAAGAGATATCTGGAAAAGAAAGCAGTAAGGCAAAATCAAGAAAAGCCTAAGCTTAAAAGATATCCACCAACACCGAATCCTAAAAGGAATCTAAGGAAGGTGGATATAAGGCAAGACTCTTTCTTAAGATAGATGAATCATGTCCTAAATGAGTTGATGAATCCAAGGTTTGGCCACAATCTTTGTACGATCGTAGGGGTGCGTATGCAACACCAAATGCCACAATCTTTGTACCTACGAGATAGACCATGAATCATGTTTTGTTGTGCTTTAAGATTCACTTCTATGTGTTAGACCACTACAAATGAACTCACAAGAGATCATGTGAGTTCACATAGCAGAGAAATGTTATGACATTAAAAGAAGAACTGGCCACATACAAGTCTAGAATGTACTCTTACTGGTTATAGTACATATTCTACTTGGAAACCCATACATTCCATTCAAAGTGTTTTTGAAAGATATAATCTTTTGAATGAGAATTGTTGTTTGTGTGTGTGCATGATTGGATGAAATTGTGTTTGGTATATTTTTACATTAAATATGTGTTTGCCGAGCTTAGATTAGGATCTCCATCAAGTCGCACAAATCTAGGATAATTACTTTGCAATCTGTAACTCTCAGTTTTGTCGACATGTCGGAGAACAAACTGTTTGAGTGACAGACATGTCATTTCTGTGCTAAATCAAGTACTGTTGAAAATGGGGAAAATGTCAAAAAAGTCGACATGTTGGTGGAATCGACATATCGGTGAAACAGAAAGTTCAAAATAAAAAGGGGCCACTTTCTGCGAAAGCAACAACACTTTCAAATTCGTTGTCTCCCCTCATACGAAGGTTTGTGGTCCCCCCTTCTCCTCTTGTGCCCTAAACCAGTCGATACGATCTCTCGGGGTGATTTCCTGTAGGAAAATCATAGGGTTTTCGCTCCTCAAGCCTCTAGAAGCTTGAAAATCATCGTTTTTGTGATTTTTGTAGATCTGGTAAGGGTCAGTCCCATCTCCTCCTTCTTTGAAAGAATGTTTGAGGAACTCCTCCAAGAAAGACCATGCCTAGGCTAACGACATCTCTGACACATCCTAAGCACTCTATAGAGCGAGGATGAATCCAGTCTGTGGCGAAAACGAACCAAAATGATAACTTTTCAGTCTTGACCTTGGTCAAGTTTTGATAATTCTTTGTATGTTCAGGAACAACAAGAAACCCAACCAGAGGTGGGAGAAGATGCCATATTTAACAAGGGTGTCATTCTCAAAGAAAAACGAGAGGAAGGAGAATGCAAACTTGAAAGCTTGAAGCAAAATCAACTTAGGGGCAGCTAAGTTTGTGGGGGAGCAGAGAAGAAACAGCCAAGAAAAATTGCTTAGAGAATTGGGGAGAAAACCATAAGAAGCTAAGAACATTAACTTAACCTAGAAGCTTGATACACGAAAAGTGTGCAATAATCCATGGGGTGAACCATGTGTGAGATTCGATTTCAGTTAAAGAACCAATACACGAAGCATGGAGGAGTGCTTGATCTTCATGCTTGCCTACTAATACTTTGTCAATTGAATGACAAAATGGGAGAGAAAATAGTAGAAGCTATAAGACATAAAAACCAATTAGGACAATAATTGGTGGAAGGAAGGTCCAACTCAAGGAGATTAGGGGAGTCTAGCAATTCATTAGTGTATGGGGGAGAAAATTTTATTTAGTCCATGGATGTTTATAGTTTGGACTAACCCATCTAGTGATTGTCTAGTGTTGCTTGCTTTTGTGCTTAAACAGGAAAATGAAGTAAGCTGAGAAAGAATATGAAGATCTGAGCAAGAATATGAAGATCATAGTCTTGTTAATGCATTTGAATATACACGTAATTGATGTAATGTTTTGTATTCAAGTGTGTTGTAATAAAGGGTGGGCTTGTAAATGGATTAGCTTATAGGTTTTCTCATGTAATTGACAAAGGGAGAGATTGTTAGTGCCCTGGCTTGACCGAGTCCTTGTTTGTCAATTACATGACTCAGGTAGAAGCACTTGCCAAAAAGCATGAAGACTCAAAAAGATTGAGGAAGAATATCATGCTCCACCAAGCTCAAAGATCGTTGTCATGGCAATCACTAGAACTTGTATATGGCCATAGATGACCCTAGGTGGAACCACACCTGAGAGAGGACTACTAGGCTTAGTTGCATATGCTGGTAATAAACATAACATGCCTATAGAAGTAGCTGAATAGTGAATTAGAAGTGAACTTGGAACCATGAATTATGTTCACTGTCAGCACGACCGGTCTATCTCACCGACCCCTCGGTGTAGTCAGTATCGACCCATCGTGGCCAAAGACTGGTCGGCGAGATTGGCAACTTCGACCTGTCATTCTGAAAATGCCTCTAATCGAGAGTCTCGAATGCACCGACCCCTCGGTGCTGAACGTGAACGACCTGTCGTGGTCCACGACTCGTTAATATTAAACTTATAAATTCTAGGCTGGGAACTTATAAGTGTTCTTGATAAAATAGACATATTGGCAATGACAGACCGATCGAGAGTTACAGGACCGACCCCTCAGCAAAAGGAGACAGGTCGGTCTGGGTAACAATTTCCTAAGGGAAACTACTGTCAAGCATGTTTTACAGCAGAATGAGCCTCTCGTATGGACCGACCCATCGGTGCCATAAGTTTCAACCCATTGGCGACAACAACATGTCGGCCGAAAAGTAATTATGTCGTTGGGGATGCATTTAATGCTCAACGGTCGGGTGGTTGAACAGTAATAAATATGCACACCGACCCATCGGTGCCACCGACCAGTCAGTCCTGGACAGTCAATATGACGGTTAAGACTCCTCTATCAATATGTGTGTTGGGTGATCGTTTTACTATCTTCCTTGAGATTAAAAGAGTTAAACACTCTAAGGAACGATCAACACTCTTGAGATAAAGATCTTAAGCAACCAATCTTCGGATTGTGTTTGCAAGTGAGAAAGAGAGGAGGAGAAAAAGATCATAAAAAACCAATCTTCGGATTGAATTAGCAAGTGAGAGAGTTATAAACTAGGAAAACTTTGGTTAAGCTAAGTTTCCATGTCACCCACAAGACTGTGATTGCTACACGATGACTGTAACATCCCGGATTTTCGATGCAATTAATATATTGGATATTATCTATTTTAATTGTTAAAATTAAGATTTATAGATAGAATGGACGTTAGATGGATAAGAATTGGGGTGATGGCCCAATTATGATCCAACGGATCATAGATAGAGTTGATTTAAATTAATTAGGTAAATGTAGTTAATTGGGTCAAAAATCCAATTGGGACCCAATGGGTCAAGATGAATTGATTTGATCGGGTCATGTACCCAATTAAGATCTAAGGCATGTGATCTACCTCATCAAGTGAGGTGGCAAGTGTATGAGGTGACATGGAAGTGGCATAGCCAAGTGGGACCCAAACCCCCCTCATCAAGTGAGGTGGTGTGTGGTCTAAGGCCACATGTAGGGCCGGCCACCATAGTTGACTTGGTCAACCATGAGTGAGTTCATAGGTGAGTTCAAAAGGGTTAAGTGGAGAAAGTTGAATTAAGGAATTAATTAAGAAATAAATTCTAAGTCTTGAGTTAAGAGTTACATAGGTAAGTTCAAATCAAGATTGAATGGGAAGTGAGTTTACAAATGAGTCACATGGAAGTTGAAGAGACTTAAGTGAGTCAAAGAGGGAGGTGGAGGGTTTCCATGAGATGGAAACCCTAGACACAAAAATCATTGGGAAGGGGGAGAAGGCCAAGTGTAAGCCATGTGCCCTCTTGGTTAACCAAAGGACATATGGGAAAGACCACACCTTAATGAGGGTGGTTGGGAGTTTAGGGTTTACACAAGACACCCTCCCTTGGCCGATCCTACCTTAGACAAAATAGTTGAGATTGTTTCATCTCACCCTCTCCTCCTCTCCCTCTCTCAACCTTCAAGTCCTAAGGCTGATCCCTTCTCTTAGACAAAAAGAGTTGGAGATTTTCATCTCATCCTCTCCCTCTCTCCCTCTCTTAACCTTCACCTAGGCCGAGCCCTCCATTAATGGTTTTCATCTCAAACCCTCTCCCTCTCTCAATCAACACCTTGGTCGAATACTCCATCACAGATCAAGGAGGCTTTCAATCTCCCTTCCTCCCATTTCGGCACTAAACTTGGAGGAAGGACAAGGACTAAGGAAGGAGAAGGACGGAGGAGCCAAAATCAGACCTAAAAAATCGGAGGAGTCGCAGAATAGGTATGTACTTGTTTAACGAAGGTATTGATTAAAAAGAGAATAAGGAAACCATGGTTTCGGCTATGGAATGGCCAAAACCATGGGGTTCCATTTCGGGTTGAAAAGGTTGGCCAAAATGTTATGGGCCATGAAATGTAAAAGGAAAATCCATCCAAGAAAATGGTTAAGCATTTGGAATGAAAATACCCTAACCTTGTTGGTCGGTAAGATAGGTTGCACAAATGAAGCTATGATAAGGAGACTATGGTAATACATGATTAAATGGATGATAATATGTATGCTAAGTATAAGTAAGGAAGTTCGTAAGAAAATGATCAAAGAACATGGTTCGGCCCTTGCATGGTCGAACCCTATTTTTGATATACAAGGATCATTGAGGACTTGAGAGGGTGAAAAGGAGGAACCATGGGTTCGGCCATGTTGTATGGCCAAACCCCATGGAGGAATTTTCATGAATCTAGGTATGTTTAAAAGATTAAATATGGATTACCTAGTTAAGGAATAAAAGGAAAAGAAATGATGAATAAAATGGAAAGAGGATGAAAAATGATGAACCATGGGTTCGGCCATGTTGTATGGCCGAACCCCATAGAGGAATTTTTATGGATCTATATATATATTTTAAATGATTATCTATGGACTATCAAGTTAAGAAATAAGAAGGTGGAAATAAAGAACCATGGGTTCGGCCATGTTGGATGGCCGAACCCCATGGTTCATGTTATGGATCTAAGTATGTGTAAAAAGTTAAGTGATTAACTGTGAAAAGAAATGATGGCTAAGATGGGAAGATGATGAAAGAGAGAACCATGGGTTCGGCTGTAACACCCTGGATTTTCAAGATATCAATTTACATGAATTTTGTCCATTTAAATTATGAATTAATAGAAATGGACCTTAGATGGGTAAGGTGTTGGGTAATGACCCAACTATGACCCAAAGGTTATGGAATGAGTGTTCAATGTAGAGTAAAGAGGTAAGTTACATTTATTTGGGTCATGGTGGCTACTTGGGGCAAAAGGCCCAATTGGGACCCATTGGGTCGTGTTTGACTTGGTTGACCATCAAAGTGAGTTCAAGCTTAATTAAGTTGGGATTGATTTGGGTTAGAAATGGAATCAAATGGTTGAGTTGAATTAAATGGTAGAGTTGAATTAAATGTTTGAGTTGAATTAATTGGATGAGTTGAGTTAAGTGAGTGAAATAAATTTATTTGAGAAGTGAGTTGGATGGAAAGGTGTTGGGAGTTACATATTTCAAAATCAACACAAGGTATACACGTTGGATGCATGGGAATTATATCTCATGCATGAAACTCCAAATGGAAATCAATGGGAGGTGGGCCGTTTGGTGGGGGTTACACAAACCACACAAGTTGGGAAGCTTGGAGGGTTTCCATCTCAAGATGGAAACCCAAGAGCCACACGTTGGGAGTGTTTCATCTCAAGGATGAAACCTCCAATTGAGACTTAAAGGAGGGAGATGAAAGGACATGGAGTAACCAAGGGGTGTCACCAAAGGACACCACCTTTGGCAACCCTCATTAACCAATAGAAGGTTACATCTTAAAGCCACACTCTTCCTCTCCCTCTTGGCCGTTCCCACCTCTCAAAGACAAGGAACACTTGGTGTTTTTCTCATCTCACTCTCTCCCTCTCTCACACAAAGCCGACCACTCATCAAGACAAAAAGATTTAGTAAAGTGTTTGATCTCAAACTATATACAAGGCTGAATTCTATCTCTCTCTCAAACCTATACCCTTCTTGGCCGAAACCACTTTTGGGAGGAGTTATATTGATCAAGCTCACACTCGGCTAAAGGATCAAGAAAAGAAGGAGAGGCTAAGGAAGGAAAGGAACAAGCCAGAGCAAAGGACAAATTGGAGGAGTCGTGGGAACAGTAAGTGCTCAATAAACTCTTTTCAAATAAGAAAATGGTTAAGGACATGGTTTGGCCATGTACATGGCCGAACCCCATGGAAAGAGTCAAGGAAATTTTATGGTTTAAAATGATGTTTAAAAGGAAAAAACATGGGCCATAGGGTTCGGCCATCTTGTATGGCCGAACCCCATGGAAAAGACATTGGATTTATGTTATAGGGTTTGAAGGGAGGAAATCACAATTGTATGTGTTTGATTTTGTTAAAGTCTTAAAAGGATTTAGATAGAGAGATAATGATGGATAGTTTGCCATGTTTAAGTAATTTTTGAAGATGGTTAATAATTTATAAAGGTGTTGAGTTGTTGGATCTATAAGAATGAAAAAAAAAAGGGAGTACCAAAACCCAAGGGTGAGGTTCGGCCATGGTGTATGGCCGAACCCCACCAAGTACTTTTATGGATTTAGGTATCATAGGATTCGGCCATGTGTATGGCTGAACCCCATGAACCTTTTGGTGGATCATTTTTGGGACTTGGATTAAGTAAATAAACCAATTAATTAGTCATGGATGATTAATGGCATAGAATGTAATTAAGGGTGAAAAGGATGAACCATGGGTTCGACCATGGTGTATGGCTGAACCCCATGGAAAATATTTGGTGGGTTTAAATTGTTATCAATTATAAACATATATGGAACAAGTGATTAGATGTAGAGGTCATGATCTTGTATCTAACTTGAAGATCAAAGGGTTGAAAGATGAGCATAAAATCAAGATGGTGAGGTTCGGCCATGGTGTATGGCGGAACCCCCCCTAATGAATTTTATGGACTTATGTGTTATGAGTGTTAGATGCTTTATGTGTGAATGATTGGATTATGAATTAGTGATTGGATTTAATTAAAAGGATCAAGTGATTTTGAAAGAGAGACCAAAACTAAGATGGTGAGGTTCGGCCATGTTGTATGGCCGAACGCCACTAATGGATTTTGGTGGACAAAGGGCTAAGTTATTAGCAAAGTGATGTTTGTGTAATAAATAAGAGTAAGGGCCAAATTCAAGTAGGTGAGGTTCGGCCATAGTGTATGGCCGAACTCCACAAGGTGGTGTGTTCGGTCTTAGACTTAATTAGAAACCAAATGAGATACGTGTTTGACTTATTGACATGTAACAAGGTAACGGGACTTCTTGAGCGATGTGCAATCGTGAACGGGTGACGGTTTAAGAAGAGCGGACATTTTAAGTGACCTTTGAGTAGGTTTCCTACCACTTTGTAACCATGATTTATACTCGTTGTATTAATCTAGATTTTTATGAGATATTTGTTAAATTATTATGTTTCAAAGAGGATTTGAATGCTAAGATTTTATTACAAATGGCATGTATTCATTGACATCTCATGCATGGCATGGGGTGATGGTTATGTAACCGGAGGGACCACACTCCGTCGGGGCGACCGAAAAACGTATGTGGGTTGCCTTGATGATGAGAATCCCATCAAGAGGAAACCGGAGGGTCCACACTCCGTCGGGGCGTCCGAAATACCTATGTGGTGGTACCTTGATGATGAGAATCCCATCAAGAGGCTATGTATACTTGTGATGGGTGGGGCTCAGTACATTTGGATACATACATAGCATTGTTTTGTAAGGTTTTGACAATCATGTATTATTATGTTAGATGTATGCTTTATACTAACCTTGTGGTAGCCTTAATTGGAATACCTGTTGGGCGCGTTGTTCTAACGCCTTACTTCTACCCTACTGAATGACGTAGGAAACGAAGGGAACGAAGAGCATGATCGGAGTCAAGCTTAGAGGTTGAATGAGTTTACTTTATATTTGTTTTAAGTTATTATTTGGACTTGTAATTTGAGTTAAGTTAGAATGTCGGACATGTAATAACTTAGTTATGTTGGTATGGTTTGGAATAATTTTATTTGATTATTTCAGTAAAAGATAAACATTGTAAAAGAACGTACATCTTTGCTATCTAATAAATCGGAATAGGGTTAGGTTCTATTATAATCCGCAATATAAGATATTATCCGCATGTTAACTTATGTGTGTGATCCATCTTGGTGGACTTAGTCCACACACACATAGGGTTGGCCAGTTATGGGTCGAGCTTTAGAAGCTCGGACTTAACTCGCGTTGTGACTTCCCGCTCTCGTTCAGTCTAAAAAAAGAAAATAGACTCTGATTTTCGGAAAGCGAGTGAAAAAGGGCAGGGCGTTATTTTTGGAAAGTGAGTGAAAAACGGAAAGGTTGAATCTTTCGAAGTAAGATTAAGATGGTTTCATGTCTCACTGACAGATAAGAATCCCAACTGACCGACTCTTAGGAGTCCGCTGCACGGGGGCCGGATTAATTTACTTTGTTAGACTCAGACTGAACATTCAATCTGAGAACAACAATGAAAGATAGCAAAGGAAGTACAGTCGAAATAATTGGATATACCAAACATAGCAAATTAGGATATATTTCCCCGATATCCCCAAATTGAGAAAAAAACAATAGATACTTAGGAAATTTCCCCGAAAAACAAAGAAAAGCTAAGAGTGCTTATTTGGAAAGTTCTCCAAAATTGTGAAAATACAAACTGTACGAGGAAACTAAGTCAATAATGTTTGACTTAGGTAAAAATGGCTCCAAAGAGAAAGATCCAACAAAACAAGAAAGGGAAGGAAAAATAGATACTAATCATTCAACGAGAAGAGGAGGAACGCCAATCCTGACGGGAAGAGGAGGAATAACAATCCCGACGGGAAGAGGAGGAACGACAATCCCGACGGGAAGAGGAGGAAAGACAATCCCGACGGGAAGAGGAGGAACGACAATCCCGACGGGAAGAGGAAGAGCGACAATCTCACCATAGTGAACAAGAGAAAGAGGGGCAAAGAAAACGTGAGTATTCCAGTGGTGCCTCTTGAACTACAAAGCCTGGTTCAAGCAGTAGTTACTTCTGTTCTCCAACAGCATCTGAATGGAAGTGGAAGCAGTAGTGATGCCAACGACCGGAACATGGTCAGGATTTCCAGCAACAGCGCCCTCCTTACTTCAAGGGGAGAGAAGGGGCTGTCTGAGCGGAAAACTGGCTGAAGAAGATTTCGTAGATTCTGATATTATTGAATATCACAAGTCATGGTCACAAGATTTTACTGGCCACATCACAGCTGATTGATGATGCTGGTAAATGGTGGGAGGTGGTAAAAAACAGCAAGCACTTGTGCCGGAAACGGAAAGGACTGCAATGACCTGGGAGCAGTTCGCAGCTACATTTCTGGATCGCTATTTCCCTGAAGAGGAGAAGGAGCGTCACACACAAGCTTTTATATCTTTGGTACAAGGTACCATGACAGTGGCAGAGTACCACCGGGAGTTTCTGAGTCTGTCTTGCTATGCATTTTACATGGTGGATACGGAATACTGAACGGCTAGCAAGTTTAAGCGGGCCTTCGATCGAGCATTAGGACAAATACAACAACCATCTTCAAGGCAGGCACATTGGCAGAAGTGGTTCGTGTGTTTTGACAACTGCCGAGCTCAGAGTGGGAGGGGTGCATTCCAGCCCAACAAGAAGTTCCGACCGAATTTCAGCAGACCCTCACCATCCACTGGGTCAACAGGGGGCTTTCGTCCCAATCATCCCGCCCCATCTGAATCGGTCACTCAGGCTCCCAGAGGGGCGAACCACTGCTTTCATTGTGACCAGCCGGGTCACTACAAAAGAGAATGCCCACAGCTCAGGAAACCCTCTTATTCCAGAGGTTCTTTTTGTCCACCAGCTAGGCCAGCTAACTCACGAGGAGGCAGGACTTATAATCAGGCGGGATGGGCACCTAACCCTACTGGATCTGGAGGGTTGTTTACTTTAGCTCCTCCAGCGGATGTAGATCATTCTGTGATTCAAGGTATGGCTGTAGTCAGTAGTTCCTACGCCTTTACACTATTTGATTCTGGAGCTTCACACTCATTCATATTTGCTGCATTCATAACTACTACTGGTACATTAGTTCAAAAATTGTCCACATCACTCACAATTGTATCCCCTGTCGGAGACACGTCATTGGGACTTATATGCACGGCAGTGAATACTGAACTCGCTGGACTCAGATTTGAGTTCAATTATCTGGTACTCGATATGACTAAGTAAGATATTATCTTTGGCATGTACTGGTTGGCTAGCTTTGAGGCCAACATTGATTGTTATTCGCCGCAGAGTGACATTTTGGTCACCCTAGGGAAAACAACATGTGGTGCGAACTGACGAACAAAGCATACTGCATGAAGGGTTAAATCATCTGGTACTGAACAATATTAGAATCAACAAGACACCGGTGGTTGAACTCCTGGCAATAGTGAAAGAATATGCAGACGTTTTTCCAGAAGAACTCCCTGGCTTGCCGCCTATGAGGGAGATCAATTTTGAAATCAAGCTGTACCCTGGCACTTCACCAGTGTCTTTACCCCACTATCGGATGGCACCAGCAGAGATGTCCGAGCTAAAGAAGCAGATTGATGAACTGCTTAGACTGGGTTGCATCCGGAACAGCACATCGTCTTGGGGAGCTGCAGTGTTGTTTGTGCAGAAGAAGGATGATCCGGAACAGCAGGATCGATGATTTATTAGATTAATTGAGGGGTTCCAGCCACTTTTCAAAGATTGATCTGATGTCCGGATACCATCAAATCCGGGTTAGGGAGGAAGCCATAGAGAAGACAACCTTCAGAACGCGGCATGGACTATATGAGTTTGTAGTCATGCCGTTTGGACTCACCAACGTACCGGCTATGTTCATGGATCTAATGAACAGGATCTTCCGTCTTTACCTGGATCAGTTTGTGATTGTGTTTATTGATGATATCTTGATCTATTCTAAAAGTCAAGAGGAGCATGTTGAGCATCTACGGATAGTCTTGAACACTTTGAGAAAAAACAAGTTATGTGCCAAAGCCAGTAAATGTGAATTCTAGTTATCCAAGGTTAATTTGTTGGGGCATGTTATATCCGAAGAAGGTATAGCCGTGGATTTGGCTAAGGTGACAGTAGTAAGTGAGTGAAAGGCACCAAAGAATGTGACTAAGATCCGCAGTTTCTTGGGATTGGCTGGTTATTATAGGAAGTTTATTATGGACTTCTCTAAGATTGCATCTCCATTGACCCGACTCACTCAGAAAGGAGTCAAATTTGAATGGTTAGATTTGTGCAACCGGAGATTTGAAACACTGAAAGAGAGAGTTACAAGAGCTCCTATTTTGATTTTGACGGAAAGAGGCAAAGGTTATGAGGTACAATGTGATGCTTCTGGAGAAGGACACGGGTGTGTCCTCAGTCAAACTCAGCGTGTGGTGGTTTATGGATCAAGACAGTTAAAAATTCATGAACGCCTTTATCCCACGCATGATCTGGAACTGGCTGTAGTGGTCTTCGCGCTTAAAAGCTGGAGACACTATTTATATGGTGAGAAGTTTGAAGTATTTTCAGATCATAAGAGCTTGAAGTACTTATTCGATCAGAAAGAGCTCAACCTGAGGCAGCACAAATGGATGGAATACCTGGCAGATTATGAGTTCGCGCTCTGATATCATCCAGGTAAGGCAAACAAGGTGGCGGATGCTCTCAGCTGCATATCACATGTATCAGTGGCATGTTTGATTAGGACAAAATGGGAGATGTTGAATACCATTCAAGAGTTCAATCTGTATATCAACAACCATGGGAGTATGTACAATTTAATCATACGGTCCAACATGGTTACCAAGATTGAACAAGAGCAACGAGCAGATCCGGAAGTGGAGGAGATATGGGCCAAGATGTTTACTGGCATAACCATGCCGGAATGGGAGTTGCGACCAGGACAGGGCCTTGTATTCTGGGATAGGATTTATATGCCTAAAAGCTGCAGAAAAGAGTTGTTGATCGAGGCACATCAGACCAAACTCTCCATACATCCGGGCAACATCAAGATGTATCACGATCTGAAGAGACATTACTGGTGGCACGGACTCAAAAGAGATGTTACAGAATTTGTGGCACACTGCTTAACTTGTCAGCAGGTTAAGACGGAACACCAGAAGGCCACCAGGCTTATTTAAACCCTTACCAGTGCCAGAATGGAAATGGGAGCACATCTTCATGGATTTTGTGACGGGGTTGCCAAGGTCTTCAAAGGGCAACGATGCGATATGGGTTGTGGTAGACCGACTGACCAAGTCTACACATTTTCTTCCCATGAAGATGACAGACTCTTCTGAGACTTTGGGTCGGCGGTATATCAAGGATATCATTAGATTACATGGTATTCCTCGGACTATAGTGTCCGACAGAGATGGCCGATTCACCGGTAAAGTGTGACAGAGTATGCAGTTGTAACGCCCCGCTCTTTTTCACTCGCTTTAATTCGAGAATCAGAGTCTATTTTTTTTTTTTTATAAAGAGTGAAAGATTGTGGGGACATCACGACGCAAGCTAAGTCTGAGCTTCCAAAGCCAGACCCTTAACTAGCCAACCGTACATGTGCGTAGACCAAGTCCACTAAAATGGTTCACACGTACTCAAGTTAACTTGCGGAATAAATCATATATGCGGAATAACAATAGGATAACAATCCTATTCCATTTTAGATAGCAAAGTAGTCCAACACTTAATAATAATTATCATAACCTAAATATCCAAACATTAACCATCCAATCCATAGCAAATAAATCTACGTTATTACAATTCCGAATAACATAAACAACATATAGCTTAATCATCCAAGCTCCTAAGCTTGGCTCCAATCACATCCTCGTTCCGTTCCCTTCCTGTGTCATCAACTAGGGTAGAAGTAGGGCGTTAGACAACGCGCCCAGTAGGTATTCCAATTAGGGCTAACACATGGGTTAGTATATAAAATTCAAATATAATATACCATATCATACTTGTGAAGCATCATATCCAAAACAGTGTATGATAATAGAGATCCAATCATACAGATAAAAACTAGAAACCTTGCATGATAATAAAGATCATAACCATGCCGATTCAATGCCATGCCATGCTACCATATGCAATGAGTCCCACCCATCACAAACACATGTATCCTCTTGATGGAATTCTCCTCATCAAGGTATCCCCCATGATTGTTTTACGGACGCCCCGACGGAGTGTGGATCTCCGGTTACAATACCCCTCACTTTACGGACTGCCCCGACGGAGTGTGGATCTCCGGTTAAAATACCCCTCACGACTTACGGACGCCCCAACGGAGCGTGGGTCTACAGGTTACATTCCATCCCTCCCATGCCATGCATGAGATGCAAATGCCAACATGCGATAGAATATTACAAAACATAGCATGAAAATCCCATAATTGCAACATATTGTTTGATACCAAAATATCTTATCAAACATGAATTAAAATCATCTTAAGTACATAATACATATCTATGGTTTCAATGATGTAGGAATCCTACCAATGACAACTAAGGTGTCCTTGAGCTTTAAACCGGCAACCGTTCAAGATCGCGCACCGTTTGTCTGGTCCCGTCACCTTGTTACATATCAATAAGTCAATCCATAATCCATTTGATTTACTATTTGGTCTAAGTCCATAAACACACCCTTGTGGGGTTCGGCCATACACCATGGCCGAACCTCACTTACTTTGACTTTAAGCCTTCCCTTATTTATTAATCAATCACCACTTAAGTAATTATTTAACCCTTAGTCCACCAAAATCCACCTTAATGGGGTTCGGCCAGGCAACATGGCCGAACCTCACCCACTTGAGTTTGTCCAAGTTCATTCTCACTTGATTTAACCATTCATATCTAATTAAATCCTTTTAACATTAACATCCACCTAAGTCCATAAAAATATTCCCATGGAAGTTCAGCCATACATCATGGCCGAACCCATGGTCTTTCATTTCCACGATTCATTCATACATCTAAGCTACTTGTACAAATCCATATTCAACATCACCACCCATGGGGTTCGGCCATACATCATAGCCGAACCCATGGTCCTTCAATTTTAACTATATTTACCTTTTTGCCATTATTCTTTCCATGACTAAACTCTCCTATCATTTTTTACATATCTAGGTCCATAATTGACCCATAAACATAAATCCATAGATGGTCCACTAATCATGACATACCACCTTAATCAATCCCTAACAAATGTCTCCATTCCATAACTTGATAACCATTCATTTACATATGCATATAACCCTAAATGACCCATAGTATGGTTCATCCAATCAGGATATAATACCAATTGACCCATTGAAAAATGGTTCATGGGGTTCGGCCATGATGTCACATTTTCCCAACTTCTCCTTTAATTATTTACAATCTTTAATACATAACACAAGTCCCTCCATGGGAAATTTAATCATAACCTTAGGTCCATAAAAATATTACCTATGGGGTTCGGCCATACATCATGGCCGAACCCATGATCCATCAATATCTCATATTTACATTCTAGCTTGTATTTACGGTTTTGCCATTGGTCTAACCCTTGTTTAACGTTGCTAACAACCTATGTCCATAATATACACTCTAATGGGGTTCGGCCATACCCATGGCCGAACCTCACTTAATTAACTTTTGTCCCCCTTTAACATCTTAGCCATAATAATACTATGGTTCGGCCATACAATGGCCGACCCATGCCTTAGCCATATATCCAATTAAAACCCTTTTAAGGTATTCACACGTTCCATAGTTTTCATGTTTTGAAACCCTTTAAAATTAATAAACCAGTCCACATGATTCAATGTCTAAGAAACCCTAACTCCATTAATATATTTGGTGGGGTTCGGCCATACCCCATGGCCGAACCTCACCTTTTGGTTTTTGTGCCCTTCCTTTCCATTCTTTTAGATCCAACAACCCAACACCTTTCTAAGTATTAACCATCTTCAAAATTAATTTAACATAACACACCATCCATCATTATCTCTCCATGGGGTTTGGCCATACACATAGCCGAACCCTATGGTTCCTTATTTCCATCTATTTACATTTTTGCCATTCATGCAATTTCATGATCAATAATCATAATGTTCCATGATCTTTATCCTTCAAAACCCCCAAACATGACCAATGTCTCTCCATGGGGTTCGGCCATACATTTGGCCGAACCCTATGATTCATCTTTGGCTCTTTCATCCATCATAAAAATTAGGGTTCGGCCAAGCAATGGCCGAACCATGTCCTTAACCATTTTCTTATTTAATAAAAGTTTATTGAGCACTTACAATTCCGTGACTCCTCCGATTCTTTCCTTAGCCACTTCCTCCTTCTTTCTTGTTCCTTTGGCCGAGACTAACCTTGCTGGAAACTCTTGGAGTGGTTCGGTCCAAATGAGCTTTTGATTGAGAGGAAAGATAGAATTTCAGCCTTGGGTGAGAATGATAAAACCTTGAGATAAAAACTCTTTTGTTCTAAGTCCTCTTTGCCCTTTGAGGAGTGATCGGCCAAAGAAGGTTTGTGGAAGTGACCAGCAGCCAAGGTTTCTTGTCTTGAGAGGTGAGAACGGCCAAGGGAGAGAGGGAGAGAGTACCTTGAAATAAAACTCTTTCCTTGGTTAATGAGGGTTGGCCAAAGGTGGTGTCCTTTGGTGACACCCCTTGGTAACTCTCATGTCCTTTCACCTCCCTCATTTAAGTTTCTTTTGGAGGTTTCATCCTTGAGATGAAACACTCCCAACGAGTGGCTCTTGGGTTTCCATCTTGAGATGGAAACCCTCCAAGCTTCCCAACATGTGCTAGCTTGATGTGGTTTGAGTGACCCAAAACCGTCCCATTGATTCCCATTTGGAGTTTCATGCACAAGATATAATTCCCATGCATCCAACGTGTATACCTTGTGTTGATTTTGGAATATGTAACTCCCAACACCTTTCCATCCAACTCACTTCTCAAATAAATTTATTTAACTCACTTAACTCAACTCATCAAATTAATTCAACTCAAACACTTAATTCAACTCTACCATTTAATTCAACTCTACCATTTAATTCAACTCAACCATTTGATTCCATTTCTAACCCAAATCAGTCCCAACTTAATTAAGCTTGAACTCACTTTGATGGTCAACCAAGTCAAATACGACCCAATGGGTCCCAATTGGGCCTTTTGACCCAAATAGCCACCATGGCCCAAATAAATGTAACTTACCCATTTACTCTACATTGAACAACCATTCAATAACCTTTGGGTCTTAATTGGGTCATTACCCAACACCTTACCCATCTAAGGTCCATTTCTATTAATTCATAATTTAAATGAGCAATATTCATGTAAATTGATATCTTAAAAATCCAGGGTGTTACAGCAGTCGGCCATAGGGACAGATCTAGTAACTAGCACAACATTTCATCCGCAGACTGATGGGTAGTCTGAGAGGACAATACAAACGTTGGAGGATATACTGAGAGCATGTATGCTAGATTTCAAAGGTGGATGGGAGGATCACCTGCCATTGGTAGAGTTTTCATACAACAACAACTACCAAGCAAGCCTTCAGATGGCTCCATTCGAGGCTTTGCATGGTAGACCATGTAGGTCACTAGTGTGCTGGACAGAGGCCGGTGAACCTGCACTAATAGGACTCGAGTTAGTTACAGAGACAACAACACAGATACAGTTAATACGTCAGCATCTTTTAACTGCACAGAATCGTCAGAAGAGCTATGCCGACAAGAGGAGGAGATTTCTTGAATTTGAAGTGGGGGACATGGTGTTCTTGAAAGTCTCGCCACGGAAGGGACACCTGAGGCTTGGAAAGAAGGGGAAACTGTTGCCAAGATATATGGGACCGTTTCCAATCATAAGAAGGATGGGGGATGTAGCTTATCAGTTGGCACTTCCTTCACAACTGGCATCTCTACACGATGTGTTTCATATATCGATGTTGAGGAAGTACAGTCCCGATCTGTCTCATGTATTGAATGTACAAGATATAGATGTACAAAGTGATGTGACTTATGTCGAGAAGCCTGTCTGAATAGTGGAGAATGAACAAAGGGTGTTACGAAACAGAGCGATTCAGTTCATCAAGGTGGTATGGGATCGACATGGTATTGAGGAAACCACTTGGGAGTATGAATCGGAGATGAGAACAGCTCACCCTAAATTATTTATGTAATTTATTTTGGAACCTACTTCGCTCGATTTTCAGGACGAAAATTTTAAAAAGAAGATTGTATTGTAACACCCCGGATTTTCGAGATATCAATTTACATGAATTTTGTCCATTTAAATTATGAATTAATAGAAATGGACCTTAGATGGGTAAGGTGTTGGGTAATGACCCAACTATGACCCAAATTTTATGGAATGAGTGTTCAATGTAGAGTAAATAGGTAAGTTACATTTATTTGGGTCATGGTGGCTACTTGGGGCAAAAGGCCCAATTGGGACCCATTGGGTCGTGTTTGACTTGGTTGACCATCAAAGTGAGTTCAAGCTTAATTAAGTTGGGACTGATTTGGGTTAGAAATGGAATCAAATGATTGAGTTGAATTAAATGGTAGAGTTGAATTAAATGGTAGAGTTGAATTAATTGGATGAGTTGAGTTAAGTGAGTTAAATAAATTTATTTGAGAAGTGAGTTGGATGGAAAAGTGTTGGGAGTTACATATTTCAAAATCAACACAAGGTATACACGTTGGATGCATGGGAATTATATCTCATGCATGAAACTCCAAATGGGAATCAATGGGAGGTGGGCCGTTTGGTGGGTGTTACACAAACCACACACGTTGGGAACCTTGGAGGGTTTCCATCTCAAAATGGAAACCCAAGAGCCACACGTTGGGAGTGTTTCAACTCAAGGATGAAACCTCCAATTGAGACTTAAAGGAGGGAGATGAAAGGACATGGGAGTAACCAAGGGGTGTCACCAAAGGACACCACCTTTGGCAACCCTCATTAACCAAGAGAAGGTTTCATCTTAAAGCCACACTCTTCCTCTCCCTCTTGGCCTTTCCCACCTCACAAAGACAAGTAACACTTGGTGTTTTTCTCATCTCACTCTCTCCCTCTCTCACATAAAGCTGACCACTCATCAAGACAAAAAGATTCAGAAAAGTGTTTGATCTCAAACTATATACAAGGCTGAATTCTATCTCTCTCTCAAACCTATACCCCTCTTGGCCGAACCACTTTTGGGAGGAGTTATATTGATCAAGTTCACACTCGGCTAAAGGATCAAGAAAAGAAGGAGAGGCTAAGGAAGGAAAGGAACAAGCTGGAGCAAAGGACAAATTGGAAGAATTGCTGGAACAGTAACTGCTGAATAAACTCTTTTCAAAGAAGAAAATGGTTAAGGACATGGTTTGGCCATGTACATGGCCGAACCCCATGGAAAGAGTCAAGGAAATTTTATGGTTTCAATTGATGTTTAAAAGGGAAAAAACATGGGCCATAGGGTTCGGCCATCTTGTATGGCCGAACCCCATGGAAAAGACATTGGATTTATGTTCTAGGGTTTGAAGGAAGGAAATCACAATTGTATGTGTTTGATTTTGTTAAAGTCTTAAAAAGATTTAGATGGAGAGATAATGATGGATGGTTTGTCATGTTTAAGTAATTTTTGAAGATGGTTAATAATTTATAAAGGTGTTGAGTTGTTGGATCTATAAGAATGAAAAAAAAAAAGGAGTACCAAAACCCAAGGGTGTGGTTCGGCCATGGTGTATGGCCTGTAACACCCCGATTTTTCAAAGATATGAATATTTACAAAAATGCCATTGGTATGGTAAATTAGAAGGTTATGATTGTAGATGAGAAAATGGTGGGGCCCATTGTTCAAATTAAGACCCAATGTGCATATTATAAGGATCAAATTAAATTAAATGGGTATTGTACATCTAATTGGGTCAAGATGGTTATTTGGGTCAAAGGAACCAATTGGGACCTAATGGGTCATGATGGACTTATTTGACCATTGGGTGAGCCCAATTTTAATTGGGTTAGGCTGAATTGATTTGGAATTAAATAAAGGATAAATGGGTAGGCCTGATGCAAGTGTGTAAACCACATTCAAATGGCTAAACCATCCATAAATGGGTCATGGCGCCAATTGGGTCAATGAGCTAAATGGGGACCCAATGAGTCGTGTTGACCATAGTTGACCGTGTGGACCCTCATGTGAGCTCAAAGGATGAGTCAAATCAGGTTGAGTTGGGACTGAAATGAGTTGGATTTGAATTAAGTAATGGAGTTGACTCAAGTGCATTAAATGAATGGCATTAAATGTGGTGAGTTGGGCTAATGAGTTGGGTGAGTTAAGTTGGAAACCAAAGAGACCTTAAATTCCATTCCGTAAAATGGGGAAGTGAGGAGTTGCCATGATCTTAACACCACAAAGACAAGTCCCACACGTTGGGTACTTGTGGTGTGGGTTTCCATGCATGGAATTCAATGGCGTGAGATGAGAACCACCTTGGAAGCTTGGATGGGTTTCCATCTCATAATGGAAACCCAAGACCCAACGTTGGGAGTGCCAAGGGATGCCTTGGTTGGTATCAAATGGCTCCTTGGTTAGATCAACAATAATGAGGGTTAATGAGAGGTTATGAAGCTGTTTAACAAAAGGAATACACCACCATCACTTGGCCGAATTATGCATTGCAAAACCTTAGAACTTCATCTCTCTCCCTCTCTCTCAAGAACCTACCTACTTGGCCGAATTATCCTTTGGTGTTTTCACCATTGTTCAAGCTTTCAATCAGCTAAGGACTAAGGGAGCAAGAAAGAAGAAAGCAAGGATCAAAAGGAGAGAAGAAAAGCAAAGGAAATTGGTAAGTGTTTACATAAGAATTTAGTTAAATAAATTGGTAAAAGGGAGCATGATTTGGCCAAGGAATGGCCGAATCCATCAAGGGTTTAAACCTTGGATAAATGTTGTTTAAAAGGGATATAAATGGATCATTAGGTTCTGCCACTTTGGATGGCCGAACCCCATGAAATTATTTGGATATTTTGATGGTTTTTGAAGGCTAAAAACCATGCAATACTATGGAGAATTTTACATGTTGTTATGGACATAAGATATATGTTAAAGAGGTCCAAATCATGGGTCATAGGGTTCGGCCACTTGGGATGGCCGTACCCCATGAAAGGATTTGATAAGTATATAGTGATCTTTGATGGTTTTGAGAGATAAAAACCATACAAGGAACGGAAGGGTTAAGGTGTTAAAAAAATGGAGATAAGGTGTATGTCTTGGGTCGGCCAATGTATGGCTGAATCATGTCTTTCTTATGGCTAAATTAGTATTTCAAAACCATGAATAATTATGGGAAGTATTGAACCAAGAGAACCATAGGGTTTGGCCATGTGTATGGCCGAACCCCATGGACCATTTTATGGGATAAATGGACCCTTGTATGGGTATTTGGATTAAAGTTTATGATTAGTAATTGTTAATGGTTATTGTGATGTTTGAAAGGTTAACATAGAGTGACAATGATGAGCGGTTAAAGGCTAGGTAAATGGATGATTTGAATGGCATTTGAATGTAATTAGAATGGATTAAAGGACCAAGTTGGAGATAGTGAGGTTCGGCCAAGTTGTATGGCCGAACCCCACTAAGGTGGATTGGTTTTGATAAAGGTGGTTAGCAAGATTAATTATTGGTTAACCTAGTGGCAAAACCGTAAATATAAGTTATAATGGAATAAATGATTAAAGGACTTGAAAGAGGGGTCAAACCAAGGTGGTATGGTTCAGCCATGCTGTATGGCCGAACTCTACGAAGCTATATTATGTAATATAAGGTGTTTATATGGATGGTATTGATCAAATGAAAAGAATGATCAAATCCAAAGTGGGTGAGGTTCGGCCATGGGTATGGCCGAACCCCACAAGATGGTTTTTGAGACTTAGATGTAAATGGAAATTAATGATAGTATATTGACTTGTTGTTATATAAACAAGGTGACGGAACTTGAACGGCACGCGAGCCGTGAACGGGTGACGCTTAAGAAAGAATGGACATTTAAAAGAACTTTCTGTAGGTTTCCTACCTACTTGTAACCACTTTTATAATTGGTTGTATCATGTTTTTTATGAGATATATTGTTATTGTTTTATGTTCAAATTGGTTTTGAATGATGAGATATGTATTTACAAATGACATATATTCATTGACATCTCATGCATGGCATGGGGTGATGATTATGAAACCTGAGCCCACACTTCGTCGGTATGCCCGTGATGCAACTGTGGGGCCTCCTTAGGCGATGAGAGTCCCGTCAGGAGGAATAACTTGATGACGAGAGTCCCAATGAAAGTCCCCTGTGAAATAACTTAATGATGAGAGTCCTATCCATAGGAAATGAGGAGTACTGTGGGTTACCTTGACGCGAGAGTCCCCTGTGAAATAACTTAATGATGAGAGTCCTATCCATAGGAAATGAGGAGTACTGTGGATTACCTTGACGTGAGAGTCCCGTCAAGTGATAGCTATGTATACTTGTGATGGGTGGGACTCATTACATTTGCACATACATACATAGCATTGATTTTATATGTTTTTGAAGATCAAATATTATGATATATGCATGTTTTTATATACTAACCATGTTGTAGCCCTGATCGGAAAACCTACTGGGCGAGTTGATCTAACACCCTATTTCTATCCTTAGAGGATGATGCAGGAAAAGAAAAGGGAAAGGCAAAGGCCGAGGATCGCGAGGAAAGCTAAGCTTAAGCGCTTGGGTTTTGGATTGGATTCCTATTTTCTGTTGTTTGAATACTTTTATATGGACATATAATAGTTAGTAACTTTGCTATGGTTTGTGAATAGTTTGATGATGGATATTTGTTTAAGTAGTTTATAATGGATGACTTGTACTTGCTATCTACTCAGTATAATTCCGCAATAAGTTAGTTCCGCAATTCGTTTAGTATTATTCCGCATGATTTAATTTAGTTCCATGTGTGTATTACTTATCATGAGGTTTAGTCCATGCACACATGGGTGGCAAGTTAAGGGTCGGACTTTGGAAGTCCGAACTTAGCTCGAGTCGTGACGTCGTCCGTCCTCTTCCACTTGACTTTATTTATAAAACAAAATAGACTCTGATTTTTAGAAGGTTGGAAAAGGGTAGGGCGTTACATGGCCGAACCCCACCAAGTACTTTTATGGATTTAGGTATCATAGGGTTTGGCTATGTGTATGGCCAAACCCCATGAACCTTTTGGTGGATCATTTTTGGGACTTGGTTATAAGTAAATAAACCAATTAATTAGCCATGGATGATTAATGGCATAGAATGTAATTAAGAGTGAAAGGGATGAACCATGGGTTCGGCCATGGTGTATGGCCGAACCCCATGGAAAATATTTGGTGGGTTTAAATGGTTATCAATTACAAACATATATGGAACAAGTGATTAGATGTAGAGGTCATGATCTTGCATCTAACTTGAAGATCAAAGGGTTGAAAGATGAGCATAAAATCAAGATGGTGAGGTTCGGCCATGGTGTATGGCCGAACCCCCCCTAATGAATTTTATGGACTTATGTGTTATGAGTGTTAGATGCTTTATGTTTGAATGATTGGATTATGGATTAGTGATTGGATTTAATTAAAAGGATCAAGTGATTTTGAAAGAGAGACCAAAACCAAGATGGTGAGGTTCGGCCATGTTGTATGGCCGAACCCCACTAATGGATTTTGGTGGACAAAGGGCTAAGTTATTAGCAAAGTGATGTTTGTGTAATAAATAAGAGTATGGGCCAAATTCAAGTAGGTGAGGTTCGGCCATAGTGTATGGCCGAACCCCACAAGGTGGTGTGTTTGGTCTTAGACTTAGTTAGAAACCAAATGAGATACGTGTTTGACTTATTGACATGTAACAAGGTAACGGGACTTCTTGAGCGGTGCGCAATTGTGAACGGGTGACGGTTTAAGAAGAGCGGACATTTTAAGTGACCTTTGAGTAGGTTTCCTACCTCTTTGTAACCATGATTTATACTTGCTGTATTAATCTTTATTTTTATGATATATTTGTTAAATTATTATGTTTCAAAGAGGATTTGAATGCTATGATTTTATTACAAATGGCATGTATTCATTGACATCTCATGCATGGCATGGGGTGATGGTTATGTAATCGGAGGGGCCACACTCCGTCGGGGAGACCGAAAAACCTATGTGGGTTACCTTGATGATGAGAATCCCATCAAGAGGAAACCGGAGGGTCCACACTCCGTCGAGGAGTCCGAAAGACCTATGTGGTGGTACCTTGATGAAGAGAATCCCATCAAGAGGCTATGTATACTTGTGATGGGTGGGGCTCATTACATTTGCATACATACATAACATTGTTTTGTAAGGTTTTGACAATCATGTATTATTATGTTAGATGCATGCTTTATACTAACCTTATGGTAGCCTTAATCGGAATACCTGCTGGGCGCGTTGTTCTAACGCCGTACTTCTGTAACACCCTGGAATTTCAATGATAACAGTTTACATGAATTTATTCATATTTATGGAATTGCCATTGTGATATATTTGATTTGAATTTAAATGGGTCAATGGTTCAATCAAGACCCAAAGGATGGTAGTTTTGTTTACAAGACAAATAAATGGATAAGATGTACTTAAACGGGTCAAGAATCATAATTGGGTCAAATTTTGTTAAATGGGTCAAAGTGGCCAAATGGACACAATGGGTCGAGATGGGCATGATTAATCATGGAGTGAGCTCAAACCTTAATTGGTCTAAGTTTCATTAATTGTTTGAGTTTGGTTTGAGTTGAAATGAATGGTGGAGTTTAGTTAAGCTAAATTTATGAGTTGAATTTATTAGTTGAATTACATTAAATGAATGAGTTGAGTTGGATGAGCTAAATAAATGAGTTGGATGGAATATTTATTTTTAAGTGAGTGAGGTGTGGAGATAAAAGGTTTGTGAGATTGTTCCAAATTCAAAACCATGAGAACGTTGGCTGCATGGAAGGCATTTCATGCATGTAACTCCCATTTTAAAGATGAATGGATAACGGTTTTGGGAGTTACAATTGTGGGGAGTTATATTTCAAAGTTTAAAAGTATTATACACGTTGGGCTTGCATGAAGATGTTAGGTTATGCATGAGAGATTAATATTTGCATGAAGATTAAAAGGGAATTGAATAATCCAAGGGCTAAGGTACAAAAACTGTTGGCATGTAGGAGTTACATCTCATAGATGTAAACTCCCACATGAGTATCTAATGAAAGATGGCTGTTATACAAGTCAAAACAATGAGACAGCCGTTGGACACCTTGGGAGTTTCACCTCAAGGATGAAACCCCAAGGGAAGTAGTAAACAAATGAGGGTTACATTTGGAGTTGCATAGGATGGTTATGTCATGCATGTAACTCCCAAAGATGGAGCATGAATGGGCATGCTATTTGGTGGAGTTACACTTAAGCTACACGTTGGAGGGGGGTTACACAAATCCATGACCATCTATGGGAGACGTTGGTTGCTTGGGGAGGTTTCATTTCATAGATGAAACCCCCAAGTAACATAAGGATTTGGGTTAAGGCAATGGGAGTTACACAAGGTTAACTTTGGGCTTGTTTTGATTAAACAAAGAGTGCCCATTTCACTTTCTATCTCTCTCTCTCTCTTTGCCGGTTTCTCCATTCTCACAACCATGAATAGCAGCTGGTTGATTAGCTTCAATCAGTCTTAGGCTGATCTCTTTCATCAAGACAAGTTCAAAGGGTTTGGCATCAAGGCTTAGCACATTCATCCAAGGCCAAGTTTTCTTCTTTTCTCTCTCATTTTCCATCTCAAATTCATATCACCTGGCTGAAGTATTCCAAGGAGGTTGCAGCAAGGTCAGTCTCAGCCCAAAGAACAGTAAGAGAGAAGGAGAGGTCAAGGAAATAAAGGGTCAAGGAAGGAGTCAAAAGACCAAAGGAGTTGCGGTAGTGGTAAGTGCACTTTGAACCTTTATTAAATAAAGTTGGTTAAGGGAATGAGATCTGGCCATTGTATGGCCAGATCCATCAATGGTTTAGATTAGATATTATGCTGGTTCTAAATAACAAAATATGGACCATAGGGTTCGGTCCTTTGGATGGCCGAACCCCAAGAGAAAATTTGGTGAGATTCGGTCATGTGTATGGCCGAACCCCACTAATGGTAATTGTTGGACATAGTGGTTAGTTTATATGGAGATATGAAGGGTTTAAAAAGGATCAAATTAAGTGGTGAGGTTCGGCCATGTGTATGGCCGAACCCCACTAAGATGGTTTTATGTTAGGCGATGGAGTTAGCTAATTTAAGCAAAGGTTAGTCTCAATGGCACAATCGTAATTATGGGTGAAATGATAAAAAAAAAAAATAAAAGATCATATGATTGGATAAATGGACTAAAACCAAAGTGGTAAGGTTCAGCCATAATGTATGGCTGAACCCTACCAAGGTTCATTTGGAAGTTTGGGTTAATTAGATGGTTTTAATTAAATAAAAGAGTGACCAAAGTTTTAATGGGTGACGTTCGGCCATGGCTTTGGCCGAACCCCACTAAGTGGTTCATGGAACATTAAGCTTTGCTGGAAATTAAGTAGACAAATGATTAACTTGTTGCTATGTACATAAGGTATTTGGATTTCTAGAACGGTGTACAAGCCGTGATCGGAAGACGGTTCAAAGGAAGGGTCAAACAAAGTAACATAATGTAGGTTTCCTACCTTGTTGTAACCACATATCTTATTTGCTGTTTTATGTTTATTTGAATAAGTTATTTGAATGAAATGTTATATTTACAAATGACATGTTTGCTTAGACATCTCATGCATGGCATGGGATGATGGTGTTGTAACCGGAGGCCACACTCCGTTGGGGCGTCCGAAAGACCACCGTGGGGTATCTTGATGATGAGAATCCCATCAAGAGGAATCCGGAGGCCACACTCCGTCGGGGCGTCCGAAAGACCACTGTGGGGTACCTTGACGATGAGAATCCCGTCAAGAGGAGGCTATGTAGAATGGGGATGGGTGGGACTCATTACATGTTCACTTCATACATAGCATGTTTTTATGGAATTTTGACACACATGTATTATTATATTATTTGCATGTTTTTGCACTAACCTTGTGGTAGCCCTATTCGGAAACACTACTGGGCGCGTTGATCTAATGCCCTATCTCTACCCTTAGTGGATGACGCAGGAAAGTCAAAGAATGAGGATTGAGAAGGGGACCAAGCAAAGAAGCTTGGGCGGTTTGAATGATTTAAATGGACTTTGAATGGACTATTTATGGACTTGTTATTTGATTTATTTGGACAATGTAATTTGGTAATTAGATGTGTTGGCATGTAATAAGTAGTTAAGTAGATGCTATGGTTTGGTTTATTTTGGATGGTTTGGAATGAATGGTAGACTAAGGTTATTTAGTAATATTGGCGAATAAATCTTGTACTTTGCTATCTTAAGTTATAAATTGAGTAGATATAGGTTCTATTATAACCTCAGTTAGATTAAGACTAAGTTAATTCTGCAAGTTGTATTTGTACCATGTGCGGATCAATTTTATGGACTTAATTCCTACGCACATGGGCTTGGCCAGTTAAGGGTCGGATTTAGAGATCCGAACTTAACTCGCGTCGTGACACTCCGCCCCGATCACTTGGTTGATTATTATATTTAAAAAAAAAATAAACTCTGATTATTAGAGTGAAAAGGGCGGGGTGTTACAACTTCTACCATAGTGAATGATGTAGGAAACGAAGGGAACGATGAGCATGATCGGAGTCAAGCTTAGAGGCTTGAATGAGTTTACTTTATATTTGTTTTAAGTTATTATTTGGACTTGTAATTTGAGTTAACTTAGAATGTCGGACGTGTAATAACTTAGTTATGTTGCTATGGTTTGGAATAATTTTATTTGATTATTTCAGTTAAAGATAAACATTGTAAAAGAACGTACATCTTTGCTATCTAATAAATCGGAATAGAGTTAGGTTCTATTATAATCCGCAGTATAAGATATTATCCGCATGTTAACTTATGTGTGTGATCTATCTTGGTGGACTTAGTCCACACACACATAGGGTTGGCCAATTAAGGGTTGAGCTTTAGAAGCTCGGACTTAACTCGCGTCGTGACGTCCCGCTCTCGTTCACTCTAAAAAAAAAGAATAGACTCTGATTTTCGTAAAGCCAGTGAAAAAGGGCGGGGCGTTACATTGGCCATGTTGTATGGCCGGACCCCATGGGTGACTTTTATGGACTTAGGTGTATTTAAAAAGTTAAATGATTAACTATGAAATATTAGATTAAGAAATAAAAGAATGAATAATGTTGGACCCGCTTTGTCTAAAATAAAACAAGCGTTTAAAAGAAGGGAGAGGGAGGGGGTCAAAACCAAAAGAGTGAGGTTCGGCCATGTTGTATGGCCAAACCCTACTAATGAGTTTTGGGTGGACATGAACACACCCTATGGCCGAACCCCATTGGGGGACTTAACCGGTGTAAAGACAATGATGCATAAATGGAAATGAACATGGGACGATGTAAGGTATGAATTAAATTAATTGAATGATTAATTCGACCATTTCATATGATGGAATTAATTTAAGGTAACGGGATTTCACAAACGGGTGTACGATCGGCTTGACGTTATCGGTGATCAGTTTTTGACAGAACGCAAGGATACAATATTTGGACGTGGGTAGGATTCCTACCTTGTTGAAAACCTTGGAATATGTATATGTGATGATTTTTATTTCTATCTGCGATGATTTATTTTTTGTATAAAATGCTATGTTTTAAGGATGGGATTTCAATGCTATATGTTTTATATGAAATGGCATGATGCACTCACATCTCAGGCATGGCATGGGAGGGAACTTATGAGAGGAGTCCACGCTCCATTCGGGTATTCGATAAACAAACATGGGGAGGGATCCGCACTGATTCCGATTGTATATGATGTTTGAAATGAAAAAGGAATCCACGCTCCGTTCGGTGGGACCGATAAGGCATACGTGGGGAGTCATGACAATCTATACCTTGATGTGGATTGAACATCAAGCGGATTATTGATGTGATTGAGATATGGTTTATGGGTGGGAAATCATGGCATATGACACCCATGGCATAGCATTGACTTGCATGATTTTGACATTATGTATCTATTATAATTTTTTTTATACTAATCCATGTGTTTGACCCTACTTGGAATACCTACTGGGCGTGTTGACTAACGCCCTACTTCTACCCTAGATAATGATACAGGGAATGGACGGAACGAAGGACGCGAAAGGAGCCAAGCATAGGAGCTTGGATAATTTAGATTTACTTTATTTACGTTCTTATTTTAGACAATGTAATTTGAGTTATTCGCATTTTGGGACTGTAATAACTTAGAACTATGTTGCTATGGTTTGTTTTCGTTTGGACATTGGAACTTAAGTTATTTAATGTGATAGACTTCCTTGCTTAAAAATGTATAGGAATAGTAACTCTATTATAATTCCGCATTACGTTTATTCCACAAGTATAACCTTATTACGTGTGGACCGTTTTACTATAAATATGAGTGCTGGTGATAGTTTTACTATCTTCTTTGAGATTAAAAGAGTTAAACACTTTAAGGAACGATCAACAAGCTTGAGAGAAAGATCATAAACAACCAATCTTCAGATTGTGTTTGCAAGTGAGAAAGGGAGGAGGAGAGAAAGATCATAAATAACCAATCTTCGGATTGAGTTTGCAAGTGAGAGTTATAAACTAGGAAAGATGTGGTTAAGCAAAGTTTCATTGTCACCCACAAGACTGTGATTGCTACAGGACGGCTGCAAGAAGGAGCGTCGACACAACTTGGGCAGAATCTTCCAGAAGCACACATCAGCGAGAAAGAGCTTTAAGGCAAGTGCTTCTTGGTTTTTAATTTTCTTTTTAAAAACCTATAACCTGAAAGTGGATTAAAGGGAGGTACCCTGGAACCAATATAAAAAACTCTAGAGCGTCGTCTCTTGAACAGTGGTGGGTGGAATTCCCAGCCAATTGAGTGAAGTGGAATTCCTACTCTAATTATGAGGGTGTAAGTCCTCACATAGTGAATTTGGGGAGAGCTCAAGGTTGAGCGAGTCCTAACAGTGGATGTAGGTTGGCGAACCGAACCAATATACATCTTGTGCCCTTGTGTTTGTGGTGTTAGAGCAAAATTCTTGTGTTGATTGTTTTAATCACATTTGCTAACACACACACACTCTTGATTGTTGTTTCCACTGCATTTAAATTAATCAATCAAGTAAATTGAAAAAGGGCCAACGAATTTTGATTGACCTATTCGCCCCGCCCCCCTCTAAGGTAAATCAGGTTGTTCTAGCACCCGTGTTGTAACGCCCTGCCCTTTTTCATTATGTTTTCCAAAAATCAGAGTCTATTTTTTTTTTTCAAAATAAGTGATAGAGAGCAGGACGTTACAACACAAGTTAAGTCCGAGCTTCCAAAGCCCAACCCTTAACTGGCCAACCATACGTGTACATGGACCAAGTCCACTAAAATGGTTCACACGTACATCAAGTTAAACATGCGGAATAAATCATGCGGCATAATAATAGAATCACAATTCTATTCCATTTTTGGATAGCAAAGTAGTCCAACACTTAATCACAATTTCCTTAAGTTAAATTATCCAATATCAACCATCCAAACCATAGCAAATATATCTACGATATTACATGCCCGAACTCTAGTTACTCAAATTACAAGTCCATAAGTAACTTAATCAAAATATAAAATTAAACACAATCAAGCTTCTATGCTTGGCTCCGATCACGCTCATCGTTCCCTTCGTTTCCTGTATCATCCACTAGGGTAGAAGTAGGGCGTTAGACAACGCGCCCAGTAGGTATTCCGATTAGGTTCAAACACATGGGTTAGTATATAAAATCCAGATATAATATACCATATCATACTTGTAAAGCATGTTAACCAAAATGGTGTATGATAATAGAGATCCAATTATACAAATAAAAACCAGAAACCATGCATGATAATAAAGATCATAACCATGCCGATACAATGCCATGCCATGCTATCATATGCAATGAGTCCCACCCATCCCAAAACATCCTCTTGATGGAAAGCTCCTCATCAAGGTATCCCTCACGATTGTTTTACGGACGCCCCGACGGAGTCTGGATCTTCGGTTACCTCTTGATGGATAATACACATCAAGGTACCCCCTCACGATTTACGGACGCCCCGATGAAGCGTGGGTCTCCGGTTACATATCATCCCTCCCATGCCATGCATGAGATGCAAATGCCCACATGCTATGGAATATTACAAAACATAGCATGAAAATCCCATAATTGCAACATATTGTTTGATACCAAAATAACTTATCAAAAATGAAATAAAATCAACATAAGTACGTAATACATATCCATGGTTTCAATGATGTAGGAATCCAACCAAAGACCACTAAAGTGTCCTTCCTTCTTAATCCGGCAAATGTTCACGATCGTGCACCCCTTCTGAAGTCCCATTACCTTATAACATGTCAACCAATCAAACTAAAGTCCCAATTGATTTACAATAATGTCCAAGTCCATAAACACACTTTGTGGGGTTCGGCCATACACCATGGCTGAACCTCACTCACTTGGTTTTAGTGCCTCTCTTGATTTATTAATCACTCATCACCAAGTTTATTATTTAAACCCTTAACATAAGTCCATAAACCAACCTTAGTGGGGTTCGGCCATACAACATGGCCGAACCTCACTCACTTGATTTGGTCCCTCTTTGTAATCCTTGATCTTATAAATTAAATCCAGGATCATGTCATCTTGATTCATTAATCTACTCACTTATAAATTAATCATCTAACATTGGTAACCACCTAAGTCCATAAAAATATTCCCCATGGTGTTCGGCCATACACCATGGCCAAACCCATGGTCTTTCATTTCCATGATTCATTCATACATCTAAGCCACTTGTACCATAATTGTTTATCATTGATAACCATTTAAGTCCACCAAACATTTCCCATGGGGTTCGGCCATACACCACGGCCGAACCCATGGTCCATCATTTTCACCCTTAATTACATCCTTGCCATTGTTTTATCTTTGGTTGTCCATTTATTCATTTAAAACATGCTTAGGCTAATAAATAACCCACTAATATTGTTCATGGGGTTTGTCCATACACCATGGCCGAACCCATGATCTTTCATTTTAGCCTATATTTACAATATTGCCATTATTTCCATCTCCTTATTTTAGGTCCAAAAAAATATGCTCATACTAAATAACTCATCAACATGAACAAAACCCATAATCCAATCCTTCCATCTCCTAACATAATTATTCATCTAACATGATTGGTCTATGAATGACCCATAAAAATTGATTCAGGGGGTTCGGCCATACACCATGGCCAAACCCTATGATGTCTATATTCCATCTTTCAAATTCAATAAAAATATTAACAATGTCCTTCCATGGGGTTCGGCCATACATCATGGCCGAACCCTATGGTTCATCCTTTTCATTAACAAAATGATACATCCATTTAAATCTTCCTCCATGGGGTTCGGCCATACACCATGGCCGAATCCTTATGGTTCCTCATCCTCTTTTAAATCCAATAGCCATGATCTTAACCTTTGATGGGTTCGGCCATACATCATGGCCGAACCTAGTCAACCCCTTTTTTTTTCTTAAAGGTTGTGGTATAACCCCTTTAATGTTTGCCATGCAATGGCCGGATCATGTTCCTTGACCATCTTACTTAATAAGAATTTATAGAGCACTTACTAATTCCGCGACTCCTCTGGTTCTTTCATTCCTACTTGTTCTTCCGATCCTTTCCTTCCTTAGCCTCTTCCTCCTTCATCCTTGTTTCCTTTGGCCGAGAGTGAGACTTGTGTGAGAGAGAGAGAGAGAGTTCAGCCTTGAGAGCACTTGAGAGGGACAAAGAGAGAGTTCGGCCTTGAGAGCACTTGAGAGGGAGAGAGTCTAGAATGCAGCCCTTAGTCTTTTCTTTGTTTTTCACTGAGATACAACCAAGGGTGGTGTCCTTTGGTTACACCCCTTTGTAACTATCATTTTCATTAACTTCCATCCTTAATGCTCCACTTGGGGGTTTCATCCGTGAGATGAAACTCCCAAGGCTCCAACGGTGTGCCTTTGTTTGAATTTTTGTAACAACATGAAACCCTCCATCTCCCCTTTAGTTCTCATTTGGGGGTTTCATCCATGAGATGAAACTCCCACCTCCAAGTGTGAACCCCTTGTGTAACTCCCACAAAACCGCCACCTCCCATTGATTCTCCATTTGGGAGTTTCATCCATGAGATGAAACTCCAAGGCTCCAACGTGTATGCCATTGTTTGAATTTTGAAACAACAATCCACCTTCATCTTCACACTCCACTCACTTGAGATGAATATCCCCATAACTTCCATTCAACTCATTTAACTCAACTCACCTCTTTAATTCAACTCACTTAAAAATCAACTCATTTAACTCACTTAAAATCAACCCAATTACTTGATTCCATTTCCAACTTAAATTAGCCCCAATTAATTTACACTTAAACTCAATTGGTGGTCAACCAAGTCAACCACGAACCATTGGGTACTCATTGCATGTGCATACTTCATAGCATTGTTTTACCTGTTTTTACTAATCATGTATTATGATATATATGCATGTTTTATATGCTAATCATGTGGTAGCCCTGATCGGGAACCTACTGGGCGCGTTGATCTAACGCCCTAATTCTATCCTCAGAGGAGAATGCAGGTACAAGGAAAGGGAAAGAAAAGGTCGTTGACCGGGAGGGGAGCCAAGCCTAAGCGCTTGAATGTTGGACTGGACTTCTTTATATTACTATCATTCGAACTATATTTTGTTGGACATGTAATAAGTCATTACTTGCTATCGTTTGATTAGGTTAATAACTTTGGATGGTTGATTTATGTTAATTAATGTTTGAGACTGTTACTTGCTATCTAGTCTTTCTATTCCACAGTTAATCTAGGTTATTTCGCATGTTGATGTTAGTTCCATGTGTGATTCATTATCATGGTCTAGTCCATGTACACATTGGTGGCTAGTTAAGGTTCAGACTTGAGTAGTCTGAACTTAACTCGCGTCGTGACGCCGCCTGCTCTCTTCCGATGTTTTATTATTTTTTTTTTTAAAAAAAAATTAGACTCTGAATTCTCGGAAAGGGCGGGGCGTTACAGTTGGTATCAGAGCGAAACGGGAAGTTGAATCATCGAAGTAAGATTAAGACGGTTTCATGTCTCACTGACGGATAAGAATCCCAACTGACCGACTCTTCGGAGTCCGCTGACTGGGGGTCGGATTAATTTACTTCGAGTGACTCAGACTGAACAATCAATCTGAGAACGACAATGAAAGATAGCAAAGTAAAGTACAGTCATCATAACTGGACATATCAAACATAGCAAAGTAGGATGCACTCCCCTGAAACTCCCACACTGAAAAACAAACAACAGGAATTTAGAGATTTCCCCAAAAATAAAAGAAAACAAAGAGTGTTGATTTGGAAATCTTCCCAAACAAAGTACATGAAAACCAAGAGTGGTTTATTTAGAATTGTTGTTGATTTATGTATTTAAAAATGTTGTTGCACAGATATGTCAAGCAACGAGGAATACACTGAATGATGGGATAAACGGACACCTAGTTGTCCAGTGGATTTGGTATCGACTTCCAACAGTATCAGCATGGAAGTTAATGTGGACCTTCAGGAGGGACCTCCCGAGGAAGATGATATGGACTTAGCACCTGTTCCAGAGGATTTGATGGATCACATTCCTGGGATGGTGGAACCTCCTGAGGAAGAAGAAGAGGATCTAGCTCCTTTTCTGGAGGATCCTATTGCTGATGTTCCTATTATATTGGAATCGCTTGGAGCGATAGATCCCTATGACACGTGTGAGTTGTGCAATTAAGATGGGCACAACTGTCGGTATTGTCCTCACCCGCTGGGCATTGTCTGCCCGTCCTGTGGACTACATGGGCATGGAGAGGCGAGGACTAATTGTCCTTATATTGGAGGACCTGGATTAATACCCTGCACGACATGTGAAGTATTGGGGCACACGGCGATGACGTGTCCTGATAACCGCTTCAAGTTCGCTGATGATGCGGAATCTTCTACGGAAGACTAGGATAGAAAGTAATATGAAGGGTATTAAAAAGAGGGTTATTTTGTAAGGGTGCATATTTTGTTATACATAGGGTTTTGTTTCACCCTACCCACCTTTGTACAAAGATGAAGTTTGAATTTATATATAATATGTGATTTTATGATTTTATGAGGATTTATGGCATTTAATGCATATTGTTAATGGAAACTAAGTCTATGATGTTTCCATGAATTATGAATAAATGGCGCCACAGAAAAATGTTGTAAAGGATCCGAAAGGAAAAGAAAAAGTCTTACAAATCGGATTAGGTGAGGGGATATCAAAGAGAAGGACCACTTACCACTGGTGGAGTTCTCGTATAACAATAGCTATCAGGCAAGCCTTCAGATAGCTGCATACGAGGCGTTATATGGTAGATCGTGTAGGTCGCCAGTGTGTTGGACAGAGGCTGGAGAGCCTGCATTGATCGGACGGAAACTAGTCGCAGAGACTACTGCACAAATTAAGATGATACGTTAACATTTGTTGACTGCACAGAGTCGGCAGAAGAGTTATGCTGATAAAAGGAGACGGTTTCTGGAATTTGAAGTGGGAGACATGGTATTTTTAAAGGTCTCACCACGGAAAGGACACATGAGGTTTGGCAAGAAAGGAAAACTGTCGCCAAGATATGTGAGACCATTTTCCATCACAAGAAGGATGGAGGATGTAGCTTACCAGTTAGCTCTTCCTTTGCAGTTAGCGGCTCTACATAATGTGTTTCATGTGTCGATGTTAAGGAAATACAATCTGGATCCGTCCCATGTTTTGAATGTTCAAGATATTGAAGTACAAAGCGACGTGACATACGTCGAGAAGCCGGTCAGGATAGTGGAGACCGAACAAAGGGTGTTGCGAAACAGAGCGATTCAATTCGTAAAAGTGGTATGGGACTGTCAAGGTGATGAAGAGGCCACATGGGAACTTGAATCGGAGATGAGAACAGCTCACCCCGAATTATTTATGTAATTTATTTTGAGAACCCTACTTCGCTCGATTTTCGAGACGAAAATTTTAAAAAGAGGGTTATATTGTAACACCCCAATTTCTCAATGAAATAGATAATTAACAAAATGCCCCTGAGGTACGAAATTAATTATTTTGTGATGTTAAGTAAGGAAATAGTGGGGCCCATTGCTCAAATTAAAATCATATGAGCATATTATGAATGTTAAGTTTGATTGGATGGGTAATTTACATCAATTGGGTCAAAAATGGCTAAATGGGTCAAAGGGCCCAAATGGGACCCATTGGGTCTTACTGGATTATTTGACCGTTTTGTGAACTTAAATTAAATGGGGTTAGGCTGATTTGATTGGAAATCAAGTCGAGGAAAAATGGGTAGGCCTGACCCATATGTAAAAACTAATTACAAATGACTAAAATACCCATAATTGGGTCATGGAGTCAAAAAACGGGTCAAGGAGCTAAAAGTGGACCCAACGGGTCGAGTTGACTATGGTTGACCGTGTGGACCCTCAAGGGAGCTAAAACATGAGTTAAATCAGTTTGAGTGGGACTGAAGTGAGTTAGAATTAAATCAAGTGTGAGTTAACTCATGTGCATTAAATGAAATGCATTAAGTATGGTGAGTTTGGTGAGTTGAGATGGAAATCAAAAAGGACCCTGAGTTCAAGTGAGTCAAAATGGAAATCAAAGGGGCTGTAAATCAGTGAGTTGAAGGGAATATGAAGAGGTGGCTTGGTCTCAAACCAACCAAAACAAGTCCCACACGTTGGGGACTTGTTTTGGTGATTTTCATGCTAAGTTAAATGCAAATGGATGGGATTGAGATGAGATACATGGAGAGCTGAATGGCTGCATTGGTAGGTGCCAAGGGGTGCCTTGGATAGCACCCAAGACCCATCATTTTATGCAAGAATTGATGAGGGAGTGGAGGGGTTTTGGGGGCTGAAATACAAAAGGAATGAATCCCATGTTTGGCCGAATTCCATATTGCAAAAGCCTTAGAATTCAATCTTCTCTCCCTCTCTCAAGAACACCTCCTTGGCCGAATTGTATCTTGGTGATTTCACCATTGGTTCATGCTTTTAATCAGCTGAGACTAATGAAGAAAGAAGGAAGGAAGCAAGAGTGAAGAAGGCAAGGAGCAAAGGCAACAAGAAAAACTTGGAATTTGGTAAGTATTTCCATGGAATTTTGATTAATAAAATGGGTGTGTATTGTAACGCCCGCCCCTTTTCACCGTAAAATCAGAGTACTTTTTTTTTTTTTTTTTATTAAAAGTGACAAAGGGCGCGGACGTCACGACGCGAGTTAAGTTCCGAGCTTCTAAAGCCCAGCCCTTAACTGGCCAACCCTACGCGTGCGTGGAACATAAGTCCACGAGTACGGTTCACGCGTAGCAAGTAAGCTCACGGAACATAAAAATAAATGCGGATGATCATAGAACTATCTTACCAGTTCTTCAGATAGCAGGGAAGAAATACCCAATTAATTACGAAAATGCCATTATACTGTATTATCCAAAATAATACCTAAACATAGCAAACTACCTAAATTATTACATTTCCGACAAGCTAACTATACAAATACATCTTTTCCAAAATAAAGTACAACAAAATAATTAATCCGCCTCCCCAAGCTCCTAAGCTTGGCTTCCGTCTCGCCCTTCCGGTCCGCCATCTCCTGCATTATCAGCTAGGGTAGAAGTAGGGCGTTAGAACAACGCGCCCAGTAGGATTCCGAGTAGGGCTAGCACATGGGTTAGTAATAACCATATACAGATAATAACACAATGAAAACTATAAACCACCATATACTAAAATATAAGTAAATGATATGCCATGGGTGTCAATGTTATGAATCCCACCCATCATTCCTGCCATATACTGTCATATCCCTCTTGACGGAAAAACCTCGTCAAGATCTGTCCAATCGTAAAATATCCCCCTTGACGGCAAAGCCTCGTCAAGGTGTCCCCATGCCTGTTCTCGGTCGCCCCGACGGAGCATGGACTCCGGTTTGTTTATTTTTTTTCTGCCCATGCCATGCATGAGATGTAATGCATTATGCTATGTAATATGTATATTCCATAGTCATAATATAGCCTTCATAACTTAGCATATAACTCATAATCTTGCATTATGCCATATAAGATACATAAGCCATGATTTAAAACTCATCATAAAATAAACCATAAAATTCCCAAAATAAATCAATGAAACCATCACACAATCCATGGCTTACAAAAAGGTAGGAATCCTACCGAATACCGACTCGCGTCCTTTTTCGTTTTCGTCTTATAATTCCGGTCGCCAATCGCGCACCGTTTGCGATGTCCCGATACCTTATTATACAGTACCAAATCAGTCCATATTTTATCCACGATTAAGTCCCTAACTTATCACAAACTTAGATCCATTTATGTACCATTAACCATGTCATATGATCATTAACTAAGTTATAAGATTATCAAGAATTAGCCCTCAACTTAGCCTCATTAATGCATGGACATAGATCCTAAACTTAGCCCATAGCATGACCTACAAATGGGTCATTAATTACGGTTTTGCCACTACCTCTCCTATGTTTAATCATTCATTTAATCCATGTATAATTAAGTCCATACTTGATCTATAACCTACATCCATTAGTGACCCATCAACCATATCATAGAATTATTAAAATCAGCCACTTAATTGACTTCATCCCCATTCATTTAATCATTTACATAAACCCTAATCTTGGACCATAAAATGGTTCTCATATGAATCATGGGTTCGGCCATACACCATGGTCGAACCCATGATGTCTTTTCCTTATCTTTCATTGGACCTATTTACATTACTTAGGCCCAAAATGAATCCTCCCATGAGGGATTTTACATCATGCTTTTAAAACTATCATTCTTCACCATAATTGAGTCCATTAACTTAGCCCTTATTCCATTCATTCTTCATGGTTCCAAAATACTTGATTCATCATTCATAGGTGATATTCAAGACATAAAAACATTCACCTTCATCCACCACTTTTGAGGCCATTAAAATATTTACATTCATCCATGGATTCCATCATAAAAACTTTTTTCAAAAATTAGCTACATTTAATCATTTTAAAACCCTAAAATCATTAACATTCTCCATGCTTCCATTTTTACATAATTAAATTACACAATATCCTCCATACCTTAAAACCCTAAGAAATTCACACATTACCTTCCAATTCCACATAATTCCATGCTTAATAATTTAATTACACAATGCACACAATATATTTTTCCAATTTCTTACCCTAACCCTAATTCACCCATTTAGGGTTTTCTCCATCTTCCACCCTTCCATTTAATGTATCTAAATTCCATAGTATAAAATCACCTATCCACCATTAATTTCACAAAAATAAATTCCATTTCTTAAACCCTAAAATCCAAAATTCTTTTAGTTAAGAAATACTCACTATCCGACGTCTCCTCCGATTTCCGCCGCTCCCGTCGGTCTCCGTAGCCTCCTCTCTCTTTCTTCTTGATCTTTTATAGGTCAAGATCTTTGATCAAGGGTGGCAACTCCCAACCTTAAAATCAGCCATGTTAGGTTTGAATTGAAAGAGGGAAGAGGATGGAGATGGAAAAATGTCTCAAGAACTTTACCTTGAGATGGTGGTCCAACCTTTTCTTCCTCTCCTTGAGCTCTTCTCTTTTCTTCCTTAGTTTTCTTCTCCTCTTTTCCTTGCTAATGTGGGACGGCAATGGAGAAATGGGAGAGATGGAGAGAGTGAGTTGAGGGTAAAATGAAAAGGATAAGGTGTAAAATCCATCTTTATCTCTTTGGTTATTTACTTTCACTTTACATTAACTCTCTCCACCCACCCACAAGATATTTATCTTGCTTTATGGCTTATGACTCCACCCCCATAAGTCCCAACGTGTTTTATTTTTTTGAGCTTGGGATGAGGTGAGTTTTCACCTCATGGGCCCCCTTTGACCACTCTTAACTACCATGTTAAATAATTTAATTATTTAATTACTTAGTTACTTTAATTCCCATTTGCTTATTTAGATCACCTTAGGTTAATTCATTATACTTAACCTAATTCCATTATTCCACCCATGGTTGACCAAATCAACCATGGTGGTCGGCCCCACCAAACCTTGGGTCCACACTTGGCCACATCACCATTGTTTAATTCCAAATAACTTAGGTGATTTAAAATCATTGAATTCACTCTAAGTGGATTACCATTGGGCCTATGGCCCAATTACATTTCCATCTAGCCCATTTACCTTGGAGCATACCCATCTTGACCCATTGGGTCCCAAATGGGTATTTGACCCAATTTGACCATTCTTGACCCATTTAAATAAATTTAAATCCAAACATAGTCTATTGGGCCACACTTGGGCCTTTATCCAATTTTTTGGCCCATTTACCATTTACTCCACCAATTTTCTAATTTCCATCATTAAAATAAATAATATTCACATTTATATTAATTCCAAAATTCCGAGACCTTACATGTATTGGGCCATGATATGGCCGAATACACTAAGGTTTTAACCTTGATTTATAGAATTTTTAAAATGGTAAAGATGACCATTGGGTTCGGCCACCATGAAGGGCCGAACCCCATGTAAAAGTTGCTTGGTTTTCATGTTTTGAAACATGAAAACCATGGGTTTTATGAACTGTTTTTGGGTTTGATTTAAGATTCAAATGCATGTTTTAGAAAGGTTTAAAACATGGATTCAAATGTCATAAATGGCTGAATGTATCATGGGTCTAAGACCTTGGGTATCAAATGATGAAAAGGTTCATTGGGTTCGGCCATCTTGGATGGCCGAACCCCATGAATTGATGTTGGAATTTTGATGGTTTTTGTAAGTTAAAACCATGCAAATGTTTTACTGTTTTGGATGATTAGATTTGACATAAGATGACATGTTTAAGAGGTTCAAACCAAAGGCCATAGGGTTCAGCCAATGAGCATGGCCGAACCCCATGAAATAGTGTGATAATTTTATGGTTAATGGTGATGGTTTTGAGAGATAAAAACCATACATTACCATGGGGTTTTTATGTGATTTACATGAAGATTATTTACTGATTTTGGTTGGCCAATATATGGCTGAACCAAGGTAATGTTATGGTTAAATTATTGATCTAAAACAGTGGATTAAAACTGGAAAGATGGACCATGGGGATCGGCCATCTTGGATGGCCGAATCCCATGAGGTGTTATGGTTATTTGGACAAAGTAATGAATTTATTAGATGGTTTTGAGAGGTTAAAGTGCAGCAATGATGTGCTGATGTTTATATGAATAAGTGACACCAAAAATATGTTTGAAAGACCAAAACATGGACATAGGGTTCGGCCACCTTGGATGGCCGAACCCCATGTAAGTTTTTCATGTTTTTGGTGAGTTAAAAACCATATGAAGATATAATGTTCTTATGGCAATAAATGGATTAACATGTTACTGTTTTGGTGGATTATTATGCGGCTGAACCATGTTTAATTCATGGTTGAGTTAGCATGATTAAACCATGAGTGATCATGGTGATGATTGGATCAAGTGAACCCTAGGGTTCGGCTATGAGTATGGCCGAACCCCATGGGGCTATTTTGAAATAAATGGGCTGTTTTGGATGGGAGTTTATGATTGTTTCAATTAAGGAAACATACATGATAAATTATGGACTATGTGTAAGAAATAATCAACCATTGATGATGATGGAAAGTGGGATAAAAACCCATAGGATGTGGTTCGGCCAAGTAGTATGGCCGAACCCCATCAATGATTATTTGATAGGATTGGGTTAAGTAATAAATGGGATTAAAGGTGATGAATGAAGAACCCCACTAAATTGGTTTAGATATGGTAAAACTAAAGGTTAGCCTAAATGGCATAAATGTAATTATTGATAGAATGATCAATGATGGAAATGATCATAGGGTTGGATGTACGGACACGAACCCCACAAGATGGTATATGAGACCTAAACTTGATTAGGAATCAAGTAGATTAAGTATTGATTTGCTGTTACATAATAAGGTACCGGAAGTTGAACGACGAGCGAGTCGTGATTAGGTGACGCTAAAGAAAGATCAAGTACTGAAGTGAATTTTCAGTAGGTTTCCTACCTACTTGTAACCACAATTTTACCCTAGTTTTCTTATGAGACTCTTGTTTATTTTATGTGGTTTCGAATGATATATTATGCATTAACAAATGGCATACAAGCATTGGCATCTCATGCATAGACATGGGATAATGAATGAGGTTCTACAGTGTTACAATTATGGGTTACGTCCTCTTTCGGCGGTGCAAGTCACGCCAGGAGGAGTAACATGATGGTCATAGTCACATTGGTCTCCTTAGGCGATGAGAGTCCCGCCAGGAGGACTAATACGTGATATGAATCAGTCAGTGATGAAGAGATGGAAATATATTGTAAATTACCTTGTCGGTGCGTGGCACGTCAAGTGATGGCTATGAATGTGCATGATGGGAGGGTCTCATTGCATGTGCATACTTCATAGCATTGTTTTACCTGTTTTTACTAATCATGTATTATGATATATATGCATGTTTTATATGCTAATCATGTGGTAGCCCTGATCGGGAACCTACTGGGCGCGTTGATCTAACGCCCTAATGCTATCCTTAGAGGAGAATGCAGGTATAAGGAAAAGGAAAGAAAAGGTCGTCGACCGGGAGGGGAGCCAAGCCTAAGCGCTTGAATGTTGGACTGGATTTCTTTATATTACTGTCATCGAACTATATTTTGTTGGACATGTAATAAGTCATTACTTGCTATCGTTTGATTAGGTTAATAACTTTGGATGGTTGATTTATGTTAATTAATGTTTGAGACTGTTACTTGCTATCTAGTCTTTCTATTCCACAGTTAATCTAGGTTATTCCGCATGTTGATGTTAGTTCCATGTGTGATTCATTATCTGGTCTAGTCCATGTACACATGGGTGGCCAGTTAAGGTTCAGACTTGAGTAGTCTGAACTTAACTCGCGTCGTGACGCCGCCCGCTCTCTTCCGATGTTTTATTTTTCTTTAAAAAGAAAATTAGACTCTGAATTCTCGGAAAGGGCTGGGCGTTACAGACATTCACCTAACCATGTACATTTCTTTGTCCATAATTGATCCACAATTTAGATCCATTAATGATTCATCAATCATGACATGAACACATTAAAAATCAGTCCTTAAGTTCACTTAATCCCCATTAATTTAAGCATATACATGTAACACCCCGATTTCTCAATAAGATGAATATTTACGAAAATGCCCCTGGATTGGTAAATTTATTAATTATGATGTTAAATGAGAAAATAGTGGGGCCCATTGTTCAAATTAAGATCCTATGAACATATTATAAGGGTCAAATTATAATTGATGGGTAATGTACATCAAATTAGGTCAAAATGGTTAATTGGGTCAAAGAATTCTCAACGGTTGGAATAATTACGAAAATGGCCAAGGATTGGTGAATTCAATAAATGTGATTGTAAATAAGGAAATAGTGGGTCCCATTGCTCAAATTAAGATCATATGAGCACATTATGAATGTCAAGTTTGATTGGATGGGTAATTTCTCAATGAAGTGGATAAATTACGAAAATGCCCCTGATGTGTTAAATTAATTATTTTGTGATGTTAAGTAAGGAAATGGTATGGCCCATTGCTCAAATTAAGATCATATGAGCACATTATGAATGTCAAGTTTGATTGGATGGGTAATTTACATCAATTGGGTCGAAAATGGCTAAATGGGTCAAAGGGCTCAAATGGGACCCATCGGGTCTTACTGGATTATTTGAACGTTCTGTGATTTTAAATTAAGTGGGGTTAAACCTATTTGATTGGAAATCAAGTGGAGAAAAAATGGGTAGGCTTGACCCATATGTAAAAACCAATTACAAATGACCAAAATACCATAATTGGGTCATAGGGTCAAAAACGGGTCAAGGAGCTAAAAGTGGACCCAACGGGTCGAGTTGACTATTGTTGACCGTGTGAACCCTCAAGGGAGATAAAACACGAGTCAAATCAGTTGAGTGGGACTGAAATGAGCTGGAATTAAATCAAGTAGTGAGTCAACACGTGTGCATTAAATGAAATGCATTAAGTATGTGAGTTGGGTGAGTTGGGATGGAAATCTAAATATCTTGAGTTGGGTGACTCAAAAGGGAAGTTGAAGGGGCTGTAAACTCACTGAGCTAAGTATTGAAGAGGTTGGCTGGTCTCAAACCAACCAAAACAAGTCCCACACGTTGGGCACTTGTTTTGGTGAGTTCCATGGTGATTATTAAATGTATATGATGGGTTTTGAGGTGAGTTATATGGGAATATGAATGGCTGCATGGGTAGAATGCCAAGGGGTGCTTTGCTTGGCTGCAAGTTACTCCTTGGTTTGTGCAAGGCTTGATGAGGAGTAATGGTGATGTGGTGGCTGAAAATACAAAGGCAATAAGCACCCATTTTGGGCGTGTTTTATCATTGTGAAAGCCTTACAATCCCATCTCTCTCCCTCTCTCAAGAACACCTCTCTTGGTCGAATTTTATATTGGTGATTTCACCAGTGGTTCATGCTTCTAACCAGCTGAGACAAAGGAAGAAAGAAGGAAGGAAACAAGAGGGAAGAAGGCAAGGATCAAAGGCATAAGAAAAGCTTGGAATTTGGTAAGTATTTCCATGGACTTTTGGTTAATAAAATGGGTGTGTGTTGGGCCATGGTGATGGCCGATTACACTAGGGTTTTAACCTTGATTTGTGGAGGATTTAAAATGATAAAAATAACCATTGGGTTCGGCCACCATGGAGGGCCGAACCCCATGTAAGAGATGGCTTGGTTTTCATGTTTTGAAACATGAAAACCATGGATTTTGTGGACTGTTTTTGGGTTTTCATTTAAGATTTAAATACACGTTTTAGAATGATTAAAAAACATGGATCTGAATGGCATAGGGACTGAAGTTTATATGGTCTAAAATCAGTATAATAAAAGATGGAAATGGACCATTGGGTTCTGCCACTTAGCATGGTCGAACCCCATGGAAACAAGTGGTTAGTTTTGATGGTTTTTAGAAGTTAAAACCATATAAGTTAGGACTGATATTAGATGTTATTATTTGGATTTAAAATGCATGTTTTGAGGAGGTTAAAACATGGATTTGGATGTTGGTTTCAGACCCAAGATAAAGGGTTAAAAGTTCAAAACCAAAGGTCATGGTGTTCGGCCAATGAGCATGGCAGGAACCCTATGAAATTGAACTAATTTTGGATGTTAGTTTGAAAGATAAAACCTGTTAATAATATACTATTATTACATGATTATCTGAGGTTTAAAAACAGTAAGAATAACCATTGGGTTCGGCCACCATGGAGAGCCGAACCCCATGTAAAAGAGTGTTGGTTTTCATGTTGGGAAACATGGAAACCATAGACCGTTATGGACTGTTTTGGATAGTTTCTTTGAAAGTTAAAACCTGATATTAATATACTGTTTATACATGATTATTGGAGGTTTAAAAACAGCAAGAATAACCATTGGGTTCGGCCACCATGGAGGGCCGAACCCCATGTAAAAGAGGGTTGGTTTTCATGTTGGAAAACATGGAAACCATAGACCTTTGTGGACTGTTTTTGGGAGATTTTTATGTGCTAAGCTTGCTGTTTTGGGTTGGCCATGGGATGGCTGAACCTAGTAGTTAATATGGCTAAATGGTAGAGCCTAACTTGTAAACAAATGATGGGATCATTGTGTAGGAGGATCATAGGGTTCGGCCATATGAATGGCCGAACCCCATAGATTGTTTTGTTGGAGATTATGACTTGGTTGTATGAGTTGGATTAAGTAAACATATGGATTTATCTTTGGACTTAGTGATAAGTAAATAACCAGCCACTAAGGTAGATTTCTTTTATGAACTTTGATTATGAGCAAGATTAGACATTGGTTATACCAATGGCAAATCTGTGAATACAAGTCAAACGAAGGGATTGATCAAAGGACTCACATGATGTAGTTGGGTCTTAGATATGAATGAACAAGTAAGTGATAGTATGATTTATTGATTGTTATATGGATAAGGTACCGGAAGTTGAACGACGTGCGAGTCGTGACCGGGTGACGCGAAAGAAAGATCAAGTACTGAAGTGAATCTTCAGTAGGTTTCCTACCTTTGTTGTAACCACTATTTCTTATGCTGTTTTATGTTGATTTTGATATCTTATATGATTGTAAAGTTATGTTTTTAAATGACATGTTTGCATAGACATCTCATGCATGGCATGGAATGATGGTGTTGTAACTGGAGGCCACACTCCGTCGGGGCATCCGAAAGACCACTGTGGGGTACCCTGATGATGAGAATCTCATCAGGACGAATCCGGAGGCCACACTCCGTCGGGGCGTCTGAAAGACCACTGTGGGTTACCTTGACAATGAGAATCCCGTCAAGTGATGGCTATGTTGAATGGTGATGGGTGGGACTCATTACATGTTCATTTCATACATAGCATGTTTTTATGGAATTTTGTCACACATGTGTTATTATTATATTATTTGCATGTTTTTGACTAACCATGTGGTAGCCCTATTCAGAAACACTACTGGGCGCGTTGATCTAACGCCCTATCTATATCCTTAGTGGATGACGCAGGGAAAGGGAAGAACGTGGATCGAGATGAAAATCAAGCATAGGAGCTTGGGCATTTTGAATGATTGGAATGGATTATGAATGGACTATTTTATGGACTTGATATTTGATATATTTGGACAATGTAATTTGGTAATTAGTTATGTTGGCTTGTAATAAGTAGTTAAGATAGATGCTATGGTTTGTTTTATGTTGGATGTTTTGATTAAACGATTAGTTAAGATTGATTAGTAATTTTGGAGAATAAGTTATGTACTTTGCTATCTAAGAATGGAAAATTGGATTAGTCATAGGTTCTATTATAACCTCAGTTAGATTTAGACTAAGTTAATTCCGCAAGTTATATATGTACCATGTGCGGATCAGTTTTATGGACTTAGTTCATACGCACATGGGCTTGGCCAGTTAAGGGTCGGATTTAGAGATCCGAACTTAACTCGCGTCGTGACACTTCGCCCCGATCACATGATTATTATGTTTAAAAAAAATAAATAAACTCTGAAAATTAGAGTGAAAAGGGCGGGGTGTTACAATACATACACATTAATCTTAGACCAAAAATGATTTACAAATGGGGTCATGGGTTCGGCCATACACCATGGCCGAACCCATGATGTGTCTTTCTCCATTTTTCTTGGGTCCATTTACATCATTTGATTCCATCATAAGTCCTCCCATGAGGGGTTTTACATTATGCATTTAAATCATTACTTTTGATCAACATTAAATATATTTTGAGTCCATCAACTTAGCTACATTCCCCATTGTTTTCCATGGTTCCAAAATACTTAGTCCATCCAAATTTCCCATTATTTTCTTAGGCCTATTTACCACATTTAGATTTAAAATAAGTCCCTCCATGAGGTTCATGGTTCATCCCTAATTTCACACCTTTAAAACATTATATCCTATACTTACAAATCCATTTAAAAACTATCAACTTCCTCCATCATCTTCCATCTTTCCATCCCCATTAAAATTATTAAACATCACCATAGGGTTCGGCCATACACCATGGCCGAACCCATAGTTCATGGTCCATTATTCCTTCATGCCTCTTGAGGCCATAAAGCCATTTAGATTTCCCATGACTTTTTTCTCATAAAAACCCCTTTAAAATTTGACCATTTTGAGCCTCCATATCCTTAACCATTCTTCCATGAATTTCTTCATTTAACAAGCCCTTTACAAATCACTATATTTAATCATTAACACCTAAAAAAAAAACATAAACCATCTTTCCATGATTTTCATTCAAGATCCCTTTAAAAAGAATTACCACATTTAATCAATAAAAACTTACAAACCCTAAATCATCCTCCATGGCCTCCATTCTTCATAAACCCTAAAAAAAAATCACAATTCACTTACCATGGGGTTCGGCCATACTACATGGCTGAACCCTATGGCCCATGATTCCAAACATATATACATCCATGCTTAATCAAATTAACTACATAATGTCCTTAATCCATTTATTTTTTCTTAACCTAATTTACCCATTTAGGGTTTGCCCATTCTTCCTCCTTTCATTGGATGGATTTGAGATTCCAAGGCCCATGATGATTTGGCCACCATCCAATCTAAGGAAAATGGATTCCATGCTCTCTCCTTAACCCTAAAAAAATGTAAACTCTTGTTTAAGAGATACTTACAATCCGACAACTCCTCCGGCTTTTCTTTCTCCTCTTGATCTCCTTAGCCTTCTCTTCTCTTCTTCTCCTTGATCTTTGGGTTAAGATGCTTGATCAAAGGTGAAAACCTCAAAGCTTGGGTTCGGCCATGGTAGGGTTAGATTTGAGAAAGGGTAGAGAGGAGAGGATGGGGAAAAACACCTAGCCTCATTGGTCTTGAGGTGGTGGCTTTTGCTTGTACTTCTCTTCTCTAAGCCTTCTTCTCCTTTCCTCCTTAGTTTTCTTCTTCTTTCTCTTGTTGGATGTAGGGGACGGTTTTGATATGGAACAAGAGGGAGAACGTGTGATGGAAGAGGGGTTGGAGAATGAGATGAGAGTTATCTAATTTGGTTGTGTAATTAATTCCTCCACCTACCACACATGGGCAAATGTGCTTAGTGGTGGTGGTTGGGATAAAACCACCACCCTAAGCACATGGTTTATTTGTGTCTGTTTGGGCGGTTTTGACCATTTGACCATGATTAGATTAGCTTAATCATTTAATTAATTAGATTATTAGGTTAAGTTAATTAATTCCCACTTATCTCTTTTAATCTCCTTAATTCTTCTCCATTACTCCACCCATGGTTGACCAATTCAACCATGGTGGCCGGCCCCACCAATCCTTAGCCCACACTGCCATCTCACTTGGTGAGGTGGAGGCGGGTTCCAATTGGCCATGTCACCTTGATCATATTATCAATAACTTAGGTGATTTAAGCCCATTCCATCCATTCCCACTTATTGGATCACCATTGGGCCCATGACCCAATTAAATTTATTTCTTACCTATTTACCTTAGAGTTTACATCATCTTGATCCATTGGGTCCCAAATGGGTATTGGGCCCAATTTGACCATCCTTGGCCCAATTGACCATCATTGACCCTTTAAATGAATTTAAATCCAATCCATAGTCCATTGGGCCATACTTGGGCCTTTGTCCATATTTTGATCCCTTCGCCATTTATTCTATCAAATTTTCAATTTCCACCATTAAAATAAATAATAACCACCTATATATTGATTTACAAATCCGGGCCATTACAATACAATCCTCTTTTGAAATTTTCGTCCCGAAAATTCGAGCTAAGTAGAGGTTCAAAACATCTCATACAAAGAGTTCCAGATGAGCGGCTCTCATCTCTGACTCAAGTTTCCAGGTGGTTTCTTCATTGCCATGTCGTTCCATACCACCTTGACGAACTGAATGGCACGGTTCCGCAATACCCTTTGTTCGCTCCCGATCACTCTGATTGGCTTCTCCACATACGTCACGTCGCTTTGTACATCGACGTCTTGCACGTTCAATACATGTGAAGGATCGGTGTTGTACTTTCTCAACATGGACACATGAAATACATCATGTAAGGATAATAACTGTGGAGGAAGTGCTAACTGATAGGCCACCTCCCCACCCTCTTCAGGATTGGAAACGGCCCCACAAATCCTAGGTGACAGCTTCCCCTTATTCCCGAATCTCATGTGTCCCTTCCGTGGTGAGACTTTCAAAAACACCAAGTCTCCCACCTCAAACTCGAGGAACCTTCTCCTCTTGTCGGCGTAGCTCTTTTGATGGCTCTGTACAGTGAGTAGGTGTTGTCGTATCACCTTGATCTGTGTTGTAGTCTCTGCAATCAACTCCGATCCAATCAGTGCAGGCTCACCGGCCTCTGTCCAACACACTGGCGATAGACACGGCCTACCATATAAAGCCTCAAACGGAGCCATCTAGAGGCTTGCCTAGTAACAGTTATTGTAAGAGAACTCCACCAATGGCAAGTGATCCTCCCATCCACCCTTGAAATCCAGCGTACACGCTCTCAGCATATCCTCCAATATCTGTATTGTCCTCTCCGACTATCCATCAGTCTGTGGGTGGAATGCTGTGCTGGTCAACACGTCGGTCCCCATAGCCGACTGCATGCTCTGCCATATCCTGCTAAGTGAACCGGCCATCTCTATCGGACACAATAGTCCGGGGTACACCATATAGTCTGATAATATCCCGAATCTACCTTCGACCCAAGGTCTTCGATGAATCGGTCGTCTTGACAGGAAGGAAATGTGCAGACTTGGTCAATCGGTCCACCACGACCCATATTGCATCGTTGCCTTTGGAGGACCTTGGCAACCTTGTCACAAAGTCCATGGAGATATGCTCCCATTTCCACTCCGGTACCGGTAAGGGTTTGAGTAAACCTGGTGGCTTCTGATGTTCTGCCTTAACCCGTTGACAAGTTAGGTAGTGATCAACAAATTCTGCCACATCTCTCTTGAGTCCATGCCACCAATAGTGCCTCTTGAGATCATGATACATTTTGGTGCTGTTCGGATGGATAGAGAGCTTGGTTTGGTGTACCTCAACCAATAACTCCCTTCTGTAGCTCTCAGGCACATACGTTCTACCTCGGAATACAAGACCCTATCTCGGTCGTAATTCCCATTCCAGTACAACTTCACCGGTAGACATCTTGGTCCATATCTCCTCTACCTCCGGGTCTGTTCGTTGTTCTTGCTCAATCTTGGTGACCATGTTGGATCGTATGATCAGATTATAAATACTCCCATGGTTTCTAATGTATAAGTTGAACTCTCGGATGGTGTTCAACATGTCCCACTCCATCCTGATCATACTGGCCATTGATGCATGTGATAACTGGTTGAGGGCATCTGCCACTTTGTTCGCCTTGCCAGGATGGTACCGAAGTGCGAACTCATAATCAGCCAGATATTCCATCCATCTGCGCTGTCTCATGTTGAGTTCCTTTTGATCAAACAAGTACTTTCAGGTTCTTGTGATCCGAGAACACCTCAAACTTCTCACCATAGAGGTAGTGTCTCCAGCTCTTGAGAGCGAAGACCACTGCTGCTAGCTCCAGATCATGTGTGGGATAGTGGCGCTCATGAATTTTCAGCTGTCTTGATCCGTACGCCACCGCACGATGACTCTGCATGAGAGAGCATCCCAGTCCCTCTCCAAAAGCATCATAGTACACCTCATAGCCCTTGCCTCTCTCCGGGAAGATCAGAATAGGAGCAGTTGTAAGCCTCTCTTTTAGCTCCTCAAACCTCCGGTTGCACAAATTTTACCACTCAAACTTGACTCTTTTCTGTGTGAGTCGGGTCAGTGGACATGCAATCTTAGAGAAGTCCATGATGAATCTCCGATAGTAACCAGGCCAATCCCAGAAAACTGCGGATCTCGGTCACATTCGTCGGCTGTTTCCATTCCCTCACCTCTGTTACCTTAGTCGGGTCCACGGCTATACCTTCCTCCGATATAACGTGTCCCAAGAAGTTAACCTCAGATAGCCAGAACTCACACTTGCTAGCTTTGGCATATAACTGATTCTTCTTCAAGGTGTCCAAGACTATCCGCAGGTGCTCTGCATGTTCCTCCTAACTCTTGGAATAGACCAGGATGTCATCGATGAATACAATCACAAACCAATCCAAGTAAGGATGGAATATCCTATTCATCAGGTCCATGAACACAGCCAGTGCATTAGTAAGTCCAAATGGCATGACCACATACTCATATAGGCCATACCGTGTCCTGAAGGCTGTCTTCTTTATGTCCTCCTCTCTAACCCGGATTTGATGGTATCCGGACATCAGATCAATCTTGGAGAAGTGAGAGGAACCCCTAAGTTGATCAAATAGATCATCAATCCTGGGTAAGGGGTACCTGTTCCTGACAGTCAGCTGGTTCAACTTTCTATAATCCACACACATCCGAAGGGTACTGTCCTTCTTCTTAACAAATAATACTGGGGCTCCCCATGCGGATGTGCTGTTCCGAATAAAACCCAGTCTGAGCAGTTCATCAATCTGCTTCTTTAACTTGGTCATCTCAGCTGGTGCCATCCTGTAATGTGGCAACGATACTGGAGCAGCGCCGGGATATAATTTGATCTCAAAGTCTATCTTCTTTTTGGGTGGCAAACCAGGGAGCTCTGTTGGGAATACCTCGGTATAATCTGCTACTACTGCTGGAAGTTCGGCCATTGGTGCCTTGTCTAACCTGATACTGTTTAAGACAAGGTGGTTCAACTCTTCCTGCAGTCTCCTGGGGATGCCTTGTCTATCAGCGTACACCATATACTGCTTCCCCTCAGGTGACAAAAATATCACCCTACGAAGGTAACAATCGATGTGGGCATGAAATGTAGCCAACCAGTCTATGCCAAATATAATGTCGTACTCGGCCATATCGAGTACCAAATAGTTGAACTCGAATCTGAATCCGGCGAGTTCAGTGTTCAATGCCGTGCATATGAGTCCCAAGGATGTGTCTCCGACGGGGGATACAATGGTAAGTGATGTGGATACTCTTTGTACTAAAGTGCCCGTAGCAGATATGAATGCAGCAGATATAAATGAATGGGAAGCTCCAGAATCAAATAATGTAACAGCATAGGAACTACCAACTATGGCCATACCTTGAATCACCAAGTGATCCACCGCTGCTGGAGGAGCTATGGTAAAGAGCTGTCCCGATCCTGTAGGGTTTGTCGCTCGCCCCTTCTGGTTGTAAGCTCTGCCTCCTCGTGATTGAGCTGGTCTAGCTGGAGGGCGGAAAGAACCCTTGGAGTGAGAGGGTTTGCTGAGCTGCGGACACTCCCTCTTGAAGTGGTCCTGTTGGCCACACTGATATCATGTGTTTCCACCCCGTGGAACCTGAGTGACTGATGCTGATGGGGAGGGCTGATTGGGGCGAAAGCCTTCTGTAGATCCAGCAGAGGGTGAGGGTCTGCTGAAATTCGGGCAGAACTTCTTGTTGGGTTGGAATGCACCCCGCCCGCTCTGCCCTCGGCGGTTGTCAAACCGTACTACTTCATTCAATTCCCGCTCTGCTATGGTGGCCCTGCTGACCACCTCAGCCAGTGTGGCTGCCTTGAATATTGTCACCTTGGCCCTGATACTTGGCCGAAGTCCCCGTTCAAACTTACGGGCCCTCCGATGCTCGGTATCCACCATATAAAACGCATAGACAGATAGTCTCAGGAACTCCCGGTGATATTCTGCCACCGTCATATTGCCTTGTACCAATGATAGGAAGGCTTGAGTCTGGTGTTCTCTTTCCTCCGCCGGAAAATACTGCTCTAGAAAGGTAGCTGAGAACCCTTCCCATGTCATGGCAATCCTTTGCCCTTCCGGCTTGCTGCTTTTCTACAACCTCCCACCAATTACCGGCATCCTCGATCAGTTGATATGTAGCCAGTAAGATCTTATCAGCATGACCAGAAATCTGAAGCAGATTCAAGATCTGAGTGATCTTTTTCAACCAGTGCTCTGCTCCGACAGCCCCTTCTTTTCCCCCGAAATAGGGAGGGCGCTGTTGCTGGAAATCTCTAACCATATTCCGGTTGTTGGAGTCGCTAGTGGTCACACCCCCGTTCAAGTGCTGTTGCAGGACAGAGGTGACCACCGCTTGAACCAATTCCTTCAATTCGGGAGGCACAACAGGTATGTTGACACTATTTTGTCCCTCCTCCTGATGGGGTGGCTGTACCCCCTCTTCCTGACGAGGTGGTGGCACCTCTTCCTCTACCCGTGGGTTCTTGCGAGTTCTTCTTTTTGGCGGCATTTCCTAAGTCATCGAAAAAAAAACATTGACTTAGTTCCTTCGTAAACTTGGCGTGTTTCATATTTTGGGGAATTTTGCCAAATAAACATACTTAGTTTTGGGAGGATAATTTCCTAAGTATCAAGCATTTTTCTTTCAATTTCAGGGGAGGGGGGGGGGGGGGTGGATCTCTAAATTCCTATTTGTTTGTTGTTCAAATTGGGGATACCGGGGGAAATACATCCTACTTTGCTATGTTTGATAAAACTAACTTAGAATGAATTTTTCTTCCCTTGCTATCATTCCTTTTCGTCAAACATTGTTCTCAGATTGAATACTTCAGTTTGAGTCAATCGAAGTAAATTAACCCGGCCCCCGTGCAGCGGACTCTGAAGAGTCAGTTAGTTGGGATTCTTAGCCGTCACTGAGACTTGCAACCGTCTTAATCTTACTTCGAGAGATTCATTCTTCCGATTTCGCTCTGATACCAACTGTAACGCCCGCCCCTTTTCACCAAAGTCAGAGTTTTTTTTTTTTTTTTAATAAATAGAAGTGACAAAGGGCGCGGACGTCACGACGCGAGTTAAGTCCGAGCTTCTAAAGCCCAGCCCTTAACTGGCCAACCCTACGTGTGCGTGGAACGAAGTCCATGGAGAATGGTACACACGTAGAAGTAAGCTCGAGGAATTTTAAACTAAGTGTGGAGTTATAATAGAGACTATCCTACCAATTTTAGATATCCAAAATACCACAAAATCATAATATCCAAAATGAAATCCAAACCATAGCAAGTAATCTAAAATATTACAGTCCGATGAGCTAGCTATTCAAATTACATTTCCAAAATAACATTAAATAAACTAAGTAGCCCGCCTCCCCAAGCTCCTAATCTTGGCCTCCGTCTCGTCCTTCCGTTTTGTCATCTCCTGTGTCATCAGCTAGGGTAGAAGTAGGGCGTTAGACAGCGCGCCTAGTAGGACTCCGAGTAGGGCTAGCAAATGGATTAGTGATAACAAGCACATAGGAAATCATATAATGAAAACTAGAAAATGAATGTCATGCCATGGGTGCATTATGTCATGTGTCCCACCCATCCTCCATACCATAAGATACCATATCCCCCTTGATGGCAAGGCCTCATCAAGGTATCCCCATGTTTGTTTCTCGGTCGCCCCGACGGAGCATGGACTCCGGTTATAGCCCATCAGGCTATCCCCATGTTTGCTTCTCGGTCGCCCGGACAGAGCATGGACTCCGGTTATATCTCAACATATCAAATATCCCCATGTTTGCTTTTCGGTCGCCCCGACGGAGCATGGACTCCGGTTATAGCGCATCAGGCTATCCCCATGTTTGCTTTTCGGTCGCCCGACGGAGCATGGACTCCGGTTTCATTATTTTCCCCCCCATGCCATGCATGAGATGTAGGTGCATTATGCTATGTAATATATATAACTCATAACCGTAATATATCATACATAGCCTTAACACATAATGCATAACCTTAAAATATAATTCATAGCATTAACATAAAATTCATAGCCTTAAAACCCATCATAAGACAAATCATATAATTACCAAAATAAATTGAAGGAACCATCACATAATCCATGGCTTACAAAAAGGTAGGAATCCTACCGAATACCGACTCGCGTCTTTACGCTTTTTCCGTTCCCGAATCCGGTCACCAATCGCGCACCGATTGCGATGTCCGATACCTTATTACATACGAACAATCAGCCCATGTTTTTAACCATTTAATCCATTAATTATTTTAATTATATGGGTCTAAAAGCTAGTACCCTAGGCTTTATTTAGCCATACATACGGTCATCTTTAAAATCCTAAGTCCATGATTAATCTCCATGGGATTCTTCATCTTGGCCATTATTTACGATTTTTGCCACTACCTCTCCCATGGTTAGACATTCACCTAACCATGTACATTTCTTTGTCCATAATTGATCCACAATTTAGATCCATTAATGATTCATCAATCATGACATGAACACATTAAAAATCAGTCCTTAAGTTCACTTAATCCCCATTAATTTAAGCATATACATACACATTAATCTTAGACCAAAAATGATTTACAAATGGGGTCATGGGTTCGGCCATACACCATGGCCGAACCCATGATGTCTCTTTCTCCATTTTTCTTGGGTCCATTTACATCATTTGATTCCATCATAAGTCCTCCCATGAGGGGTTTCACATTATGCATTTAAATCATTCCTTTTGATCAACATTAGATATATTTTGAGTCCATCAACTTATCTACATTCCCCATTTGTTTTCCACGGTTCCAAAATACTTAGTTCATCCAAATTTCCCATTATTTTCTTAGGCCTATTTACCACATTTAGATTTAAAATAAGTCCCTCCATGAGGTTCATGGTTCATCCCTAATTTCACACCGTTAAAACATTATATCCTATACTTACAAATCCATTTAAAAACTATTCAACTTCCTCCATCATCTTCCATCTTTCCATCCCCATTAAAATTATTAAACATCACCATAAGGTTCGGCCATACACCATGGCCGAACCCATGGTTCATAGTCCATTATTCCTTCATGCCTCTTGAGGCCATAAAGCCATTTAGATTTCCCATGACTTTTTTCTCATAAAAACCCCTTTTGAAATTTGACCATTTTGAGCCTCCATATCCTTAACCATTCTTCCATGAATTTCTTCATTTAACAACCCTTTACAAATCACTATATTTAATCATTAACACCTAAAAAAAAAAACATAAACCATCTTTCCATGATTTTCATTCAAGATCCCTTTAAAAAGAATTACCACATTTAATCAATAAAAACTTACAAACCCTAAATCATCCTCCATGGCCTCCATTCTTCATAAACCCTAAAAAAAAAATCACAATTCACTTACCATGGGGTTCGGCCATACTACATGGCTGAACCCTATGGCCCATGATTCCAAACATATATACATCCATGCTTAATCAAATTAACTGCATAATGTCCTTAATCCATTTATTTTTTCTTAACCTAATTTACCCATTTAGGGTTTGCCCATTCTTCCTCCTTTCATTGGATGGATTTGAGATTCCAAGGCCCATGATGATTTGGCTACCATCCAATCTAAGGAAAATGGATTCCATGCTCTCTCCTTAACCCTAAAAAAAATGCAAACTCTTGTTTAAGAGATACTTACAATCCGACAACTCCTTTGGCTTTTCTTTCTCCTCTTGATCTCCTTAGCCTTCTCTTCTCTTCTTCTCCTTGATCTTTGGGTTAAGATGCTTGATCAAAGGTGAAAACCTCAAAGCTTGGGTTCGGCCATGGTAGGGTTAGATTTGAGAGAGGGTAGAGAGGAGAGGTTGGGGAAAAACACCTAGCCTCCTTGGTCTTGAGGTGGTGGCTTTTGCTTGTACTTCTCTTCTCTAAGTCTTCTTCTCCTTTCCTCCTTAGTTTTCTTCTTCTTTCTCTTGTTGGATGTAGGGGACGGTTTTGAGATGGAACAAGAGGGAGAACGTGTGATGGAAGAGGGGTTGGAGAATGAGATGAGAGTTATCTCATTTGGTTGTGTAATTAATTCCTCCACCTACCACACATGGGCAAATGTGCTTAGTGGTGGTGTTTGGGATAAAACCACCACCCTAAGCACATGGTTTATTTGTGTTTGTTTGGGTGGTTTTGACCATTTGATTAGATTAGCTTAATCATTTAATTAATTAGATTATTAGGTTAAGTTAATTAATTCCCACTTATCTCTTTTAATCTCCTTAATTCTTCTCCATTACTCCACCCATGGTTGACCAATTCAACCATGGTGGCCGGCCCCACCAATCATTGGCCCACACGCCACCTCACTTGGTGAGGTGGAGGCGGGTCCCAATTGGCCATGTCACCTTGATCATATTATCATTAACTTAGGTGATTTAAGCCCATTCCATTCATTCCCACTTATTGGATCACCATTGGGCCCATGGCCCAATTAAATTTATTTCTTACCTATTTACCTTAGAGTTTACATCATCTTGATCCATTGGGTCCCAAATGGGTATTGGGCCCAATTTCACCATCCTTGGCCCAATTGACCTCATTGACCCTTTAAATGAATTTAAATCCAATCCATAGTCCATTGGGCCATACTTGGGCCTTTGTCCATATTTTGATCCCTTCGCCAGTTATTCCATCAAATTTTCAATTTCCACCATTAAAATAAATAATAACCACCTATATATTGATTTACAAATTCCGGGCCATTACATATCCCCTTTAGGGTTTGGCCATGCAATGGCCGGATCATGTTCCTTGACCATCTTACTTAATAAGAATTTATTTAGCACTTACTAATTCCACGGCTCCGCCGGTTCTTTCACTCCTACTTGTTTTTCCGATCCTTTCCTTCCTTAGCCTCTTCCTCCTTCTTCCTTGTTTCCTTTGGTCGAGGGTGAGACTTGTGAGAGAGACAGAGTTCAGCCTTGAGAGCACTTGAGAGGGAGAGAGAGAGAGTTCGGCCTTGAGAGCACTTAAGAGAGAGAGAGAGTTCGGCCTTGAGAGCACTTGAGAGGGAGAGAGTCTAGAATGCAACCCTTAGTCTTTTCTTTGTTTATCAATGAAATACAACCAAGGGTGGTGTCCTTTGGTGACACCCCTTTGTAACTCTCATTTTCATTAACTTCCATCCTTAATGCTCCACTTGGGGGTTTCATCCATGAGATGAAACTCCCGAGGCTCCAACGGTGTGCCTTTGTTTGAATTTTTGTAACAACATGAAACCATCCATCTCCCCTTTAGTTCTCATTTGGGGGTTTCATCCATGAGATGAAACTCCCACCTCCAAGTGTGAATCCCTTGTGTAACTCCCACAAAACCTGCCACCTCCCATTGATTCTCCATTTGGGAGTTTCATCCATGAGATGAAACTCCAAGGCTCCAACGTGTATGCCATTGTTTGAATTTTGAAACAACAATCCACCTTCATCTTCACACTCCACTCACTTGAGATGAATATCCCCATAACTTCCATTCAACTCATTTAACTCAACTCACCTCTTTAATTCAACTCACTTAAAAATCAACTCATTTAACTCACTTAAAATCAACCCAATTACTTGATTCCATTTCCAACTTAAATTAGCCCCAATTAATTTACACTTAAACTCACTTGGTGGTCAACCAAGTCAACCACGAACCATTGGGTCCCAGTTGGGCATTTTGGCCCAAATAACAACCTTGACCGAATTAAATGTACTTACCCATTTACTTTAAATTGAACTTTATACTATAAACGTTGGGTCTTAATTGGGCCATTGACCCAACACCTTACCCATCTAAGGTTCATATCCGTTAATTCACAATTTAAATGGCAAATTCCGTAAATATTGATAACTTGGAAATCCGGGGTGTTACACGTGTAAAGGGTACTTTCAGTATGTGATTAGGATTTCCAAGATTTGTTTAAGTCCAGCCTATGTTGTGTCTCAATGATATATCGCCCACACAATTGACTCGACAAGTTTCCCGTTGATCGATCATGGGATGCCGATAGTATCTTCCTGAAACCACATGAGTTTGGTAGTCTTGTCCAACCAGAACCCCCCACTTTCCACACGACATATCGCAAGACCACGATTGGTAGTGTGCTGTCTTTCACGAATGATCGTCCGACATAATGTGTCGCCCCGACAATGAATTCATATTTCAAAGTTGGGTTCCAATTCATTGTCAAACACATGTTTAGCTTCATTACTTTTACAGATGTGATCTCTAAGCCTAGGCATAGTCAACCTAAGGTCCGGGTACCACCTAAGGTCATCTATAGTCACTTACTGTAACACCCGGATTTTTCAATGCATAAATATATTGGATTTTGTCCATTGAAATTGTTAAATTGATTGAATTTAAGATTTATGGATGAAATGGACCTTAGATGGGTAGTTGGGTAAATGAAATTAAAAGGGTCAATTGCTCAATTGGAACCAATGGGTCATAGATGAGTTGATTTTAAGGTAATGGGTAAGGTGAATTTAATTGGGTTAGCTGCCCAATTAAGACCCAAGGTGCCACATCATCAAGTGAAATGGCCAAGTGCGACCTTAAGTGCCATGTGTCATGGTCGACCATGTCATGGTTGACTTGGTCAATCACAAAGGAGTCCAATTGAATTAAGGTGTGGTTGAGTTGGAAAGTGAGTTTAAGTTTTGAGTTAAGATTAAAATACTAGAAGTGAGTTGGGAAATGAGTTCAATTGGATTTAATAATGTTTGATTGAGTTGAGTTGAAGGGGAAGTTGAGGAGACTCCCATTTAAACATGACTTAGGAGGGAAGATGGAGGGTTTCCATCTCATGAGAGAGGAAACCCATGCACAAGTTGGAAGGCCAAGGGTCTCCTTGGTTTGGCCAAGGGTCTTCTTGGTTAGATAACTCATTAAGAGAGGAAGGGGAAAGGATAGGACTGTTATACAAGAGACATAGCCCAAGGGGCACACCACACCCCCCTTGGCCGAACCAACCTCTTGCACACCAAGATTTCTCTCATCTCCCTTTTCCATTTCCATTTCTACAACTCTGGACTTAGAGAATCAGTGAAGGAACAAGGAAGGAGAAGGACTAAGAAGGAATTTAGAGCAAAAAGAAACGAAGGAGACGGGAAAGAAGGTAAGGTTCTATGTTTCATAGTGTTAGATTTAAGACTAAGGGAAACCATAGATTTAGTCATGGTATGGCTGAACCTATGGGTTCCATATTGGACTTCAAGGGCTGGCCACACTATTACGGGGCCATGAAGTTGGACATCCCTTCAGAAAGTGGACACGTGGTCACATACAAACAGTCTAAGGAATGGATCCAAAACCATGCTGAAATGGTTTAAATGGTTGGAATGATTATGAATAGATCCTAACTATGGACAGTGAGAAGAGTAAATTCAACTAAGAGTTTTATGATGACGATAACCATGTATAGGAATGATAAGAAGTGGATTTCATGAAAAAGGTCGAGTCAAATAGTCAAACAAAAGAGACTGTAACGCCCTGCCCTTTTCCAACCTTCCAAAAATCAGAGTCTAAAAATTTCTTTTGAAAGAAACAAGAGTGAACAAGAGCGGGAGCGCCACGACGCGAGCTAAGTTCGGACTTCCAAAACCCGACCCTTAACTGGCCACCCATGTGTGCATGGACTAAGACCATGAAAACTGGTCCACACATGGAACTAAGTAAATCTTGCGGAATAATATAAACTGACTGCGGAATAAGTCAAATATGCGGAATTATAATCAATCCTCAAACTGCTCCAATCTCAGATAGCAAAGTACAAGTCATAATTACTTAAAACTAGACCTTCATTCAAACTTAAATCAAACCATAGCAGTTATCTCCATTATTACATATCCATGAAGTTTATCCAAATAACAATAATTAAGAAATCCAATCCAACACCCAAGCGCTTAAGCTTGGCTCCCCTCTTGGTCCTCGACCTTCTCTTCCCTTTCCCTGTTCCTGCATTATCCTCTAAGGATAAAGTTAGGGCGTTAGATCAACGCGCCCAGTAGGTTTTCCGATCAGGGCTACCACAAGGTTAGTATATAAAAACATGCATATATCATAATATATGATAATAAAAAACATCTGAAATCAATGGCTATGTATGTAAGTGCAAATGTAATGAGTCCCTCCCATCACACATATGCGTAGCCATCACTTGACGAGACTCTCATCGTCAAGGTAAACCACAGTACTCTTTCATTGCTTCTTGATGATATTCCTCCTAGCAGGACCCTCATCGCCTAAGGAGGCCGATGTGAATCTCAACATCATGATATTCCTCCTGGTGGGACCCTCATCGCCTAAGGAGGCCGATGTGAATCTCATCATCATGATATTCGACAGTGTTCTTTCATTGGGACTCTCACGTCAAGGTAATCCATAATCATCACCCCATGCCATGCATGAGATGTCAATGAATATAGTCATTTGTAAATATGTCTCATCATTCAAAACCCATTTGAAACATAAAACAGTAACAACATAACTTATAAAAACCAAGATAAAACCAATATAACAGTAGTTACAAGTAGGTAGGAAACCTACGGAAACTTCGCTTAAGTGTCCGTTCCTTTTTAAGCTTCACCCGATCACTGACTCGCACACCGTTCAACTTCCGTTTCCATGTTTATACAATAGCAAGTCAATATACTATCATTTAGATTGCCATATACATCTAAGTCCCAAAAACCATCTTGTGGGGTTCAGCCATACCCATGGCCGAACCTCACCAACTTAGGATTTAATCTTCCTTTTCATTTGATCAACCCTTAAACACTTTACCCTTCAAACATATCTTGGTAGGGTTCGGCCATACCACATCGCCGAACCATACCACTTTGGTTTTGGACCCCTCCATTCAAGTTCTTTGATCAATCCTTTCATATTACATTTTGACTTGTATTTACGGTTTTTCCATTGGCCTAACCATATTTAATTTTTGCTTCATAGTCAAAGCCCACATGACCAAACTACTTTAGTGGGGTTAGGCCATACTACTTGGCCGAACCTCACCAATCCAAATTAGGTCTTCTAATCCTTCAAAACGATCAAACATGACCCAAGTTTCTTTCTATGGAGTTCGGCCATACCCATGGCCAAACCCTATACATCATCCTTGGTTCTTTTATCCCTTCATCACCCTTCTCCAATTACATTAAAAATTAACCCTAATTCCATCAAATGATCAATTGTGGGGTTCGGCCATACTACATGGCCGAACCTCACCCTATGGATTTTTATATCATGTTCCACCATTTATCATGGTTGATCAATTTATATTCATAACGAAGCATAGATGATTCTTAACACAAAATCATAAAACAAGACATAAATTCCCACATCATCTTAATCCGATTACCCCATGAAAACAGTCCATGGGGTTCGGCCATACTGATGGCCGAACCTATGGTTCTCTTTGGTTCAATGATTCCAACATTCATACATACTTTTGGCTATGATTACCACATGGTTCAGCCATCCAATGACCAACCAAAACAGTAAGCTTATCTCCATTTAAATCACATAAAAACCCCATAATTTTGTATGGTTTTTATCTCTTTAAAACCATCACAAATTACCATAAAAATATCATACCATTTCATGGGGTTCTGCCATCCCAATTGGCCGACCCAATGACCCAAGATTTGGACCTTTTTAACTTACACCTTATGTCCATTAAAAACATGTAAAACTGTCCATCATTTTGCATGGTTTTCAATTTACAAAAACCATCCAATTACCCAAGTAACTTCATGGGGTTCGGCCATCCAAAGTGGCCGAACCCAATGATATATTTTAACCATTTTAAACAACGTTTATCCAAGGTTTAATTCTTTGATGCATTCGGCCATTCCATGGCCCAAAACATGCTCCCTTTTTACCAATTTAATTAAACCAAATTCCATGGAATACGTACCAATTTCCTTTGCCTTTCCTCTTGTTTTTGATCTTTGCTTCCCTCCTTCTTGCTTCCTTAGTCTCTAGCCGAATATGTGCTTGAACAATGGTGAGAACACCAAAGGCTGGTTTGGCCAAAGAGATGGGTTTTGAGAGAGGGAAAAAAAGATGAAGTCTATGGTTTCTTTGGGATGAAAATCGGCCAAGTATGGTGGTTTATCTCCTTTGTATATCAGCCCCAAAAACCATTCATTTACCCTCATTACTCTTTGATCAAACCAAGGAGTCACTTGGCACAAACCAAGACATCCCTTGTCACCAACCAATGCATCCTTTGGCACCAACCAATGCATCCCTTGAGATGGAAAGACTCCTCCATCTTACCTCATTAATGCCGCCCCAACCATGGTGACCCTTGGCTTGGCCAAGGCACCACTTCACTTCCAACGTGTGCCATCACTTGACTTTGAGTCTTTGAGATCAAGACAAGCTTTCATATCCCATTTGACTCACTTGAACTCAAGGTCCCTTTGATTTCCAACTCAACTCACCCAACTCACTCCACTTAATGCATTTGAGTCAACTCATTACTTGATTTAATTCCAACTCACTTCAGTCCCAACTCAACCTGATTAAACTCATATTTGAGCTCACTTGAGGGTCCACATGGTCACTCATGGTCAACATGGTCAACCCGACCCATTGGGTCCCCATTTAGCCCATGGATCCAATTTGACGCCATGACCCATTTATGGTGGTTTAGCCCTTTGCATGTGGTTTTACACACTTGTATCAAGCCTACCCATTTATCATACATTTCATTTCCAAACAATTTAGTTTCAAATCAATTCAGCTTAACCATAATAAAATTGAGCTTACCCAATGGTCAAATAAGTCCACCATGACCCATTGGGTCCCAATTGGGTCCTTTGACCCAATTAACCATTTTGACCCAATTTGTTGTACATTACCCATTTACTTAAATTTGATCCTTATAATGTGTTCATAGGGTCTTAATTTGAACAATGGGCCCCATCATTTTCTCATATACAATCACATCTATTAAATTTACCAATGTAGTAGCATTTTCGTAAATATTCATATCATTGGGAAATTGGGGTGTTACAATATAACCTTTTTTTTTTTTAATTTTCATCCCGAAAATCGAACGAAGCAGGGTTCTAAACGATTTACATAAATAGCTCAGAGTGAGCTATTCTTATTTCCGATTCCAAGTTCCCAAGTGACTTTTTCATTACCATGTCGGTCCACACCACTTTGACAAATTGAATCGCTCGATTCCGTAACACCTTCGTTCTGTCTCATGTTATATCTTTTTCTCGTGAGCCATTTGTGATCTCACGTAGATCAATCTACTCTGTTTCACTTTACCTGCTCAATACGTTATTTCCTCTACTCTCTGTGTGAGGTAGACTGTCAATGCGAGCCTATGCTCAAAGCTTTTTCTGATTTCATTTCAATTAGATTTCTAGTTGCACTCTCCTGGAATTCCATCGGCTAACTACAGAGTCAGGTGATCAGTCTAACTTGGCAGTTGCCCATAGCTTCCCATTCGAGTTTCACTAAGCTCTTATCTTTTCCATTAAATACATCTCCAAAATTTTGCACATCTTCATTTGCACATATGTCACTATGTGACTAACACCTTTTGTTCCAACTTCCACGATACCGATACCCGGCATCAATCCAAACCACCATGGGAATAATCATCCATGGTTAAACACATCCATCCCTGGTATCTCTCTTTCATTAACTATCAACAATCCCTGTTTAATAATCACCCATGAATATAACCCTCCCATGGGTCTAATCCATTCATGGAAAACAATCCTTGAGCAACTCATCTACCAGTGAGTATTATCTATCCATAGTTGATAATCATCCATGAATATAACCCACCTATGGGTATAATCCATTCATGGAAATAATTCATTCTCGATATCACTCTGTCCATGAGTATCATTTATCCCTGGTTAATAATCATCCATGAAAATAACCCACCTATGGGTATAATCCATTCATGGAAATAATTCATTCTCAGTATCACTCTGTCCATGAGTATCATTTATCCATGGTTAATAATCATCCATAAATCCATCACATTTACCATGGGGCCACTATATCTATTGTTGAATCTATATATCCACCAATAGTCGTCATTGTTTATCAATAAGGAATACTATAATAAGTGTAGTGGGCATTTATTGTACTGCGATGTTAGTAACAGACGCGAAGGCAGTAGATCAAATAACGCATAAACATACAAACTACAATTTACTGGCATACCTTGAATTACCAAATGATCCACCATCTTTGGAGGAGAAATCGAAGTATTCATTCGTCCAGATCCTTGTAACTGAGTTAGTCGAGCCGAACGACGGAGAGAACCCCTGAAGTGAGGAAATCTTTTGTTCTGTGGACACTCTATTTTGAAATGGCCCTGCTGACCACATCGGAAACAGGAACTAGGAGATCTACCATCCTGTGGACAATCTCTTTTAAAATGGCCCTGCCGACCACATTGGAAACATGAACTTCCAGTGGAACCAGTAAAGGCTGAAGATCTCCATAAGTAGGGTCTAAGTCTTTTGCGAGGTCAAAAAGTATTTCCCCCACCTCGACCTTTTTGGTCCTGTGTTTTATTCGGGTTTGTATCTCCATTTCCGCTCACGAGTTGTTGTAGAACGGAAGTGTCCACCACCTGTACTAGGTTCCGTAATTCCGGAGGTACTTCAGGAATGTTTGCACCATTCTGACCCTTTCCGTTATGTTGTTCTTCCTTTGGAGACATTTTCCTAAGTCATGGAAACATCAGTTGACTTAGCTTCTAAGTAAAGTTTTGTGTTGGGGAAATTGCCAAATCAGCACTCTTTGTATTTCTTTGTTTTTCGGGAAACTTCCTAAGTGTCATGTATCATTTCTCAATTTGGGGAAATCTTGATGTTCTCCTGTTCTCGGGGAAAACCTCCCTAAGTATCATGTGTTACTTCTCAATTTAGGGATATTGGGGAAGTATATCCTATTTTGCTATATTTGATAAATCCAAATTTGATGACTGTACTTGCTTTGCTATCTTTCATTGTTGTTCTCAGATTGATTGTTCAGTCTGAGTCTATCAAAGTAAATTAATCCGGCCCCCAGTCAGCGGACTACGAAGAGTCGGTCAGTTGGGAATCTTATCTGTCAGTGAGACATGAAACCGCCTTAATCTTACTTCGATGATTCAACTTCCTGTTTCGTTCTGATACCAACTGTAACGCCCCGCCCTTTTTCAACCTTCCAAAAATCAGAGTCTAAAAATTTCTTTTGAAAGAAACAAGAGTGAACAAGAGCGGGAGCGCCACGACACGAGCTAAGTTCGGACTTCCAAAGCCCGACCCTTAACTGGCCACCCATGTGTGCATGGACTAAGACCATGAAAACTGGTCCACACATGGAACTAAGTAAATCTTGCGGAATAATATAAACTGACTGCGGAATAAGTCAAATATGCGGAATTATAATCAATCCTCAAACTGCTCCAATCTCAGATAGCAATGTACAAGTCATAATTACTTAAAACTAGACCTTCATTCAAACTTAAATCAAACCATAGCAGTTATCTCCATTATTACATATCCATGAAGTTTATCCAAATAACAATAATTAAGAAATCCAATCCAATACCCAAGCGCTTAAGCTTGGCTCCCCTCTCTGTCCTCGACCATCTCTTTCCCTTTCCCTGTTCCTGCATTATCATCTAAGGATAGAATTAGGGCGTTAGATCAACGCGCCCAGTAGTTTTCCGATCAGGGCTACCACAAGGTTAGTATATAAAAACATGCATATATCATAATATATGATAATAAAAAACATCTGAAATCAATGCTACGTATGTAAGTGCAAATGTAATGAGTCCCTCCCATCACACATATGCATAGCCATCACTTGACGAGACTCTCATCGTCAAGGTAAACCACAGTACTCTTTCATTTCTTCTTGATGATATTCCTCCGGACGGGACCCTCATCGCCTAAGGAGGCCGATGTGAATCTCATCATCATGATATTCCTCCTAGTGGGACCCTCATCGCCTAAGGAGGCCGATGTGAATCTCATCATCATGATATTCCACAGTGTTCTTTCATTGGGACTCTCACGTCAAGGTAATCGATAATCATCACCCCATGCCATGCACGAGATGTCAATGAATATATGTCATTTGTAAATATGTCTCATCATTCGAAACCCATTTGAAACATAAAACAGTAACAACATAACTTATAAAAACCAAGATAAAACCAATATAACAGTGGTTACAAGTAGGTAGGAAACCTACGGAAACTTCGCTTAAGTGTCCGTTCCTTTTTAAGCTTCATCCGATCACGACTCGCACACCGTTCGACTTCCGTTTCCTTGTTTATACAACAGCAAGTCAATATACTATCATTTAGATTTCCATATACATCTAAGTCCCAAAAACCATCTTGTGGGGTTCAGCCATACCCATGGCCGAACCTCACCAACTTAGGATTTAGTCTTCCTTTTTCATTGGATCAACCCTTAAACACTTTACCCTTCAAACATATCTTGGTAGGGTTCGGCCATACCACATGGTCGAACCATGCCACTTTGGTTTTGGACCCCTCTTTTCAAGTTCTTTGATCAATTCTTGCATATTACACTTTGACTTGTATTTAAGGTTTTGCCATTGGCCTAACCATATTTAATTTTTGCTTCATAGTCAAAGCCAACATGACCAAACTACCTTAGTGGGGTTCGGCCACACTACTTGGCCGAACCTCACCAATCCAAATTAGGTCTTCTAATCCTTCAAAACCCTCAAATATGACCCAAGTTTCTTTCTATGGGGTTCGGCCATACCCATGGCCAAATCCTATACGTCATCCTTGGTTCTTTTATCCCTTCATCACCCTTCTCCAATTACATTAAAAATTAACCCTAAGTCCATCAAATGATCATTAGTGGGGTTCGGCCATACTACATGGCCGAACCTCACCCTATGGATTTTTATCTCATGTTCCACCATTTATCATGGTTCATCAATTTATATTCATAACTAAGCATAGATGATTCTTAACACAAAATCATAAAACAAGACATAAATTCCCACATGATCTTAATCCGATTACCCCATGAAAACAGTCCATGGGGTTCGGCCATACTCATGGCCGAACCCTATGGTTCTCTTTGGTTCAATGATTCCAACATTCATACATACTTTTGGCTATGATTACCACATGGTTCAGCCATCCAATGACCAGGCAAAACAGTAAGCTTATCTCCATTTAAATCACATAAAAACCCCATAATTTTGTATGGTTTTTATCTCTTTAAAACCATCACAAATTACCATAAAAATATCATAACATTTCATGGGGTTCGGCCATCCCAATTGGCCGACCCAATAACCCATGATTTGGACCTTTTTAACTTACACCTTATGTCCATTAAAAACATGTAAAACTGTCCATCATTTTGCATGGTTTTCAATTTACAAAAACCATCCAATTATCCAAGTAACTTCATGGGGTTCGGCCATCCAAAGTGGCCGAACCCAATGATATATTTTAACCATTTTAAACAACCTTTATCCAAGGTTTAATTCTTTGATGCATTCGGCCATTCCATGGCCCAAAACATGCTCCCCTTTTACCAATTTAATTAAACCAAATTCCATGGAATACTTACCAATTTCCTTTGCCTTTCCTCTTGCCTTTGATCTTTGCTTCCCTCCTTCTTGCTTCCTTAGTCTCTAGCCGAATATGTGCTTGAATAATGGTGAGAACACCGAAGGCTGGTTCGGCCAAAGAGATGGGTTTTGAGAGAGGGAAAGAAAGATGAAGTCTATGGTTTCTTTGGGATGAAAATCGGCCAAGTATGGTGGTTTATCTCCTTTGTATATCAGCCCCAAAAACCATTTATTACCCTCATTACTCTTTGATCAAACCAAGGAGTCACTTGGCACAAACCAAGACATCCCTTGTCACCAACCAATGCATCCTTTCGCACCAACCAATGAATCCCTTGAGATGGAAAGACACATCCATCTTACCTCATTAATGCCGCCCCAACCATGGTGACCCTTGGCTTGGCCAAGGCACCACTTCACTTCCAACATGTGCCATCACTTGACTTTGAGTCTTTGAGATCAAGACAACCTTCATATCCCATTTGACTCACTTGAACTCAAGGTCCCTTTGATTTCCAACTCAACTCACCCAACTCACTACACTTAATGCATTTGAGTCAACTCATTACTTGATTTAATTCCAACTCACTTCAGTCCCAACTCAACCTGATTTAACTCATATTTGAGGTCACTTGAGGGTCCAAACGGTCAACCATGGTCAACCCGACCCATTGGGTCCCCATTTAGCCCATGGATCCAATTTGACGCCATGACCCATTTATGGGTGGTTTAGCCCTTTGCATGTGGTTTTACACACTTGTATCAAGCCTACCCATTTATCATACATTTCATTTCCAATCAATTTAGATTCAAATCAATTTAGCTTAACCATAATAAAATTGAGCTTACCCAATGGTCACATAAGTCCACTATGACCCATTGGGTCCCAATTGGGTCCTTTGACCCAATTAACCATTTTGACCCAAGTTGTTGTACATTACCCATTTACTTAAATTTGATCCTTATAATGTGTTCATAGGTCTTAATTTGAACAATGGGCCCCGCCATTTTCTCATTTACAATCACATCTATTAAATTTACCAATGTAGTAGCATTTTCATAAATATTCATATCATTGGGAAATTGGGGTGTTACACAGACTGACAAATAAAGCAGTCGACTGAATGAGGGGTTCAGTCGACTGAATGATTACTTATCAAACACGAAAAACTGATGGTTGAGGATTCAGCCGACTGAATTTAGTATTCAGTCGACTGAATCTATACTGGTCGAACATACAATCAATCTGATCCAAAGTCAGTCGGCTGAATCTATGATTCAGTGGACTAAAAGAAGGTTGACCGAGAATACAAAGGGTTTGACTCAGAGTCAGCCGACTGAAATGTTAGTGAGTCAAGGAATAACAGTACTGAGTTGGGGTTCAGCCGACTGAAAGTATACTTCAGTCGACTAAAAGTCTGCGGTAAGGCAGAACATTGTTGCAGAGCGTGACTAATTCAACTGAAATGAAAAGTTTAAATTTTAATTAATATTTCAGAGGTTTCAGTATATCTGGAAGGATGTAAGGGATGATAGGAAATGAATGGATAATCAAATTGACATTAGTATATGATTGAATTCATTTACGGTAAAGAGATTTAGCAAATGGGTGTGTGATTGGTTCTGACGAAATCGTTGCACGTCACATCACAAAACAGAAAGGATACTATATTGGGATTTGGTAGGATTCCTACCTTGTTGAGATGCACATGGGTCTTATATGTTACTGGTTTTTATTTCAGTACAATGTTTATTTTGGTAAATTAAATGGTGTAAGTTTTATGAACTGAATTTCAATATGAATTGATATGAAATGGCATTTCTGCATTCATGATCTCATGCATGGCATGGGAGGGAGTATATGGTGTAGAAAGCCAAGTTATGAGTTGTCCGAACATGACTTGGTGCTTGAGATTAGCTTGTAAGAAGCTATGTGAACCATTGATAGGTTGGCCTTGTCCGGGATTGTTAGATAGGGGTACGGTGTAATATGGGCCAAAGAGCTCTGGGGTTATCAGTCCAAAAACCCTGCGCAAAGGGAGGAGTTCACGCTCCATCGGTAATTCCGATTAACACACGTGGGGAGGTGTAACAGTGACCTAGTGGTGCCGTCACAAAACACTGCGGACGTAAATGGCCAAGGGAACACCTTGATATGGTTTCATTATACCATGGAAAATGTTGTTATGATTTGTATGGTGTTTGATGTGGAGATTGGGTGGGGGATCATTGGCATATGACACTCATGACATGACACATACATTTGCATGATTTGGATATGATATTCATGCGTTGTTTTTGGTACTATGATATGTTTACAGTTTTACTATGATGTTTTTATTCTGATTTTTATATTGATCTTATGTGTATAACCCTATTTGGAATTCCTACTGGGCGCGTTGACTAACGCCCTACTTCTACCCTTTAGATGATGGAACAGGAAATGGAAAGGACTTCGGACGTGAAGGAAGCCAAGCTTAGGAGCTTGGGCAGATTATGTTTACTTTATGAATTGATTTTGGAACAATGTATTTGAGATAATTAGTATTTTGCGATTGTAATAACTTAGTTTATTTTGTTATGGTTTGTTGATGATTTTGGATTTTTAAAACTTAGGTTAATCTAATAGTGATTTTCTTCCTTGCTTATTATTATCATGGATATGGATAATATTCTATTTATATATTAATTCCGCAGTTAATTGTAAAGCGTGTGAGCTGTTTAGTGGACTTGGTACATACACACGTACTGTTGGCCAGTTAAGGGTCGGGTTTGGAAACCGAGACTTAGCTCGCATTCATGACATTACCCACTCTCACTCACTCTTTATTTAAAAAAAAATATACTCGGATTTTCAGCGAGTGAAAAAAGACGGGGCGTTACACTTACCATCTATGATTGCCATACACATTGATCTGTTGAGTTTTTACACATCAACTTGTAACGTCCCGCCCTTTTTCACTGGCTTTCCGAATACCCGAGTCTATTTTTTTTAAAAAAAATAAACAAAGAGTGATAGAGAGCGGGACGTCAAGACTCGAGCTAAGCCCGAGCTTCAAAAGCCCGACCCTTAACTGGCCAACCATACGTGTGCATGGACTAAGTCCATGAATACGGTTCACACGTAATATGTTAACTTGCGGAATAAAACATAACTGCGGAATTATAATAGAACCTAAATCTATTCCATTTTAGATGATAGCAAAGTAGTCCATGTCTTAACCATAATTATCATAACTAAATATCCAAAGTAAACCATTCAAACCATAACAAAATATCTAAGTTATTACATGCCCGAATTCTACCTACTCAAATTACATAGTCCATGAGTAACTTAAGCAAAATATAAACTAAGACATCCAAGCTCTTCCTATGCATGGCTCCGATCACTCTCATCATTCCCTTCATTTCCTGTGTCATCCACTAGGGTAGAAGTAGGACGTTAGACAACGTGCCCAGTAGGTACTCCATATAGGGTTAACACATGGTTAGTACAAAAACATATAGATAACATAATATTAAAACCCATGTAAAACAATGCCATGCCATGTGTCCTATACAATGAGTCCCACCCATCACAAACACTTGTAACCTCTTGATGGAATTCTCCTCATCAAGGTATCCCCACAATTGCCTTACGGACGCCCCGACGGAGTGTGTTCTCTTGATTCTTCTTAATGGATAATGCACATCAAGGTCTTCCCACGAATGCCTTACGGATGCCCCGACGGAGCTTGGCCTCCGGTTACAAACATCCCTCCCACGCCATGCATGAGATGTAAATGAACATATGCTATGTGAGAATATAATCATAGCATTAAAACCTCATATTTGAAACATATCCTTTTTACAACAGAACTCATCAAAATAAGAATAAAAACCATCATACATAACCCATGGTTTCAAAGAGGTAGAATCCTACCAAAGACCACTAAAGTGTCCTTGCTCTTTAATCCAGCAGCCGCTCACGATCGTGCACCCCTTTTGAGGTCCCGTTACCTTATAACATATCCATGAGTCAAACCAATATCCCATTTGATTTGCAATAATGTCTAAGTCCACAAACACACTTTGTGGGGTTCAGCCATACACTATGGCCGAACCTCACCTATTTGGTTTTAGTCCCTCTTTTGATTTGTTAATCAAACACCACTAAGGTAATCATTTAAACCCTAAGTCTACAAAATCATTCCTCATGGGATTCGGCTATACACCATGGCCGAACCCATGATCTTTCATTTTTACCCATATTTACATTCTTTGCCATTGTTTCCATCACCTTAAGTTTGGGTCCAAAATTGATCCATAAGATAGATTCATGAATGATTCATCAATCATAACATAAAACCCTAATAATTCCCTTCATCCCTCGGTTTGATAATCCATTCATTTAAAATATACATAGACCCACAAATGACCCATTAAAAGGTTCATAGGGTTCTGCCATACACCATGGCCGAACGCATGATGTCTCAATTCCAATTTCTCCATTAAAGCAATTACAATCTTTAAGTCCATAAATCAAGTCCCTCCATGGGGAAGTTTAATCATACCCATAGCTCATCATTTAACCCTAGGATCCATAATATATCCTTTAGTTTTTCTCCATGGGGTTCGGCCATACACCATGGCCGAACCCATGGTCCATGATTCTTTCTCCATTTACAACCTTGATACCATTTAAATTGATTAATATCCTTCCTTATTTCCTCCTTTAAAAACCTTAACATACATCTATAATTTTCATGCTTTGAAACCCATTAAAATTATTAACCAACTTCCATGGTTTTCATGATCCCATTGCATCTACGTCCATCCACAATACATCCATTTTAAACCTTTTAAAAACATAAATAACCTTCCATGGGGTTCGGCCATACACCATGGCCGAACCCTATGGTTCATAATCTTCTCTTAAAATCATTCATTCAAGCTTATAATCCTTTGATGGGGTTCGGCCATACATCATGGCCGAACCTCATCAACCCTTTTTTATTCTTAATGGTTCTTGTATATACCATTTAGGGTTTGGCCATGCAATGGCCGGATCATGTTCCTTGACCATCTTACTTAATAAGAATTTCATTGGGTACTTACTGATTCCCTACTCCTCCGGTTTCTTTCACTCCTTCTTGTTCCTTTGATCCTCTTCTTCCTTAGCTTCTTCTTCCTCCTTGATCCTTGTGAGAGGGTCGGCCTTAGGTTCTTGTGAGAGGGAGAGGATCTTGAGATGAAACTCTAAGTCCTTCCTCCTTTGTCTTTGGGATAGGTCGGCCTTGTGTGAGAGGGAGAGAGTGAGATGAAAATATTCTAAGTGCCCTTGTCTTGAGGTGTGGTTCGGCCAAGAGAGAGCTTGAGAGAGAGAGAGTGTAAGATGCAACCCCTTAGTCTTTTCTTGTTTAATGAAATTCAGCCAAGGTGGTGTCCCCACCCATTCCCATTTACCTCCCTCTTTAATACTCCACTTGGGGGTTTCATCCATGAGATGAAACTCCCAAGGCTCCAACGGTGTAGCCTTGACAAGCTTGTGTAACAACACAAAACCGCCACCTCCCCATTGATGTTCCATTTTGGAGTTTCATCCCATGAGATGAAACTCCCATTCCAACGTGTATGTCTTGCCTTGGATTGTGTAACCGTCCACCTCCCATTGATGTTCCATTTTGGGGGTTTCATCCATGAGATGAAACTCCCACCTCTAACGTGTGAACATCTTAGGTTTGACCTTCTGAGATGTAACTCTCCATCTTATCACTTAACTCACCTCTTTAACTCAACTCATATGTTTAATTCAAATCTATTTAACTCACTTAAAAATCAACTCATTTCCTTGATTCCATATCCACTTTAATTCAGCCCCACTTACTTTACACTTGAACTCACTTGGTCGTCAACCAAGTCAACCACGACCCATTGGGTCCCAATTGGGCATTTTGACCCAATTAAATAAATCTTACCCATTTATTTCAATTGAAACCATACCACAATCCGTTGGGTCTTAATTGGGCAATTGGCCCAACACCTTCCCCATCTAAGGTCCATATCATTTAATTCACAAATTAAATGGCAAATTTCATATATATTGATAACTTGAAAATCCGAGGTGTTGCACAACCAACCTTGAGATCTTGAGTATTAAGCTTCTCTCTTCAAGGCATGTAGTCACCTAAGTCACGAACTTGACAAACAGGTGATTCAGCAAGCCGAGGCACTAACAATTGCTAATCTAGGTTTGCACAAACGTTCTTAACGATTACAATGCCAAAAACATCATTTTTAAAAAAAAAATACATCATCATGAAAAACTAAACTAAGCTACGCCAGCTGGAGGAGGAGGTGGAGTAGGAGATTGACAACGAGGGACAGTGTCATCAGATTTGAAAGAAGAGGTGATCTCCTAAAGGAGAATATGCACTGAGGATTTCACGAACTCAACAAGTACATCCAGCTTTCTCTCGATCGACGCAAATCTCTCGCTTTGTTGTCTGGAGAGGGCTTTCAGTCGCTCTTTGATGACCCTTTGACTGCGGGAGTAAAAAACTGGTTCTTCTTATTCTTCTGCTTCTTTTTCCAATACAAGAACTGAAGCGGAGGAGGGACGAACGGATGAGGTGGGGCCAAGGGTTCCAAAACTGGACGAGAACATCTCCTTTCCCAATGACTTCCTAATAGCCATGGCATTCAAAGTCCTAACTCCAGTATGAGTTCCACCCTTGGGAGGTTTCACTCAAAAGTACAATGCCAGTTGATAATTGAGATAGCAAAAAAGAGGATGGCTCACCATTGCAGACTTTGCATATTTGATGATTGTAAGCACATAAGGGTGCGAAGGCAAAACTTCTTTTGAATTGCAACATGATACAAGTGAACTAACATAAATTGATTTACATCACTCTTGTTCCCGTATTGGGGGTACACGTTTGCACAAAAAAGTTACTGCAAGATCCGTTGCTCTGTATGCATATCTCCACCCTACAACCAGATATGGCTTCTCCATTATGCGTCTTCTCTTCCACAGAATTTTTTGGCATATTTTTTCTTGTCCCTCGTTGAAAGTTTGTTAAGGACATATGGAATTTATCCATTTCCAAGCAACAGAATGCCAATAAGATTTGACACAAGTTGGGGTGTAACCACATACGATTCCCCATTTTGCAATTCAATGCCAAATCAGTTTTCTTCAGGGAGCAATTTGTACGTACAGTATATCCTTTTGGCTATTGAGGAATGAACTTTTCCACCATACTCCAACAATTTCTCCCATCCCATTCCTTTGATATGCCTAAGGGCCTTGCATTTGGCTAAGTCTTCTACACAGCTTTTGCGTTCAATGTTCAAGGTTTTGAATGCAGCATAGTCCACTAATTCTTTGAGTTGAGGGCCTTCATCATCTTCTTCCTCACATATCGCCTTTTTATTTCCTCCTTGATTTCCTTGATCATTATCATCTCCCTCTTCTTCTTCCACATATTTTTCTTCCTCACTATCTTCCTCATCCTCTTCACCTACATTCTCCTCTTCTTCTACACCTATATCCTCATCTTCTACATTTTCTTCCTCTTTTACTTTTTCCTCAGGTTGAGGTTGGGGTTGAGGACGGGAGGATGATCCAGGTTTAGTGATTGGAATTTTAGAAGGTCTCTCTAAGGGTGCATCACTTGATGGGTTTCCTCAAACCTTAGAGTGGATGGCTTTGGATTCCGAGCACTTTCCTTTCCGGGACGAGTCTTGGGCTTTTTGGGAGGAGGAGAGGATGCTTCCTTGCTTTTCTCAGTTACTGGAGTTTTGTAATTCTTGGGAAGCTTAACTCTAGGCACGATTTCCATTGATTTTACCAAAAAAATCTAAATAGTGAAAGTTTGGTGTTTACCCAAACGAAGAAAATGCTCTAAAACTTGATAGCAAGCTGTCCACATGTGGAAGAAGTCTTTTCGACCGCGATCCCAAGCGACGACCGATCAGAGATGGTGCTCCAAGCACAAGGACGACGAAGGATCGGGACAGAGAAAGGGAGGCAATCACAACAGAAAGGGAAATCAGATTAGGGCTTCTAAATTTTGGGAATGGAGATTTAACTCAAAAATCTCTTATAAGCAGAAAGATCTATCGTCCAAGATGATCGATCGTCTATCCTATCAGTCACCTACTGATGATCTATCGCCATGACATATGACAGTTTTTCTAATTTGGAAATCCATTTCAGTTTTTGATCTCTCCTCTTGATTTTTTGAAAATCACACATGGCATACATATTACATTCACAATGATAAGGTTCAAATATGCCACAAAAAAATCTTGCAATGATCAATTTCAAAAATCACATATCAAAACATTGGATTTTACATGTACGATCAAGGATCACACACGATACACATTTCAACAATGTAAATAAACATCCATGTTTAACATATTGAAATAGAAAGAGAGACTTGGAAATTGATTTTCCATGGCATGTATGGTGTTCCAAGCAAGACTAGTACTATAGCTAGGAAGAGTATAGTCTAAGCTTGTAGTTAGCCAGTTTCTTTTTCATGTCATAGCTCTTCGACTATTTGAACTCACATTGGTCTCTTGCGATGTTCAATTACAATGGTCTAAGATATTGAAATGAGTCTTAGACCAATACAAAACATGGGTGATGGTCTATCTCTTAGGCACCGAAATTGTTGGATTTGGTGTTTCATACACATCCCTAACTCCTTTAAGACCAAACCTTGGTTTCCTTAACTCCTTTAAGACATGATCCAATTGTCTTAACAAGGAGTCTTGCCTTTGATCCACCTTCCTTAGAGTTATATGGGTTTTAGGCTTAGCTTTATGTGGATTGTGCATTTTAATCTTTGCTTGAGGAGGGTGGTTAAGGGCTTGATCTTTTAGGTGCCTTTTCCTTATATTGCATTTCAATGTAATGTCCAATCTTATGACAGTAGAAACATTTCCCCTTGGGGGCTTTGGGCACTTTTCCCTTAACAAAGTCCATTTGGTTCATAGGTCCACTGGTTACTATTGAGGAACCAAGACCCAACCTATCAACAAAATTTCTTACCTGAATTTAGTAATTTTTGTAATCTTTTTTTCTCAATGGGTAAAATTATCTTGGAATTTTTCTTTTTATCTTTTAAGGTCTTTTAATTTTGTAAGTTCCCGGATTTGCTAGAATGAGGTGATAGAAAGAGAGAGGGGGGGGGGGGGGGGAGAGAATTCTTAATTAAACAAATGATTTGCAGCGGATTAATATAGATTAATCAAGTGTGTGATAAAAAAATGCCAAATTAAGAATAATCACAAAAGGCTCAAGTCCAATAAGCTCTATGGATCCACATTTGAATTCACCTATGTCCAACCCAATTATCCCTGGCCAAAACCCATAACCCAACTTCACATTCACACTATCAAATCTCTCTTTTAAATCCTAACCTTCAATCTCACATACCAAATTAGGTCAAACCTTAGATCCACCATCAAATCTAACCCATTCATTAATAAATTTTAGATCTAGGCCATTCATCATACCATCTATTCATCTCCACCCTTGAATCCAAACACTCCATCAATCATCATTCCTTTCCTATATTTATTTTTAATCAAAATATCTCAGAGCCATTAGATCTTAACCCAAACCAATATAAGCCATCCATCCATTAAACCCTAAGTTTAGACAACTTCAAGAACAAGATAGCCTCCATTCGAATTTGCCACATCATCCATTGCAACATCATGCAATCCAAACCCTTATCAGTGCACAAGATTTTAGCACTAGTTTTTCTCCATGCATTAGTTCCATTTTCAATCTAGATTCATTCATGCCACCTCACCATTCTATCCCTTTGCACCCCACACGATTTTGCACAACTCTCATTCCCTCCATGCGTATATTGCATAGTAAATTCTCCACATGACTTCATGTTATCTCCACCATTCATTCATCCAATCTTCAAATCCCAACCAAACATTGCATTAAACCTAACCCAAACCCAAGCAACCCTAAATTTGATCCTCTCCTTTCTTTTCACCTAATCTTCCATCTTCTCTCCACCATGACTTATCCACCAAGCCAAGACACCCCTTTGTGCAACCCGAAAAATCCAAACTTCAATCTCCACCACCCATTCCCATTTAGATCTAATCTAGGCCTTTGATTCCCCAACTTAAACCTTGATTTAATCTCAACCCTTCATCTCATTTTGAAGCCTATAAATGCCCCACTAACCCCAAAGAAAAGTTTGAATGTGACCTGGAGCTCAGAGGACCAAGGTTCGGGAGAAAAGCCAAGAAGACGGGAGAACCATTCGAATTTACAAGTGAGAGTTGTAGATTTTTATTTTTATGTTGTCTTTCTAGTATTTAATTTATAAGTGTCTGTACTGAATTCTTCCATGAAATAAATACAAAGCATCCATTTAGAATTTGAAACATCCAAGTTCTAGAATTCTTTTGTGATTATTTTACTTTTAATTTCAGGTTTGCAACTTTTGTTTCTTTAATTAAACATGAGAAAATGCAATAGTTAGGATCTTGATTGTAAATGTTGAATCTTGACTACTAAGGTTTAATTAATTAAATTAAAAGTTGTGAATCTTGTCTTTATTAGTGATTATGAATTGCATTTCAGATCTTTACGCGAATTTCAGATCTAGGTTTTGTATTTGGCCGATAGGTGTTCTATTCCACAACCACCCTTTAAATTCTGCACTTTTAAATTCGGTTATTTACTTTACTTGCAATTTTATTTCCAGTCTTTTATTATGTTAGTTTCTTTGTTTGTTTGTTGTATTTTTAATGTTCTATATATTTTTATGTTTTTTATTTCAAGTCTTGTATGCTCATGTATTTTATTTTTCAATTCTTTTTATCCAAAACTCTCTCTCTCAAGATTCAAATAACTAAGGTTGGAGATATGATATTTTGATCTTAAAACATTTGAATTTAATGTAAGACGAGACTAAATATTCGTGTTTCACCAACTTAATAAAAAAAAAGATGGATTTGATTCTCGACTTGTTAAGTTCATAAGTTAGATAATGATGGTGTTAACTCTGGTTTTCTAAATTAAAATTGTAACTCCATGCATTACATTTCTTATGATTACATATTTTAAAAGGTACCGATTTAATTTAAACATATATTTTTGTAACACCCCGATTTCTCAATGATGTGGATAATTACGAAAATGCCCCTCGATTGGTAATTTAATGGTTGTGATGTTGAATAAGGAAATAGTGGGGTCCATTGCTCAAACTAAGATCCTATGAACATATTATAAGGGTCAAATTATAATGGATGGGTAATGTGCATCAATTGGGTCAAAAATGGCTAAATGGGTCAAAGGGCCCAAATGGGACCCAACGGGTCTTAATGGATTATTTGACCGTTGTGTGAGCTTAAATTAAATGGGGTTAAGCTAATTTGATTGGAAATCAAGTGGAGTAAAAATGGGTAGGCCTGATGCACATGTGAAAACCAAGTACAAATGACCAAAATACTTATAATTGGGTCATGAAGTCAAAAACGGGTCAAGGAGCAAAAGGGGGACCCAACGGGTCGGGTTGACTTTGTTGAGCACAGCCAATCGTGTGGGCCCACAAATGAGTTCAATGGTGAGTTAAATCAGGTTAAGTGGAACTGATTTTATTTAATTTGAATTAAGAATGAGTTGACTCAAATGCATTAAATGATTGCCAATTAATGAGGTGAGTTGGACATGTGAGTTGAGTGAGTCAAAATGGAAATCAAATGGGCTATAAATTCAGTGAGTTAAGTGGAATATGAGGAGGTGTTTTGATCTCAAACAAACCAAAACAAGTCCCACACGTTGGGGACTTGTTATGGTGATTTCCATGCAAAACGTTAAATGGAAATGGTGTGAAGGTGATGAGATTACATGGGGCTGCCAAAAGTTGCAACGGTTGAGGCCAAGAGTGGTGACCGTTGGTACCAAGGGGTGCCTTCCATGTCCCATCGTTTTTGTCAAGAAGTTATGAAGGAATAAATGGATTTTGTGGTTGAAGAATAAAAAGGGTAGACCATCCATTTGGGCTGATTTTCACCCAAGGAAATCTTAAGAAATCCTCATCCCTCTCCCCCTCTCAAGAACATCATCTTCTTGGCTGAACCAGCTGCTGGTGTTTCACCAGTAGATCAAGCATAAACCAGTAAAGAATTAAAGAAAGAAAGAAGGAAACAAGAGAGGAGAAACCAAGGATCAAAGGCAAAAGGAAAAGCTTGGAAAATTGGTAAGTATTTCCATGGATTTTGTTTAAAAAGATGGGACAAATGGAACATGTCTTGGGCCATGGGTATGGCCGAATCCATCAAGGATTAGACCTTGGATGGTATTTCATAAGTAAGATGGGAATTTGATCATAGAGTTCGGCCATTGGGGATGGCCGAACCCCATGAAAAGAATGGGTTAAATTGGATGGTTTTTGTAGGACAAAACCATGGACTGTTTTGGATGCTTTTGTTGGATTTAAAATGCATGTTTTTGAAGGGTAAAAACATGGTAACATTGTACTGATTTTTATATGAATAAGTGACACTTAAAACATGCTAAAGAGGACCAAGTCATGGACATAGGGTTCGGCCACCTTGAATGGCCGAACCCCATGAAAGAAATTGATGATTGTTATGAATTTGGAGAGTTAGAAACCATGCAATAACATGGGGTTTCTGTGGGATTTTAAATAGAAATATATTTGCTGTTTTTATGGCTAAGATGCATGATAAATTATGTAAGATCATTAGAAGAATTGTATCCAAAGAACCATGAGGTTCGGCCATGTGAATGGCCGAACCCCATGGGTTGCTTTATGGTTTTTATTTGATTTACTTGAGGTTATGGTTACTGATTTGGGTCAGCCTTTGGATGGCTGAACCATGTATTGATCATGGTTGAAATAGCATGTTAAAACCATGAGTAATCATGGAGATTATTGAGCCAAGGGAACCATTGGGTTTGGCCATGTATAGGGCCGAACCCCATGGACCATTGCATGGGTTAAATAGGCTAAGTTTATGAGTAGTAATTGTTAATGGTTCCATGTTGATTTAAGAGGTTTAAAATATCCTAATGGAGAACCATTTGGTGATGGATAAAAGGGATTACAAGGTTCGGCCATGTATAGGGCTGAACCTCATAAAATGACAATGGTTTTGATATAGCTTAGCCTAGTGGCAAAGCAGTAAATGCGGATGATAATGTAAATATGGATAGATAAAGTTTAAAAGGACATGAAAGAAGGGTTAAACCAAGGTGGTATGGTTCGACCATGGGGTATGGCCGAATCCTACCAAGACATGATTAAAGAGTTAAGTGTTTAGGAATTGATCAAATGAAAAAGGAAGATTAAATCCTAAGTTGGTGATGTTCGGCCATGGGTATGGCCGAACCCACAAGATGTTTTTGGGTCTTAGATGTGAATGAATAAAGGATAGTATGATTTACTTATTGTTATATGGACAAGGTAACGTAAGTGAACGGCGTGCAAGCCGTGACCGGGTGACGCTAAAGAAAGAACTAACAGTGAAGTGAATCTTCAGTAGGTTTCCTACCTACTTGTAACCACAATTATGATTTTGTTTTATTATGTTTTTATGAGATATGTTGTATTTGATATTATGTTTCAAATATGGTTTTGAATGATGAGATATGTATTTACAAATGACATGCATGTACATTGACATCTCATGCATGGCATGGGGTGATGATTATGGATTACCTTGACTTGAGAGTCCCAGTGAAAGAACACCGTGAAACAACTCAATGATGAAGTGTCTTTCCACAGGTAACGAAGATTACTGTGGATTACCTTATCATGTGAGTCCCAATGAAAGAATATTGTGAAACAACTCAATGATGAAGTGTCTTTCCATAGGTAATGAGGATTACTGTGGATTACCTTATCATGTGAGTCCCAAATGAAAGTATATTGTGATTTACCTTGACGGTGAGAGTCCCGTCAAGTGATGGCTATGTATGTGTGATGGGGTGGGGCTCATTACATATGCACTTACATACATAGCATTGTTTTCAGATGTTTTATTGATAATCACGTACTATGATATATATGCATGTTTTATACACTAACCCTGTGGTAGCCCTGATCGGAAAACCTACTGGGCGCGTTGATCTAACGCCCTAATTCTATCCTCAGAGGAGAGTGGAGGTACAGGGAAAGGGAAATAGAAGGTTGATGATAAGGAGGGGAGTCAAGCGTAAATGCTTGAATGCTGGAATGGATTTATAATTGCTGTTATTTGAATACTTTATTATGGACATGCAATATTGTAGTTACTTGCTATGGTTTGTTTAGGATATTAATGATGGATGGTTGGTTTATGTTACTTACTAATTAAGACTGGTACTTGCTATCTATTCAACCTAATTCCGCAGTTAGTCTAGTTTATTCCGCAAGCTGTTGTTAGTTCCATGTGTGATTTATTATCATGGTTTAGTCCATGTACACATGGGTGGCCAGTTAAGGTTCAGACTTGAGTAGTCTGAACTTAACTCGCGTCGTGACGCCGCCCGCTCTCTTTCACTCTGTGTTTCTTTCAAAAGAAATTTTCAAACTTTGATTTCGGAAGGGTGGAAAGGGCGGGGTGTTACAATTTTGAGGATTTTTTTTCTATTCGACCTCGTACTCAATCGCTATAATATTAAATGGTTTGTGCACTTGCGAGATTATAAATGTAAAATTTTATCATCAACAAGCTTTTGGCGCCATTGCCGGGGAAATCAAAATTAAATTGTGTGCTATTAAAATTTTGTGATCTTAAGAAAGATTGTTATTTTTGGAATGTTCTATTTTTGGTAACTCTTTAAAATTAGATACTTTTCTTTTGACAGTTCTAATTTTAGAATGTTTCCTCAAATAAGAAATTTTTGAAAATGTCAATATTCATGGACTTATGTTTTAATATATTTTTGGAAAGTCTATTTTTAGAAAAATCTATTTTTGTTGACCATCAAATTTTAGAAAAATTTCCAAACTTAGAAGTTTTCTAGATTTAGAAATCTTATCTAACTTATGAAAGTTTCAAAAATCAAATCTTGGAGACTATGGAATTATAGATTAATTTGGTGAAACTTAATTTTAAACTTTTATGGTCTTGTCTTAGTTGATTCTTGCATTGGTAAAGTAGGATTGCATTCACAATATCTAGAAAATAAGATAGTAAAATGGTTTAGGCATCTCCTAATAAAAATCAATTAAGGAACCATTAGACTAGATTTTAGGGTTTCATGCTCATTAAGAACCTTTCAATCTAAATTAATTTTTGTAACCAATGAATAGTTTGTCTTCAAGAATGGTGCCATCTGTGCTCTCCCACTTACCTGGGAACTTACCTGGCCATCTTGTGGTTAAACTCTCATCGGAGTCTTAGATTATTTGGAGTGAAAAGTAGGAGCAAGTCTAGAGACAAATTTTAGGGTCCTATCAGCAGCAAATAAAAATTCAATTTCTTTTCACGAAATTTGAATCTAGATTTAGGCATTTTCTTGTGTGAGCGTGTGGTCTCGTGTCTGTGTATGCATCATTGGTCTAGTGACTCCACCAATCGCTTGGTTCGAGTTACACTTCCCGTCAGTACATCAATCATTGCGTCCAGGGCTCAGTCAGGCCCAGTCATAGATAGTCCACCCTCATCACCACCACCCAATCATCCATTTCACCCACACCAGAACCATCAAAGGATCCACCCATTTATCCACTTACCCATTTAACTTATTTACAATTTTACCCTATCCACCCATTTACCCATTTATCCATTTACCCATCACCCAGTTATCCATTTACTAATCCACCCACACTCATTTACCCATATTTACCCACTCATCTCCTTTCACCCAGAACCACTGACCCACCTATCTATTTCTGAATCTGTCTGCGTCCTTAGTGTCTAGTCTAGGTTTTCATCAAGTCAATCTAGTTTAGGTTTTTTGTTTGGTCTATTTTTAGGTGTTGCCTTGTGAGCCCTTTTAGAAACATCTAAACCCAGTTAGCACTGTTTCGATATTTTCTGATTTGCACCTGATCAATGTAGATTAGGGAACATTGAGGACAATGTTCAACTTGAGATTGGGGGTATTGAGGGGTTACATTTGAGTAAAAAAAAAATTGTTTTCTTATGAAAAGATAGGCAGACTTAACCTTTTCAAGGGAAGAGTAGGTGAAGGTTGAGACTCCTTGATGCTTGACAAGACTGTCAATCTTAACTTGAGAAAAGCATGCATCTTGACAATCTGACATAAAAGGAGTCACATTTTTAGCATTAATACTTATGAAGATCTTTATATCATACTTTTCCGAAAAGACTTTTATATGATTTATACTTCGAACAACCCGTACACAGCAATGCTAAGTATAGTTTGAAAGTGAAAACTATTCATGATTCAAGTAATCATTAGAGGAATACCAGTGGAGACTTAACTCGTGAGCTTTAGAGTCATTCATTTTTTCTGAGGGTTATAAGTAAACTCCTGTTTCTTAGGTAGCACTTTTATTTTGAGTTGTTGCTAATCTCATTATCCTTCAACTTGGTCATAATACTGAGAACGCCATCAAAATTGAGTTATTATACCTGAATTTTTCTTGGAATTTATTTGAAACAAGGAAACCACATGTTGAAACTTAGGATATGATTTAGGCCATTTTTGGATCGTTTAAGCCTAAAAGCCCACCTATACTTGGTCATCTTATCTTAATAGTTCCCCAGTTGAGCCTTCAAAATATCCTGTTTTCTTGACTAGCCATGTCTACTATACCCACATCCAGTCCAAGAGTATGAGCCAATTGAAAACTTTTCCATGACCTACTCTTAAAGAAAGTTTAGAGATGAAAACAAAAAATTAGGATGGTACTTTAAAAACAAGGGCACAAAAAAGAAAAGAACAAGAAAAGAAAAAGAAAGAAAATAGCATCCAAAAAAAAGAAACATCCAGACAAAAAAAAAAATGATGTGTAATAAAAGGAAAAAAAAAAGAAATACTTTGAAATGTGCCAAAAACAAAATAGAGGAAAAATGTCCCATTCAAAACAATGAAGACCTCTAACCATTTCGATTCAAAGTATTCTTAGAGACTTATATCCTTCTTTGATTTGAGACGAGCCCAAGCCACATTTCGTCCTACATGGAAGTCCTATTGATCTTAGATCTAAATAGGGTGTTTCAAGTGGAGAATAAAGGAAGAAAAATGATGGGATTTGACTCAACGTTCTCAGGAAAGTGGCACCTATTCACGAGATCATTAATTTTCTTTTGAATTGAGCCGTCTTTGTTAATACATATGTGAGATATTTGAATTTCGAATACATAAATTCTACTCACATATACTTGAGAGAAAATGAACCCAAACCTCTGAGTGTGAATTTTTCCGAGAGATATATCCAATGAGGTTTGCAGTCGAAGCTCATTTTCCAACGGCGTGAACAAAACTTGAGTCTATTTGGAAAAAGAAGACTATCTTAATATTGGTTAAGCACACACTACACTCTAGGTATAAGCCTTGTAAAATGAATTTTAGAGTTGTATGATGTTTAGACCCCTTACCTATGTGTTCCTGTTAAATATGTTGATATTTGTGGGTATTATCACTGTAATCCCTCAAGAGACTATAATTCATCCACTAGTGGTGAGCTAGGGGTTTAAAGGCTTGTTATATACGCTAAATGCAATCGAGAGTACCAACGAAAGTGGTTTAGTTTAAGATTTTCATTTTGTTTTGTTCCATTTGGTCTAAAATAGGATTAATTTAAGATTTTTATGTGTCCTTAGAATTTTTAGCTTTAGTTTTGCTCGAAGACTAGCAAACTCTGAGTTTCGAGGTATTTGTTGAGCATTGAAATATTACATTTTTACCCCTAATTATTGGACATGTTAGCTCTCAATTTTGTATATAATAGGATTAATTTAAGATTTTTGTATGTCCTTAGAATTTTTAGCTTTAGTTTTGCTCGAAGACTAGCAAACTCTGAGTATCGAGGTATTTGTTGAGCATTGAAATATTACATTTTTACCCCTAATTATTGGATATGTTAGCTCTCAATTTTGTATATAATGATGCATTTAATATAGTTTGTCAGTTTTGTAGTAAAAAATGGAAAGTTCAGGACGATCAAGCTAATTCTACGGATAATTGCAAGTTTAGAGCTTTAAAGTGTCACTTTATAGGAATTTCATTTAAATTAATTACTCTGGATTTAGTTATGAGAGTCTAGATTAATTAATACTTTTTATAATTTAAAGTGGCTAAATAATTATTTAATTCTAGATGTTAGAAGCTGCAAATCCAAATGCCAAAGCCTGAATTTCAAGTCATTGGGCCAAGACTCACTTCAAATGGGCCAGGCCACATACAGGTCCATGCACATTCTATCTTGGACCAGCCCAATGTGAAAGCTCAGTCCAAATAAGGCCCAAGTTCTCAAATCCAATTCTAGTGGGCCTAAGTTGAGGTCTAGATCTATGCCCAAGTCATGTAACACCCCGCCCTTTTTCACTCGCCGAAAATCAGAGTCTATTTTTTTTTTTTTGAAATAAAAGAGAGAGAGCGCGAGACGTCGCGACGCGAGTTCAGTCCAAGCTTCCAAAGCCCAGCACTTAACTGGCCAACCCTTAGTGCGTGTGAACCGTTCTCGTGGACTTAGTCCACACACACGCTTGGAAGAGATGGTTTTATTTTAGGCGATGGAAGTTAGCAAAATTAAACATTGGTTAGACCAATGGCAAAACTGTAAATACAAGATAAATTGTAAATGTGAATGGATTGATCAAAGGACTTGAAAAGAGGGGTCCAAAATCAAAGTGGTAAGGTTCGGCCTACCAAAGTATGTTTGAGGTGTGAGGAGGTTTAATATGATTAAATGAAAAGAGAGACCAAAATTTAGATGGGTGAGGTTCGGCCATGGGGTATGGCCGAACCCCACAAAGTGGATTTTTGGGACTTAGACTAAGTTGGAATCACATGGATGAATGTTTAACTTGCTGTTATGCAAATAAGGTATTGGGATTGCTAGAACGGTGTACAAGTCATGAACGGGAGACGGTTCAAAAGAAGGGTCAAACTAAGTAACATTGCGTAGGTTTCCTACCTTTTTGAACCACACTCATATTGATGTTTTATCGTAATTTTGATGATTTATGTGCTAAGTTATTATGTTTCAAAGTGGTTTTATATGTTAAGTTATGTTTACAAATGACCTGAAATCATGGACATCTCATGCATGGTATGGGGTGGTAATTATGGAAACCGGAGGCCACACTCCGTCGAGGCATCCGAAAGACCACTGTGGGGTACCTTGATGATGAGAATCCCATCAAGAGGAATCCGGAGGCCACACTCCGTCGGAGCATCCGAAAGACCACTGTGGGGTACCTTGACGATGAGAATCCCGTCAAGATAAGCTATGTATATTTGTGATGGGTGGGACTCATTACATGTGCATTACATACATAGCATTGTTTTTATGAGATTTTGATGAACATGTATTATTATATTATTTGCATGTTTTGGATACTAACCTTGTGGTAGCCCTAACCGGAACACTACTGGGCGCGTTGATCTAACGCCCTATCTCTATCCTTAGTGGATGACACAGGAAAGGGGAAGAACGAGGATCGAGAAGGAAACCAAGCATAGGAGCTTGGGAAATTTGAATGGACTGTTTATGGGCTTTTTATTTAAGTTATTTGGACAATGTAATTTGATAATTAGATGTGTTGGCATGTAATAATGTAGTTAAGTAGCTACTATGGTTTGGTTTATTTGGATGGTTTGGAATGAATGGTAGACTAAGGTTATTTAGTAATTTTGGAGAATATGATCAATGTACTTTGCTATCTTAAGTTATAAATTGAGTAGTCATAGGATCTATTATAACCTCAGTTAGATTAAGACTAAGTATATTCCGCAAGTTTATTGTACCATGTGTGGATCGATTCTTATGGACTTAATCCATACGCACATGGGCTTGGCCAGTTAAGGGTTGGACTTTAGAAGTCCGAACTTAACTCGCGTCGTGATATCCCACCCCGATCACTTGTTTATTATTATTATTTAAAAAAAAATAAAAATAAATAAACTCTGATCATTAGAGTGAAAAGGGCGGAGTGTTACAATGAGAATCCCATCAAGAGATAACCGGAGGGGCCACACTCTGTCGGGGCGTCCGAAAGACATATGTGGGGGTACCTTGATGATGAGAATCCCATCAAGAGGATATGTTTGATTGTAATGGGTGGGACTCATTGCATACATGGCATAGCATGATTTTACAAGGTTTTGATGTTATATTATTTATATGCATGTCATATACTAACCATGTGTTAGCCATACTTAGAATTTCTACTGGGCGCGTTGTTCTAACGCCCTATTTCTACCCTAGTGAATGAAACAGGAAATGAAGGAAATGATGATCGTGAGCGGAGCCAAGCATAAGAACTTTGGAATGTTTTATTGATATTTTATTAAGTACTCAAGGACATGTAATTTGAGTAGTTAGACTTCGGCATGTAATAAATAGATATTTACTATGGTTTGTGAATGGTTTGGTAAGGATATTTAATCTAAGTTAATTTGGTTAATGACTATGTACTTTTCTATCTAAAATGGACTAGTGTTAGGTTCTATTATAATCCGCATTCAGTTTATGTTATATTCCACAATTGTAAATTTGATACGTATCTCAGTGGACTTAATCCACGCACAAGTATGGTTGGCCAGTTAAGGGTCGAGCTCTAGAACCTCGGACTTAACTCGCGTCGTGACATCCCTCTCTCTATCACTTTTAAAAAATATATATAGACTCTGATTTTCGGAAAGTAAGTGAAAAAGGGCGGGGCGTTATAGGCGCTAAGTGGGTAGGATCTTGCAGAAGCACACATCAGCTAGAAAGAGCTCTAACGTAAGTGCTTCTTGGTTTTAATTTGTTTTTAAAGTCTTTAACCCGAAAGTGGATTAAAGAAACTTGGTTCTAGAACCACTATAAAAAACTCTAGAGCGTTGTCTCTGGCACATGTGGTTGATGGAATTCCCAACCGATTGAGTGAGGTGGAATTCCTACTTTAATTGTACGGGTGTAAGTCCTCACATAGTGAATTTGGGGATAGCTCAAGGTTGAGTTGGTCCTAACAGTGGATGTAGGTTGGTGAACCGAAACCATTATATATCGTGTGTCCTTATACTCATGGTGTTAGAATTATTTTCTTGTGTTGATTGTTTAATCACATTTACTAACACACACTCACTTGATTGATATATCCGCTGCATTTAATTAGTCAATCAAGATAATTTTAAAATGGACCAATGATACTAGATTGACCTATGCACCCTCCCCTCTAGGGTCAATCGTGTTGTTCTAGCTCCGAAAGGAACTCTACGCTGAAACTCTCTGATAATGAAAACTCGAAACTAAAAGAGAGTAATAAAAACCTTCCAGAAGATATAATTATTTACTGCAATGATTCGAGAATCTATAGCATCACAATAACCTTTTTGAAGAGGATGTTAAAAAATTATCTTTGGACATTAAGGAATTAAAAATTCATAAAGAAAAATTCCAAGATAAGTTTACCCACGGAGATGAAAGACTTAAAAGACTCCTAGGTTCAGGTGAACAATATGGTGTTAGGTCTATCTTGGTGCCTCATCCACTAAAGAACCTATAAGCCATGGGGTGTTTGGAAAAACAAGTGTCTCTCACCCTTCAACGGTTAAGTGCTATTTCTGTCACAAGGTTGGGCATTTCGAAAGAAATTGCTACCATTGGAAGAGGCACTTGGAGAGGCAAACAACAACTAAAAGGCACAATCCAGTAAAACCTATGCCTAAATGACATCCACCAATACATAACCTTAAAACAAATCCAAGGAAGGTGGACACAAGGCAAGACTCTTTGTTGAGACAGCTGAATCATGCCTTAAAAGAGTTTAAGGATCCCAAGTTTGGTCATCATAGGTACGATCATAGGTATGCAACACCAAATGTCACAATCTTTGTACTTAGGAGATAGACCACCATTTATGTTTTGTTTTGGTTTAAGATTCACTTCCATATCTTAGACCACTTCAAATGGACTCATAAGAGACCATTTAAGTTCACATAGCAGAAAAGTGTTCTGACATGAGTAGAGAAAAATTGGCTAACTCCAAGTCTAGAATGTACTTTTCTTGGCTATAATACATATTCTACTTGGAAAGCCATACATTCCATTCAAAGTATGTTGAACTTTATGTGTTTTGGAATGTAAATTTGATCTTGTGCATGTTTAATGATTTGATGAATTTTTTTGGCATATCTGTGTTTTATCATATTGGAATAAATCTGTGTATGCCATGCTTAGAATAGGATTTCATCAAGTTGCACAAATTAGCGACGATTGCTCTGCTATCTAAACCTCTCGGTATAACGACATGTCGGTAAATAGACTAGTCGGTGTGACAGACATGTCGGTACTGTACTAAATCAAGCACTGTTAAAAAGGATGAAAATTGTCGAAAGGGTTGACCTGTCGATAGAAACGATATGTCGGTGAGACAAAATGTTTAAATTAAAAGGGACCCTTTTGTATTACCCCGCCCTTTTTTCACTCGTCGAAAATCAGAGTCTATATATTTTTTTTAATAAAAGAGTGAGAGAGAGCGGGGACGTCACGACCCGAGCTAAGTCCGAGCTTCCAAAGCCCGACCCTTAACTGGCCAACCATGCATGTGCGTGGACAAGTCCACTAAAGCATTTCACATGCGATACTACGACTTGCGGAATACCCACTGCGGAATTAAAATCGGATTAAAACATTTACTTAGCAAGGAGGGCAATCAATATAAATTAACTTAATCCAGATTAATCATCATTCGATCCATAGCAAATAGTCTAAGCTATTACATTCCCAAATATTAGCTACTCAAATTACATTGTCCATGAATAAACTTAAATAAAGTGAAACTAAATTATCCAAGCTCCTAAGCTTGATTCCAATTGCGTTCTTCGTTCCGTCCATTTCCTGTGTCATCAACTAAGGTAGAAGTAGGACGTTAGACAACGCGCCCAGTAGGTACTTCGAGTAGGGTCAAACACATGGGTTAGTATAAAAATCCAAATATATTACATCATGCCGTACTTGTAAAACATCGTATCCAAAACAGTGTATGATAATAGAGATCCAATCATACAGATAAAAACCAGAAACAATGCATTGTAATAAAGATCATAATCATGCTGATTTAATGCCATGCCATGGGTGTCATATTCCATGAGTCCCACCCATCATCCATATCATACACACATAGTATCCTCTTCATGGAAACTCCTCATGAAGGTATCCCCCATGATTGCATTACGGACGCCTCGACAGAGCATGGATCTTCGGTTACAAATCAATCATACAACCCTCTTGATGGATAATGCACATCAAGGTACCCTCACGAATGCCTTACGGACTGTAACGCCTTGCCCTTTTTCACTCGTCGAAAATCAAAGTCTATTATTTTTAAAAAATAAAAGAGTGAGACAGAGCGGGACGCCATGACGCGAGCTAAGTCCGAGCTTCTAAAGCCCGACCCTTAACTGGCCAACCATACGTGTGCGTGGACCAAGTCCACTAAAATGGTTCACACGTACTCAAGTTAACTTGCGGAATAAATCATACATGCAGAATTATAATAGAATAACTATCCTAGTCCATTTTAGATAGCAAAGTAGTTCATGTCTTAACCATAATTATCTTAAGTCATAATATCCAAAATCAAACATTCAAACCATAACAAAATATCTAAGTTATTACATGCCAAAATGCTAGCGACTCAAATTACATTGTCTATGAGTAACTTAAATAAAAATGAAACTAAAACATTCAAGCTCCTAAGCTTGGCACCAATCACGTTCATCGTTCCGTTCAATTCCTGCGTCATCAACTAGGGTAGAAGTAGGGCGTTAGACAACACGCCCAGTAGGTACTCCAAATAGGGTTAACACATGGCTAGTACAAATCATATAAATAACATAATATCAAAGCCATGTAAAACTATGCCATGCCATGGTGTTGTATGTAATGAGTCCCACCCATCGCCATAATACAATCATAATATCCTTTAGATGGAATCTCCTCATCAAGGTATCCCCACAGTTGCCTTACGGACGCCCCGACAGAGTGTGTTCTCCGGTTACTTCTTGATGGATAATGCACATCAAGGTCTTCCCACGAATGCCTTACGGACGCCCAGACGGAGCGTGGCCTGTAAGGTCCCGGAATTTTTAAATTAATATAAATGTGGATATTATTTATTTTAGTGATGGAAATTAGAAAATTTGCGGATTAGATGGTAAATGGGCCAAAGTTTGGGCAAAGGCCCAAGTATGGCCCAATGGATTATGGAGTTGATTTAAATTCATTTAAAGGGGCAATGAGGGTTAAAAGGGTCAAGAATGGTCAAATTGGGTCAAATACCCATTTGGGACCCAATGGGTCAAGATGGTTAAGCTCTAAGGTAAATGGGTAATATGAAAGTGTAATTGGGCCATGGGCCCAATGGTGATTCATTTAGAATGAATGGAATGAAATTTAAATTATCTAAGTTATTTGGAATTAAACCAAGGTGATGTGGCCAAGTGGGACCCACCTCCACCTCATCAAGTGGGGTGGCGTGTGGGCCAAGGATTGGTGGGGCCGGCCACCATGGTGGAATTAGTCAACCATGGGTGGATGAAGGTGATTTAAGTAAATGGAATTAAGTTAAAATGGGAATTAATTAAATTAACCTAAGTTAATTATCTAGTTAATTAATTAAATAAATTATTCAAATGAGGGCCAAAGGTGGTCAAATGGTCAAAGGACCAAAAGCCATGTTATCTTTAAAGACACCAAAACGTTGGGCATGGTACCATAAAGCATAAAGTAAAAAAAAAAAAAAATGAAAATATCCCATGGGTTGGTGGGAGGAGTTATTGTGGAAAATATCTTAAGCAATCAAGAGGTGAGATGACTTTCATCTCACTCTCTCCATTCCAACGAGCTCTTCACTCTCTCCCTCTTTTCATCTCTACCACCGTCCCACACTAGGAGATGAAAGAAAGGAAGAAAACCAAGAGAAAGAAGATCACTCAGATCTTAAATCTGCTTCAGGTTTCCAGTCCGGCTGACAGAATCTTACTGGCAACATCTCAACTGATTGAGGATGCCGGTAATTGGTGGGAAGTGGTAGAAAAACAACAATCACTGGTGCCGGAAAGGGAAAGAATTGCCATGACTTGGGAATGGTTCTCAGCCACTTTTCTAGAGCAGTTTTTCCCGGAGGAAGAAAGGGAGAGTCAGACTGAAGCTTTTATATCATTAGTACAAGGCAATATGACAGTGGCAGAGTACCACCGGGAGTTCCTTCGACTATCTGTCTACGCGTTCTACATGGTGGACACTGAGCACCGGAGGGCCCGTAAGTTTGAACGGGGCCTTCGGCCGAGCATCAAAACTAGGGTGACAGTATTCAAGGAACCTACATTGGCAGGGGTGGTCGGCAGGGCCACTATAGTGGAGCGGGAATTGAATGAGGTAGTGGCAAAACCGTAATTAGTGGCCAAATTCAAGAATTCCATGGAAATTGATCATGGACTTAGGGGATCTAATATAATAACCTTATAAATGATTAATAAAGCCTAGGGTGGCCGAATTTTAAGACTTATGGGATTAAAAGGTTTAATAGATGATATGGGGACCCACAAAACCTAAATAGTGACCGGTTTTTCATATGGGCTTAGAAATGGTTAAAACTTGAACTGATTTGGAAATTTAATAAGGTATTGGATATCGCGGGCAGTACGCGTGACGCTAGCCGGACTATCGGATGAAAACGAAACGAAGACGCGAGTCGGTATTCGGTAGGATTCTAACCTTTTTGTAAGCCATGGATTGAGTGATGGTTTCTATAAATTATTTTGGAAAGTACGGTATGAGGGCATTTTAGTAATTTAATGGATATCTCTTCCCTGTTATCTGAAAATTGGTAGGATAGTGTCTATTATCATCCGCATTGATTTTTATGTGTTGCGAGCTTACTTCTACGTGTGGACCATACTTGTGGATTTATGTTCCAAGCACGCGTAGGGTTGGCCAGTTAAGGGCCGGGCTTTAGAAGCTCGGAACTTAACTCGCGTCGTGACGTCCGTGCCCTTTGTCACTTTTACGTTAAAAAAAAAAAATTAGACTCTGATTATGGTGAAAAGGGGCGGGTGTTACATGTCCTCCGGTTACAAATCATCCATCCCATGCCATGCATGAGATGCAAATGTCCATATGCTATGTACTAGTATAAACCATAGCATAAAACTTCCATATTTAAAACATAACATTTGATACAAAATAGCTCATCAAAAACATGTACTAAAACCATATTACATGTCCCATGGTTTCAAAGAGGTAGAATCCTACCAATGATCAACTAATGTGTCCTTGTGTTTTTGTCTGGAAACCGATCACTGACCGTACACCACTTGTGAAATCCCGTTACCTTATTACATATCAATCAATCAAATCCATGTTCCATTTTACAATTATGTCTAAGTCCATAAACACATCTTTGTGGGGTTCGGCCATACAATATGGCCGAACCTCACCCACTTGAATTTGGGTCCCTCTTTTAATTTATTAACCAATCCACATAAGTTTAACCATCTAAGAAACCCTAAGTCCACAATTATTCCTTAGTGGGGTTCGGCCATACAACATGGCCGAACCTCACTCCCTTGGTTTTGTGCCCTTAGTCCTTTGATCTTTCAAATTAAATCCAAGATCATGCCATCTTTGATTCATAAATCTAATCACTTATACAATAATTATTTAACATTGATAACAACCTAAGTCCACAAAAACATTCCCCATGGGGTTCGGCCATACACCATGGCTTAACCCATGGTCCTTTAATTTCATCCATTTGGCCATCATTTCCTTCCTTAAGTAATCACTTTACTTACCCATACTTATGTCCATAACATAAATCCATGACTAAACATTTCATTCATTTAAACATGCCTAGATTCATAAATAACCCAATAAAATGTTTCATGGGGTTCGGCCATGTTGGTGTCCCGTTTTAATTCTCTCTTTAAATCATTTACTACCTTGGGTCCATGAATCAAGTCCCTCCATCTCCTAGCATAATCATTCATTTATTTAGTCATACATAGATCTCTAAATGACCCTTTAAAAATGGCTCATGGGGTTCGGCCATACACCATGGCCGAACCCATGAGATCTTATCTCCATCTTCCCCTTTAAATAATTTACCATAAACAAGTCCCTCCATGGGGGTTTAACCATACCCTTAGGTCATTATTTACAACTCAAAGTCCATCAACATGACTTCATTTAAATTTTCTACAATCACTAATACTCTTCCATGGGATTCGGCCATACAACATGGCCGAACCCTATGGTTTATCATTTCCATTAAAAGACATCATACATCCATGATTGATCCTTTGATGGCTCTCATTCATACATCCATTTAAACCCTTTAAAACCTTTTAAAATCATAAACATACATCTATGATTTTCATCCTTCAAATCCATTAAAAATAACTAATGTCCTTCCATGGGTTCGGCCATACAACATGGCCGAACCCTATGGTTCATCACTTCCTCTTGAAAATTATGTAATCCATGTTCATATTCCTTGATGGGGTTCGGCCATACATCATGGCCGAACCTCATCCAGCCCTTCCTTTGTCCTTAATGGTTTTTATACATGAAACACTATCTTACTTAATAATCTCATCATGTACTTACCAATTCCGCGACTCCTCCGGTTTCTTTCACTCCTTCTTGTTCCTTTGATCTTCTTCTTCTTTAGCCTCTTCTTCCTCCTTGATCCTTGGCCGAGATTGATCTTGATAAAATCTCTTGGAGTGGTTCGGCCAAGAGGTATAGATTTGAGAGAGGGAGACAGAGAGAAGATTTAAGATAACAACTGTAAGTGTTCTCCCTTTGTCTTGAGAGTGGTCAGCCTTGTGTGAGAGGAAGAGAGTGAGATGGAAATACTCTTAAGTGTTCTTGTCTTGAGGAGTGATTCAGCCAAGAGAGAGAGGGAGGGATTGAGATGAAATATCCTAAGTATTTCTTGATCAATGAGGGTCGGCCAAAGGTGGTGTCCTTTGGTTATGCACTTTTGTAACTCCGTGCCCCTCCACCTCCCTCCTTAATGTTTCATTTGGAGGTTTCATCCATGAGATGAAACACTCCCACCGTTTGAACCTTGGGTTTCCATCTTGAGATGGAAACCCCCCCATCTCTCCAACGTGTAAGCCTTTGTGTAACCTCCAAAACCTTTCACCTCCTCATTAATGACCCATGTGGAGTTTCATCCCATGAGATGAAACTCCCATGTCTCCAACGTGTAGTCTTGACTTGGGTCTCATGAGATGCATCTCTCCACTTTCCCACTCCACTCACTTGAGATCAAAGTCCCATTAACTTCCATTCAACTCATTAAACCCAACTCACATATTTAATTCAACTCCTTTAACTCACTTAAAATCAACTCAATTACTTGATTCTATTTCCAACTTAATTCAGCCCAATTTAATTAAGCTTGAACTCACTTGGTGGTCAACCAAGTCAACCATGACCAATTGGGTCCCAATTGGGCATTTTGACCCAATTGACAATTTTTACCCAATTAAATAAATCTCACCCATTTATTTCAATTGATCCATATCCACAATCCGTTGGGTCTTAATTGGGCAATTGACCCAACACCTTACCCATCTAAGGTCCATATCCACTAATTCACAAATTAAATGGGCAAATTTCATATATATATTTATAACTTGAAAATTCGGAGTGTTACACGGACGCCTCGATGGAGCGTGAGTCTCCAGTTACATTGCATCCCTCCCATGCCATGCATGAGATGCAAATGCAGACATGCTATGCAATAATACAAATCATAGCATTAAAATCCCATCATTAAGACATATCATTTGATACCAAAATAATTCAAGTAAAACATTCACATATACATATTCCATGGTTTTCAATAAGGTAGGAATCCTACCAATGACCAACTAATGTGTCCTTGCGTTTGTAACGCCCCGCCCTTTTTCACTTGCTTTCCGAAAATCAGAGGCTATTTTTTTTTTTTTGAAAAAAAAAAGAGTGATAGAGAGCGGGACGTCACGACGCCAGCTAAGTCCGAACTTCTAAAGTCCGACCCTTAAGTGGCCAATCCTATGTGTGCATGGACTAAGTCCATGAAAACGGTTCACACATAACAATATAAACATGCGGATTAAAATCATAACTGCGAATTATAATATAATCTAATTCTATTCCATTTTTAGATAGCAAAGTACTTAGTCACTTAACCAAATTACCTTAAATCAAATATCCAAAATAAACCATCCAAACATAGCAAATTATCTAAATTATTACATGCCCGAAGTCTAGTTACTCAAATTACAAGTAACTCAATTAAAATATAAACTTTAACACAATCAAGTTTCTATGCTTGGCTCTTTTCGCGTTCATCATGTAACGCCCTGCCCTTTTTCACTCTATGCCTTCCGAAAATCAGAGTCTATTTTGTTTTTTGAAAGAGTGATAGAGAGCGGGACGTCACGACGAGAGCTAAGTCCGAACTTCTAAAGTTCGACCCTTAACTAGCCAACCTTATGTGAGCATGGACTAAGTCCATGAAAACGGTTCACACATAACAATATAAACATGCGGATTAAAATCATAACAACGGAATTATAATAGAACTTAATTCTATTCCATTTTAGATAGCAAAGTACTCCAAGTCTTATCCATAATTAATATAACATAATTATCCAAATAAACATCCAACCATAGCAAATTATCTAAATTATTACATGCCCGAAGTCTAGTTACTCAAATTACAAGTCCATAAGTAACTCAATCAAAATATAAACTCAAAGCATCCAAGCTCCTATGCTTGGCCCGTTTCACGTTAATTATTCCCCTCGTTTCCTGTATCATCCATTAGGGTAGAAGTAGGACGTTAGAACAACGCGCCCAGTAGGTATTCCATTTAGGGCTAACACATGGTTATTACAAAACATGTATAATAATATCATAATGTCAAAAACCATATAAACCATGCCATGTCATGATGTCAAATGCAATGAGTCCCACCCATCACAAGTACATATAAGTACCCCCACATAGGTCTTTCGGACGCCCCGACAGAGTGTGGCCCCTCCAGTTTCTTCTTGATGGAAAAGCACATCAAGGTATCCCACATAGGTTTTTCGGACGCCCCGACGGAGTGTGGCCCCTCCGGTTACATATCCTTCACCCCAAGCCATGCATGAGATGCTAATGAAACACATGCTATTTTATATTGTAAACATAGCATTAAAACTTCACAATTGAAACATATCTTTTACAACGTAAATTCATCAAAATAAGATAAAAACATTTTACATAAACCCATGGTTTTAAAGAGGTAGAATCCTACCAAAGACCACTAACGTGTCCTTGCGCTTTCGTCCGGTAACCGCTCATGATCGTACACGCCTTGTGAGGTCCCGTTACCTTATAATATATCAATCAATTAAAACCATGTCCCATTTGATTTACAATAATGTCCAAGTTCATAGACCCAACTTATGGGGTTAGGCCATACACCATGGCCGAACCTCACTTACTAGGTTTTTGTCCCTCCTTTGGTTTATTAATCAATAACCCCTAAGTTAATCATTTAATCACTTAGCAATTAATCATCTACCATTGGTAGCCACCTAAGTCCATAAAACATTCCTCATGGGGTTCGGCCATACACCATGGCCGAACCCATGATCCATCACTTTCACCCTTTATTACATCCATGCCATTGCTTAATCTATGGTTGTCCATTTTATTCATTTAAAATATGCTTAGTCTAATAAATAACCCACTAACAAGATTCATGGGGTCGGCCATACACCATGGCCGAACCTATGATATTTCATTTCTCATATTCTCTATTTAAATGACTTATAATCTTAGGTCCATAAACATAGGTCCATAAATTTAGACATTACATACTTGGATCCACCAATGATCCACAACCATAGAACCATAAATAAAACCCTCCATATCCTAGCTTAATCATTCCTTTATTTACACATGCATAGATCTCTAAATGGTCTATAAAATGGGTCATGGGATTCGGCCATACACCATGGCCGAACCCATGATGTCATATTTTTCATCCCCCCCTTAAATCATTTACAATATTTAGATCATAACAAAGTCCCTCCATGAGGTGGTTTTAATCATACATTTAGATCATCAATTTTGATCGTCATTAACCACCTTTAAACCTATTACAATTACCAACTTTCCCCCATCATCTCCATGGTCCAAAATACCTCTAAGTCCACCAATAACTCTTCATGGGGTTCGGCCATACAACATGGCCGAACCCATGGTCCATGGTTCTTCACCATTTCCAATGTTTAAGACCATTTAATCATTAACATTCATCTATTATTTTCATGTTTTGAAACCCATTAAAATTATGAAAACAAACCACTTAAATTCAACATCTAAAAAGCGTAAGTCCATACATATCCCTTGGTGGGGTTCGGCCATACAACATGGCTGAACCTCACTCTTTGGTTTTGTGCCCTCCTTTCCATTATTTATATCCATTCACTAATATCCTCTCCATTTTAAATCTTCTAAAACATTCATAAACTTTCCATGGTTTTCATCCCTAAAAATCCATTAAACGTAACCAATGTCCTTCCATGGGGTTCGGCCATACAACATGGCCGAACCCTATGGTTCATCCTTTTCATTAAACCTCATCATTCATCCCTTAATCTTTTTTCCATGGGGTTCGGCAAACAAAAATTATCAAAATACTTACCGGATCCGCGACTCCTCCGGTTTTCCTTTCCTCTGACTTGTTCTTCCGATCTTTTTCTTCCTTAGCCTCTTTCTACTTGATCTTTCACAAAGCTGGCTGCCCTCTCTTCCTTTGTGTATGCCGTGCGCCCCTAGTCTTATGTTGCTGCCTCTCTTTGTAATACCTCCACCCGGTCCTATCTTGCTGAGATAACAAGTTATGATTTCGGCCGTGTGCATAGATTGCAATTGCTATCCTTAGTGTCTCTTTTAATCAAAGGAAAGGACACCTTAAGCGCCTCTTCATGGATATGCATATCTCCTATACACGGCCTAAGCAATCTTTATTTAATTTTAGACATCTTCTTTATTTGGATTTAGGCAATCGGATGTCATTGCCTAATCCAACTCATCTAGGCGTGTAACCCATTTTTGGACAAACCTTGTGCGACCATAACTCCTTGATTTTCTAAGAGAAAATCAAGCCTTTGTGGTATATGCGTGTGTATGTCATCCTCATCCAGACCGTCCCTTATTTATATTGCATTACTAATTTAATATTGCCCCATTTAATTTAAATTGAACTCACTTGGTGGTCAACCAAGTTAACCACGGCCCATTGGGTCCCAATTGGGCATTTTGGCCCAAATAGCAACATTGACCCAATTAAATGCGCTTTACCCATTTACTTTAAATTGAACCTTATTCCATAACTGTTGGGTCCTAATTGGGCCATTGACCCAACACCTTACCCATCTAAGGTTCATATCCGTTAATTCATAATTAAAATGGCAATTTCCATAAATATTGATAACATGAAATTCTGAAGTGTTACAATAAAACCTTTTTTTTTAAATTTTCGTCCCGAAAATCGAGTGAAGTAGGGTTTCAAACATTTACATAAATAGCTCAAGATGAGCTGTTCTCATTTCTGACTTGAGTTCCCAAGTGGCTTCCTCAATGCCATGTCGATCCCATACCACCTTGACAAACTGGATTGCTCAATTCCGTAATACCCTTTGTTCTGTGTCCCCGACTCGGATAGGCTTTTCGACGTATGTCACGTCGCTTTGGACCTTTATGTCTTGTATGTTCAGTACATGAGAGGGATCAAGATTGTACTGCCTCAACATCGATATATGGAACACATCGTACAAAGATGCCAACTGTGAAGGGAGTGCCAATTGATAAGCCACGTGCCCCATCCTTCTTATGAGTGAAAACGGTCCCACATATCTTGGCGACAGTTTCCCCTTCTTTCCAAATCTCATGTGTCCCTTTCGTGGTGAGACTTTCAAGAACACCATGTCCCCCACTTCAAATTAAAGGAACCTCCTCCTCTTGTCAGCATAGCTCTTCTGACGACTCTACACAGTCAACAAATGCTGCCGTATTACCTGTATATGCGCTGTAGTCTCTGTAACCAACTCAGGTCCAATTAGTGCAGGCTCACCGGCCTCTGTCCAGCACACAGGTGATCTACATGGTCTACCATATAATGCCTCAAATGGAGCCATCTAGAGGCTTGCCTGGTAACTGTTGTTGTATGAGAATTTTACCAACGGCAAGTGATCCTCCCATCCACCCTTGAAATCTAGCATGCATGCTCTCAGCATATCCTCCAATGTTTGTATTGTCCTATCAGATTTCCCATCAGTCTGTGGATGGAATGCTGTGCTAGTCAGTAGGTCTGTTCCCATGGCGGACTGCATGCTCTGCCATACTCTGCCGGTGAATCGACCATATCTGTTGGACACAATAGTCCGAGGTGTACCATGCAATCTGATGATATCCTTGATATACAGCCGACCCAAAGTCTCAGATGAGTCTGTCGACTTAATCGGAAGAAAATGTGCAGACTTTATAACGCCCGCCCCTTTTCACCGAAATCAGAGTCTAATTTTTTCTTTTTAAGTAAAGAGTGACAAAGGGCGCAGACGTCACGACGCAAGTTAAGTCCGAGCTTCTAAAGCGCGGCCCTTAACTGGCCAACCCTACGTGTGAGTGGAACTAAGTCCATGAAGAACGGTTCATACGGAGAAATAAGCTTGCGGAATATTAAACTAAGTGCGGAATTATAATAGAGACTATCCTACAAATTTTAGATAGCAGGGAAGTGACATTCATTTAATTACTAAAATACTTCAAAATCATAATTATATCTCAAAAGGATAATGTCCAAAGTAAAGACCAAACCATAGTAACAAATCTACATTATTACAGTCCGACGAGCTACATTACACAAATTACATTTCCAAAATAAATCTTAATAAACTAAGTAGCTCGCTTTCCCAAGCTCCTACGCTTGGCTCCCGTCTCGTCCTTCGTTTCTGCCATCTCCTATGCCATCAGCTAGGGTAGAAGTAGGGCGTTAGACAACGCGCCCAGTAGGACTCCGAGTAGGGCTAAGACATGGATTAGTGATAACAGGCACAATCGGTAATAATATAATCAAAACCATAACAATGAATGCCATGCCAAGGGTGTCCTATGTCATGAGTTCCACCCATCATCCAATCCCTCATGCTGCCATATCCCCCTTGACGGAAAAACCTCGTCAAGATATAAACAATCACAAATCATCCCCCTTGACGGAAAAACCTCGTCAAGATATAAATAGTCACACGTCATCCCCCTTGACGGCAAAACCTTGTCAAGATATAAACAATTACACCTCATCCCCCTTGACGGCAAAACCTCGTCAAGATATAAACAATCACAAATCATCCCCCTTGACGGTAAAACCTCATCAAGATATAAACAATCACAAATCATCCCCCTTGACGGCAAGGCCTCGTCAAGGTGTCCCCATGTTTGCTTCTCGGTCGCCCCGACGGAGCATGGACTCCGGTTTCGTTTCATCCTTCCCATGCCATATCCCTCCCATGTCATGCATGAGATGTATATGCCACATGACATGTAATATAAATGATGACACAAAACATGGCATTTAAAATCTCATCAATAAAACATATAATTTGATTATCAAAAATAGATCGAGCAAAGCATCAATATACACATCATAGCCTTAAAACCCATCTTAAAAAAATCACATGCTTACCAAAACAAATCAAGGAAAAGACCCATACATAACACATAATCCATGGCTTACAAAAAGGTAGGAATCCTACTGAATACTGACTAGTGTCCGTTTACGTTTTCTGTCTACAAATCCGGTCGCCGATCGCTCACAACTTGCGATGTCCGGTACCTTATTACATATGAATAATCAGTCCCTGTTTTTAACCATTATTAAGTCCCTAACTCATGCCTTAGTCGGGTTCGGCCATACACCATGGCCGAATCTCACTAACAGGATTGTGGATCCCATTTAATCCATTAAATCTTTTAATCCCATGAGTCTAAAAATCAGCCACCCTAGGCTCTATTAATCACACATAAGGTTCTTACTTAGAGTCCCTAAATCCATGATCATCTCCCATGGGGTTCGGCCATACACCATGGCTGAACCCATGGTTCTTGAATTTGGCCATTATTTACAATTTTGCCACTACTCCTTCCATGGATAAATCATTCATTTTTCCATGTACATAATGGTCCAAAATTGATCCATAACTTAGACCCATTAATGATCCATAACTTAGGTCCGTTAATGACCCCTCAACCATGTCATAAGATCTTTAAAACCAACCATTTAATTAGCCTAACCCTTATTAATTTAAACACATACCAAAGTCCCACTTAACCCATCAAATGGCTTGCAAAATGGGTCATGGGTTCGGCCATACACCATGGCCGAACCGATGATGTCTTTTCTCCATTTTTCCTTGGATCCATTACAACACTTTGGATCCACTGATAGTCCTTCCTTGAAGGTTCACACCATGCATTTAAAACACCAATCTTTGATCATCAATTTGGTACATTTTGGTCCATTAAAACTACAACACATCCTCCATTATTTTTCCATCTTTTACACTCATCATCATTACACATACATCACCATAGGGTTCAAAAACATTCCCTCCATAAAATCTCTCCATGGTTTCATTTTTTAAAACATTATTTCCACCCGTTTAAAACATTATAACTATACTTGAAAATTCATTTAAACTATCAACTTTCTTAAACATCTTTCCCTCTTTTTGCACCCTTCAAATTTACAACCACATCACCATAGGGTTCGGCCATACACCATGGCCGAACCCATGGTTCATGGGTCACCTTCCCCTATGCCTTTTGAGGCCATATAAACCATTTACCTCTTCCATGAATTTCATCATAAAAAGCCCTTTTAAAAATTACCCACATTTAATCATTATGAGCCTCACTATCCTTAACCATTCTTCCATGGTTCCCATTCTTCAAAACCCCGTTGAAATCACTTAACCACCTTCCATGATTTTCTTCACTAAAATCCCTCTAAAATTTACAAACATTTGACCCTCTTTAAGCCTCCAAATTATTAATACATTATTCCGTATCTTCGATCCTTCTAAACCCATTTAAAACCACCATTACATCATAATGTTCATGGTCTATCATTCATTCATGCCTTTTAAGGCCACAAAGATTACTTACATCTCCCATGATTTCCTCATTTAAGATCCCTTAAAAAAATTACTACATTTAACCATTAAAACCCTAAAATTACAAATCATCCTTCCATGATTTTAAACCTTAAAATTCCATTAAAATCCCCAAATTACCTTCTATGTCTTCCATTCTTTAAAACCCTAAAATTCACAAATCACTTACCATGGGGTTCGGCCACATTACATGGCCGAACCCTATGGGCTATGATTTCCTTCTAAAAATTTCATACATCCATGCTTAATTAATTTGAACACATAATGTCCTTAGCACCTTCATTTTTTGGCCTAATTTACCCATTAGGGTTTGCCCATTTTTCACTTCACCTTTGGATGGATTTGAAATCCAAGGCCTATGATGATTTGGCCACCGTCCAATCCAAGGAAAATGGAACCCAAATCTTAAACCCTAAAAAAAAAAAATCTAATCTCTTGCTTAGAGATACTTACAATCCGACGACTCCTCCGGCTTTTCGTTCTCCTCTTGATTTCCTTAGCCTTCTCTTCTCTTCTTCTCCTTGATTGGTCGGCCAAGATGTGAGCTTGACCAAATGGAAATCTCCAATGCTTGGGCCGGCTAAGGTAGGGTTAGATTTGAGAAAGGGAGAGGGGAGGAGGGATGGAAAAATTATCTCAGGCTTTGGTCTTGAGGTGGAGGCCAAGCCTCGCTATTTCTTCTTTTCTTCTCTCTTCTTCTCTTCTTAGTTTTCTTCCTCTTCCTTTCCTTCTTGGTGTGAGGGACAGCTATGAGAGAGTGCAAGAGTGGGAGAGAGTGAAATGAAGAGAATGAGATGAAAACTTATCTTATCCCTTTGGTTACTTAAGTTATACTCTATCATTAAGTTTTCCCACCAACCATATGGGATATTTTTCATGCTTTATGGTGGTGGTTGGGATAAACCACCACCAAGCCAACGTTTTTGGGTATTAAAGATAAGATGGCTTTTGGTCTTCCACTTGACCATTTGACCACCTCATTTGATTAGCTTAATTAATTAATTAATTAGATCATTAGGTTAATTAATTCCCATTTAACTTAATTCCATTTGCTTAAATTCCCTTCATGCATACACCCATGGTTGACCAATTCAACCATGGTGGCCGGCCCCACCAATCCTTGATCCACACGCCACCTCACTTGGTGAGGTGGAGGTGGGTCCCAATTGGCCATGTCACCTTGGTCAACTCATCACTAACTTAGGCGATTTAATTTAATCCATTTTCAACTACTTGGATCACCATTAGGCCCATGGCCCAATTACATTCATCTCCTACCCATTTACCTTAGAACTTACATCATCTTGATCCATTGGGTCCCAAATGGGTACTGGGCTCAATTGACCATTTAAATGAAATCAAATCCAATTCATGGTCCATTGGGCCATACTTGGGCCTTTGTCCAAATTTTGATCCATTTACCATCTATTCCATCAAATTTCCAAATTTCAATCATTAAAACAAATAATAGCCACATATTCATTGATTTAAAAATTCCGAGCTATTACAATACAATCCTCTTTTAAAATTTTCGTCCCAAAAATTCGAGCGAAGTAGGGGTTCAAATCATCTCATACAAAGAGCTCCGGATGAGCGGCACTCATCTCTGACTCAAGTTCCCAGGTGGTTTCCTCATTACATGTCGTTCCCATACCACCTTGATGAACTGAATGGCACGGTTCCGTAACACCCTTGGTTCGCTCCCGATCACTCTGATCGGCTTCTCCACATACGTAACGTCGCTTTGTACATCGATGTCTTGTATGTTCAATAGATGTGAAGGATCGAGGTTGTACTTCCTCAACATGGACACATGAAATACATCATGTAAAGATGATAACTATGGAGGAAGTGGTAACTGGTAGGCCACCTCCCCCACCCTCTTCAGGATTGGGAGCGGCCCCACATATCTAGGTGACAACTTCCCCTTCTTCCCGAATCTCATGTGTCCCTTCCATGGTGAGACTTCCAAAAACACCAAGTCTCCCACCTCAAACTCGAGGAACCTTCTCCTCTTGTCAGTGTAACTCTTCTGACGGCTCTGTGCAGTGAGTAGGTGTTGCTGTATCACCTTGATCTGCACCGTAGTCTCTGCAACCAACTCCGGTCCAATCAGCGCAGGCTCACCGGCCTCTGTCCAACACACCGGCGATCTTATGTAAATTAATGTATTCCATTTCACTTTACCTGCTACCAAGACATTTCCCATACGTACTCATTCAACACGTTCTTTCGTCTACTCTCTGTGTGAAGTAGCCTGCCAGTACGAGCGTATGCTCAAGTCCTTTGCTGATTCCATTTCAACTAGGTTTCTAGCTGCACTCTCCAGGAACTCCATCGCCTAACTATAGAGTCAGCTAGCTAGACTAACTCGGCAGTTGCCCATAGCTTCCCATTCGAGTTTCACTAGACTCTTATCCTTCCCATTAAATACAACTCCAAAACTTAGCACCTCTTCATTTGCACATAAGTCACTATGTGACTAACCCTTTTGTTCATAACTTCTACGATACCAATACCCGACATTAATCCAAACGACCATGGGAACCCTCATCCATGGTTATACACATCCATGTTTAGTAACCATCCATGAATATAACCCTCGTATGGTATAATCCATTCATGGGCATAACTAATACCTTCGTATGACTATTCTGTCTATCATAGGGCTAACAGGTCTAACATAAGACCCATGTGTCAATTTATGGAACCAAACTGCATCTATAGGGGAATCGACATACCCACCAATGGTCACCCTCGTCTACCAATAGGGAATAATAAAGTAAGTGTAGTGGACATTTGTTGTACTAAAGTGCTAATAACATACGTGAAGGCTGTAGGTATAAGAGAGTGGAATGCTCCCAAATTAAAGATCGCATAAGCATATGAACTACAAACTACTGCCATACGTTGAATTTCCGAATGCTCCATTGTCTCTGGAGAAGAAATAGTAGTATTCAGCTGTCCCGATTCTGTCGGAGTAGGTGCCCTTCCTGTCGGGCCATGTGCTCTAGGTCCTTGTGACTGAGCTGGTCGAGCTGGACGATGGCGAGAACCTCTGAAGTACGAAGATTTATCGTTCTGTGGGCACTCTCTCTTGAAATGCCCCTGTTGACCACACTGGAAACAGGAACTTCCAGTAGAGGCTGAAGATCTCCAAAAATGGGGTCTGTATCTCTTGTGAAGGCGAAATGTATTTCCCCTACCCTGACCTCTTTGGTCCCTTGTTTCATTTCCATTCAAGAGTTGTTGTAAAACCGCAGTGACTATAGCTTGCACTAAGTTTTGTAGCTCGGGGGTTATCACTGGAATATTCACGCTATTTTGCGCTTCCTCCTGATGAGGTAACTGTACCTCTTCCTCCGGATGAGGTTGTTGTACTTCTTCTTCCACACATGGGTTTTGTCGGTTTCTTCTCTTCGGAGGCATTTTCCTAAGTCATAAAAAAAAACATTTATTGGCTTAGTTCCTTCATAAATTCGTAAGTTGCATACTTCCTTAAATAGTCATTCAAACTTCTATCATAATACAAAGGTCGGTAGGGTTAAAATAAACCCTTCAAAATAACAAAATGTACCCACAACCCTTACAAAATAACCCTCTTTGAATGACCTTTCTTACTACTCCCCAGCCTAGTCTTCCGTAGAAGACCCTGCATCATCCTCAAACACAAAGGAACTGTCAGGGCACGACATCGACATGTGACCCAGTACTCCACATGTCAAGCAAGGTATTATCCTTGGTCCTCCAATATAAGGACAATTAGTCCTTTCTTTCCCGTGTCCATGTAGTCCACAAACCGGGCATACCACTTCAAGAGGGTAGGGGCAGTATGTGCAATTGTGCCCAACCTGGTTGCACAACTCGCACATATAATCGGGTTCTATTTCCCCTACCGACTCTCTTATCATCGGAAAGTCTTCCATATTCTCTTCGGAAGAGATGCTAAATCCTCTTCATCTTCCTCGGAAGGTCCCTCCTAAAAGTCCATGCTAACTTCTATGCTGGAAGCAGACACCAAATCTATGGGACAACTAGGGGTTCCCTTATCCCATAATTCCGTATACTCCACGTCACTTGACATTTATGTATCATAGAATAGAATACAAAAATCATCAACAGCAGTTTCCAATAAAACTAATCTAGGTTCTGGGGAATTTCTTATGTATAGCACAATGTATTTTGGAGGAAAATTCCAAATTACCACACTTAGTTTTGGGAATAAATTTCCTAAGTATCAATTTTTGTTCCATTTGGTGAGATCGGGGAAATTTTCCTACGTTTGATAAATCCATCACTGTTTCATCAATTTGGGGAAAAATCTAGATTTGTTTTCTCATTTTGGGGGAAGTAAGCCCTATTTGATATGTTTGACAAAACCATCACTATTCCATTAATTTGGGGAAAATCTAGATTTGTTTTCTCATTTTGGGGGAAATTACCAAATAATCATACTTAGTTTTGGGGGATTTTTCATGTATAATACAATGCATTTTGTTTGGGGGAAGTTGTCAAATCATCACTCTTTGTTTTCCTTTGTTTCGGGGGGGAAATCTTTAATAATCCTATTGTTTGTTGTTCAATTTGGGAATACCGGGGGAAATACATCCTACTTTGCTACGTTTGATAAAGCTATCACTGTTTCATTAATTTGGGGGAAAATTTCTAAGTGAGTATACCTTGTTTTGGGGGAAACTTCCTAAGTATCAAAATATCACGTTCTCATTTTCGGGGGAAATAAGTCCTATCTTGCTATGTTTGATAGATCTAACTTAGAATGAATTTTTCTTCCCCTACTATCATTCCTTTTCGTCAAACGTTGTTCTCAGATTGAATACTTCAGTTTGAGTCAATCGAAGTAAATTAACCCAGCCCCCGTGCAGCGGACTCCGAAGAGTCGGTCAGTTGGGATTCTTAGCTGTCAGTGAGACATGCAACCGTCTTAATCTTACTTCGAGAGATTCATTCTTCCCATTTCACTCTGATACCAACTATAATGCCCGCCCCTTTTCCCTGAAATCAGAGTCTAATTTTTTTTTTACATAAAAAGTGACAAAGGGCGCGGACGTCACGACGCGAGTTAAGTTCGAACTTCTAAAGCCCGGCCCTTAACTGACCAACCCTACGTGTGCGTGGAACTAAGTCTACGAAGAAGGGTTCACACGGAGAAGTAAGCTTGCAGAATATTAAACTAAGTGCGGAATTATAATAGAGACTATCCTACAAATTTTAGATAGCAGGGAAGTGACATTCATTTAATTACTAAAATACTTTCAAAATCATAATTATATCTCAAAATGATAATGTCCAAAGTAAAGACCAAACCATAGTAACAAATCTACATTATTACAGTCCGACGAGCTACATTACACAAATTACATTTCCAAAATAAATCTTAATAAACTAAGTAGCTCGCTTTCCCAAGCTCCTACGCTTGGCTCCCGTCTCGTCCTTCGTTTCTGCCATCTCCTATGCCATCAGCTAGGGTTGAAGTAGGGCGTTAGACAACGCGCCCAGTAGGACTCCGAGTAGGGCTAAGACATGGATTAGTGATAACAGGCACAATAGGTAATAATATAATCAAAACCATAACAATGAATGCCATGCCAAGGGTGTCCTATGTCATGAGTTCCACCCATCATCCAATCCCTTATGCTGCCATATCCCCCTTGACGAAAAAACCTCGTCAAGATATAAACAATCACAAATCATCCCCCTTGACGGCAAAACCTCGTCAAGATATAAACAGTCACACATCATCCCCCTTGACGGCAAAACCTCGTCAAGATATAAACAATTACACCTCATCCCCCTTGACGGCAAAACCTCGTCAAGATATAAACAATCACACATCATCCCCCTTGACGGTAAAACCTCGTCAAGATATAAACAATCACAAATCATCCCCCTTGACAGCGAAACCTCGTCAAGATATAAACAATCACAAATCATCCCCCTTGACAGCAAAACCTCGTCAAGATATAAACAATCACAAATCATTCCCCTTAACGGTAAAACCTCGTCAAGATATAAACAATCACAAATCATCCCCCTTGATGGCAAAACCTTGTTAAGATATAAACAATCACAAATCGTCCCCCTTGACGGCAAGGCCTCGTCAAGGTGTCCCCATGTTTGCTTCTCGGTCGCCCCGACGGAGCATGGACTCCGGTTTCATTTCATCCTTCCCATGCCATATCCCTCCCATGTCATGCATGAGATGTATATGCCACATGCCATGTAATATATATGATAACACAAACCATGGCATTTAAAATCTCATCAATAAAACATATAATTTGATTATCAAAAATAGATCGAGCAAAGCATCAATATACACATCATAGCCTTAAAACCCATCTTAAAACAATCATATGCTTACCAAAATAAATCAAGGAAAAACCCATACAAAACACATAATCCATGGCTTACAAAAAGGTAGGAATCCTACAGAATACTGACTAACGTTCCTTTGCGTTTCTCCGTCCACAAACCCAGTCGCCGATCGCGTACCGCTTGCGATGTCCGCTACCTTATTTACATATCAATAATCATCCCATATTTTTAACCATTTGAGTCCATTAATCATACCTTAGCGGGGTTCGGCCATACACCATGGCCGAATCTCACTAACAGGTTTGTGGGTCCCATTTAATCCATTAAATCTTTTAATCCCATGAGTCTAAAAATCAGCCACCCTAGGCTTTATTAATCACACATAAGGTTCTTACTTAGAGTTCCTAAATCCATGATCATCTCCCACGGGGTTCGGCCATACACCATGGCTGAACCCATGGTTCTTGAATTTGGCCATTATTTACAAGTTTACCACTACTCCTTCTATGGATAAATCATTCACTTTTCCATGTACATTATGGTCCATAATTGATCCATAACTTAGACCCATTAATGATCCATAACTTAGGTCCGTTAATGACCCCTCAACCATGTCATAAGATCTTTAAAACCAACCATTTAATTAGCCTGACCCTTATTAATTTAAACACATACCAAAGTCCCACTTAACCCATCAAATGGCTTGCAAAATGGGTCATGGGTTCGGCCATACACCATGGCCGAACCAATGATGTCTTTTCTCCATTTTTCCTTGGATCCATTACAACACTTTGGATCCACTGATAGTCCTTCCTTGAAGGTTCACACCATGCATTTAAAACACCAATCTTTGATCATCAATTTGGTACATTTTGGTCCATTAAAACTACAACACATCCCCCATTATTTTTCCATCTTTTACACTCATCATCATTACACATACATCACCATAGGGTTCAAAAACATTCCCTCCATAAAATCTCTCCATGGTTTCATTTTTTAAAACATTATTTCCACCCGTTTAAAACATTATAACTATACTTGAAAATTCATTTAAACTATCAACTTTCTTAAACATCTTTCCCTCTTTTTACACCCTTCAAATTTACAACCACATCACCATAGGGTTCGGCCATACACCATGGCCGAACCCATGGTTCATGGGTCACCTTCCCCTATGCCTTTTGAGGCCATATAAACCATTTACCTCTTCCATGAATTTCATCATAAAAAGCCCTTTTAAAAATTACCCACATTTAATCATTATGAGCCTCACTATCCTTAACCATTCTTCCATGGTTCCCATTCTTCAAAACCCCGTTGAAATCACTTAACCACCTTCCATGATTTTCTTCACTAAAATCCCTCTAAAATTTACAAACATTTGACCCTCTTTAAGCCTCCAAATTATTAATACATTATTCCATATCTTCCATCCTTCTAAACCCATTTAAAACCACCATTGCATCATAATGTTCATGGTCTATCATTCATTCATGCCTTTTAAGGCCACAAATATTACTTACATCTCCCATGATTTCCTCATTTAAGATCCCTTAAAAAAATTACTACATTTAACCATTAAAACCCTAAAAATTACAAATCATCCTTCCATGATTTTAAACTTTAAAATTCCATTAAAATCCCCAAATTACCTTCTATGTCTTCCATTCTTTAAAACCCTAAAATTCACAAATCACTTACCATGGGTTCGGCCACATTACATGGCCGAACCCTATGGGCTATGATTTCCTTCTAAAAATTTCATACATCCATGCTTAATTAATTTGAACACATAATGTCCTTAGCACCTTCATTTTTTGGCCTAATTTACCCATTACGGTTTGCCCATTTTGCACTTCACCTTTGGATGGATTTTAAATCCAAGGCCTATGATGATTTGGCCACCATCCAATCCAAGGAAAATGGACCCCAAATCTTAAACTCTAAAAAAAAATCTAATCTCTTGCTTAGAGATACTTACAATCCGACGACTCCTCCGGCTTTTCGTTCGCCTCTTGATTTCCTTAGCCTTCTCTTCTCTTCTTCTCCTTGATTGGTCAGCCAAGATGTGGGCTTGACCAAATGAAAATCTCCAATTCTTGGGTCGGCTAAGGTAGGGTTAGATTTGAGAGAGGGAGAGGGGAGGAGGGATGGAAAAATTATCTCAAGCTTTGGTCTTGAGGTGGAGAAATTATCTCAAGCTCTGGAACTAAGTCCACGAGTACAGTTCACGCGTAGAAAGTAAGCTCGCGGAATATAAAATTAAATGCGGAATGAAAATAGAGATTGTCCTACCAATTTTCAGATAGCAGGGAAGAAACATCCATTTAATTACTAAAATGCCATTAAACTGTACTGTCCAAAATAAACTCTAAAACATAGCAAGCCATCTAAGTTATTACATTCCGACAAGCTAATTTACTCAATTTACATTTCCAAAATAAAATGATTAAACTAAGTAGCCGCCTCCCCAAGCTCCTAAGCTTGGCTCCCATCTAGCCCTTCTGTTCCGACATCTCCTGCATCGTCAGCTAGGGTAGAAGTAGGGCGTTAGAACACGCGCCCAGTAGGACTCCGAGTAGGGCTAGCACATGGATTAGTAATAACCTCATACAGATAATAACCCAATGAAAGCTGATAAACCATCATATAATGAAACTATAAAGTAAATGCTATGTCATGGGTGTCTATGTTATGCATCCCACCCATCATCCAAACCATATAATATCATATCCCTCTTGACGGAACAAGACCTCGTCAAGGTGTCCCCATGCCTGTTCTCTGTCGCCCCGACGGAGCATGGACTCCGGTTATCAAAATATCCCCATGCCTACTTTTCGGTCGCCCCGACGGAGCATGGACTCCGGTTCCATTATTTTCCCGCCCATGCCGTGCATGAGATGTAATGCATTATGCTATGTAATATATATATATATATATATATATATCTCATAACTCTAGTATATCATACATAGCCTTGGCATATAATGCATCATCTTAAGATATAAATCATAGTATTTAACATAACATTCATAATCGTGAAAACCCATCATAAAATAAATCCCATAGTCCACAAAATAAGATAAAGATACCATCACATATCCATGGCTTACAAGGAGGTAGGAATCCTACCGAATACCTGACTCGCGTCCCTTTTTCGTTTTCGTCCAACAATCCGGTTACCGACTCGCGTACCTTTCGCGCTATCCGATAGCTTTTTAAATTACCAAATCAGTCCAAGTTTTAACCGTTTCTAAGCCCATAAATCATATCTTAGTGGTTTTCTTCAATTTTAGCCACTATTTACCATTTTTGCCACTACTCTTTTACATGATTAATTACTCTTTTATTTAGGCATGATTAAGTCCAAAAATTGATCCATAACTTAGATCTATTAGTGGTCTATCAACCATAACATGAACTCATTAAAGATAAGTCCTTAACTTAACCAAATCCCAATCAATCTAAACACATTCATAATCCAACCTAACCCATCAAAAGATTCATAAATGGGCCATGGATTTGGCCATACACCATGGCCGAACCCATGGTGTCCTTTTCCCATTTTTTTCTTTGGGTCCATTGTTCACATTTGAATTTATCACAGTCCCTCCATATGGGGATTTCACCATTCATTTAAATCACTCATTTGATCAACATTGGTCTTATCTCTTGGGTTCATCAAAACTACTAACATTCCCATTTATTTTCCATTATTCACAACCTTTCATTCTATCATTTGGTCACCATAGGGTTCGGCCATACACCATGGCCGAACCCATGGCTCATGATCCATCATTCATTGCTCCAAAATATTAAATCCATCTTTTCTATCCTTTAAACCCATCATTTGATCACCATTTCATCACCATAGGGTTCGGCCATATACCATGGTTCATTCCATCCATGCATTTCAAAGCCATAAAACCCCTTTGCATTTTTTTTTATCATAAAACCATTTTTTAAACTTACCCACATTCATTCATTTAAAACCCTAATTTTCATTAGCTAAAAACCCTCATTGTCTTCCATTCTTTAAACCCTAACCAATTACATCAAAACCCCTAATCACCCACCATGGGGCTCGGCCATGCTACATGGCCGAACCCTATAGCCCATGGTTTTCTTCCAATCACCCAATTCCATGCTTAATTTAATAATTTACAAAATGCACATAATCCATTTATTTCTTTTCTTACCCTAACCCTAATTTACCCATTTAGGGTTTCTTTTTTTTTTCTCCATCTTTCACCCTTCCATTTGATGGATTTAAACTTCATGGCATAGAATTATCTAACCACCATTAAATTCACAAAATAAATCCCAATTCTTAAACCCTAAAATCCAAAATTTCTTGTTTATGAAATACTCACAATCCGTCGTCTCCTCCGACTTCCGCCGTTCCCGCCGGTTTCCTTAGCCTCCTCTCTCCTTCCTCTTGATCTTTGGTAGGTCAAGATGCTTGATCAATGGTGATAAACCCCAACCTTAGGATCGGCCAAGTTAGGGTTTGTATTGAGAGATGGAGAGGGAAAGATGATGAGAGGGGAGATGATAACCTTGATCTTGGAGTGATTTCGCTTAAATTTCCACTTTTTTTCTTCTCTCCTTCTCTTCTCTTCTCCTTAGCTCTCTTTCTCTCCTTCACTTGGAGCATGGGACGGCAATGGAGAATGAAAAAATGAAGATAGTAAAAATGAAGAGAGGATAAGAAATGAGAAAAGAAATCAAAGCTTATCCCCATTTGGTGACCTAACTACACTTTACATCAATTATTCCACCAACCAATACAAGATATTTATCTTGCTTTATGGTGGTGGTTTAGATAACCACCGACCAAGTCCAACGTGTTTTACATTTGAGGTGGGTAGCTTGGTCTCCCATTTGGCTAATTTAATCCCATTTGCTGAACTTAATCACTTGATTAATTAAATTATTAATTTAGGTTAATTTATTTCCACTTAACCTAATTCCACCTCTTTAAATTCCCTTCATACTTCCACCCGTAATTGACTAATTCCACCATGGTGGTCGGCCCCACCAAACCTTGGGTCCACACGCCACCTCACTTGGTGCGGTGGAGGTGGGTCCCACTTGGCCACATCACCTTGGTTTAATTCTAAATTAACTTAGGTGATTTAAATTTCATTGAACTCATTCTAAATGGATCACCATTGGGCCCATGGCCCAATTACATTTCCATCTTACCCATTTACCTTAGAGCTTAACCATCTTGACCCATTGGGTCCCAAATGGGTATTTGACCCAATTTGACCGTTCTTAACCCATTTAACCATCATTGCCCCTTTAAATGAATTTAAATCAACTCCATAGTCCATTGGGCCATACTTGGGCCTTTGCCCAAACTTTGATCCATTTACCATCTATTCCATAAATTTTCCAATTTCCATCACTAAAATAAATAATATCCACATTTATATTAATTTAAAATTTCCGGGCCATTACAATACAATCCTCTTTTGAAATTTTCGTCCCGAAAATTCGAGCGAAAGTAGAGGTTCAAAACATCTCATACAAAGAGTTCCGGATGAGAGGCTCTCATCTCCGACTCAAGTTCCCAGGTGGTTTCTTCATTACCATGTCGTTCCCATACCACCTTGACGAACTGAATGGCACGGTTCCGCAGCACCCTTTGCTCGCTCCCGACTATTCTGACCGGCTTCTCCACATATGTCACATCGCTTTGTACATCGATGTCTTGAACATTCAACACATGAGAAGGATCAGGGTTGTACTTCCTCAACATGGACACATGGAACACATCATGTAACGATGATAACTGTGGAGGGAGCGCCAACTGATAAGTTACCCCCCCCCCCCCCCCCCACCCTCTTCAAGATTGGAAATGGTCCCACAAATCTAGGTGATAGTTTCCCCTTCTTTCCAAATCTCATGTGTCCCTTCCGTGGTGAGACTTTCAAAAACACCAAGTCTCCCACCTCAAATTTGAGGAACCGTCTCCTCTTGTCGGCGTAACTCTTCTGACGGCTCTGTACAGTGAGTAGATGTTGCCGTATCAATTTGATCTGCGCTGTAGTCTCTGCAACCAACTCCGGTCCAATCAGCGCAGGCTCACCGGCTTCTGTCCAACACACTCGGTGAGCTACATGGCCTACCATATAAGGCCTCAAACGGAGCCATCTGGAGGCTTGCCTGGTAACTATTATTGTAAGAGAATTCCACCAATGGCAAGTGATCCTCCCATCCACCCTTAAAATCCAACATACATGCTCTGATTGTCCTCCAACGTTTGTATTGTCTTTTCTGATTGTCCATCAGTCTGTGGATGAAATGTCGTGCTAGTCAATATGTTAGTCCCCATAGCCGACTGTATACCCTGCCATACCCTGCCGGTAAATCGGCCATCCCTGTCGGACACAATAGTCCGGAGAATACCATGTAGTCTGATGATATCCCGAATATACCGTCGACCCAAGGTCTCCGATGAATCCGTCATCTTGATGGGAAGGAAATGCGCGGTCTTAGTCAACTGGTCTACCACAACCCATATCACATCGTTGCCCTTTGATGACTTGGCAACCCTGTTACGAAACCCATAGATATGTGCTCCCATTTCCACTCCGGCACTAGTCAGGGTGCGAGTAAACCCGGTGGTTTCTGATGTTCCGCCTTAACTTGCTGACAAGTTAGGCAACGAGCAACAAATTCTGCCACATCTCTCTTGAAGTCCATGCCACCAATAGTGCCTCTTAAGATCATGATACATCTTAGTGCTGCCCGGATGGATAGAGAGCTTGGTTTGGTGTGCCTTAACTAACAACTCTCTTCTGCAGCTCTCAGGCACATATTCCTACCTCGGAATAGAAGACCTTGTCCCGGTCGTAATTCCCACTCCTGTACAATCTCAACTGTAGACATTTTAGTCCATATCCCCTCCACCTCTGGGTCTGTCCGTTGTTCCCGTTCAATCTCGGAGACCATGTGGGATCGCATGATCAGATTATATATGGTCCCATGATTATTGAGGTAGAGTTTAAACTCTCTGATAGTATTCAACACTTCCCATTCTGTTCTGATCAAACTGGCTACTGTCGTAGGTGACATGCGGCTGAGAGCATCCGCCACTTTGTTCGCCTTGCTAGGATGATACCGGAGTGCGAACTCATAATCTGCCAAGTATTCCATCCATCTACGTTGTCTCATGTTGAGTTCTTTTTGGTCAAATAGGTACTTTAGGCTCTTGTGGTCTGAGAATACCTCAAACTTCTCACCATAAAAGTAATGTCTCCAGCTTTTAAGAGCGAAGACCACCGCTGCTAATTCCAGATCATGTGTGGGATAGTTGTGCTCGTGAATTTTTAACTGTCTTGATCCATACGCTATCGCCCGATTACCTTGACTGAGTGTACACCCCAGTCCCTCACCTGAGGCATCACAGTTCACCTCATAATTTCTGCCTTTTTCCGGCAAGATTAAAATAGGAGCGGTTGTAAGCTTCTCCTTTAGCTTCTCAAATCTCTGGTTGCACAGATCCGACCACTCAAATTTAACTCCTTTCTGAGTGAGTCAGGTAAGTGGAGCTGCAATCTTGGAGAAGTCCATAATGAATTTCCTGTAGTAACTGGCCAATCCCAGAAAACTGCGAATCTCGGTCACATTTGTCGGTGCTTTCCACTCCCTTACTGCCACTACCTTAGCCGGGTCTACGGCTATACCTTCCTTCGATATAACGCGCCCCAAGAAGTTGACCTCAGATTGCCAGAATTCACACTTACTGGCTTTGGCATACAATTGGTTCTTCCTCAAGGTGTCCAGGACTATCCGCAAGTGCTCGGCATGTTCCTCCTGACTTTTGGAATAGATCAGGATGTCATCAATGAATACAATCACAAACTGGTCCAAATAAGGACGGAAAATCCTATTCATCAGGTCCATGAACACAGCCGGTGCATTTGTAAGTCCAAACGGCATGACTACATATTGATATAAGCCATACCGTGTCCTGAAGGCTGTATTCTCGATGTCCTCCTCTTTAACCCGGATTTGATGGTATCCGGACATCAGATCAATCTTGGAGAAGTGAGAGGAACCCCTAAGTTGATCAAACAGATCGTCAATCCTGGGTAGGGGATACTTGTTCCTGACAGTCAGCTGGTTCAATTTTCTATAGTCCACACACATCCGAAGGTACCGTCCTTCTTCTTAACAAATAATGCCGGGGCTCCCCATGCAGATGTGCTGTTCCTAATAAAACCCATTCTGAGCAGTTCATCAATCTGCTTCTTCAACTCGGTCATCTCAGCTGGTGCCATCCTGTAATGGGGTAATGATACTGGAGCTGCACCGGGGTATAGTTTGATCTCAAAGTCTATCTCCCTCTTGGGTGGCAAACCAGGGAGCTCTGTTGGGAATACCTCGGCGTAATCTGTTACTGCCGCCGGAAGTTCAGTTACTGGTGCCTTATCTAATCTGAGGCTGTTCAAGGCAAGATGGTTCAATTCTTCCTGCAGTCTTCTATGAATGCCATGTCGGTCAGCGTGTACCACATACCGCTTTCTCTCGGGCGACCAAAATATCACCCTACGAAGATGGCAATCAATATGGGCTTGGAATGTAGCCAACCAGTCCATGCCAAATATAACATCGTACTCAGCCATATCGATTACCAAATAATTGAACTCGAATCTGAATCCCGCGAGTTCAGTATTCAATGCTATACATATGAGTCCCAAACATGTGTCTCCGACGGGGGATACAATGGTAAGTGATGTGGACAAATTTTGAACTAAAGTACCCGTAGCAGATATGAATGCAGCAGATATAAATGAACGGGAAGCTCCAGAATCAAATAATGCAACTGCATAAGAACTACCAATTACAGCCATACCTTGAATCACCGAGCGGTCCACTACTACTGGAGAAGGTATAGCAAAAAGTCGTCCCGATCCCATAGGGTTTGGCGCCCGTCCCAGCCTGATTGTACGTTCTAACGCCTCGCGGCTGAGCTGATATAACTGGAGGGAAGGAGGAACCCCTGAAGTTAGAGGGTCTGCTGAGCTGCGGACACTCCCTCTTGAAGTGGCCCTGTTGGCCACACTGATAGCAAGTGCTCCCACCCCGTGGAACCTGGGTGACTGATGCTGACGGGGAGGACTGATTGGGGCGAAAGCCCCCTGTAGATCCAGTAGAAGGTGAGGGTCTGTTGAAATTCGGGCAGAACCTCTTGTTGGATTGAAATGCTCCCCGCCCACTCTGCCCTTGGCGGTTGTCAAACTATACTATCTCATTCAATTCCCGCTCCACTATAGTGGCCCTGCTAACCACCCCTGCCAATGTAGGTTCCTTGAATACTGTCACCCTAGCCTTGATGCTCGGCCGAAGGCCCCGCTCAAACTTACAGGCCCTCCGGTGCTCAGTATCCACCATGTAGAATGCGTAGACAGATAGACGAAGGAACTCCCGGTGATATTCTGCCACTATCATATTGCCTTGTACTAATGATATAAAAGCTTGAGTCCGGCTCTCTCTTTCTTCCTCCGGAAAATACTTTCGAGAAAAATGGCTGAGAACCATTCCCAAGTCATGGCAATTCTTTCCCTTTCCGGCACCAGTGATTGTTGTTTTTCGACCACTTCCCACCAATTGCCGGCATCCTCAATCAGTTGAGATGTAGCCAGCAAGATCCTATCAGCAGACTAGAAATCTGAAGCAGATTCAAGATTTGAGTGATCTTCTTCAACCAATGATCTGCTCCGACAGCCCCTTCCTTTCCTCTGAAGTAGGGAGGGTGCTGTTGCTGAAAGTCCTTGACCATTTTCCGTTTACTGGTGTCGCTGGTGGTCGCATTTCCGCTCAAGTGTTGTTGAAGAGCAGAAGCGAATGCCGCTTGAACTACGTTTTTTAACTCGGAAGGTACACCTTGTATGTTTGTACTATTCTGTCCCTCTGCTTGATGAGGTGGCTGTACCCCCTCTTGATGCGGTGGTTCTACCCCCTCTTGATGCGGTGGCTGTACCCTGTAATAGCCCGAATTTTCAAATCAATATATATTTGGCATTTATTGATTTTAAATTGAATTTTGAAATGATGGAATACCAAATGGATCAAATGTTGGGACAAGGGTCCAAGAATGGCCAATTGGGCCACAAATTGGATGAAATCCATTTAATGGGTCAATGAGAAGTAATTGGGTCAAAGATAGTCAATTTGAGTCAAAGTGGGCCCAATACCCATAGGGGACCCAATGGACCAAAGTAGGTAAGCCCTAAAATAAATGGAAAGAGAAAATATAATTGGGCCATGGGCCCAATGGTAATCCAATTAAGATAAATTAAATGGATTAGATAATTATAAAATTATCTAAGTTAAGATGTATCAAGAGTAAGTGATATGGCCAAATGGGGCCCACCTCCACCTCACCCATTGAGGTAGCGTGTGGACCAAGGAAAAAGTGGGACCAACCATCATGGTTGACTTGGTCAATCATGGATAAATTTAGGAATGACTAAGGTGGATTAAGGTAAATTAAATTGATTAAAATTATGGTAAAATTACCTAAGTTAAAATTAATGGAATTAAAATAACATGGCCAAGTGGGGCCCACCTCCACCTCATCAAGTGAGGTGGCGGGTGGGGTAGGTACATGTGGGGGCCGTCCACCATGGTTGACTTGGTCAACCATGGGTGGATTTATTAGATAGATAATTTGATGGAATTAAATTGGATAGAAATTAATTAACCTAAGTGAGGGCTTAACTTAATTAAGTTAATTAGTTAGGGTCAACATAAACAAGTCAAAGAGGACATGGGAGCCATGCTTGGTGGTTGGGTCTCAACCACCACCACCCAAGTCAAGCTAGCCCATGCTTGGTGGGTGGGGAAATTAATGTGGAGTCTAAGTCACTCCAACCACCTCCATCCCATTTCAAACCAACCCATTTCACTCTAGCATTCCTCATACACCAAGAAAAAACGGCACTCACCTTGCAAGAGAGGAGAAAAAAAACTTAGAAGAAAAACTTAGAAGGAAAGGAGAAGAAAAGAGAAGAGAAGGTAAGCTTTGGGCCACCAAGACCTTGAAGATCTCTCCCTCATCTCCATACTCTCTTTCTCTCTTAACCTAACTTATTTACCTTAGCCGATCCAAGCATGTCCCACCATTGATCAAGCACATCTAGCCAATCAAAGATCAAGAAGAGGGAGAAAGGAGGCCAAGGAAGTTGACGGGAGCGACAAAGACCGGAGGAGCCGTTGGATTCGTAAGTATTTCTAAACAAGAGTTTAGATTTTTGTTTATGGTTAAAAAAAAAAGGAATCCATTTATTAGATAGTGGCCAAAAACATCATGGGCCTTGGATCTAAGATCCATCAATGGAAGATTGAGAAATGGATAAACTTAGAGAGAGATAGATTAAATGAATGGATGACCATAGGGTTCGGCCATGTAGCATGGCCGAACCCCATGGTGAATGATGGGTAATTTAATTAAGGTTTGAAGGTTTAAAATGGTGGAGAATGATTTATGATAACTAGTTTACAAGTGGTTTAAATAGTGATTTTTTTTAAAGAGGATTTAAAGGCATAGAATGTGATGTTTAAATGGGGTGAAAAGGGTAATGTAAATGGATGATTTAATTCGAATGGAGTTGTGATGTTTTAAAAGAAATCAAGGACTATAGGGTTCGGCCATACAAGGTGGCCGAACCCCATAGTTAGTGATTGTAAATTATTGGAGTTGTTATAAGAATGGAAATATGGAGAGTTAATGAAAGTTAGGCCTCAAATGGTTAAGAAAAATGGATAGATTGTATGGATGTTTCAAGTATGATATGTGATGTTGGTGATTTAAATGGATGATTTAATTTTCATTAGAGGTATGTTTAAATGGGTAAATGAAACCAAGAAAATAGGGAAAGAAACATCATGGGTTCGGCCATGGTGTATGGCCGAACCCATGACCCAAATTTTGATCAATTTTAGGCTAAGGTTAATGCATGTATCAATGCCTAGGAGTTTGTTTTAAAGGGCCAAAAAGAATGAAGATTTGTGATTTTAAAATTGGATTATTTTGGGACAAAACCTAGTCTTTGAAAATGGTGAACCTTAGGGTAGTGATTAGTGGATTTTAATAAATAGAAAATGATGTAGATGAATGCTAGATTTTAATGGATTTATAAAAAATGATATGTGAGGTTTTAAATGGAATGAAAATGGGGACTTGAATGGATAAATTAAATTCATTGGAGATTGGATTAAAGGGAGTAAAATGGACCCAAGGGAATGGAAAGTAGGCACCATGGGTTCGGCCATGGTGTATGGCTGAACCCATGGCCCATTTGGAGGCCATGATATGTGGGCCACACCTTAGGCCAAAATGTGGAATTAGGTGTGGGAGTAAATGTTTTTCAAAATTAAATATTAGGTGGCTGATCTTATGATGCTAGGTCATGATTGAATGGACCTAAGTATGAATGAATCTTGGACTTAGAATGCACATAAATGAATGGATGATGTACCATGGAAGAAGAGTGGCAAAACCGTAATAAGTGGCCACTTTGAAGAACCATGGGTTCGGCCATGGTACATGGCCGAACCCTATGTGGATTAGACATGAAAATCGAATACATTATGAATGATTAAATGAAGAGGATAGTTACTGTGTTTTAGGCTCGTAAATTGGCCAAAAATGGGATTTATCTATGTGTTTTAACCAATGGATAATAGGCTAAGATAAGGGCTGATTTGTGATAAAATTGTAACATAATTAATGGCCATTAGTGGGTATAATTAGATGGATCAAATATGAACTTAATCATGGACTAATTCGGTAAATGTAATAAGGTATCGGACGTCGCAAACGGTACGCGATCAGCGACCAGATTATCGAGCGAAAAACATAACGGAACGCTACACGGTATTCAGTAGGATTCCTACCTCTTTGTAAGCGATGGATATGTGATGGTGTTTTAAATTATTTTGATTTGGTTTATGATGGATTTATGATTATGATTTATCTTATGATGAGTTTTAAGTTATGAATCATATGGATTATATTTTAATATTATGCATTATATGGCTATGTATGATATGTTGAGTATATGGATTACATATATATTACATAGCATAATGCACTACATCTCATGCATGGCATGGGCGGAAAAAAATAAACAAACCGGAGTCCATGCTCCGTCGGGACGACCGAGAAGCAAACATGGGGATATTTGAGGGGGCATTTTGGTAACTCAATGTTGTATCTTCCCTTCTATCTAAAAACCGGTAGGATAGACTCTATTATCATGTTCCGCAATAATCATAATCCACGAGCTTACTTCCTACGCGTGAACCGTTCTCGTGGACTTAGCTCCGCGCACGCGTGGGGTTGGCCAGTTAAGGGTCGGGCTTTAGAAGCTCGGACTTAACTTCGCGTCGTGGCGTCCGCGCCCTCTCTCACTCTTCTATTTTTTTAAAAAAATAGACTCTGATTTTCGAAAAACAGGTGAAAAAGGGCGGGGCATTATGTAAGGTCTTGGAATTTTGGAATTAATATAAATGTGAATATTAATTATTTTAATGATGGAAATTAGAAAATTGGTGGAGTAAATGGTAAATGGGCCAAAATTGGATAAAGGCCCAAGTGTGGCCCAATAGACTATGGTTTGGATTTAAATTTATTTAAATGGGTCAAGAATGGTCAAATTGGGTTAAATACCCATTTGGGACCCAATGGGTCAAGATGGTTAAGCTCTAAGGTAAATGGGCTAGTGGGCAATGTAATTGGGCCATGGGCCCAATGGTGATCCATTTAGAGTGGGCTTAATGAAATTTAATCACCCTAAGTAATTTGGAATTAAACAATGGTGGTGTGGCCAAGCAGGGACCCACCTCCACCTCATCAAGTGAGGTGGCGAGTGGGCCAATGATTGGTGGGGCCGGCCACCATGGTTGAATTGGTCAACCATGGGTGTATGAAGGCAAGTTAAGTAATGTGGAATTAAGCTAAATGGGGTTAATTAGCCTAATGATTTAATTAAGTAATTAAGTAAGCTTATCCAAAAAGGTGGTCAAAGAGGGAAGACCCAAATCAAACCACCTCATCTCCAAATACACAAAGAAAAACGTTGGCTAGGGTGTTGGGGTCAAAAAGCATATAAAATATCTATGGGGTGGTTGGGAAAGTTAATGCTAAAGTGTAAAGATAAGATAAGTTCTATCTTATTTTTTTCCCATCTTTTTCCATCTAACTCCCATTCCACTCTTTCCCTCTCTCTCACTCCCTCATGAACGTCCCTCACTAGGAAGAGAAGAGAAGAAAGGAAGCTAAGTAGAAAAAAAAGAGAAGGAGCTCAAGGAGAGAAGGAAAAAAAAAAAGGAATTTGGAGGGAGTTCACTCTAAGATTAAGGTCATCATCTTCCTCTCATCATCTTTTCCTCTTTTCATCTCTCAAATCCAAGCCTAACATGGCTGATTTTAAGGTTGGGAGTTGCCACCCTTGATCAAAGATCTTGACCTATCAAAGATCAAGAGGAAGGAGAGAGGAGGCTACGGAGATTGACGGGAGCGGCGGAAGTCGGAGGAGACGACGGATTGTGAGTATTTCTTAAACAAGAATTTTTGGATTTTTAGGGTTTGAGATTTGGGATTCATTTTGTAAATTTAATGGTGGTCAAATGATTTTATGCTATGGATTTTAAATCCATCAATTTGAAAGATGGAAAATGGAGGAAACCCTAATGGATAAATTAGGGTTAGCTTAAGGAAAAATAAATGGATTAAAGAATGCAATGTAATTAAATTATTAAGCATGGAGAATGTTTATAATTTTTAAGGTTGTAAATAATTGAATGTGATGAATTTTGTAAAGAGGGTTTAAATGAGAGAATCATAGGAGATGGAAGATAATTTTAATGACCTTAAAAAAAAAAAAAATGGTTTAGGGTTTTAAGTGCTTAATGATTAAATGTAAATGTGTTATGGTCAAAAAGGGCACCCATGGATGATGGATCATGAACCATGGGTTCGGCCATGGTGTATGGCCGAACCCTATGGTGATCAAATGGTGAAATGGTGGAATGATGATGTATGTGAAGTAATGGAAAAATGAGTGGGTAATGGACTCATTGTAGTTAAATGCATAAGGTAAACCCCATGGGAAAAATTGATGAATTGGGTATTTTGAACCCATGGCCCATTGGTGAACCATTTAAAGGGTTAAGTATGGGGTTTTGGATTGGTTTAAATGAATAAGGTTAGATTAATTAAATGGCTAATCTTAATGGTCATGTGACATAATTGAATGGATCATTAATGGACCTAAGTTAGGTATCCAAGTTTATAATCAATTATGAACTTAGTTAGGCAAGGGTGAGTGGTTGATTAACCATGGAGAAGAGGTAGTGGCAAAAATGGTAAATATGGGCTAAAATGAAGAAACCCACTAAGTTATGATTTATGGGCTTGGAAATGATTAAAACTTGGATTGATTTGGTAATGTAATAAGGTATTGGATATCGCGAGCGGTATGCGTGTCGGTAGCCGGACTATCGGACAAAAACGAAAGAGAAGAACGCGAGCCGGTATTCGGTAGGATTCCTACCTATTTGTAAGCCATGGATGTGTGATGGTATTTTTGTCATATTTTATTGATTAGTATTTATCTTATGATGGGTTTTTACAATATGGATGCTATGTTTAAGATTAATTTTATTTAATGGCTATGAACTATGATTAAGGTTATGCATTATAAATTAAGGCTATGTATGATATCTTAAGGTTATGAGTTATAAATAGTACATAGCATAATGCATTACATCTCATGCATGGCATGGGCGGAAAAAAAAAAAAACAAACCGGAGTCCATGCTCCGTCGGGGCGACCGAGAACAGGCATGGGGACACCTTGACGAGGCTTTGCCGTCAAGGGGGATATTTTGCGGTTGGACATATCTTGACGAGGTTTTTCCGTCAAGAGGGATATGACAGTATATGGCAGGAATGATGGGTGGGATTCATAACATTGACACCCATGGCATATCATTTACTTATATTTCAGTATATGGTGGTTTATAGTTTTCACTGTGTTATTATCTGTATGTGGTTATTACTAACCCATGTGCTAGCCCTACTCGGAATCCTACTGGGCGCGTTGTTCTAACGCCCTACTTCTACCCTAGCTGACGATGCAGGAGATGGCGGACCGGAAGGGCGAGACGGAAGCCAAGCTTAGGAGCTTGGGGAGGCGGATTAATTATTTTGTTTTACTTCATTTTGGAAAAGATGTATTTGTATAGTTAGCTTGTCGGAAATGTAATAATTTAGGTAGTTTGCTATGTTTAGGTATTATTTTGGATAATACAGTATAATGGCATTTTCGTAATTAATTGGATATTTCTTCCCTGCTATCAGAAGAACTGGTAGGATAGTTCTATGATCATCCGCACTTATTTTTATGTTCCGTGAGCTTACTTGCTACGCGTGAACCGTACTCGTGGACTTATGTTCCACGCACGCGTAGGGTTGGCCAGTTAAGGGCCGGGCTTTAGAAGCTCGGAACTTAACTCGCGTCGTGACGTCCGCGCCCTTTGTCACTTTTATTTAAAAAAAAAAAAAAGTACTCTGATTTTACTGTGAAAAGGGGCGGGCGTTACAGTTGGTATCAGAGCGAATTCGGAAGAATGAATCTCTCGAAGTAAGATTAAGACGGTTGCACGTCTCACTGACGGCTAAGAATCCCAACCGACCGACTTTTCGGAGACCGCTGCACGGGGGCCGGGTTAAATTACTTCGATTGACTCAAACTGAAGGGTTTAATCTGAGAACAACATTTGACGGAAAGGGATGATAGCAAGGAAAAAAAAAAAAAATCAATGTAAGTCGAAATTATCAAACATAGCAAGTAGGGTTACATTTTCCCGACATGAGAAAACAAGTTTAGGTCTTCCCCAAATTTGACAGAATAATGGTAGGCTTATTGAACATAGGAGAAAATTCCCCGATTTCACAAATGGAACGAAACATAGATACTTGGGAAGTTTTCCCCAAACCAAGTGTGCTTATTTGGCAATCTTCCCCAAAAAAAATGAGAAACAAAGTATATTGTTTAGTATTTTTTTTTTTTCTTTTTCCTCCATTTGAAAAAGGAACTAAGTCAGTGTTTTCGATGACTAGGAAATGGCTCTGAAGAGAAGGACTCGTCGCAACCAGAAAGAGGTATCACCACCTCGCCAGGAAGAGGAGGTACCCCATCGGGAGGAGGAACAGAATAATATCAACATACAAGGTGTACCTCCCGAGCTAAAAGATGTAGTTCAAGCGGCAATCGCTGCTGCTCTTCAGCAACATTTGAGCGGAAATGCGACTACTAGCGACGGAAATGCGACTACTAGTGACACTAGTAAGCGGAAGATGGTTAAAGACTTCCAGCAACAGCGTCCTCCCTACTTTAGAGGAAAAGAAGGGGCTGTAGGAGCAGATCACTGGTTAAAGAAGATCACTCAGATCTTAAATCTGCTTCAGGTTTCCAGTCCGGCTGACAGAATCTTACTGGCAACATCTCAACTGATTGAGGATGCCGGTAATTGGTGGGAAGTGGTAGAAAAACAACAATCACTGGTGCCGGAAAGGGAAAGAATTGCCATGACTTGGGAATGGTTCTCAGCCACTTTTCTAGAGCAGTTTTTCCCGGAGGAAGAAAGGGAGAGTCAGACTGAAGCTTTTATATCATTAGTACAAGGCAATATGACAGTGGCAGAGTACCACCGGGAGTTCCTTCGACTATCTGTCTACGCGTTCTACATGGTGGACACTGAGCACCGGAGGGCCCGTAAGTTTGAACGGGGCCTTCGGCCGAGCATCAAAACTAGGGTGACAGTATTCAAGGAACCTACATTGGCAGGGGTGGTTGGCAGGGCCACTATAGTGGAGCGGGAATTGAATGAGGTAGCGCGGCGTGACAACCGCCGATGGCAGAGTGGGCGGGGTGCATTTCAACCCAATAAAAGGTTCCGCCCGAGTTTCGGCAGACCCTCATCCGCTACTGGATCTACAGGGGACTTTCGCCCCAATCAGCCCTCCCAGTCAGCATCAGTTACCCAGGTTCCTAGAGGTGGGAACACTTGCTATCAGTGTGGCCAACAGGGTCACTTCAAGAGGGAGTGTCCGCAGCTCAGCAGACCCTCTAACTTCAAGGGTTCCTCCCGCCCTCCAGTTAGATCAACTCCGCCGCGAGGGGGCAGAACATACAATCAGGCAGGACGGGCGCCAAACCCTACGGGATCAGGACGACTTTTTGCTATACCTTCTCCAGTAGCAGTAGACCGCTCGGTGATTCAAGGTATGGCCGTAGTTGGTAGTTCTTATGCAATTACATTATTTGATTCTGGAGCTTCCCATTCATTTATATCTGCTGCATTCATATCTGCTACGGGCACATTAGTACAGAATCTGTCCACCTCACTTACTATTGTATCCCCTGTCCGAGACACATCTTTGGGGCTCATATGCACGGCACTGAACATTGAACTCGCTGGATTCAGATTCGAGTTCAATTATTTAGTAATCGATATGGCTGAGTACGATGTTATATTTGGCATGGACTGGTTGGCTACGTATCAGGCCCATATTGATTGCCATCTTCGTAGAGTGATAATTTGGTCACCCGAAGGAAGGCGGTATATAGTGCCCGCTGACCGACAGGGCATTCCTAGAAGGCTGCAGGAAGAATTGAATCATCTTGCCTTGAACACCCTCAGATTAGATAAGGCACCAATAGCTGAACTTCCGGCAGTGGTAGTAGATTATGCCGAGGTATTTCCAACAGAGCTCCCTGGTTTGCCACCTAAGAGGGAGATAGACTTTGAGATTAAATTATACCCCGGCGCAGCTCCAGTATCATTACCTCATTACAGGATGGCACCGGCTGAGATGATTGAGTTGAAAAAGCAGATTGATGAACTGCTCAGGCTGGGCTTTATTCGGAACAGCACATCCGCATGGGGAGCCCCGGTATTGTTTGTTAAGAAGAAGGACGGTACCCTTCGGATGTGTGTGGATTATAGAAAATTGAACCAGTTGACTGTCAGGAATAAATATCCCCTACCCAGGATTGATGATCTGTTTGATCAGCTTAGGGGTTCCTCTCACTTTTCCAAGATTGATCTGATGTCCGGATACCATCAAATCCGGGTTAGAGAGGAAGACATCGAGAAGACAGCCTTCAGGACACGATATGGATTATATAAGTATGTAGTCATGCCGTTTGGGCTTACTAATGCACCGGCAGTGTTCATGGACCTGATGAATAGGATATTCCGTCCTTACTTGGATCAGTTTGTAATTGTATTTATTGATGACATCCTGATCTATTCCAAGAGTCAGGAGGAACATGCTGAACACCTGCGGATAGTTCTGAACACCCTGAAGAGGAACCAGTTGTATGCCAAAGCCAGCAAGTGTGAATTTTGGCTGTCAGAGGTCAATTTCTTGGGGCACGTTATATCGGAGGAAGGCATAGCTGTAGACCCGGCTAAGGTAGCGGCAGTGAAGGAGTGGAAAGCACCGACGAATGTGACCGAGATCCGTAGTTTTCTGGGATTGGCCGGTTACTACAGGAAATTTATTATGGATTTCTCCAAGATTGCAGCCCCACTTACCCGACTCACTCAGAAAGGAGTCAAATTTGAATGGTCAGATCTGTGCAACCGGAGATTTGAGGAGCTAAAGGAGAAGCTTACAACCGCTCCTATTTTGATCTTGCCGGAAAGAGGCAGAAACTATGAGGTGTACTGTGATGCCTCAGGAGAGGGACTGGGGTGTACGCTCAGTCAAGGTAATAGGGCGGTGGCGTACGGGTCAAGACAGTTGAAAATTCATGAGCGCAATTATCCCACACATGATCTGGAACTGGCAGCGGTGGTCTTCGCTCTTAAAAGCTGGAGACACTACCTTTATAGTGAGAAGTTTGAGGTATTCTCAGACCATAAGAGCCTAAAGTACCTATTTGATCAGAAGGAACTCAACATAAGACAACGTAGATGGATGGAATACTTGGCAGATTATGAGTTCGCACTCCGGTATCATCCTGGCAAGGCGAACAAAGTGGTGGATGCTCTCAGCCGCATATCACCTGCAACAGTAGCCAGTATGATCAGAACAGAATGGGAGGTGTTGAATACCATCAGAGAGTTTAAACTCTATCTGAATAATCATGGAACCATATATAATCTGATCATACGATCCCACATGGTCTCCGAGATTGAACGGGAACAACGAACAGATCCAGAGGTGGAAGAGATATGGGCTAAGATGTCTACCGGTGAAGTTGTACCGGAATGGGAATTACGACCGGGACAGGGTCTTATGTTCCGAGGTAGGACATATGTGCCTAAGAATTGCAGAAGAGAGTTGCTGATTGAAGCACACCAAACAAAACTCTCTATTCACCCGGGCAGCACCAAGATGTACCATGATCTTAAGAGGCACTATTGGTGGCATGGACTTAAGAAAGACGTGGCAGAGTTTGTTGCTTGTTGCTTAACCTGTCAGCAGGTTAAGGCAGAACATCGGAAGCCACCGGGCTTACTCGCACCCTTACCGGTGCCAGAATGGAAATGGGAACACATATCCATGGACTTTGTAACAGGGTTGCCAAGGTCATCCAAGGGCAACGATGCAATATGGGTCATAGTGGACCGGTTGACCAAGTCTGCACATTTCCTTCCCATCAAGATGACGGATTCATCAGAGACTTTGGGTCGACGGTACATCCGGGAGATCATCAGGTTACATGGCATTCCCCGGTCTATTGTGTCTGACAGGGATGGCCGATTCACCGGTAGAGTATGGCAGGGCTTACAGTCGGCTATGGGGACCGACGTATTAACTAGCACAGCATTTCATCCACAGACTGATGGACAGTCGGAGAGGACAATACAGACATTGGAGGATATGCTGAGAGCATGCATGCTAGACTTTAAGGGTGGATGGGAGGATCATTTACCACTGGTGGAGTTTTCCTACAATAACAGCTATCAGTCAAGCCTACAGATGGCTCCGTTTGAGGCCTTATATGGTAGGCCATGTAGATCACCAGTGTGTTGGACAGAAGCCGGTGAGCCTGCGCTGATTGGACCGGAGTTGGTTGCAGAAACTACAGCGCGGATTAAATTGATACGGCAACATCTACTCACTGTACAAAGCCGACAGAAGAGTTACGCCGACAAAAGGAGAAGGTTCCTCGAATTTGAGGTGGGGGACTTGGTGTTTTGGAAAGTCTCACCACGGAAGGGACACATGAGATTTGGAAAGAAGGGGAAACTGTCACCTAGATTTGTGGGACCGTTTCCAATCTTGAAGAGGGTGGGGGGGGTAGCTTATCAGTTGGTGCTCCCTCCGCAATTATCATCATTACATGATGTATTCCATGTGTCTATGTTGAGGAAGTACAACCCTGATCCTTCACATGTATTGAATATTCAAGACATCGATGTGCAAAGCGATGTGACATATGTGGAAAAGCCGGTCAGAATAGTCGGGACCGAGCAAAGGGTGTTGCGGAACCGGGCCATTCAGTTCATCAAGGTGGTATGGGAACGACATGGTAATGAAGAAACCACCTGGGAACTTGAGTCGGAGATGAGAGCCTCTCATCCGGAACTCTTTGTGTAAGATGTTTTGAACCTCTACTTCGCTCGAATTTTCGGGACGAAAATTTTAAAAGAGGATTGTATTGTAAGGTCTTGGAATTTTGGAATTAATATAAATGTGAATATTAATTATTTTAATGATGGAAATTAGAAAATTGGTGGAGTAAATGGTAAATGGGCCAAAATTGGATAAAGGCCCAAGTGTGGCCCAATAGACTATGGTTTGGATTTAAATTTATTTGAATGGGTCAAGAATGGTCAAATTGGGTTAAATACCCATTTGGGACCCAATGGGTCAAGATGGTTAAGCTCTAAGGTAAATGGGCTAGTGGGAAATGTAATTGGGCCATGGGCCCAATGGTGATCCATTTAGAGTGGGCTTAATGAAATTTAATCACCCTAAGTAATTTGGAATTAAACAATGGTGGTGTGGCCAAGCGGGACCCACCTCCACCTCATCAAGTGAGGTGGCGAGTGGGCCAATGATTGGTGGGGCCGGCCACCATGGTTGAATTGGTCAACCATGGGTGTATGAAGGCAAGTTAAGTAATGTGGAATTAAGCTAAATGGGGTTAATTAGCCTAATGATTTAATTAAGTAATTAAGTAAGCTTATCCAAAACGGTGGTCAAAGAGGGAAGACCCAAATCAAACCACCTCATCTCCAAATACACAAAGAAAAACGTTGGCTAGGGTGTTGGGGTCAAAAAGCATATAAAATATCTATGGGGTGGTTGGGAAAGTTAATGCTAAAGTGTAAAGATAAGATAAGTTCTATCTTATTTTTTTCTCATCTTTTTCCATCTAACTCCCATTCCACTCTTTCCCTCTCTCTCACTCCCTCATGAACGTCCCTCACTAGGAAGAGAAGAGAAGAAAGGAAGCTAAGTAGAAAAAAAAGAGAAGGAGCTCAAGGAGAGAAGGAAAAAAAAAAAGGAATTTGGAGGGAGTTCAGTCTAAGATTAAGGTCATCATCTTCCTCTCATCATCTTTTCCTCTTTTCATCTCTCAAATCCAAGCCTAACATGGCTGATTTTAAGGTTGGGAGTTGCCACCCTTGATCAAAGATCTTGACCTATCAAAGATCAAGAGGAAGGAGAGAGGAGGCTACGGAGATTGACGGGAGTGGCGGAAGTCGGAGGAGACGACGGATTGTGAGTATTTCTTAAACAAGAATTTTTGGACTTTAGGGTTTGAGATTTGGGATTCATTTTGTAAATTTAATGGTGGTCAAATGATTTTATGCTATGGATTTTAAATCCATCAATTTGAAAGATGGAAAATGGAGGAAACCCTAATGGATAAATTAGGGTTAGCTTAAGGAAAAATAAATGGATTAAAGAATGCAATGTAATTAAATTATTAAGCATGGAGAATGTTTATAATTTTTAAGGTTGTAAATAATTGAATGTGATGAATTTTGTAAAGAGGGTTTAAATGAGAGAATCATAGGAGATGGAAGATAATTTTAATGACCTTAAAAAAAAAAAATGGTTTATGGTTTTAAGTGCTTAATGATTAAATGTAAATGTGTTATGGTCAAAAAGGGCACCCATGGATGATGGATCATGAACCATGGGTTCGGCCATGGTGTATGGCCGAACCCTATGGTGATCAAATGGTGAAATGGTGGAATGATGATGTATGTGAAGTAATGGAAAAATGAGTGGGTAATGGACTCATTGTAGTTAAATGCATAAGGTAAACCCCATGGGAAAAATTGATGAATTGGGTATTTTGAACCCATGGCCCATTGGTGAACCATTTAAAGGGTTAAGTATGGGGTTTTGGATTGGTTTAAATGAATAAGGTTAGATTAATTAAATGGCTAATCTTAATGGTCATGTGACATAATTGAATGGATCATTAATGGACCTAAGTTAGGTATCCAAGTTTATAATCAATTATGAACTTAGTTAGGCAAGGGTGAGTGGTTGATTAACCATGGAGAAGAGGTAGTGGCAAAAATGGTAAATATGGGCTAAAATGAAGAAACCCACTAAGTTATGATTTATGGGCTTGGAAATGATTAAAACTTGGATTGATTTGGTAATGTAATAAGGTATTGGATATCGCGAGCGGTATGCGTGTCGGTAGCCGGACTATCGGACAAAAACGAAAGAGAAGAACGCGAGCCGGTATTCGGTAGGATTCCTACCTATTTGTAAGCCATGGATGTGTGATGGTATTTTTGTCATATTTTATTGATTAGTATTTATCTTATGATGGGTTTTTACAATATGGATGCCATGTTTAAGATGGATTTTATTTAATGGCTATGAACTATGATTAAGGTTATGCATTATAAATTAAGGCTATGTATGATATCTTAAGGTTATGAGTTATAAATAGTACATAGCATAATGCATTACATCTCATGCATGGCATGGGCGGAAAAAAAAAAAACAAACCGGAGTCCATGCTCCGTCGGGGCGACCGAGAACAGGCATGGGGACACCTTGACGAGGCTTTGCCGTCAAGGGGGATATTTTGCGGTTGGACATATCTTGACGAGGTTTTTCCGTCAAGAGGGATATGACAGTATATGGCAGGAATGATGGGTGGGATTCATAACATTGACACCCATGGCATATCATTTACTTATATTTCAGTATATGGTGGTTTATAGTTTTCACTGTGTTATTATCTGTATGTGGTTATTACTAACCCATGTGCTAGCCCTACTCGGAATCCTACTGGGCACGTTGTTCTAACGCCCTACTTCTACCCTAGCTGACGATGCAGGAGATGGCGAACCGGAAGGGCGAGACGGAAGCCAAGCTTAGGAGCTTGGGGAGGCGGATTAATTATTTTGTTTTACTTCAGTTTGGAAAAGATGTATTTGTATAGTTAGCTTGTCGGAAATGTAATAATTTAGGTAGTTTGCTATGTTTAGGTATTATTTTGGATAATACAGTATAATGGCATTTTCGTAATTAATTGGATATTTCTTCCCTGCTATCAGAAGAACTGGTAGGATAGTTCTATGATCATCCGCACTTATTTTTATGTTCCGTGAGCTTACTTGCTACGCGTGAACCGTACTCGTGGACTTATGTTCCACGCACGCGTAGGGTTGGCCAGTTAAGGGCCGGGCTTTAGAAGCTCGGAACTTAACTCGCGTCGTGACGTCCGCGCCCTTTGTCACTTTTATTTTAAAAAAAAAAAAAAGTACTCTGATTTTACTGTGAAAAGGGGCGGGCGTTACACATTACATATCCCCTCTTCCTGATGAGGTGGTGACACCTCTTCTTCTACCCGGGGGTTTTGTTGGGTTCTTCTTTTCCGAGGCATTTTCCTAAATCATCGAAAATACTTATTGATTTAGTTCCTTCGTAGAATTGTTGTATTGATATATTTTGAGAAAAAAAAATCTCCCTAAGTATCAAATACTTTCTTCAGTTTGGGAAAAAAAATAAATACTGACTATGTATACTTCATTTTTTTGGGGGAAAATTTCCTAAGTATCAAATGTTTTTCTTTCCATTTGGGGGGAAGTTGCCAAATATGCACACTTGGTTTGAGGGAAAACTTCCCAACTATCAAATGTTTACTTTTAATTCGGGGAAATCGGGGAGATTTTCCTATTTCGCTACGTGTGATAATTCCAACTTAAAGTGATTTTTTTTTCTTCCCTTGCTATATTCATTTTCGTCAAACGTTGTTCTCAGATTGAATGCTTCCGTCTGAGTCAATCGAAGTAAATTAACCCGGCCCCCATGCAGCGGACTCTGAAGAGTCGGTCGGTTGGGATTCTTAGTTGGCAGTGAGACATGCAACCGTCTTAATCTTACTTCGAGAGATTCATTCTTCTGAGTTCTCTCTGATACCAACTGTAATGCCCGCCCCTTTTTCACCGAAATCAGTGTTTTTTTTTTTTTTTTAATAGTGACAAAGGGCGCGGACGTCACGACGCGAGTTAAGTTCCGAGCTTCTAAAGCCCGGCCCTTAACTGGCCAACCCTACGCGTGCGTGGAACTAAGTCCACGAGTACGGTTCATGCGTAGAAAGTAAACTCGCGGAATATAAAATTAAATGCGGAATGAAAAAAGAGACTGTCCTGCCAATTTTCAGATAGCAGGGAAGAAACATCCATTTAATTACTAAAATGCCATTAAACTGTACTGTCCAAAATAAACTCTAAAACATAGCAAGCCATCTAAGTTATTACATTCCGACAAGCTAATTTACTGAATTTACATTTCCAAAATAAAATGATTGAACTAAGTAGCCGCCTCCCCAAGCTCTTAAGCTTGGCTCCCGTCTCGCCCTTCTGTTCCGACATCTCCTGCATCGTTAGCTAGGGTAGAAGTAGGGCGTTAGAACACGTGCCCAGTAGGACTCCGAGTAGGGCTAGCACATGGATTAGTAATAACCGCATACAGATAATAACACAATGAAAACTGATAAACCATCACATAATGAAACTATAAAGTAAATGCCATGTCATGGGTGTCTATGTTATGCATCCCACCCATCATCCAAACCATATAATATCATATCCCTCTTGACGGAACAAGACCTCGTCAAGGTGTCCCCATGCCTGTTCTCGGTCGCCCCGACGGAGCATGGACTCCGGTTATCAAAATATCCCCATGCCTGCTTTTCGGTCGCCCCGACGGAGCATGGACTCCGGTTCCATTATTTTCCCGCCCATGCCGTGCATGAGATGTAATGCATTATGCTATGTAATATATATATCTCATAACTCTAGTATATCATACATAGCCTTGGCATATAATGCATCATCTTAAAATATAAATCATAGTATTTAACATAACATTCATAATCGTGAAAACCCATCATAAGATAAATCCCATAGTCCACAAAATAAGATAAAGATACTATCACATATCCATGGCTTACAAGGAGGTAGGAATCCTACCGAATACCGACTCGCGTCCCTTTTTCGTTTTCGTCCAACAATCTGGCTACCGACTCGCGTATCGCTCGCGCTATCCGATACCTTTTTAAATTACCAAATCAGTCCAAGTTTTAACCGTTTCTAAGCCCATAAATCATATCTTAGTGGTTTTCTTCAATTTTAGCCAATATTTACCATTTTTGCCACTACTCTTTTACATGATTAATTACTCATTTATTTAGGCATGATTAAGTCCAAAAATTGATCCATAACTTAGATCTATTAGTGGTCTATCAACCATAACATGAACTCATTAAAGATAAGTCCTTAACTTAACCAAATCCCAATCAATCTAAACACATTCATAATCCAACCTAACCCATCAAAAGACTCATAAATGGGCCATGGGTTCGGCCATACACCATGGCCGAACCCATGGTGTCCTTTTCCCATTTTTTTCTTTGGGTCCATTGTTCACATTTGAATTTATCACAGTCCCTCCATATGGGGATTTCACCATTCATTTAAATCACTCATTTGATCAACATTGGTCTCATCTCTTGGGTTCATCAAAACTACTAACATTCCCATTTATTTTCCATTATTCACAACCTTTCATTCTATCATTTGGTCACCATAGGGTTCGGCCATACACCATGGCCGAACCCATGGCTCATGATCCATCATTCATTGCTCCAAAATATTAAATCCATCTTTTATATCCTTTAAACCCATCATTTGATCACCATTTCATCACCATAGGGTTCGGCCATATACCATGGTTCATTCCATCCATGCATTTCAAAGCCATAAAACCCCTTTGCATTTTTTTATCATAAAACCATTTTTTAAACTTACCCACATTCTTTCATTTAAAACCCTATTTTTCATTAGCTAAAAACCCTCATTGTCTTCCATTCTTTAAATCCTAACCAATTACATCAAAACCCCTAATCACCCACCATGGGGCTCGGCCATGCTACATGGCCGAACCCTATGGCCCATGATTTTCTTCCAATCACCCAATTCCATGCTTAATTTAATAATTTACAAAATGCACATAATCCATTTATTTCTTTTCTTACCCTAACCCTAATTTACCCATTTAGGGTTTCTTTTTTTTTTCTCCATCTTTCACCCTTCCATTTGATGGATTTAAACTTCATGGCATAGAATTATCTAACCACCATTAAATTCACAAAATAAATCCCAATTCTTAAACCCTAAAATCCAAAATTTCTTGTTTAAGAAATACTCACAATCCGTCGTCTCCTCCGACTTCCGCCGCTCCCGCCGGTTTCCTTAGCCTCCTTTCTCCTTCCTCTTGATCTTTGGTAGGTCAAGATGCTTGATCAATGGTGACAAACCCCAACCTTAGGATCGGCCAAGTTAGGGTTTGTATTGAGAGATGGAGAGGGAAAGATGATGAGAGGGGAGATGATAACCTTGATCTTAGAGTGATTTTGCTTAAATTTCCACTTTTTTCTTCTCTCCTTCTCTTCTCTTCTCCTTAGCTCTCTTTCTCTGCTTCACTTGGAGCATGGGACGGCAATGGAGAATGAAAAAATGAAGAGAGGATAAGAAATGAGAAAAGAAATCAAAGCTTATCCCCATTTGGTGACCTAGCTACACTTTACATCAATTATTCCACCAACCAATACAAGATATTTATCTTGCTTTATGGTGGTGGTTTAGATAACCACCACCAAGTCCAACGTGTTTTACATTTGGGGTGGGTAGCTTGGTCTCCCATTTGACCAATTTAACCCCATTTGCTTAACTTAATCACTTGATTAATTAAATTATTAATTTAGGTTAATTTATTTCCACTTAACCTAATTCCACCTCTTTAAATTCCCTTCATACTTCCACCCATAATTGACTAATTCCACCATGGTGGTCGGCCCCACCAAACCTTGGGTCCACACGCCACCTCACTTGGTGAGGTGGAGGTGGGTCCCACTTGGCCACATCACCTTGGTTTAATTCTAAATTAACTTAGGTGATTTAAATTTCATTGAACTCATTCTAAATGGATCACCATTGGGCCCATGGCCCAATTACATTTCTATCTTACCCATTTACCTTAGAGCTTAACCATCTTGACCCATTGGGTCCCAAATGGGTATTTGACCCAATTTGACCGTTCTTAACCCATTTAACCATCATTGCCCCTTTAAATGAATTTAAATCAACTCCATAGTCCATTGGGCCATACTTGGGCCTTTGCCCAAACTTTGATCCATTTACCATCTATTCCATAAATTTTCCAATTTCCATCACTAAAATAAATAATATCAACATTTATATTAATTTAAAATTTCCGGGCCATTACACTTTCTTCTTTTCTTCTTTTCTTCTCTTCTTAGTTTTCTTCCTCTTCCTTTCCTTCTTGGTGTGAGGGACGGCTATGAGAGAGTGCAAGAGTGGGAGAGAGTGAAATGAAGAGAATGAGATGAAAACTTATCTTATCCCTTTGGTTACTTAAGTTATACTCTATCATTAAGTTTTCCCACCAACCACATGGGATATTTTTCGTGCTTTATGGTGGTGGTTGGGATAAACCACCACCAAGCCAACGTTTTTGGGTATTAAAGATAAGATGGCTTTTGGTCTTCCACTTGACCATTTGATCACCTCATTTGATTAGCTTAATTAATTAATTAATTAGATCATTAGGTTAATTAATTCCCATTTAACTTAATTCCATTTGCTTAAATTCCCTTCATGCATACACCCATGGTTGACCAATTCAACCATGGTGGCTGGCCCCACCAATCCTTGGTCTACACGCCAGCTCACTTGGTGAGGTGGAGGTGGGTCCCAATTGGCTATGTCACCTTGGTCAACTCATCACTAACTTAGGCGATTTAATTTAATCCATTTTCAACTACTTGGATCACCATTGGGCCCATGGCCCAATTACATTCATCTCCTACCCATTTACCTTAGAACTTACATCATCTTGATCCATTGGGTCCGAAATGGGTATTGGGCCCAATTTGACCATCCTTGGCCCAATTGACCATTTAAATGAAATCAAATCCAATTCATGGTCCATTGGGCCATACTTGGGCCTTTGTCCAAATTTTGATCCATTTACCATCTATTCCATCAAATTTCCAAATTTCCATCATTAAAACAAATAGCCACATATTCATTGACTTAAAAATTTTGGGCTATTACAGACTTGGTCAGTCGGTCTACCACGACCCATATCGCATCGTTGCCCTTTGAAAACCTTGGCAACCCTGTCACAAAATCCATGGAGATGTGCTCCCATTTCCATTTCGGCACTGGTAAGGGTTTGAGTATCCGTGGTGGCTTCTGATGTTCCGTCTTAACCTGCTGACACGTTAAGCAATGCACTACAAATTCTACCTGTAACACCCCGCCCTTTTTCACTATAAATCAGAGTCTATTTTTTTTCTTAATAATAAATAAGTGATAACAGCGGAGTGCCACGACGCGAGTTAAGTCCGGACTTCTAAAGTCCGACCCTTAACTAGCCAAACCTATATGTGCATGGACTAAATCCATGGAAACGGTTCACACATAGTACTTTATAAATCTTGCGGAATATTCCTTAAATCTAACTGCGGATTATAATAGAACCTAAGTCTACTCCATTTTAGATAGCAAAGTACATAGTCATTTATCCAAAACTACCTTAACTTAATCATTCAATCAAACCATTCCAAACCATAGCAAATATTAACTAAGTTATTACATGCCAACATCTAACTACTCAAATTACATGTCCATGTAAACTTAACAAAATAGCAATAATAAAGTCCAATCCCATATCCAAGCCTCTAAGCTTGGCTCCTTTCACGATCCTCAATCACTTCCTTTCCTCTATCATTCACTAGGGTAGAAGTAGGGCGTTAGAACAACGAGCCCAGTAGGAATTCTAGGTAGGGCTATCACATGGGTTAGTGTCAAATAACATATAGAATATCATATCATCAAAATCATGTAAAATCATGCCATGCCATATGACTTATGCAATGAGTCCCACCCATCACATACATATAACCTCTTGATGGTATTCTCCTCATCAAGGTATCCCACAGTGGTCTTTCGGATGCCCCGATGGAGTGTGGCCTCCGGATTCTACTTGATGGCATCATACACATCAAGGTCTTCCCACGATTGCCTTACGGAAGCCCCGACGGAGCGTGGCCTCCTGTTACAAATTTCCCTCCCATGCCATGCATGAGATGTACATATCCATATGCTATGTAATATAAATACCATAGCATTAAAAACTTCACTTTTGAAACATAATATAAATCGCAACATAAACCATCAAATAAAGATAAAACCATATACATATCCATGTTTCAATAAGGTAGAATCCCCAAAGGTCACTTAAAATGTCCGCTCTTCTTAAACCGTCACCCGCTCACGATTGCGCACCGTTTAAGAAGTTCCAAGTTCCGTCACCTTGTTACATGTCAATAAGTCAAACACATATCTCATTTGGTTTCTAATTACGTCTAAGACCAAACGCATCATCCTTGTGGGGTTCGGCCATACACCATGGCCGAACCTCACCCTTTTTAATTTGGTCCCTTTTATTTAACTGATCTCATCCAAATGACCCATTTAAAAACCTCAATCCACCAATTACACCTTGGTGGGGTTCGGCCATACAACATGGCCGAACCTCACCATTTTGGTTTTGGCCCCTTTTTCAAGTCCTTTGATATTTTCATTCCATATTTACAATATTGCCCTTAGCCTAACCCTTATTTAACCTTTCATTTACTTTAATCCATCATACATAAGTCCCCATTTTGATTTGACCAATTATATTACAAGTTGACCACTTCAAAAGAAACTAAGTCCACCAAGTAACCATTAGTGGGGTTCGGCCATACAACATGGCCGAACCTCACCATCATAATTTTGGTCCTTTTTAACTAAGTCCAAATGCCCATCCATTCATCTAAACATTCACATATTAATCATCCACCATTGTCACTCCATTTAAACATAAAATGCCATACATATCACTTGGTGGGGTTCAGCCATACACCATGGCCGAACCTCACCCTTTGGTTTTTGGTGCTCCTATTTCCATTCTTTTTGATAATCCAAATGCATCCAAGTCCATCAATTTTCATTCATTTTAAACCTTAAAAACATCCACCACCTTCCATGGGGTTCGGCCATACAATATGGCCGACCCTATGGTTTCTTATTTTTCCTTGAAATCCCATAGCCATGATTTTAACCTTTGATGGGTTCGGCCATACATCATGGCCAAACCTAATCAATCTCTTTTTCATATTCCATGGTTATTGTATATCCCTTTTTGGGTCTGGCCATGCAATGGCCGGATCATGTTTCCTTGACCATCTTTAAAAATCTATTAGGATATTCACCCCATGTCCTTTCATGGTTACCACCTTTCACAACTTATTAATCACTAACGTTTCTTCATGGGGTTCGGCCATGTACTATGGCCGGACCCTATGGTTCCTTCTAGGATCATGTTCTTATTTTTCCATAATAACATTTTAGGGTTCGGCCATACAATAGCCGAACCATACTCTTAATCTTTGATCCTCTTTTCTAATTATAAAATTTGTCAAGCACTTACCGTTTCCGCAACTCCTCCAATTTGTCCTTTGCTCCGGCTTGTTCCCTTCCTTCCTTAGCCTCTCCTTCTTCTTTCTTGCTCCTTTGGCCGAGACTAACCTTGCTGCAAACCCCTTGGAATAATTCGGCCAAGTGATATGGATTGAGGGAGAAACTTAGAACAATGTTCCAAATCCTTGTGTTGAGAGTGGTTGGCTTGGTGTGATGGTTTGAGATCACAAATCTTTTCTAAGTCTATACCTTGAGAAGTGATCGGCCAAGAGTGTGGTTTGTGGAGAAGCAACCAGCCAAGGTTCTTGTCTAGAGAGGTGGGACGGCCAAGGGAGAGAGAGTGAGGGAGAGAATGAATGGAATACAAGTATGAGGGTTGACCAAAGGTGGTGTCCCTTGATGGCACCCCTTTGTAACTTCCCTCCCCATTCATCTCCTTCACTTATTTCTTTTGGGGGTTTCATCCTTGAGATGAAACCCTCCCAACGGTTTTGGCTCTTGGGCTGCCTTGGTGTAACCTTCTCCCCCAAGCTCCCTCCTCTCATTAAAGCTTCAAATGGGGGTTTCATCTTAAGATGAAACTTCCCCCCTTCCAACTTGTACATATTTTAAATTTGAAATGAAAATTCCTTACCTTGTGTAACTCCATAAAAACGCCAACTCCCATTCATTCTCCAACTTTGGAGTTTCATGCATAGGATAGAACCCCCCCACCCTCCCCCCCTCCTCCCCCCCATGCATGCATTCAACGTGTACATATTTGAATTTGAAAGGAACCACACCTTTCCATTACTTCTCCATGTGTGAACCCATTTTGTAACTCCCACAAAACGTCCCCTCATTCATTATTTATCTTGGAGTTTCATGCATGAGGTAAACCCCACCATGCAACCAACGTGTAGTGTTGTTTGAATTTGAAACCACCCAAACACCTTTCATCTACACACTTCACTCACTTAAAATAAATATTCCATCTAACTCATTTATTTAACTCACCCAACTCAACTCATCCATTTAATCTAGCTCAACCATTTAATTTGAATCAACTGAAACACTTGTTTGCATTCCCATTTAATTCAGCCTTAACCTAATTAGACTTGATGTAATAGCCCAGATTTTTAAATCAATATATATGTTGGCTATTATTTATTTTAGTGATGGAAATTTGGAAATTTGATGGAATAGATGGTAAATGGATCAAAATTTGGACAAAGGCCCAAGTATGGCCCAATGGACCATGGTTTGGATTAAATTCATTTAAATGGTCAATGATGGTCAATTGGGCCAAGGATGGTCAAATTGGGCCCAATACCCATCCGGGACCCAATGGGTCAAAAAGATTTAAGCTCTAAGGTAAATGGGTAGGAGGTGAATGTAATTGGGCCATGGGCCCAATGGTGATCCAATTAGTTGGAATGGATTTAATTAAGTTTAAATCACCTAAGTTGGTGATGGAATGATCAAGGTGACATGGCCAAATGGGACGTAACGCCCCGCCCTTTTCACCACAATAATCAGAGTTTATTTATTTTTTAATAAATACTCAAGTGATCGGGGCGGAGTGTCACGACACGAGTTAAGTTCGGACTTCTAATATCCGACCCTTAACTGGCCAAGCCCATGTGTGTATAGATTAAGTCCATAAGAATCGATCCACACATGGTACAAATACAACTTACGGAATTAACTTAGTCTTAATCTAACTGAGGTTATAATAGATCCTATAACTACTCAATTTATAACTTAAGATAGCAAAGTACATGATTTATTCTACAATATTACTAAAGAACCTTAGTCTACCATTCATTCCAAACCATCCAAATAAATCAAACCATAGCATCTAATCAACTACATTACTACATGCCCACAACATCTAGCTAACAAATTACATTGTCCAAATACTTAAATAAAAGGTCCATAATTCAATCCATTCGAAGTCCATTCAAAAAGCCCAAGCTCTATGCTTGATTTCCTTCTCTTTCCTTGTTCTTCCCCTTTCCTGCGTCATCCACTCAGGATAGAGATAGGGCGTTAGATTAACGCGCCCACTAGTGTTTCTGAATAGGGCTACCACAAGGTTAGTATAAAAACATGCAAATAATATAATAATACATGTGTGTCAAAATTCCATAAAACATGCGATGTATGAAATGAACATGTAATGAGTCCCACCCATCACCATTCTACATAGCCTCCTCTTGACGGGATTCTCATCGTCAAGGTACACCACAAGTGGTCTTTCGGACGCCCCGACGGAGTGTGGCCTCCGGATTCCTCTTGATGGGATTCTCATCATCAAGATACCCCACAGTGGTCTTTCGGACGCCCCAACAGAGTGTGGCCTCCGGTTACAACACCATCATCCCATGCCATGCATGAGATGTCTAAGCAAACATGTCATTTGTAAATAGAACATTTCATTCAAATAACTTATTCAAATAAACATAAAACAGCAAATAAGATATGTGGGTACAACAAGGTAGGAAACCTACATTATGTTACTTTGTTTGACCCTTCCTTTGAACCGTCTTCCGATCACGGCTTGTACACCGTTCTAGAAATCCAAATACCTTATGTACATAGCAACAAGTTAATCATTTGTCTACTTAATTTCCAGCAAAGCTTAATGTTCCAGTGAACCACTTAGTGGGGTTCGGCCAAAGCCATGTGTATGGCCGAACCTCACCACTATGGTTACAACACCATCATCCCATGCCATGCATGAGATGTCTATGCAAATATGCCATTTGTAAATATAACATTTCATTCAAATAAACATAAAACAGTAAATAACATATGTGGTTACAACAAGGTAGGAAACCTACTCAATGATCACTTAGTTTGGCTCTTCTTTTGAACCGTCTCTTGTTTACAACTCGTACATTGTTCAAGCAAATCCCGTGGCCCTATTTATATAACAGTAAGTCAAGCTTTTAACCATAAAATTCCAACCCTGTCTAAGTCCCAAAAATCCATTATGTGGGGTTCGGCCATACCCCATGGCCGAACCTCACCTATTTTTAATTTGGTTTCTCTTTCATACAACCATATAATTTAACCAACGTCCAATAAGCCTTGGTAGGGTTTGGCCATACATTATGGCTGAACCTTACCACTTTGGTTTTGGCCCATTTATCCAATCACATGATCAATTTATCTTTGATCAATTCATCCATAATTTACAATAATGCCACCATACAACTCTTTGCTTAATTTTCCTTAAAATTCAAAGTCCAACACCAAACCACCTTAGTGGGGTTCGGCCATACAACATGGCCGAACCTCACCATCCTTATTTGGTCCTTTAAGTCCCTCATACATGTATTTGCTTAATTTTATTAAAAAATGATCATCAAGTCCACCAATTGACAATTGGTGGGGTTCGGCCCCACACATGGCCAAACCTCACCCTAGAGATTTTAATCCCAAGTTCCATCCTCTTTCATGTTTAATCTACTTAATACTAAGTCCATAATTGAGATATGTAATTTCAAAATCATAAACATATATCATTCCTTAACATAATCCAATTATCCAACAAAAACGGTCCATGGGGTTCGGCCATAGCATGGCCGAACCCTATGGTTCTCTTAACACAATACTTCCATCAATTATATACATATGAGACTCCATACTTTAACCATGAAAGCCACATGATTCAGCCATCCCATAACTGGTCCAAAACAACAAGCTTATCTACCTTTTAAATCCTTAAAAACCTCCATTTCATAATATGGATTTTGTCTCTCAAACACCATAAAAATCACCAAGTTTTCCCATGGGGTTCGGCCATCCAAAGGGGCCGAACCCTATGGTCCATATTTTGTTATTTAAAGACAGCATAATACCTAATCTAAACCATTGATGGATCTGGCCACACAATGGCCGGATCACATCCCTTAACCAGCTTATTTGACAAGGTTCATAGTGCACTTACCAATACCGCGTCTCCTTCGGTTCTTTGACTCCTTCCTTGGTCCTTTACTTCCCTAGCCTCTCCTTCTTTCTTCTTGATTCCTTTGGCTGAGATAAACCTTGCTGCAACCTCCTTAGAATACTTCAGCCAGGTGATATGAATTTGAGAGAGAAAATGAGGGAGAAAGAAAGAGAACTTTGGCCTTGGATGAATGTGCTAAGCATTGATGCCAAAACCCTTTGGCTGAACTTGTCTTAATGAAAGAGATCAATCCAAGGACTGATTAAGCAACCAGCTGCTTGTTCTTGGTTTTGAAAGATGAAAACCGTCCAAGGAAGAGAGAGAGAAAGGTATCCAAATCTTTGTTCCAAATGTGGTGGTCAGCCAAGATAATGGTTCTTGATTCAGCCTTTGTGTAACTCCCATTGCCTTAACCCAAAATCCTTATGTTACTTGGGAGTTTCATCTATGAAATGAAACTCCCCAACCCTCCAACGTCTCCCATGCAAGGTCTTGAGTAACCTCCTCAAATCCCATTCATTTCCCATCTAGAAGTTTCATCCAAAAATGTGAAACACCCATGCGCCCAAACGGTGTCTCATGGTTTTGGTTTGTGTAGCAGCCACCACTCCAATGTGTAACTTAACATATTTAAATTTGAAAAGTCAAAACCCCTTTTGTAACCCCATAAAATAGCAGCTCCATTCATCTCCATTTTTATGGAGTTTCATGCATACAATAACAGTCCCATGTACTCCAACGTTGTGAATGTTCAACTTGGGTTAAGACCATGTGGCCGTTCGTCTCCCATTTGTTTCTCATTAAAGACTTTGTGTGGGGGTTTCATCTTTGAGATGAAACTCCCCCACCCCCTCTAGCTGCCCTCCAACGTGTGGAGTGGTGTGAGTTTGAAACATCAACTCTTCCACTTCACACACCACTCATTTAAAACTTATTAACAACTCACTCACTTAAATTTATTTCAATCTACTCACTCACTATAATTATTCTAAATCAGCTCATTTATTTAACTCAACTATATAATTTTATTTCAAACTCCAAACAGCCCCAATTTAATCAATCTTGGACTCACTTAGTGGTCAACAATGTCAAACCCGACCCATTGGATCCAAATTGGCCATTTTGACCCTTTTATCAAATTATGACCCATTTAAAATTCTTGACCCACTTGAGTATACATTACCCATTTATTTAATTTCCAACATATAACCCATAAATTCAACTCAACTAAACTCCATCATTTATTTCAACTTAATCTTCAATTTGAGTTATCTTAAACACTTGTTAACACTCCATTCAATTCATTTAACTCAACTCACCTCCTTTAATTCAACTCACTTCTAAACTCAACTCATCCCTTTAATTTGAGTTAACTAAATACTTGTTGGCACTCCCATTTAATTCAGCCTAACCCAATTAATCTTAAGCTCACCCAATGATCATTTATGTCCACAACGACCCATTGGGTCCCAATTGGGTCCTTTGACCCATTTAATCACTTTGACCCAAATAAATGTACCTTACCCATTTAACTTAATTTACTCCTTATACAAGTACATTGAGCCTTACTTGAGCAATGGGTTCCACCATTTTTCTCATCTATGATCATAACCCTTTAATTCATAAATCCAATGGCATTTTCGTAAATATTGCTGTATTGAAAAATCAAGGGTATTACATGGGACCCACCTCCACCTCACCAAGTGAGGTGGTGTGTGGACCAAGGATTGGTGGGGCCGGCCACCATGGTTGAATTGGTCAACCATGGGTGGATACATAGAGGGAATTTAAGGAAATGTAATTAGATTAAATAAGACATAATTAACCTAAGTAAGGATTTAGTTAATCACATTAGTTAAGTTGGTCAAATGGTCAAATGGAAGACCAAAACCATCTCATCTCCAAAGGCCAAAACCGTTGGCTTAGTGGTAGTTTTATCTCAACTACCACCACTAAGCACATTAGCCCATGTTGGTTGGTGGGAGAATTAAATGGTGGAGTGTAGGTCACTCAACCAAATGAGATGAATCTTATCTCTTTTCTCCATCTCTTTCCATCTAACTCATTTCACTCTCTCCCTCTCTTACTCTCTCATTGCCGTCCCCTACATCCAAGGAGAAGAGAAGAAGAAAACTAAGAAAAGAAGAAGAAGACTTAGAGAAGAAAGGAGAGGAAAGTGCAAGTATAAGCCACCACTCCAAGATCAAGACCTAGTATCTTCTTTCTCACCATCTCCTCCATTCCCTCTCTCAAACACATCCCATGTTGACCGAATCCACACCTTGATGTTTTCATCTTGATCAAGCATCTTGGCCGACCAACAAAGGAGAAGAAGAAGAAAGGAGGCCAAGGAATCCAAAGGGAGCAAAGAAAGTCAGAGAAGCTGTCGGATTGTAAGTATCTCTAAACAAGATATTAGGTTTTTATGGTTTAAAAATGGAATCCATTTCTTAGATGGTGGCCAAAAATATCATGGGCCTTGGATTTAAAATCCATCCAAAAGATGAAGTGAGAAATGGACAAAATGGGAAGGAAAGATTAAGAAAAATGAAGGATGCATTAAGGACATTATATATTAAAAATTTATTTAAGCATGGATGTGTGTGATTTTTAGAAGGAATCATGGTGAGTAATTAAGTAAATTTAAATGGGGTTTTTAAGATCAAAACCATGGGAGGGTGATTCATGATTTTTAAGGTGTTAATGAATAAATGTTAGTGAAGTTTAAAGAGTTTTAATGAGGAAAAACTATGGAGAATATTAATGATTTTTAATGGCCTCAAATGTGGTGGAAAAGAATGAACCATGAACCATGGGTTCGGCCATGGTGTATGGCCGAACCTTATGGTGATGAAATGGTGGATTTAATGGGTGTAAAATTATGGAAATGATGGAGAAGGTTCATTGTCTTTAAATAGATTTTAAGTATTATAAATAAGGTTTTAAAGGGATGGAAATAATGTTTTAAAAAAATAAAACCATGGAGAGATTTTATGGAGGGAATGCTTTTGAACCCTATGGTGATGTATTTGTAATGCTAAGGGGTGTAAAGTATGGAAAAAATGAGGGGGAATGTTAGTATTTTTTATGGGCTCAAGAGATGAACCTAATGTTGATCAAGGGGGTGATTTAAATGTTTGATGGAATCTCCTCATGGAAAGAATTATGGTGGATCTAAATGTTGTGAATGGATCCAAGAAAAATGGGGAGAAAGACATCATGGGTTCGGCCATGGTGTATGGCAGAACCCATGACCCATTTTACAAGACAATTGATGGGCTAAGTATGGGGCTATATATGTGTTTAAATGAATAAGAATTAGGTTAATTAAATGGCTGATGTTAATGATCTTATGACATGGTTGATGGATCAATTATGGACTCAAGATGTGGCTAAGAATGATGATTCAATTATAAGTCATTTTTATGGGCTAAGGAGGGGTTTATGTATGTGTTTAATTAATGAGGATTAAGTTAAGATAAAGGGCTGTTTTAATGATGTTATGGCATGGTTAAATGGGTCACTAATGGATTTGAGTTAATGATCAATTATGGACTTAAGTGTACATGGATAGAAGAGGTAAATTAACCATGGAAGAGGAGTGGCATAAATCGTAAATATTGGCTAAAATGAAGAACCATGCCATGGCCGAACCCCATGGAGGATGAACTTGGACTTAGGCCTTTTTATTATGACCTTAGGTATGATTAAATGAAGCCTAGGGTGCTGGTTTTTAAACTCACAAAATTAATATGGTTAAGGAATTAAATGGGACCCACAAACCTAACTAGTAGGGTTCGGCCATGGTGTATGGCCGAACCCCACTAAGGCTTGGGTAATGGACTTGGACATGATTAAAACACGAGTCTAATTGATAATGTATAATAAGGTACCGGAGATCGCAAGTTGTATGCGATCGGCGATTGGATTCGTGAACGGAAACGTAAAGGAACGCTAGTCGGTATTCTGTAGGATTCCTTCCTTTTTGTAAGCCATGGATTTACGTGTTATATGATTGTTCCCGTGATTTATTTTGGTAATTTATATGATTTGTTTTATGATGGGTTTTAAGATTATGATTTATATATATTATATGGCATATTGCCAGGCTATGAATTATATGGTAAGGTTATGAATTATATTTATTACATAGCATAATGCATTTACATCTCATGCATGGCATGGATGGGAAAATAATGAAACCGGAGTCCATGCTCCGTCAGGGCGACCGAGAAGCAAACATGGGGATAGCCTGATGTGCTATAACCGGAGTCCATGCTCCATCGGGGCGACCGAGAAGCAAACATGGGGATATCTTGATGAGTTGAGATATAACTGGAGTCCATGCTCCGTCGGGGCGACCGAGAAGCAAACATGGGGACACCTTGATGAGGCCTTGCCATCAAGGGGGATATGGCCTCATGATGGTATGGATGATGGGTGGGACACATGACATAAGACACCCATGAGATGGCATTTCATTTTATAGTTTTCATTATATGATTACCTATGTGCTTGTTATCACTAATCCATGTGTTAGCCCTACTCGGAGTCCTACTGGGTGCGTTGTCTAACGCCCTACTTCCACCTTAGCTGATGACGCAGGGGATGGCAGAAACGGAGGACATGACGGGAGCCAAGCGTAGGAGCTTGGGAAAGCGAGCTACTTAGTCTATTTAAGATTTATTTTGGAAATGTATTTTGAATAGCTTAGCTCGTCGGACTGTAATAATGTAGATTTCTTACTATGGTTTGGACTTTATTTTGAACGTTATCATTTTGAGATATAATTATGAATTTAGGGGTATTTTAGTAATTTAAGCGTCGTACTTCCTTGCTATCTAAAATTGGTAGGATAGGCTCTATTATAATGTTCCGCATTAAGTTATATTCTGCGAGCTTACGTCTACGTGTGAACCGTTCTCGTGGACTTAGTTCCACGCACGCGTAGGGTTGGCCAGTTAAGGACCGGGCTTTAGAAGCTCGGAACTTAACTCACGTCGTGATGTCCCACGCCTTTGTCACTCTTTATTTATTTTAAAAAAAAATAGACTCTGATTTCGGTGAAAAGGGGCGGGCATTACACTTGAGCTCACCTAATGGTCAACCAAGTCAACCATGACCCATTGGGTCCAAATTGGCCATTTTGACCCAATTAACAAACTTTGGCCCAATTAGTACTCTTGACCCAATTAAACATACATTACTCATGTATTTTATTTCAAACACTTAACCCATAGCCATTGGGTCTTAATTGGGCCATTGCCCAACACCTTACCCATCTAAGGTTCATAACCATTAATTCACACTTTTAATTGCAATTTCCGTAAATATTGAGAAACTGAAAATCTAGGGTATTACACTAGCACATCCCTCTTGAGTCTGTGCCACCAGTAATGTCTCTTCAGGTCGTGATACATCTTGATGCTACCCGGATGAATAGAGAGTTTGGTTTGTTATGCCTCTGTAACGCCCCGCACTTTTCCAACCTTCCAAAAATCAGAATCTATTTTTTTTTTAAATAAACAAGTGGAAGAGAGCGGAGAGACGTCACCACGCGAGCTAAGTTCAGACTTCCAAAATCCGACCCTTAATTGGCCAACCATGTGTGCATGGACTAAACCATGATAAACAATACACACACGGAACTAAATAAGTCATGCAGAATAATACTAAACTAATTGCGGAACTAACTGATTGTGAAATTATACTGAGTAGATAGCAAGTGCAAGTCATCCATTATAAACTACTTAAACCAAATATCCATTATCAAACTAGTCACAAACCATAGCAAAGTTACTAAACTATTACATGTCCATAAAAATGTATCCAAACAACAGTAAATAGAAATCCATTCCAACACCCAAGCGTTTATGCTTGGCTTTCTTCACGATCCTCAGCCTTTGCCTTTCCCTTTCCTTTTCCTACATCATCCTCTAAGGATAGAAATAGGGCGTTAGACCAACGCGCCCAGTAGGTTTTCCGATCAGGGCTACCAAATGGTTAGTATATAAAACATGCATATATCATAATATATGGTCATCAAAAACATATAAATCAATGCTATGTATGTATGCAAATGTAATGAGTCCCACCCATCACACATATACATAGCCATCATTTGACGAGACTCTCATCGTCAAGGTAAACCACAGTATTCTTTCATTTCTTCTTGATGTGACTCTTATCATCATGATATTCCTCCTGGCGGGACCCTCATCGCCTAAGAAGGCCCCACAGTTGCGTCACAGGCATACCGACGGAGTGTGGGCTCCGGTTTCCATAATCATCATCCCATGTTCATGCATGAGATGCCAATGAATATATGAAACATGTAAATAAATCTCATCATTCAAATCCAATATGATAAATAATAGTATAACAAATGTCTCATAAAAACCATGATAAAACCAAATATAAAAGTGGTGACAAGTAGGTAGGAACCTACAGAAAGTTCACTTAACAGTCCGCTCTTCTTAAACCGTCACCCGTTCACGATTCGTGCGCCGTTCAAGTCGTGTTACCTTGTTTATATAACAGCAAGTTAATTAACATAACCTTTTGATTTCTTATTAAGTCTTGATCTCATAAACCATCTTGTGGGATTCGGCCATACCCCATGGCCGAACCTCACCCACTATGGATTTGATCTCCCTTTTCATTCGATCAACACCATCCATATAACTTACATAAACACCTTATACTAAATAATATACCTTGGTAGGGTTCGGCCATACAGCATGGCCGAACCATACCACTTTGGTTTGACCCCTCTTTCAAGTCCTTTAATCCTTCTTCATCCATATTTACATTATTACTTGTATTTACAGTTTTGCCACTAGACTTAACCCATATTAATCTTGCTTAATAAGCAAGATCCATAAAATCCACCTTAGTGGGGTTCGGCCATACAACTTGGCCGAACCTCACCAATCCAAATTGGGTCTCATTTCAATCCTTCATACTTAACTAGCCCTTAATCTTTCATCATCTTTATGGCTCCACAAATACTTAAGTCCATTAGCATCACTACATGGGGTTCGGCCATACATATGGCCGAACCTTATGGTTCTTTTTTTCCGCCTATTAACATATTACAAATCCATTTAAGATATTCATATCATTCCATAATTTTTATCCTTCAAAACCTCCAAACATGACCTATGACTCTTTCTATGGGGTTCGGCCATACCCATGGCCGAACCCTATATATCACCCTTGGTTCTTTTATCCATTAATCATGCTTCACCATATGGTCATAACTTAGACTCTTAAAAAAAACATTACAAAACCAACAGTAATTTCTAATCATATGCTTGAATCCAAATACCCATTCAAGGGTCCATGGGGTTCGGCCATACACATGGCCGAACCCTATGGTTCTCTTGAGTCAATCCTTCCACCCTTTGTGTATGGTTCATATTCAACATTTTGACCATAATCTTAATGTGATTCAGCCATCCAATGGCCAACCTAAAACTTCAATTTTTATTCCAAATAAAACACTTAAAAACTCTCATTCATTGGTATGGCTTTATCTCTCCAAAAACCATACAAAATTATCAAATCCTTTCATGGGGTTCAGCCATCCAAAGTGGTCGAACCCTATGATCCAAGTTTCTATCCTTTTTAAATCTCATCATCATAATTTAAACCATTGATAAATTCGGCCATAACATGACCAAATCATGACATTCAAATCCATGATTTAAAACCCTTTAATTTCCATCTTATGTCTAATTAAAACATCTAGAAATCTCCATAATATTGCATGGTTTTTAACTTTCAAAAACCATCAACAATAACCAAACCATTTCATGGGGTTCGGCCATCCAAAGTGGCCGAACCCTATGATCCATTTCCTGCCCTTTTTACACACCAAAATCCAGGGTTTAACCTTTGATAGATTTGGCCATACCATGGCCAAATCATGTTCCACTTAACCAACTTATTAAACAACATTCCATGGAGTACTTACCAATTCTCTAAGCCTCTCTTCTTGCCTTTGATCCTTGCTTCCTATCTTCCTTAGCCTTCCTCCTTTTGCTGATTATGTGCTTGATCAATGGTGAAAACACCAAAGGATGATTTGGCCAAGGAGGTAGGTTTTGAGAGAGAGGGAGAGAGACGAAGTTCTAAGGTTCCTTTGTGATGGAAATCGGCCAAATGATGGTGTGTCTCCCTTTTGTTAATCAGCCACCATAGCCTCTCATTAACCCTCATAAATGTTGGTCTAACCAAGGAGTCTTTTGATACCAACCAAGGCATCCCTAGGCACTCCCAACGTTGGGCTCTGGGTTTCCAGCATGAGATGGAAACCCTCCATATTCCCAATTCAAAACTTATCCCATTCCATTTAATTTCATGCATGGAAAACTACTCCTCATGCCACCAACGTGTGGGACTTGTCTTTGTGATGTTTAAGACCAAGGCAACTCCTCACCTTTCCATTTCACTCAAGGGAATTCAAGGTCCCTTTGGTTCCCAATTTAACTCACCCAACTCATTAGCTCAACTCACCGCATTTAATGCACTTGAGTCAACTCCATTGCTTAATTCAAATCCAACTCACTTCAGCCCTAACTCAACCTTATTTGACTCACCCTTTGAGCTCACTTGAGGGTCCACATGGTCAACATGGTCAACTCGACCCATTGGGTCTCAATTTAGCTCATTGATCCCATTTGGCGTCATGACCCATTTATGGGTGGTTTACCCATTTGAATGTGGTTTACACACTTGCATCAAGCCTACCCATTTATCCTTCATTTAATTCCAAATCAATTCAGCCTAACCCAATTAAGATTGGGCTCACCCAATGGTCAAATGAGTCCATCATGACCCATTGGGTCCCAATTGGGTCCTCTGACCCAAATAACCATCTTGACCCAATTAGATGTACATTACCCATCTACTTTAATTTGATCCTTATAATATGCACATTGGGTCTTAATTTGAACAATGGGCCCCACAATTTTCTCATCTACGATCATATATTTTTAATTTACCATTCCAATGACATTTTTGTAAATATTCATATCTTTGAAAAGTCAGGGTGTTACAGCCTCAATCAGTAACTCTTTTCTGTAGCTCTTAGGCACATATATCCTTCCTCTGAATACAAGACCCTGTCCTGGTCGTAACTCCCATTTCGGTATGACTTCACCAGTAGACATCTTCGCCCATATCTCCTCCACTTCCGGGTCTATCTGTAATGCTCCGGATTTTCAAGTTATAAATATTGACGGAATTTGCCATTTAAATTGTGAACTAACGGATATGGACCTTAGATAGGTAAGATGTTGGGTCAATTGCCCAATTAAGATCCAACGGATATGTTATAAGGTTCAATTTAAAATAAATGGGTAAGATGTGTATAATTGGGTCAAGGTTGTTATTTGGGTCAAAATGCCCAATTGGGACCCAATGGGTCATGGTTAACTTGGTTGGCCACCAAGTGAGTTCAATTTAAATTAAATGGGGCTTAATTAAAATGGTAATGCAATATCTAAAAATAAAAGATGCTTGGCCCTGTGTGTGGGATTTGCACATCCATGAGGATGCTCATAAGATCATTTAAAAAGGGGTCCTTTCCTTGGTTAAGAGTGAAACTAGGGGATCACTAAATAAAGAAGATGTCTAACATTAAAAAATAGAAATTGCTTTTCCGTGTGTGGGATAGGCGCAAATCCATGTTGGTGCGCCAAAAGGTGTCCTTTCCTTGTTGAGAGCGGTATTTAGGCAAGTGCTAAATTGAAGGGTCGACAACTTCTAATTAAGACACAAGGAGCGCTCGGCACCTTCTAAATATGGGACCAAGTGAAGGTTTTATAAAGAGAGGAAGAAGGGACACATGGCACACAGACTCAAGGCCGAATTCTCTCTCTCTCCTCAAGTCTCACTCTAGGCCAAAGAAGTAAGAAGAAAGGAGGAGAGGAGGCTAAAGAAGGAGAAGATTGGAAGAGCAAGAACAAGCAAAGGAAAACTGGAGGAGTCGCAGAACCGATAAGTAGTTAGTTAATTTTGTTTTAAATAAAGGAACCATAGGGTTCAGCCATGGTGTATGGCTGAACCCCATAGAAGAAGATGGTATTGTAATGGAAAGAATGAACCATAGGGTTCGGCCATAGTGCATGGCCGAACCCCATGGAAGGTCATTGGTTATTTGTGAGGGATGAAAACCATGCAATGTTATAAAGATGTTAAAGGGTTTAAAATGGATAAGAATCATGGATCATGGGTTCAGCCATGGTGTATGGTCGAACCCCATGGAAAAATATAGATGGACTTAATATGGTTATTGATTAAATGGAAGATCAAGGATTAATGATTTTTCAAGAGAAGATAATGAACCATAGGGTTCGGCCATGGTGTATGGCCGAACCCCATGGAAGATGGTTGTTAATTTAGAAAGGATCTAATGATGGACTTTTGGATCAAAAAAGGAAGGAACTTGATTTATGGATTTAAGGATGGTAATTGATATAATGCATAAAAATGGAAAGTTAAACATCATAGGGTTCGGCTATGGTGTTTGGCCGAACCCCATGCATCAATTCTATGGGTCAATTATGGATTTATTATTGTAAATAAATTAAGAAGGAGGATGGAACAATTATATCATGGGTTCGGCCATGGTCTATGGCCGAACCCTATGAACCAATATTATGGATCTAATATGAGTAAATAAATGAATGGACTTATGTTTTTAAACCTAAACATAAGTTGATGGAGGTAATGACAATTTTGTAATATCGGCAAAAAAATGATAGACCATGGGTTCGGCCATGGTGTGTGGCCGAACCCCATGGGGAATGATATATGGTTTTAAATGTATGAAGGGTTAGAATAATGGAATGATAGCCACGGATGGCAATATTTTAAATAAGTAAAATTATTGGACCATGGGTTCGGCCATGGTGTATGGCCGAACCCCATGGGAATTATTTGGTGGACTTAGGGTCTATGTATGGTAGATTAAAATGAATGAAATGGTAAGTAAGGATTAGATCAATGGGAAAGTTGTAATTAAGTAGAAATAATGGACCATGGGTTCGGCCATGGTGTATGGCCAAACCCCATGGGGATTGTTTTATGGACTTGGACATTATGGTAAATCAAATGGGACATGGTTTTAATTGTTGATATATTATAAGGTAACGGGACCTCATAAGGTGTGTACGATCGTGAGCGATTACCGGATGAAAGCGCAAGAACACGTTAGTGGTCTTTGATAGGATTCCACCTCTTTGAAACCATGGGTTTATGTACAATGTTTTTATCTTATTTTGATAAAATTACGTTGTAAAAGATATGTTTCAATTGTGAAGTTTTAATGCTATGTTTACAATATAAAATAGCATGTGTTTCATTAGCATCTCATGCATGGCATTGGGTGAAGGATATGTAACCGTCGGGGCCATACACCGTCGGGGCGTCCGAAAAACCTATGTGGGATCCCTTGATGTGCTTTTCCATCAAGAAGAAACCGGAGGGGCCACACTCCATCAGGGCGTCCGAAAGACCTATGTGGGGGACTTATATGTACTTGTGATGGGTGGGACTCATTGCATTTGACATCATGACATGGCATGGTTTATATGGTTTTTGACATTATGATATTATTATATATGTTTTGTACTAACCATGTGTTAGCCCTAAATGGAATACCTACTGGGCGCGTTGTTCTAATGCCCTACTTCTACCCTAGTGGATGATACAGGAAACAAGGAGAACAATGAACGCGAAATGGGCCAAGCATAGGAGCTTGGATGCTTTTAGTTTATATTTTAATTTAGTTACTTATGGACTTGTAATTTGAGTAACTAGACTTCGGACATGTAATAATTTAGATAATTTGCTATGGTTGGATGTTTATTCGATAATTAAGTTCAGTTTAATTATGATTAAAGAATTGACGTATTTTGCTATCTAAAATGGAATAGAATTAAGTTCTATTATAACTCCGTAGTTATGATTTTAATCCGCATGTTTATATGGTTATGTGTGAACCGTTTTCATGGACTTAGTCCATGCACACATAGGGTTGGCCAGTTAAGGGTCGGACTTTGGAAGTTCAGACTTAGCTCGTGTCGTGACGTCCCGCTCTCTATTACTATTTAAAAAAAAAATAGACTCTGATTTTCGGAAAGCGTAGAGTGAAAAAGGGTGGGGCGTTACAGTTGGTATCAGAGCGAACCAGAAAGATTGAATCTTTCAAAGTAAATTAATCCAGCCCCCGTGCATTAATTTGCTTCGTTAGACTCAGACGAAACATTCAATCTGAGAACAACAGTGGATGATAGCAAAGTAAGTACAGTCAAAATAATTGGATTTATCAAACATAGCAAAATAGGATATATTTTCCCAAAAACAAAGAAAAATCAAGAGTGCTTATTTGGAAATATCCCCAAAATAGGAAAATACAAACTTTACGATGGAAACTAAGACATGATATTTTTCAATGGCTTAGGGAAAAATGCCTCCAAAGAGAAATACCTGACAAAACCAGAAGGGGAAGGAAAAGGAGGTAGAAAAATCTCAACATGAAGAGGAGGAACGACAATCTCGACATGAAGAGGAACAACAACCATCTCACCAACAGGAGGAGGAACAAAGCAGCGTGAATATACTGGTAGTGCCTCCTGAACTACAAAACTTAGTCCAAGAGGTGGTCACTTCAGTGCTTCAACAGCACTTGAATGGGAATCGAACCACCAACGAGACCAATGACAGGAGCATGGTCAGGGACTTTCAGCAACAATGCCCTCCTTACTTCAGAGGGAGAGAAGGGGCTATCGGAACAGAAAATTGGCTGAAGAAGATCACTCAGATCCTGACCCTAATCAAGATCACGAGTCATACTGACAAGATTTTACTGGCCACGTCACAACTGATCGATGATGTCAGTAAATGGTGGGAGGTGATAGAGAAGCAGCGAGCACTTCTTTCAGAAGGAGAGAGGACTGCAATGACTTGGGATCAGTTCTCAGCAACCTTCCTGGATCATTATTTCCCTGAGGAGGAGAAGGAGTGCCAGACTCAAGCTTTTCTATCTTTGGTACAAGGTACCATGACGGTGGCAGAGTATCACTAGGAGTTTCTCAGTTTGTCTTGTTATGCATTTTATATGGTGGATACAGAGTATCGAAGGGCACACAAGTTTGAGGGGGGGCCTACGGCCAAGCATAAGGGCCCAGGTAACCATATTAAAGCAGCTACATTGGTAGAGGTGGTCAGTAGGGCCACTATAGCAGAACAAGAGATGGCTGAGTTAGTGCGTTTTGACAACCGCTGAGCTCAGACTGGGAGGGGTACTTTTCAGCCCGACAAGAATTTCCGACCGAACTTTAGCAGACCCTCACAATCCACTGGGTCAACAGGGGGCTTTCGTCCCAATCATCCCTCCCCATCTGCATCAGTCACTCAGGATCCCAGAGGGGTGAACAACTGCTTCCATTGTGATCAGTCGGGCCATTTTAAGAGGGAATGCCCACAACTCAACAAACCCTCTTATTCTAGAGGTTCATCTCATCCATCAGTTAGGCCAGCTAATTCATGAGGAGGCAGGACATTTAACCAAGCGGGACGGGCGCCTACAGGATCTGGACAGTTGTTTACCTTAGCTCCTCCAGTAGCAGAGGATCACTCTATGATTCAAGGTATGGCAGTAGTCAGTAGTTCCTACGCCTTTGTTTTATTTGATTATGGAGCATCCCATTCCTTTATATCTGCTGCATTCATATCTGTAACTAGAACTTTAGTACAAAAACTGTCCACATAACTCACCATTGTATCCCCCGTAGGAGACACATCATTGGGGCTTATATGCACAGTAGTGAATACTGAACTCGCTGGACTCAGATTTGAGTTCAACTATTTGGTACTCGATATGACAGAGTACGATATTATTTTAGGCATGGACTGGTTGGCTAGCTTTCAGACTAACATTGATTGTTATCGCTGCAGGGTAACATTTTGGTCACCCGAGGGAAAACAACATGTGGTGCGTACTGACAAAGAAAGCAGACTGCATGAAGGGTTGAGTCATCTGGTATTGAACAGTATCAGAATCAACAAGGCACCGGTGGCTGAACTTCCTGGCAATAGTAAAGGACTATGCGGATGTATTCCCAACAGAACTCCCTAGCTTGCCTCCCATGAGGGAGATTAATTTTGAAATCAAGTTGTACCCTGGCACTGCACGAGTGTCATTACCACACTACCGGATGGCACCAACGGAGATGTTCGAGCTAAAGAAGCAGATTGATGAACTGCTCAGACTGGGTTGCATCTGGAACAATACATCGGCTTGGGAAACTCCTGTTTTATTTGTGAAAAAGAAGGATGGATCACTCCGTATGTGTGTTGACTACCTGAAAACTTAACCAGCTGTCAGTCAGAAACAAGTACCCTCTACCCAGGATTGATGATCTATTTGATCAACTTAGAGGTTCCAGTCATTTATCTAAGATTGACTTGATGTCCGGATACTATCAAATCCGGGTTAGGGAGGAGGACATAGAGAAGACAGCCTTCAGAACGCTGTATGGACTCTATGAGTTTGTAGTCATGCCATTTGGACTCACCAATGCACCGGTTGTATTCATGGATCTAATGAACAGGATTTTCCGTCCTTACTTGGATCAGTTTGTTATTGTATTTATTGATGACATCTGGATCTATTCCAAAAGTAAGGAAGAACATGCTGAGCACCTGAGGATAGTTCTAGACACTCTGAGGAAGAACAAACTATATGCCAAAGCCAGCAAATGTGAATTTTGGTTATCTGAGGTCAACTTTTTAGGGCACGTTATATCAGTAGAAGGTATAGCTGTGGATCAGGGCAAGGTGGCGGCAGTAAGAGATTGGAAAGCACCGAAAAACCTGACTAAGATCCGTAGCTTTCTAGGATTGGCTGGCTACTATCGGAAGTTTATCATGGACTTCTCAAAAATAACATCTCCACTTACTTGACTCACTCAGAAAGGAGTCAAATATGAGTGGTCATATCTGTGCAATCAGAGATTTGAAGAATTAACGGAGAGACTTACAACTTCTCCTATCTTAATTTTGCCGAAAAGAGGCAAGGGTTATGAGGTATATTGAGATGCTTCAGGAGAGGGGCTAGGGTGTTCACTCAGTCAAAGTCATCGTGTGGTAGCTTATGGTTCAAGACAATTGAAAATACATGAATGCCTCTATCCTACGCACGATCTTGAACTAGCCGCAGTGGTCTTCGCTCTCAAAAGCTAGAGACATTATTTATATGGTGAGAAGTTTGAAGTGTTTTCAGATCATAAGAGCTCAACCTGAGGCAGCACAGATTGATGGAATATCTGCAGGATTATGAGTTTGCACTTCGTTATCACCTTGGCAAGGCGAACAAGGTGGCAGATGCCCTCAGCCGCATATCACATGCATCAGTGGCATGTTTGATCAGGACAGAATGGGGGATGTTGAATACCATACGAGAGTTCAATTTATATATCAATAAACATGGAAGTATGTACAATTTGATCATACGGTCCAACATGGTTACCAAGATTGAACAGGAACAGTGGATAGACTCGGAAATAGAAGAGATATGGGCCAAGATGTCTACTGGTGAAGTCATACCGGAATGGGAGTTACAACCAGGACAGTGTCTTGTACTCCGAGGAAGGATATATGTGCCTAAGAGCTGCAGAAAAGAGTTACTGATTGAGGCACATCAGACCAAACTCTCTATTCATCCTGGTAGAACCAAGATGTATCACGACCTGAAAATACATTATTGGTGGCACGGACTCAAGAGGGATGTGGTAAAATTTATGGCTCATTGATTAATGTGTCAGCAGGTTAAGACGGAACATCAGAAGCCACCGGGGTTATTCAAACCCTTACCAGTACCGGAATGGAAATGGGAGCACATCTCCATGGATTTTGTGACAGGGTTACCAAGGTCTTCAAAGGGCAACGATGCGATATGGGTCGTGGTAGACCAACTGACCAAGTCTGCACATTTCATTCCCATTAAGATGACAGACTCATCTGAGACTTTGGGTCGGCGGTATATCAAGGATATCATCAGATTGCATGGTATTCCTCGGACTATTGTGTCCGACAGAGATGGTCGATTCACCGGCAGAGTATGGCAGAGCATGCAGTCGGCCATGGGAACAGACCTATTGACTAGCACAGCATTCCATCCACAGACTGATGGACAGTTTGAGAGGACAATACAAACATTGGAGGATATGCTGAGAGCACGCATGCTAGATTTCAAGGGTGGATGGGAGGATCACGTGCCGTTGGTAGAATTCTCATACAACAACAGTTACCAGGCAAGCCTCCAGATGGCTCCATTTGAGGCACTATTTGGTAGACCATGTAGGTCACCTGTGTGCTGGATAGAGGCCGGTGAGCCTGCACTAATTGGTCCTGAGTTGGTTGCAAAGACTACAACGCAGATACAGTTGAGACGGCAGCATCTATTGACTGCGCAAAGTCGTCAGAAGAGCTATGCTGACAAGAGGAGGAGGTTCCCTAAATTTGAAGTGGGGGACATGGTGTTCTTGAAAGTCTCGCCACGAAAGGGACACATGAGATTTGGAAAGAAGGGGAAATTGTCGCCAAGATATGTGGGACCGTTTTCAATCATAAGGAGGATGGGGGACGTGGCTTATCAATTGGCACTCCCTTCACAGTTGGCATCTTGGTACGATGTGTTCCATATATCGATGTTGAGGAAGTACAATCCTGATCCTTCTAATGTACTGACATACAAGACATAGAGGTCTAAAGCGACGTGACGTACGTCGAAAAACCTGTCCGAATGGTGGACACAGAACAAAGAGTATTACGAAACCGAGTGATCTAGTTTGTTAAGGTGGTTTGGGATCGACAAGGCATTGACGAAACCACTTGGGAACTCGAGTCGGAAATGAGAAAAGCTCATCCTGAGCTATTTATGTAAATATTTGAAACCTTACTTCACTCGATTTTCGAGACGAAAATTTTAAAAAAAGGGTTGTATTGTAACACTCCGGATTTTCAAGTTATAAATATTTATGGAATTTGCCATTTAAATTGTGAACTAATGGATATGGACCTTAGATAGCTAAGGTGTTGGGTCAATTGCCCAATTAAGATCCAACGGATATGTTATAAAGTTCAATTTAAAATAAATGGGTAAGATGTGTATAATTGGGTCAAGGATGTTATTTGGGTCAAAATGCCCAATTGGGACCCAATGGGTCATGGTTAACTTGGTTGGCCATGGTGTATGGCCGAACCCCATGGAAAATGGTTATTAATTTAGAAAGGATCTAATGATGGACTTTTGGATAAAAAAGAAGGACCCTTGATTTATGGATTCAAGAATGGTAATTGATATAATGGATACAAATGGAAAGTTAAACATCATAAGGTTCGGCCATGGTGTTTGGCTGAACCCCATGCATCAATTCTATGGGTCAATTATGGATTTATTATTTTAAATAAATTAAGGAGGAGGATGGAACAATGATATCATGGGTTCGGCCATGGTGTATGGCCGAACCCCATGAACCAATATTATGGATCTAATATGAGTAAATAAATGAATGGACTTATGTTTTGGAACCTAAGCATAAGTTGATGGAGGTAATGGAAAGTTTGTAATATCGGCAAAAAAATGATAGACCATGGGTTCGGCCATGGTGTGTGGCCGAACCCCATGGGGAATGATATATGGTTTTAAATGTATGAAGGGTTAGAATAATGGAATGATAGCCATGGAGGGCAATATTGTAAATAAGTAAAATTATTGGACCATGGGTTCGGCCATGGTGTATGGCCGAACCCCATGGGAATTATTTGGTGGACTTAGGGTCTATGTATGGTAGATTAAAATGAATGAAATGGTAACTAAGGATTAGACCAATGGTAAAATTGTAATTAAGTAGAAATAATGGACCATGGATTCGGCCATGGTATATGGCCGAACCCCATGGGGATTGTTTTATGGACTTCGGCATTATGGTAAATCAAATGAGACATGGTTTTAATTGATTGATATATTATAAGGGTAACGGGACCTCACAAGGTGTGTACGATCGTGAGCGGTTACCGGACGAAAGCGCAAGGACACGTTAGTGGTCTTTGGTAGGATTCCACCTCTTTGAAACCATGGGTTTATGTACAATATTTTTATTTTATTTTGATGAAATTATATTGTAAAAGACATGTTTCAATTGTGAAGTTTTAATGCTATGTTTACAATTAAAACAACATGTGTTTCATTAGTATCTCATGCATGGCATGGGGTGAAGGATATGTAACTGGAGGGCCACACTCTGTCAGGGCATCCGAAAGACCTATGTGGGGGTACTTATATGTACTTGTGATGGGTGAGACTCATTGCATTTGACATCATGACATGGCATGGTTTATATGGTTTTTGACATTATGATATTATTATATAGTTTTGTATTAACCATGGGTTGGCCCTAAATGGAATACCTACTGGGCGCGTTGTTCTAACACACTACTTCTACCCTAGTGGATGATATAGGAAACAAGGAGAATGATGAACGCGAAAAGGGCCAAGCATAGGAGCTTGGATGCTTTTAGTTTATATTTTAATTTAGTTACTTATGGACTTGTAATTTGAGTAACTAGACTTCGGGCGTGTAATAATTTAGATAATTTGCTATGGTTGGATGTTTATTGGATAATTAAGTTAAGTTTAATTATGATTAATGACTTGACATACTTTGCTATCTAAAATGGAATAGAATTAAGTTCTATTATAATTCCGCAGTTATGATTTTAATCCGCATGTTTATATAGTTATGTGTGAACCATTTTCAAGGACTTAGTCCATGCACACATAAGGTTGGCCAGTTAAGGGTCGGACTTTAGAAGTTCAGAATTAGCTCTCATCGTGACTGTCCCGCTCTCTATCACTATTTATATAAAAAAAAATAGACTCTGATTTTCGAAAAGCGTAGAGTGAAAAAGGGCGAGGCGTTACACTATCCGCTGTTCCTGTTCAATCTTGGTAACCATGTTGGACCGTATGATCAAATTGTACATACTCCCATGGTTATTGACATATAAATTGAACTCTCGTATGGCATTCAGCATCTCTCATTCTGTTCTGATCAAACATGCCACTGATGCATGTGATATACGGCTGAAGGCATCTGCCACCTTATTCGCCTTGCCAGGGTGATAACGAAGTGTGAACTCATAATCCTGCAAATATTCCATCCATCTACGCTGCCTCAGGTTCAGCTCTTTCTGATCAAACAAGTACTTCAAGCTCTTATGATCTGTAAACACATCAAACTTCTCGCCATATAGATAATGTCTCCAGCTTTTGAGAGCGAAGACCATTGCGGCTAGTTCAAGATCGTGCGTAGGATAGAGGCGTTTATGTATTTTCAATTGCCTTGAACCACAAGCCACACACGATGAGTTTGACTGAGGACGCACCCAAGTCACTCTCCTGAAGTGTCACATTGTACCTCATAACCCTTGCCTCTTTCTGGCAAAATCAAAATAGGAGCTGTTGTAAGTCTATCTTTCAGGTCCTCAAATCTCCGATTGCACACATCTGACCACTCAAATTTGACTCCTTTCTGAGTGAGCTGAGTAAGTGGAGATGCTATCTTGGAGAAGTCCATGATAAGCTTCCTATAGTAACCAGCCAATCCTAAGAAGCTATGGATCTCGGTCACATTCTTTAGGAGCTTTCCATTCTCCCACTGCCTCCACTTTAGCCGTGTCTACGGCTATACCTTCTGTTGATATGACATGTCCCAAGAAGTTAACCTTGGGTAGCCAGAATTCACACTTGCTGGCTTTGGCATATAACTCGTTCTTCCTCAAAGTGTTCAGAACTATCCTCAGGTGCTCAGCTTGTTCTTCCTGAGTTTTGGAATAAATCAAAATGTTATCAATAAATACAATGACAAATTGGTCCAAGTAAGGACGGAAAATCTTGTTCATTAGATCCATGAACACAGCTGGTGCATTGGTGAGTCCAAACGACATGACTACAAACTCATATAGCCCATACCGCGTTCTGAAGGCTGTCTTTTCTATGTCCTCATCCATAACCCAGATTTGATGGTATCCGGACATTAGGTCAATCTTAGAGAAATGATTGGAACCTCTAAGTTGATCAAATAGATCATCGATCCTGGGTAGAGGGTACTTGTTTTTTACCTGTCAGCTGGTTCAGTTTTTGATAGTCTACGCACATACGGAGTGAACCTTCCTTATTCTTCACAAATAAAACCGGAGCTCCCCAACCCGATGTACTGTTCCAGATGCAACCCACTCTGAGCAGTTCATCAATCTGCTTCTTTAGCTCGGACATCTCTGCTGGTGCCATCTGGTAGTGTGGTAATGACACTGGTGCAGTGCCAGGGTACAACTTGATTTTAAAATTAATCTCCCTCATGGGAGGCAAGCTAGGGAGTTCTGTTGGAAATACGTCCGCATAGTCCTTTACCATTGTCGGAAGTTCAGCCACCGGTGCCTTGTTGATTCTGATACTGTTCAATACCAGGTGAATCAACCTTTCACGCAGTCTGCTTTGTTTGTCAGTACGCACCACATGTTGTTTTCCCTCGGGTGACCAAAATGTCACTCTGCGGCTATAGCAATCAATGTTGTTCTGAAAGCTAGCCAACCAGTCCATGCCGAAGATAATATCGTACTCTGTCATATCGAGTACCAAATAGTTGAACTCAAATCTGAGCTCAGCGAGTTCAGTATTCATTGCTGTGCATATAAGCCCCAATGATGTGTCTCCGACGGGGGATACAATAGTGAGTGATGTGGACAGTTTTTGTACTAATATTCCAGTAGCAGTTATAAATGCAGCAGATATGAAAGAGTGGGATGCTCTAGAATCAAATAAAGCAAAGGCGTAGGAACTACTGACTACAGCCATACCTTGAATCATAGAGTGATCCACTGCTGCTGGAGGAGCTAAGGTAAATAACAGTCTAGATCCTGTAGGCGCCCGTCCCACCTGGTTAGATGTCCTGTCTCCTCGTGAATTAGCTAGTCTAACTGGTGGACGAGATGAACCTCTGGAATAAGAGGGTCTGCTGAGCTATGGGCATTCCCTTTTGAAGTGACCGGGCTGATCACAATGAAAGTAGTTGCTCACCCCTCTGGGATCCTGAGTGACTGATGCAGATGGGGAGGGTTGATTGGGACGAAAGCCCCCTGTTGACCCAGTGGATGGTGAGGGTCTGCTAAAGTTCGGTCGGAACTTCTTGTTGGGCTGAAAAGTACCCCTCCCACTCTGAGCTCGGCGGTTATCAAAATGCGCTAACTCGGCCATCTCTTGCTCTGCTATAGTGGCCCTGCTAACCATGTAACACCCCGCCCTTTTCACTCGAAATCAGAGTCGGTTTTTTTTTTTTAAATAAACAAAAGTGATAAAGAACGGAATGTCATGATGCGAGTTAAGTCCGGACTTCTAAAGTCAGACCCTTAACTGGCCAACCCTATGTGTGCATGGACTAAGTCCATGAGAACGGTTCACACATAGTAACTTATTATCAATGCGGAATATAACATAACTGATTGCGGATTATAATAGAACCTAATACTAGTCCATTTTAGATAACAAAGTACTTAGTCATTAACCAACTTAACTTAGATTAAATATCCATACCAAACCATTCACAAACCATAACAAATATCTAATTATTACATGCCGAAGTCTAATTACTCAAATTACATGTCCTCGAGTAACTTAATAAAATAATAAACCAATCCAAAGTTCTTATGCATTGCTCCGTTCGCGATCATCATTCCCTTCGTTTCCTGCGTCATTCACTAGGGTAGAAGTAGGGCGTTAGAACAACGCGCCCAGTAGGAATTCTAAGTAGGGTTATCACATGGGTTAGTATCAAATATCATATAAAATATCATATCATCAAAATCATGTAAAATCATGTCATGCCATATGTCTTATGCAATGAGTCCCACCCATCACATTCCATGTAACCTCTTGATGGAATTCTCCTCATCAAGGTATCCCCACAGTGGTCTTTCCGATGCCCCGACGGAGTGTGGCCTCCGGATTCTTCTTGATGGCATTATCCACGTCAAGGTCTTCCCACGATTGCTTTACGGACGCCCCTACGGAGCTTGGCCTCCAGTTACAAATTCCCTTCCCATGCCATGCATGAGATGTACATACTCATATGCTATGCAATATAATTAACCATAGCATTTCAAAACTTCACTTTTGAAACATAATATAATTACAACATAAACCATCAAATAAGATAAAAACATTTACATATCCATGTTTCAATAAGGTAGAATCCTACCAATGACAACTAGTTTGACCTTGCGTTCTTGTCGAAAACCGTTCACGACCGTATACTGTTTGTGAAGTCCCGTCACCTTGTTACATAACAATAAGTCAAACTAAAGTCTCATAATATCCAAAACCATATACACACTTTGGGGGGTTCGGCCATACACCATGGCCGAACCTCACCCACTTAAATTGGGTCCTTTTTGGTTTTAACCAATCACTTTCAAGTAGTCATTTTAAAACCCTAAATTCGCCAAATATAACTTTGTGGGGTTCGGCCATACACCATGGCCGAACCTCACTTATTTTGTTTTAGTCCCTCCTTTGGGTTCTTAAGCCCAATCATGCAATTCCATCGATCTATCCATTTATACATTAATCATCTTACCCACATAATAACCTAAGTCCAAAAACAACACTTGTGGGGTTCGGCCATACACCATGGCCGAACCTCACTTACCTTAATTTTCACCCCTTCTTTTATTTATCACTCAAACACCACCTAACTAATTTTTAAACCCTTAATCCACCAAATCCACCTTAGTGGGTTCGGTCATACAACATGGCCGAACCTCACCATCATAATTTTGGTCATTTTTAATTAAGTCCAAATGCCAATCCATTCATCCAAACATTCACATATTAATCAACCACCATTCCCTCCATGGGGTTCTTCCTTATTTCCATTAAAACCTTTTATTCATCTATAATTGTTTCTCACACCTTCATCCATTAAATCCTTTTAGACCCTTTAAAAATAAAATACCATACTTAGCACTTGGTGGGGTTCGGCCATACCCCATGGCCGAACCTCACCCCTTTGGTTTTGGTGCTCCTTTTTTCCATTCTTTTTGATAATCAAAATGTATCCAAGTCCATCACTTTACATTCATTTTAAAACCCTTTAAAAACATCAATAACTTTCCATGGGGTTCGGCCATACAACATGGCCGAACCCTAAGGTTCTTTATCTCATCTTTTAAATCCCATAGCCATAATCTTAACCTTTGATGGGTTCGGCCATACATCATGGTCGAACCTAATCAATCTCTTTTTCATATTCAATGGTTCTTGTATATCCCTTTTAGGGTTTGGCCATGCAATGGCCGAACCATCTTCTTAATCTTTGACCCTCCTTTCTAATTATAAAATTTGTCGAGCACTTACCGTTTTCCGCGACTCCTCCAATTTGTCCTTTACTCCGGCTTGTTCCTTTCCTTCCTTAGCCTCTCCTTCTTCTTTCTCGTTCCTGTAACGCCCCGCCCTTTTCGAGAATTTCAGAGTCTAATTTTTTTTTTTAAAAGTAATCATAAAACATCGAAAGAGAGCGGGCGGTGTCACGACGCGAGTTAAGTTCAGACTATCCAAGTCTGAACCTTAACTGGCCACCCATGTGTACATGGAATAGACCATGATTATGAATCACACATGGAACTAACATCAACATGCGGAAAAACCTAGATTAATTGCGGAAAAGAAAGACGAGATAGCAAGTAACAGTCTTAAACATAAGTTAACATAGATCAACCATCCAATGGTTATTAACCTAATCAAACCATAGTAAGTAATGAATTATTACATGTCCCACAAAAGTATTCAAAAGATAGTAATATAAAGTAGTTCAGTCCTTCATTCAAGCGCTTAGGCTTGGCTCCTCTCCCGGTTAACTACCTTTCCTTTCCCTTTGCTTGTACCTGTAATCTCCTCTGAGGATAGAATTAGGGCGTTAGATCAACGCACCCAGTAGGTTCCCGAATCAGGGCTACCACATGTTAGCATATAAAACATGCATATATATATATATCATACTACGCGATCATTAAAAACAAGTAAAACCATGCTATGAAATATGCACATGCAATGAGCATCCCCCCGTCATGTACCTTCATAGCCATCACTTGACGTGCCTTGCACCGTCAAGGTAAATTAAAATACAACTTCCATCTCTTCATTATTGACTGATTCATATCAGGTATTAGTCCTCCTGGCGGGACTCTCATCGCCTAAGGAGACCAATGTGACTATGATCATCATGTTACTCCTCCTGGCGTGACTTGCACCACCGAGGTAGGACGTAACTCATAACTTGTAACACTGTAGAACCTCACTCATAATCCCATGTCTATGCATGAGATGCCAATGCCTGTATGCCATCTGTTAATGCATAATATATCATTTGAAACACATATATTAAAACAAGAGTCTCATAAGAAAAACTGGGTAAAACCGTGGTTACAAGTAGGTAGGAAACCTACTGAAGAATCACTTCAGCGTCCGTTATTTCTTAGGCTTTAATCGGTCACGACTCGTTCGTCGTTCAACTTTCGGTACCTTATTATGCAAACAATAAGTAAATCATAATCTTATTTACATGTCCATTCACATCCATTCAAAATGCCCAAGCTCCTATGCTTGGTTTTCATCTCGATCCACGTTCTTCCATTTCCCTGCGTCATCCACTAAGGATATAGATAGGGCATTAGATCAAAGCGCCCAGTAGTGTTTCCGAATAGGGCTACCACATGGTTAGTAAAAAACATGCAAATAATATAATAATAACACATGTGTGACAAAATTCCATAAAAACATGCTATGTATGAAATGAACATGTAATGAGTCCCACCCATCACCATTCAACATAGCCATCACTTGACGGGATTCTCATCGTCAAGGTAACCCACAGTGGTCTTTCGGACGCCCCGACGGAGTGTGGCCTCCGGATTCCTCCTGATGGGATTCTCATCATCAGGGTACCCCACAATGGTCTTTCGGACGCCCCGACGGAGTGTGGCCTCCGGTTACAACACCATCATCCCATGTCATGCATGAGATGTCTATGCAAACATGTCATTTAGAAACATAGCTTTACAAACATACAAGTTATTGAAATCAACATAAAACAGCATATGAAATAGTGGTTACAATAAAGGTACGAAACCTACACTTGTTTACTTTGTTTGACCCTTCCTTTGAACCGTCTTCCGATCACGGCTTGTACACCGCTCTAGAAATCCCAAAACCTTATTTACATAACAGCAAGTTAAGCATTCATTCATGTGATTCTAACTTAGTCTAAGTCCCAAAAATCCACTTAAACTTCCATATCCTATCTTAGCCATAGAACCCCATAGTTTTGGTCCTTTTAAACATGTTTTTGGTCTCATTTAGACATAGGATAACAGTATAATGTTATCATGTTTTTACCTTTCAAAACCATCCAATACAGTCCATAACAGTCTATGGTTTCCATGTTTCCCAACATGAAAATCAATCACTCTTTTACATGGGGTTCGGCCCTCCATGGTGGCCAAACCCAATGGTTATTCTTACCTGTTTTTAAACCTCAGATAATCATGTAATAACAGTATATTATTAACAGGTTTTTATCTTTCAAACTAACATCCAAAATTAGCTCAATTTCATAGGGTTCGGCCATGCTCATTGGCCGAACACCATGACCTTTGGTTTTGAACTTTTAACCCTTTATCTTGGGTCTGAAACCAACATCCAAATCCATGTTTTAACCTCCTCAAAACATGCATTTTAAATCCAAATAATAACATCTAATATCAGTCCCAAACTATATGGTTTTAATTTCCAAAAACTATCAAAAACAATCACTTGTTTCCATGGGGTTCGGCCATGCTAAGTGGCCGAACCCATTGGTCCATTTCCATCTTTTAATCCACTGATTTCAGACCATATAAACTTCAGTCCCTATGTCATTCAGATCCATGTTTTTTAACTATTCTAAAACATGTATTTAAATCTTAAAATCAAAACCCAAAAACAGTCTACAAAATCCATGGTTTTCATGTTTCAAAACATGAACACCAAACCATCTCTTTTCATGGGGTTCGGCCCTTCATGGTGGCCGAACCCAATGGTCATCTTAATCATTTCTAAACCTCCATTAATCAAGGTTAATCATTGGTGTATTCGGCCATGATCATGGCCCAATCCACACCCTATTTGTTCCATGTTTTTCAACAAAACTCAATGAAATACTTACCAATTTTTCCCAAGCCTTTCTTCTTGACTTTTGATCCTTGCTTCCTATCTTTTATTTCTTCCTTTCTTCCTTAATTCCTTGCTGGTTTAAGCTTGAATATTTGGTACCAAAAGCCTCTGCTGTTCCAGCCAAGAACACCAATTGGAGAGAGGGAGAAAGAGATGGAAAAACTTGGGTTTGCAATGACAAAAGTCGGCTAACCTTGGTGTTCATTGCTTTTGTACATCAGCCATCATAACCCCTCCACTACCTCATCAATTCTTGCCTAAACCAATGGGCCACTTGCTGCCAACAAATGCACCCATTGGCATTCCAACGTTGAAGGCTTGGGGTTTCCAAATGGGATAGAAACCCCCCATATTCCATTTAATGTTTTGCATGAAACTCTCCATAACAAGTCCCCAACGTGTGGGACTTGTTTTGGTTTGTTTGAGATCACCACACCTCCTCATATTCCACTTAACTCACTGAATTTTCAGCCCATTTGACTTCCATTTTTGACTCACTCAACTCAATGTCCAACTCACCATAATTAATGCATTTCATTCAATGCACATGAGTTAACTCAACCCTTGATTTAATTCCAACTCACTTCAGTCCCACTCAACTGATTTAATTCGTGTTTTAGCTACCTAGAGGGTCCACACGGTCAACCATAGTCAACTCGACCCGTTGGGTCCACTTTTAGCTCCTTGACCCGTTTTTGACTCCATGACCCAATTATGGTATTTTGGTCATTTCTAATTGGTTTTTACATATGGATCAAGCCTACCCATTTTTTCTCCACTTGATTTCCAATCAAATAGGCTTAACCCCATTTAATTTAAAATCACAAGACGGTCAAATGCTCCAGTAAGACCCGATGGGTCCCATTTGGGCCCTTTGACCCATTTAGCCATTTTTGACCCAATTGATGTAAATTACCCATCCAATCAAACTTGACATTCATAATGTGCTCATATGATCTTAATTTGAGCAATGGGCCATACCATTTTCTTACTTAACATCACAAAATAATTAATTTAACACATCAAGGGCATTTTCGTAATTTATCGACTTCATTGAGAAATTACCCATCCAATCAAACTTGACATTCATAATGTGCTCATATGATCTTAATTTGAGCAATGGGCCCCTACTATTTCCTTTATTACAATCACATTTACTGAATTCACCAATGCAGGGGCATTTTCGTAATTATTCCAACCGTTGAGAATTCTTTGACCCAATTAACCATTTTGACCTAATTTGATGTACATTACCCATCCATTATAATTTGACCCTTATAATATGTTCATAGGATCTTAATTTGAACAATGGGCCCCACTATTTTCTCATTTAACATCATAATTAATAAATTTACCAATCCAGGGGCATTTTCGTAAATATTCATCTTATTGAGAAATCGGGGTGTTACAGTTCCTTTGGCCGAGACTGACCTTGCTACAAACCCCTTGGAATAATTCGGCCAAGTGATATGGATTGAGAGAGAAGCTTAGAACAATGCTCCAAATCCTTGTCTTGAGAGTGGTTGTCTTTGTATGATGGTTTGAGATCACCAATCTTTTCTAAGTCTATACCTTGAGAAGTGATCGGCCAAGAGAAAGAGGGAGAGAATGAGATAGAATTCTCAAAATGTTTGGTCTTCTTTCCTTGGAGTGCTAGTGGGCTAAGAGAGGGAGAGAGTGATTGGAAATGAAATTCTTCCTTTGGTTAATCAAATTCAGCCCAAGGTGGTGTCTCTTTGTGGCACCACTTGTAACTCCCATTTTCATTAACCATTATCCTTAATGTTTCCCTTGGGGGTTTCATCCTTGAGATGAAACTCCCAAGACTCCAACGGCTGCAATGCAATGTCTTGTGTAACCTCCACAAGCCCCATTCATCTTCCATCTTGGGGGTTTCATCCTTGAGATGAAACTCCCATGTGCTCAACGACATGTGTGAGTTTGAAATCTATAACCGCCACCCTTCATTATTTGCCCATGTGGGGGTTTCATCCATGAGATAAAACTCCCACAAGCCAACGGTTTTGTCTTGTCTCAGACCACCAAACCGTCCAGCTCCCCTTTTGGTGTTCCATTGGAGGTTTGAATTTTGAAATGAGAAACTCCCACCTATCCATTTAATTCCTATTTGGGAGTTTCATCCTTGGGGTGAAACTCCCATGTAGCCTATGATCTTGACTTAGCTTGGACCACAAAACCGTCACCGTACCTTAATGATTCAAATGGAAGTTTCATGCATAAGATAAACTTCCATGCATTCCAACATGTGCATTGTTTGAAATTGAAAAGAAAACTCCCCACCTTGTGTAACTCCATAAAAACGCCAACTCCTTTCATTAACCATCTTTGGAGTTTCATGCATGGGATAAAATTCCCCATGCAACCAACGTGTTCCATTGCTTGCATTTTGAAACTACCCACAACTTTCATCCACACTTTACTCACTTAAAATTTATTTAACTCCCTCAACTCAACCCATTCATTTAACTCAACTCAAACAATAAATTCAACTCCACCATTAAACTCAACTCATCCATTTAATTTGAGTTCACTTAAACACTTGTTTGCATTCCCATTTAATTCAGCCTTAACTAAATTAGGCTTGAGCTCACCTAATGGTCAACCAAGCCAACTACGACCCATTGAGTCCCAATTGGGTCTTTTGACCTAAATAACCACCTTGACCCAATTAAATGCACATTACCCATTTACTTTAAATTGATCCTTATAACATATCCATTGGGTCTTAATTTGGCCATTGCCCAACACCTTACCCATCTGACGTTCATAACCATTAATTCACACTTTCAATGGCAATTTCCGTAAATATTGATAAACTAAAAATCTGGGGTATTACAGACCACCTCTGCCAATGTAGCTGCCTTGAATATGGTTACCTTGGCCCTAATGCTTGGCCGAAGGCCCCGCCCAAACTTGCGTGCCCTTCGATACTCTGTATCCACCATACAGAATGCATGGGAAGACAAACTAAGAAACTCCTGGTGGTACTCTACCACCGTCATGGTACCTTGTACCAAAGATAGAAAAGCTTGAGTCTGGCGCTCCTTCTCCTCCTCAGGGAAATAATGGTCCAAGAAGGTAGCTGAGAACTGATCCCAAGTCATCGCAGTCCTCTCCCCTTCCGGAAGAAGTACTCGCTGCTTCTCTATCACCTCCCACCATTTACCGGCATCATCGATCAATTGTGACGTGGCCAGTAAAATCTTGTCAGCATGACTCGTGATCTTGAGTAGGGTATGTAACACCCCACTCTTTTCACTCGAAATTAGAGTCTATTTTTGTTTTTTTAAATAAACAAAAGCGATAAAGAGCGCAATGTCATGACGAGAGTTAAGTCCGAACTTCTAGAGCTCGACCCTTAACTGGCCAACCCTATGTGTGTGTGGACTAACTCCACCAAGATAGTTCACACACATAAGTTAACATGCGGATAATATCTTATACTGCGGATTATAATAGAACCTAACTTTATTCCAATTTATTAGATAGCAAAGATGTACGTCTTTTTACAATGTTTATCTTAACTGAAATAATTAAATAAAATCATTCCAAACCATAGCAACATAACTAGTTATTACATGTCCGACATTCTAAGTTATCTCAAATTACAAGTCCAAATAATAACTTTAAACAACTATTAAGTAAACTCATTTCAAGCTTCTAAGCTTGACTCTGTTCACGCTCATTGATCCCTTCGTTTCCTGCGTCATTCACTAAGGTAGAAGTAGGGCGTTAGAACAACGTGCCCAGTAGAAATTCTAAGTAGGGCTATCACATGGGTTAGTATCAAATATCGTATACAATATCATATCATCAAAATCATGCAAAATCATGTCATGCCATATGTCTTATGTAATGAGTCCCACCCATCACATTCCATGTAACCTCTTGACGGAATTCTCCTCATCAAGGAATCCCCACAGTGGTCTTTCGGACGCCCCGACGGAGTGTGGCCTTCGGATTCTTCTTGATGGGATTATGCACATCAAGGTCTTCCCACGATTGCCTTACGGACGCCCCGACGGAGCGTGGCTTCCGGTTACAAACTTCCCTCCCATGCCATGCATGAGATATACATGTCCATATGCTATGTAATATAAATAACCATAGCATTAAAAACTCCACATTTGAAACATAATATATTTACAACTTAAATCATCAAAATAAAGATAAAACCATATTACATAACCATGTTCCAATGAGGTAGAATCCTACCCAAGACAACTAAGGTGTCCTTGAGCTTTAAACCGGCAACCGATCACAATCGTGCCCCGTCCGTGTGGTCCCGTTACCTTGTTACAGATCAACCAGTCAATCCATGTTCCATTTGATTTTCCATCAAGTCTAAGACCAAGAACACCATCTTGTGGGGTTTGGCCATACACCATGGCCGAACCTCACTCACTTGAATTTGATCCCTCTTTTTATTTAACCAATACCATCCAAATAACTCATTTAAAAACCTCAATCCACCATATACACCTTGGTGGGGTTCGGCCATACAACATGGCCGAACCTCACCATTTTGGTTTTGGCCCCTTTTTCAAGTCCTTTGATCTTTTCATTCCATATTTACAATATTGCCATTAGCCTAACCCTTGTTTAACCTTTCATTTACTTTAATCCATCATACATAAGTCTCCATTTTGATTTGACCAATTATATTACAAGTTGACCACTTCAAAAGAAACTAAGTCCACCAAATAACCATTAGTGGGGTTCGGCCATACCACATGGCCGAACCTCACCATATTGACTTTTGTCCCTTTTGTCATCATCTGTCATGGCTGATTACTTACTTAATACTAAGTCCCAAGATAATCATATGTGATTCCTTAATCAAAAGCACAGAACCATTAATAATTTCTAACCATGTTCTTAACTCCAATTAACCCATAAAAATGGTCCATGGGGTTCGGCCATACACATGGCCGAACCCTATGGTTTTCATGTTTTGCATACCTCTAAAATAAATCAGTCCATAAAATAAACCTAGTGGGGTTCGGCCATACTTCATGGCCGAACCTCACTTAATTATCTTTGGTCCACGTTTTTGATCCTTGATCTATTATTTCCATCCTTTAATCATCCAAAATGTGTTATTCATTTACTTAATCCTTATTTCCATTACATGCAAACAATTATCTTTTCATGGGGTTCGGCCATACAAGATGGCCAAACCCTATAGTCCATTATCTCCCTTTTTAAAAATCCTTTTTTTTTAAACCCAAAAACTTCCTTAACACTTTCCATGGTTTTCTTGTTTCAAACTTTCCAATATTTATATATGGTTTATGCTCAGCACCTTAGCCATAATAACATTATGGTTCAGCCATGCAATGGCCGACCCACAACCTTATGTTATTATGGTTCAGCCATGCAATGGCCGACCCACAACCTTAACCTTATCTCAATTTAAAACACCTTTACATCCTTCATAACATTGTATGGTTTTTATCTCTCAAAAACCCATAAAAATGACCAAGTCTTTTCATGTATGGCCGAACCCTATGGTTCATCTACTCCTTTTAAAAATAATCATACATTCCTTAATTTTCCTCCATGGGGTTCGGCCATACCCATGGCTGAACCCTATGGTTATAATAAACAAAAACTAGTAAATTACTCACCAGTTCCGCGACTCCTCCAGTTTTCTTTTGCTCCGGCTTGTTCCTTGTCTTTCTTTCCTTAGCCTTTCCTTCCTTCCTTCTTGTCCTTTAGCCGAGACTGATCTTGTTACAGTCCTTAAGGAGTGGTTCGGCCAAGGTATAGATTTAAGAGAGAGAGAATTTCAGCCTTGGGTGTGAATGATAAAACCTTGAGATGCAAACTCCTTTGTTCTAAGTCCACTTTGTCTTTGAGGAGTGATCAGCCAAGGAATGATTTGTGTGAGAGACAACCAGCCAAGGTTCCTTGTCTTGAGAGGTGAAAAACGGCCAAGGGAGGGAGAGAGAGAGTGAAATGAAAAATCCTTTGGTTAATGAAATTCAGCCCATAGTGGTGTCTCTTGGTGGCACCACTTGTAACTCCCATTTGCATTTAACCATAATCCTTTATGCTTGGGAGTTTCATCCATAGTGGATGAAATTCCCAAGGTTCCAACGGTGTTGCCATTGTTTGGCTTGTGTAACGGCCACCTCTCCATTATTGGACTGTTTGGGCATGTCCTTTCATCTCCCATGTCCCAACAATATGCTTGATGCTTTATGTAACCGTCCACCTCCCTTGATTCTCATCAATGCCCCATATGGGGGTTTCATCTTTGAGATGAAACTCCCCCCTTAATTCCTCCAACGCGTGGACCGCCTTATTTAAATTTGAAATGGCAAAACCCGCCACTTCTCCATTTATGATTCAAGTGGGATCCATGAGATGAACACCCATTCCAACTCATTTACTCAACTCATCCTTTTTAACTCATTAATTTAAAGCCAACTCACTCACTTGACTCCACCTAATTATTGACTTCCTTTCCAACTTAAATTAGTTCCAATTTAATTAGGCTTGGACTCATTTGGTGGTCAACCAAGTCAACCACGACACATTGGATCCCAATTGGACCTTTTGACCCAAATAACCACCTTGACCCAAATAAATGCACTTTACCCATTTACTTTAAATTGATCCTTATAACATGAACATTGGGTCTTAATTGAACAATGAACCCCACAACTTACCCATCTAAGGTCATATCCTTTTAATTCACCATTTCAATGGAAATTTCCATAAATATTGATAAACTAAAAATCTGGGGTATTACAGGTCAGGATCTGAGTGATCTTCATCAGCCAATTTTCTGCTCCGATAGCCCCTTCTCTCCCTTTGAAGTAAGGAGGGCACTGTTGCTGGAAGTCCCTGACCATGCTCCTATCATTGGTCTCGTTGGTGGTTCCATTCCCGTTCAAGTGCTATTGGAGCACCGAAGTGACCACTGCTTGAACCAAGTTTTGTAGTTCAAGAGGCACCACGGGTATATTCACGCTGCTTTGTTCCTCCTCCTCTTGGTGGGATGGCTGTTCTTCCTCTTCGTGTCGAGATTGTCGTTCCTCCTCATTTCGAGGTTTTTCTACCTCATCTTCACCCCCATTTGGGTTTTGTCGGGTCCTTTTCTTTGGAGGCGTTTTACTCTAAGCCATTGAAAAATATCATGACTTAGTTTTCATCGTAAAGTTTGTATTTTCCTACTTTTGGGGAAATTTCCACATAAGCACTCTTGATTTTTCTTTGTTTTTGGGGAATTCCCTAAGTATCTATTGTTTTGTTTCTCAATTCAGTTATATTGGGGAAATATATCCTATTTTGCTATGTTTGATAAATCCCATTATTTTGACTGTACTTCCTTTGCTATCATTCATTGTTGTTCTCTGATTGAATGTTCTGTCTGAGTCTAACGAAGTAAATTAATCCTGCCCTCTTGCAGCGGACTCCGAAGAGTCGATCAGTTGGGATTCTTATCTGTCAGTGAGACATAATGCCATCTTAATGTTACTTCGAAAGATTCAATCTTTCTGGTTCGCTCTGATACCAACTGTAACGCCTCGCCTTGTTTCACTATGCTTTCTGAAAATCAGAGTCTATTTTTTTTTTAAAGAGTGATAGAGAGCGGGACGTCATGACGCCAGCTAAGTCCGAACTTCTAAAGTCCGACCCTTAACTGGCCAACCCTATATGTGCATGGACTAAGTCTATGAAAACGGTTCACACATAACAATATAAACATGCGGATTAAAATCATAACTGTAGAATTATAATAGAACTTAATTCTATTCCATTTTAGATAGCAAAGTACTCCAAGTCTTATCCATAATTAACATAACATAATTATCCAAATAAACATCCAATCATAGCAAATTATCTAAATTATTACATGCCCGAAGTTTAGTTACTCAAATTACAAGTCCATAAGTAACTCAATCAAAATCTAAACTAAAAGAATCCAAGCTCCTATGCTTAGCCCTTTTCACGTTCATCGTTCCCTTCATTTCCTGTATCATCCACTAGGGTAGAAGTAGGGCGTTAGAACAACACGCCCAGTAGGTATTTCATTTAGGGCCAACACATGGTTAGTACGAAACATGTATAATAATATCATAATGTCAAAAACCATATAAACCATGCCATGTCATGATGTCAAATGCAATGAGTGCCACCCATCACAAGTACATATAAATACCCCCACATAGGTCTTTCGTACGCCCCGACGGAGTGTGGCCCCTCCGGTTTCTTCTTGATAGAAAAGCACATCAAGGTATCCCACATAGGTTTTTCGGACGCCCCGACGGAGTGTGGCCCCTCCAGTTACATATCCTTCACCCCATGCCATGCATGAGATGCTAATGAAACACATGCTATTTTATATTGTAAACATAGCATTAAAACTTCACAATTCAAACATATATTTTACAACGTAAATTCATCAAAATAAGATAAAAACATTGTACATAAACCCATGGTTTCAAAGAGGTGGAATCCTACCAAAGACCACTAACGTGTCCTTTTGCTTTCGTCCGGTAACCGCTCACAATCGTACACGCCTTGTGAAGTCACCTTACCTTATAATATATCAATCAATTAAAACCATGTCCCATTTGATTTACAATAATGTCCAAGTCCATAAACCCAACTTGTGGGGTTCGGCCATACACCATGGCCAAACCTCACTTACTAGATTTTTGTCCCTCCTTTGGTTTATTAATTAATAATGTAACAACCGCCCCTTTTCACCATATAATCAGAGTCTATTTTTTTTTAAAAAAAAGAGTGACAAAGGCGCGGACGTCACGACGCGAGTTAAGTCTGAGCTTCTAAAGCCCGGCCCTTAACTGGCCAACCCTACGGATGCGTGAATGGAGTCCACAGAAAATGGTTCACCCGTAGAAATAAGCTCGAGGAATAACACATTAAATATGGAATGATAATAGATACTACCCTACCAATTTTACTAGATAGCAGGGAAGATTTCATCATTTAATTACTAAAATATCATAACATCATATGTCTACAATAAAATCCAAATCATAGTAATAAGTCTAAAATATTACATTTCTGACAAGCTAAACTATATAAATACACGTTTCCCAAAATAAACTTAAACAAAATAATTAGTCCACCTTCCCAAGCTCCTAAGCTTGGCTCCCGTCTCGTCCTTCTGCTTCGGCATTTCCTGCGTCATCAGCTAGGGTAGAAGTAGGGCGTTAGACCACGCGCCCAGTAGGACTCCGAGTAGGGCTAGCACATGGATTAGTAATAACAGCGTGCAGATAACAATATAATAAAAACTGGTAGACAATCATATAATGAAATTATGAAGTGCATGCCATGCCATGGGTGTCTTATGAGTCCCGCCCATCATCCCTACCATCATGATGTCATAACCCCCTTGACGGTAAAACCTCGTCAAGGTATCCCCATGCCTGTTCTCGGTCGCCACGAAGGAGCATGGACTCCGGTTATAGCCTATCAGGCTATCCCCATGCCTCTTCTCGGTCGTCCCGACGGAGCATGGACTCCGGTTATAACCTATCAGGGCATCCCCATGTCTGTTCTTAGTCGCCCCGACGGAGCATGGACTCCGGTTTGTTTATTTTTTTCGGCCCATGCCATGCATGAGATGTAATGCATTATGCTATGTAATATATTTGGGTCATAGTCTTTACATATTACTCATATCACTAACATATAATTCATAGGTTAACCATATGCCATAAGTACATATAAACCATAATTTCATAAACCATCATATCACCAAACATATAATTTCCAAAATAAAGTAATAACCATTCACATAGCACCTAATCCATGGCTTACAAGTAGGTAGGAATCCTACCGAATAGCAACTCGCGTTCTTCTCTTTCGTTTTCGTCCGATAGTCCGGCTACCGACACGCGTACCGCTCGCGATATCCAATACCTTATTACATACACATAATTAGTCCATGTTTTTAACCTTTTAAATCCATTAATCACATACTTAAGGTTATCATAATTGCACTTATGTCCATAATCATTTTTCATGGAGTTCTTGAATTTGGCCATTATTTACAATTTTGCCACTACTCCTTTACATGATTAATTACTCATTTTTATTTCTCCATTCTTAGACCCATGATAGACCCAAAATCTTGGATCCATCAATGATTCATTAACTTGTCACAAGATCACTAAAATTCCACCATCTAATTAGCCTAATCCTTATAATTTAAACACCCATATAGTCCCATACTTAACGCATCAATTGTCTCATAAAATTGGGTCATGGGTTCAAAATACCCCATTCCTCAAATCTTCCCATGGGGTTTACTTCATGCATTTAACCCACATTAAGTCCATTATCCATTCATGCCCTTTGAAGGCCATAAACATCATTCACATTTCAATCTAACCCATCACAAGGCTCACCAATGGGCCATGGGTTCGGCCATACACCATGGCCGCATGGTGTCCTTTTCCCATTTTTTTCCTTGGTCAACATATATCACTTAATTCCATCACAAGTCCCTCCATGTGGGGATTTTGTCATACATTTTAGATCACCCCTTTGATCAACATTAGGTCTCTTTTTGGTTCATTTACATTACCAACACTCCCATTTATTTTCCATTATTCATAACCATTATCACACCATCAGAAAACCCTCATCTTTAACTACATTGGAGTCCATTACAAATATCAACACTAGGTTCATTTTGGTACAACAAAACCACCAACATTCATCACCATAGGGTTCCACAACATTCCATCCATAAAATCTTTCCATAGTTTTTGTTTTTGAAATCCCATTTACAATGCTTAAGGTCCATTTAAAAAAATTGTTAATCTTCTCCATCATTTTTCTTATGAACACCCCTTTAAACTTAACCACATTTAATCAATAAGCCCTTAAAACCCTAAACCATCCTCCATGGTTTCCATTCTTCATAAATCCTAATAAGTCATTAAAATGCCCAAATTACCTTCCATGTCCTCCATTCCTTAAAACCCTAAAAATTTTACACATAAATTACATAACCCTAATTAGATTCATCAACCCTTTTTACCATGCTTAATTAACACCTAATTATACAATGTCCTTCATTCCTTAAAACCCTAAAAAAAATTCACACATTAATTGCATAACCCTTAATCCATTTATATATATATATATATATATATATATATATATATATATATATATATTTTTTTTTTTTTTTTTTTTTTTTTTCTTTTTTTTTTCTTTAACCCTAATTTATCCATTAGAGTTTCCTCCACTTTCCATCTTTCAAATTGATGGATTTAAAATCCATGGCATAAAATCATTTGACCACCATTAAATTTACAAAATGAATCCCAAATCTTAAACCCTAAAAATCCAAAATTTCTTGTTTAAGAAATACTCACAATCCATCGTCTCCTCCGATTTCCGCCAATCCCGTCGGCTTCCTTAGGCTCCTTTCTCCTTCCTCTTGATCTTTGGTAGGCCAAGATGCTTGATCAATGGTGAAACCCTCCTAACTTAGGATTGGCCATGATAGGGTTTGTTTGAGAGAGGGAAAGGGAAAGATGATGAAAGGGGAGATAATAGACCTTGATCTTAGAGTGATTTTCCTTAAAATTTCACTTCTTTCTTCTCTCATTCTCTTCTTTTCTCCTTAGCTTTCTTTCTTTCCTTCACCTTGGGTGTGGGACGGCAATGGTAGAATGCAAAATGGGGAGAGTAAAATGAAGATAGAATAAGAGATGGGAAAATAAAACAAAGCTTATCACATTTAAGTTGGGCATTTAATTCCTCCACCTACCATAAGATATTTATTTTGCTTTATGGTGGTGGTTGAGATAACCACCATCAAGTCCAACGTGTTTTGTGTTTTGCTTAAGTGGTTTGTGTTAGCTTAAAACCACCATTTGACTTATTTGACTAATTCATTAGGATAATTTTAATCATTTAATATTTAGATAATTAAGCTACTTTAATTCCCATTTACTTAAATCATCTTTATACATCCACCCATGGTTGACCAATTCAACCATGGTGGTCGGCCCCACCAAACCTTGGGTCCACACGTCACCTCACTCGGTGAGGTGGAGGTGGGTCCCATTCAACCATTTCACCTTGGTCAACTTTAAATTTAACTTAGATAATTTAGACCCATTCAATTCATTCTAATTGGATCACCATTGGGCCCATGGCCCAATTACATTTTCCTCTTACCCATTTACCTTAGGGCTTACATTATCTTAAGCCAGTGGGTCCCAAGTGGGTATTGGGCCCAATTTGACCACCCTTGGCCCAATTGGCCATCATTGACCACTTAAATGATTTTAAAATCCAATCCATGGTCTATTGGGCCATACTTGGGCCTTTGTCCAAGTTTTGGCCCATTTACCATTTATTCCATCAATTTCCCATTTCCACCATAAAAAAATAAATAATAACACATATATATTACTTTACAAATCCTGGGCCATTACAAATAACCCCTAAGTTAATCATTTAATCACTTAGCAATTAATCATCTACCATTGGTAGCCACCTAAGTCCATAAAACATTCCTCATGGGGTTCGGCCATACACCATGGCCGAACCCATGATCCATCATTTTCACCCTTTCTTACATCCATGCCATTGCTTAATTATGGCTGTCCATTTTATTCATTTAAAATATGCTTAGGCTAATAAATAACCCACTAACAAGATTCATGGGGTTCGGCCATGCACCATGGCCGAACCTATGATATTTCATTTCTCATCTTCTCTATTTAAATGACTTATAATCTCAGGTCCATAAACATAGGTCCATAAATGTAGCCATTACATACATGGATCCACCAATGATCCACAACCATAGAACCATAAATAAAACCATCAAAATCCTACCTTAATCATTCCTTTATTTACACATGCATAGATCTCTAAATGGTCTATAAAATGGGTCATGGGGTTCTACCATACACCATGGCCGAACCCATGATGTCTTATTTTTCTTCCCCCCCTTAAATCATTTACAATATTTAGATCATAACAAAGTCCCTCCATGAGGGGGTTTTGATCATACATTTAGATCATCAATTTTGATCATCATTAACCACCTTTAAACCTATTACAATTACCAACTTTCCCCCATCATCTCCATGGTCCAAAATACCTCTAAGTCCACCAATAACTCTTCATGGGGTTCGGCCATGTTGTATGGCCGAACCCTATGGTTTTTTAATTTCTTACATTCATCCAAACTTGTAAAACCTTTTAAAACCATAAGCATAACTCTATGATTTTCATCCTCCAAACTTCCATTCAAATAATCACCAAAGTCCTTCCATGGGGTTCGGCCATACAACATGGCCGAACCCTATGGTTCATCCCTTTTTATTAAAATACCATCTTCATCCCTTAATCTTCTTCCATGGGGTACGGCCATACACCATAGTCGAACCCTATGGTTCCATATTTTCTCTTTTCAATCCAATCAAAATATCCTAACCATCCATGGTTTTCAACCCATAAAAATACACAATGTCTTTCCATGGGGTTCGGCCATACATCATGGCTGAACCCTATGGTTCATCCTTTCCATTAAACTTACTATATTTATCTCCCAATTTTCTTCCATGGGATTCGGCCACACACCATGGCCGAACCCTATGGTTCTTTTCTTTAAACAAAATTATCGAAACTACTTACCGGTTCCGCGGCTCCTCCCATTTCCCTTCGCTTGTTCTTGCTCTTCCAATCTTCTCCTTGTTTAGCCTCTTCTCCTCCTTGATCTTTCACACTTGCTGGCTGCCTTCTCCTTCTCTTGATGTATGTCGTTCGCCCGTCTATGACTTTATTTTATAATTTCCAATCGGTCCTAACTTAGAAGGTGCTAAGATCCTCTTAACTTAGCAATTCCCTTATGCCGTTTTTAACTAAAGAAAGGATCCTTTTGGTGCATGACTCCCACACGGCAAAGCAATCCTATCTTTATTTGGACACCTTCTTTATTTAGCAATCCCCTAGTTTCACTCTTAACCAAGGAAATAGACACCTTTTGCCGTGTGTATAGATTGCAATTGCTATCCTCATGGATATGCATATCTCCCATACACGGCTTAAGCAACTCCTAAAACCTTTCCACCAATACCTTCCCTGCGCATGCAATCTTCCAAGTTTCTTTATGCGCATAATAATTAATTATAGACTTAATGCATTACTAATTTAATTCGGCCCCATTTAATTTTATTGAAACCAATTCTACAATCCGTTGGGTCTTAATTGGGCAATGACCCAACACTTTACCCATATAAGGTCCATATCTAATAAGTCACAAATTAAATGGTTAATTTTCATATATATTAATAACTTGAAAATCCGGGGTGTTACAATACAACCCTCTTTTTAAATTTTTCGTCCTGAAAATCGAGTGAAGTACGGTTTCAAACATTTACATAAATAGCTCAGGATCAGCTGTTCTCATTTCCGACTCGAGTTCCCAAGTGGCATCCTCAATGCCACGTCGATCACATACCACCTTGATAAACTGGATCGCTCGGTTCCGTAATACCGTTTGTTTTGTGTCCACCACTCGGACAAGTTTTTCGACGTATGCCATGTCACTATGGACCTCTATGTCTTGTATGTTCAGCACATGAGAAGGATCAGGATTGTACTTCCTCAACATTGATATATGGACCACATCGTGCAAAGATGCCAACTGTGAAGGGAGTGCCAATTGGTAAGCCACATCCCCCATCCTTCTTATGATTGAAAAAGTTCCCACATATCTTGGCGATAGTTTCCCCTTCTTTCCAAATCTCATGTGTCCCTTTCGTGGCAAGACTTTCAAGAACACCATGTCCCCCACTTCAAATTCAAGGAACCTCCTCCTCTTGTCAGCGTAGCTCTTCTGATGACTTTGGGCAGTCAATAGATGCTGCCGTATCAACTGTATATGCGCTGTAGTCTTTGCAACCAACTCAGGTCCAATGAGTACAGGCTCACCGGCCTTTGTCCAGTACATAGGTGATCTACATGGTCTACCATATAATGCCTCAAATGGGGCCATCTGGAGGCTTGCCTGGTAACTGTTGTTGTGTGAGAATTTTACTAACGGCAAGTGATCCTCCCATCCACCCTTGAAAGCTAGCATGCATGCTCTCAGCATATCCTCCAATGTTTGTATTGCCCTCTCAGACTGCTCATTAGTCTGTGGATGAAATGCTGTGCTAGTTAGTAGGTCTGTTCCCATGGCCGAATGCATGCTCTGCCATACTCTGCTGGTGAATCGACCATCTCTGTCGGACACAATAGTCCGAGGAATACCATGCAATCTGATGATATCCTTGATATACCGCCGACCCAAAGTCTCAGATGAGTCTGTCATCTTAATGGGAATAAAATATGCAGACTTGGTCAGTCGGTCTACCACGACCCATATCGCATCACTGCCCTTTGAAGTCCTTGGCAACCCTGTCACAAAATCCATGGAGATGTGCTCCCATTTCCATTCCGGCACTGGTAAGGGTTTGAATAACCCTGGTGGCTTCTGATGTTCCGTCTTAACCTGTTGACAAGTTAAGGAATGAGCCACAAAATCTGCCACTTCTCTCTTGAGTCTGTGCCACCAGTAATGTCTCTTTAGGTCGTGATACATCTTGGTGCTGCCCGGATGAATAGAGAGTTTGGTCTGATGTGCCTCAATCAATAACTCTTTTCTGCAGTTCTCAAGTACATATATCCTTCCTCGGAATACAAGACCCTGACCTGGTCGTAACTCCCATTCCGGTATGACTTCACCAGTAGATATCTTGGCCCATATCTCCTCCACTTCCGGGTCTATCCGTTGTTCCTGTTCAATCTTGGTAACTATGTTGGACCGTATGATCAAATTGTACATACTTCCATGGTTATTGATATATAAATTGAACTCTTGTATGGTATTCAGCATCTCCCATTTTGTCCTGATCAAACATGCCATTGATGCATGTGATATACTGCTGACGGCATCTGCCACCTTGTTCGCCTTGCCAAGGTGATAACGAAACACAAACTCATAATCCCGCAGATATTCCATCCATCTGCGCTGCCTCAGGTTGAGCTCTTTCTGATCAAACAAATACTTCAAGCTCTTATGATCTGAAAATACTTCAAATTTCTCGCCATATAAATAGTGTCTCCAACTTTTGAGAGCAAAGACCACTGCGGTTAGTTCCAGATCGTGCGTAAGATAGAGACGTTCATGTATTTTCAATTGTCTTGAACCATAAGCCACGACACGATGACTTTGACTGAGTGAACACCCCAGTCCCTCTCCTGAAGCATCGCAATACACCTCATACCCTTGCCTCTTTCTGACAAAATTAAGATATGAGCAATTGTAAGTCTCTCCTTCAATACTTCAAATCTCTGATTGCACAGATCTGACCACTCATATTTGACTCCTTTCTAAGTGAGTCGAGTAAGTGGAGATGCAATTTTTTGTAATACCCTTGTAACGACCCGTTCCGCGACGGGCACGTTAAAACTAATACGAACTCCTAAAACCAATCCAATACAATTTCGGACATAATTTTTTTTTTTTAAAATGGGAGACGCTGCTCCCACAACCCACATTAACCATAGAAATTCACCAATAAACCAAAAACCGTGAGCATCGGTCATAATTACTAATTATAGTATCATTTCATTATTACATTTATCCAACTCAATGAAAAGTACACATAATTCAAATACATCAGAAGGTTCTCAATTACAAGATGGGCCTGACAAAGTGCAAAACTTCAACTCTACGCCCAACGTCCAACTGAGGGTCCCGCCAACCCTCCCTCGATGAAGTACCTGTGAGGCAAGGGGGTGAGCTTTACATGCCCAGTGAGGGAACACATGCATCATAAGTCATCAAGCATACACTGCACATAATCATATGGACATATCAATGTCTAAGATGTCTACCTGCATAACCATACAAACGTGTGCCCTACCCCTAGCACATGGGCCCACGTCAGCCGGGCCTCTAGGACATCCTCTAACCAACCGAATGCAACTCCCTTATGTGCCCAACTGCAACAGTCCACCCATCCACGGTTGCGCAAACTGATCCTCAGTCAGATCGGGGTCTCTAGTCCTCAACTAGACCTATGACCCTCTCATGACAACCCGTACACATACCACGACCAACCCAAGAATCGGACTCACTAGAGTCCCAAACTGATTACCACACGGGAGTAACCACCTCACCAATCCTCAATGAACTGCCAACCAAACTCATCTATGGTCTCATCAACTAGGCACCAGAGTCTCGATAGTCAAACCCATAACCTTGGACCCTATATGTTGGTTTCCACACTGCTGATGTATCCACCTCTCACGGAATTCTATAGGTCTTCTACCGAGTGAGCCAGCCGAACTCACTCGTTAGGCGCCCATAAATTCCTGGTGAGTCAACACCCACAACACAAGTCTCAACAATGAACCCCAATACCATAACCGCTGGTAAACACACTACCACATCGCACCACAGGCTGTCCCCACCATACAGGTGTCCTAGCCTGGAATATCTCATCACATCACATCGCACTACCCCTCGATCAATGAGCGGGCAAACACATCCTCAGCCTACTCGGTCATCCGGGGAATCACAAACCATGCCAGCGGGAGCTGTCCCTCACCGCATCGTTCCTCGACCTAGGCTAGCACCTCCTCAGCCTACTCAGTTATCCAGGGAATTACAAACCATACCAGCGGGAGCAGTCCCTCACCGCATCGTCCCTCGACCTAGGCGAGCACCTCCTCAGCCTACTCGGTCATCCAGGGAATCACAAACCATACCAGCGGGAGCTGTCCCTCACCGCATCGTCCCTCGACCTAGGCGAGCACCTCCTCAGCCTACTCGGTCATCTAGGGATCACAACTCAGCCAGCGGTAGCTGTCCCTCACCGCTCCTTCCCTCAACCTAGGCGAGCACCTCCTCAGCCTACTTGGTCATCTAGGGATCACAACTCTTCCAACGGGAGCTGTCCCTCACCGCTCCGTCCCTCGACCTAGGTGAGCACCTCCTCAGCCTACTCGGTCATCCAGGGATCACAACTCTGCCAGCGGGAGCTGTCCCTCACCGCTCCGCACCTCGACCTAAGCGAGCACCTCCTCAGCCTACTCGGTCATCCAGGGACCACAAAGCATACTGGCGGGATCTGTTCCTCATCGCACCATCCCTTGACCTAGGCGAGCACCTCCTCAGCCTACTCGGTCATCCAGGGATCACAAACTATGCCAGCGGGAGCTATCCCTCACCGCTCCGTCCCTTGACCTAGGCGAGCACCTCCTTAACCTACTCGGTCATCCAGGGACCACAAGGCATACTGGCGGGAGTTGTTCCTCACCGTACCATCCCTCGACCTAGGCGAGCACCTCCTCAGCGTACTCGGTCATCTAGGGATCACCTCACCCATCATACATTCGGGTATCAGAACCGCAAGGGGCTTCTAAGGTTACCTTGGGTGAACTAACATTCAACCTGATGGCCTATCTAAGGGTTAACATAATTACTTCCCAATTAGTCCTTATCTGGGACTCCAAGGCACCTTGTTCTCTAAGTCAAATCACGTCTCTCTCATAGGTACGTCCGGGAAATACAAGATGGACCGACCATTTGATCCACGCAAGGGTTACGACTACCCATTTCCAATCACAAGGGAGTCTGAATCCCAACCACGTGTCCACTGTGCAGTCCCACATAACGTCTGCACCCTAATACTCGACAAGCTAGGGGGAGTCTCTAGATCCTGGTGTGACCTAATACCCATGCCCCACCGGCATCCCACATATGCTAGCTATATGCATGCACAAATACCGTTACACATACTATTAACATAGTTCATTGTATAATAATCAAATGCATGTATATCATTATCTATCACGAGTTGGCATGTTCAACATCCAAGCATGTTACAACGTCTAACAGTCCAAACTAATCATCGTATAATCATATGGCATTTTATCACCAGATTACATCACACCATGATCAAACATATACCACCACATATCACATATTTGCATGCTGACATCTTAACATATTATCAACCAAAATAAACTCTGATCATGTCGCCACACAATCAATCAATTATGACATCAATTAATCAATTCATACATGCCTCTGCGGGCATCGGATACGAATACACCCGGATGGAGGCCCGCCACATAATGGTATCAACAGTTCCCTTGCCGAGTGGCTCATAACACCGATGACCCCCATTCGCCGTATTCCGTACCCACACATTTGATAGAGAAATAAGATGCATAGATGCATGCTAAAAGCGATGATGAGTTCCCTCACCTGTGTGTGTCCTTGAAATCCAATGCCAGAAAAAGAGTCCGGGGGTTGAAGGGGCTCAGTCTGTTGAAACGAGAACATAAGGATAAGTAACCAGGCAAAACGGGTCAAACTAAGACTAGACTACAAACGGGCCCGAAAGCGAGTCGGGTCCAAACCGGACTGAAGTGGGCCCAAAACTGAAAACTGGGTCCAAACTTGGACAGGGCTAGAAACTGAACCCAAAACTGGAAACTGGGTTTGAAATTGGGTCGGCCCTGAAACTAGGTCGAAACAGGTCGGGCCTGAAATCGGGTCGGGCCGAATTGGGTCGGACTTGAAATCGGGTCGGACTGGGCCGAACAAGGTTTGGGCCGACTCCAGTGGACTGGGCCGGATCTGGCGAATTGAGCCAGATCCGACGAACTGGGCCGGATTATCGGGGTCCAAAATCGGACCCGGCTGAGTCAACTCGGCGGCTCCGAGTGACTCAGCCGAAAGAGAAGCAGAAAGAGAGGGAAAATCGGAGAAAAGGAAAAGAAAGGGGAAAAACGGGAAAACCAGATGGGGAAGGAAGAGAGGAGAAGGAAATGAGAGAAGATCGAAGGAGGGTACCTGATATCGGCCACGATTGAGGGATCCGGCTTCGGATGGCGTCAAATCCGGCGATGGAAGGGGGTCGCTGCAAACTGGCGTCGGCGAATCCAGCCTGAAATTGCAAATCTGAATGGGGGACAAAGGAAGGGAAGGAAGAGAGAAGAAGGAGAGAGGGGAGGGAAGGGAGTGGCGGTGGCGGCGGCACCCAAAGGGGAGAGGGATTTAGGGTTAGGGTTAGACGAAGGAGAAGAGAAGAGACAAGAGGGAAGGAGAGGGAAATCGAAAGAACGAGAGAGTAGCACGGGCGGCGGCACTGTAGCGCATAGCTACAGTGCTGCCGAAGAGAGGTTATAAGGGGTTAGGTTTACGGTTTTCATTTTTATTTTTTAAAATAAAAGCCTCCAATTTTTAAAATACTTTAAAAAGCCCGAAGAAATCAAATGACAAACGTTGGGGGGAAAAATGTGTGATTTTCAAACTTTTTGCATGATAAAATATTTAATGATTCAAAATTACGAAAGTGCCCTTCGAGTGTCTAAACTCAAAATCGGGCAAACCAGGATCCAACACGGGGGCCTACACTTTCGCCACTGCTACCAAGACCCCAAAACTCCGAAATATCGGGTCGGGTCATTACAACCCTAGACTTTTCAATATATCATTATTTACGAAAATGCCATTGGATTTATGAATTGAAGGGTTGTGATCATAGATGAGAAAAATGTGGGGCCCATTGTTCAATTAAGCCTCAATGGCTATGAGTTGTGTGTTTGAAATAAAATAAATGAGTAATTGGGTCAAAGTTTGTGAAATGGATCAAAATGGCCAATTTGGACCCAATGGGTCAGGTTTGACTTAGTTGACCATTAAGTGAGTCCAAGTTTGATTAAGTTGGGGCTGATTGGAGTTTGAAAATGGAATTAAATAGTTGAGTTAAATGAGTGAGTTGGTTGGAAATAAATTATAAGTGAGTGAGTTGATTTGAAATAAGTTATGAGTAAGTGAGTTGTTTTAAATTATAAATGAGTGGAGTATGAAGTTGAAGGGCTGGTTTTCATATTCAAATAAGATGGTCCACACGTTGGATGCATGGGTGGGCATCCCATGCATGAAACTCTAAGATAGGAAATAAATGGAAGGTACCGTTTTGTGGAGTTACAATATGAGTTCACACTTGGAGGGGGGGAGTTTTATATTAAAAATGAAACTCTCACATGGACGTTGATGAGGGTCAAAGGGAGCTGAATGGTTTGGTGGTCAAATACAATACAAAACTGTTGGATGGGGGGAGTTTCATCTCATGGATGAAACACAGGACCAAAAAGGTCGGGGTGGGAGAAATACTTTTTGCTCTCGCAAAAGACTCAGACCCTACTTATGGAGATCTTCAGCCTTTCCTGGTTTCACTGGAAGTTCCTGCTTCTAGTGTGGTCAACCAGGCCATTTCAAAAGAGAGCGTCCACAGAATGTTAGATCTCCTAGTACCTGTTTCCAGTGTAGTCGACCAGGCCATTTCAAAAGAGTGTGTCCGCAGAATAGTGAATCTCCCTATTCCTGTTTCCAATATGGTCGGCAGGGCCATTATAAAAGAGAGTGTCCACAGAAGGGTAGATCTCCTAGCACCTGTTTCCGTTGTGGTCGGCAGGGCCATTTCAAAAGAGTTTGTCCACTGAATGATGGATCTCCTCACTTCAGGAGTTCTCCCCTTAGTCTGGCTCAACAAGCTCAGTCACAAGGATCTGATCGACTAAATACTCTGACTTCTCCTCCAGAGACAGTGGAACATGCGGTAATTCAAGGTATGGCAGTAAAATGTAGTTTGTATATTTATGCGCTATTTTGATCTATTGCCTTCGCATTTGTTATTAGCACCATAATACAACAAGTTGCCCACTGCATTTACTATAGTATTCCCTATAGATAGACGATGACGATTATTGGTGAAAGATGTGCCTGGATTAACTATGAACAAGATTGGTTTCCATGAATGGATTATACCCATAGGTGGGTTATGTTCATGGATGGTTAGTAACTGTGTATAGATGATGCTCATGGACAGAGTGATACCAAGAATGAATTATTTTCCATGAATGGATTATACTCATAGGAGGGTTATATTCATGGATGATTATTAAACAGGGATTGATAATATTTACTGAAAGAGTGATACTAGAGATGGATGCATTTAACCACGGGTGATTATTCCCATGGTGGTTTGGATTGATGCCGGGTATTGGTATCGTAGAAGTTTAGAACAAAAGTTGTTAGTCACATAGAGACTTATGTGCAAAGAAAGACTTGTTTAAATTTGGAGAGGTATTTAGTGGAAAAGTTAAGACACTAGTGAAACTTGAATGGGAAGCTATGGGTGACTGCCGAGTTAGTCTAGCTAGCTGACTCTATAGTTAACCGATGGAGTTCCAGGAGAGTGCAACTAGAAACCTAGTTGAAATGGAATCAGAAAAAGCTCTGAGCATAGGCTCGCATTGGCAGGCTACCTCACACCGAGAGTAGATAAAAGAACGTATTGAGCTGGTACGTATGGAAAATACTATGAGAACAGGTAAAGTGAAACATAGTAGATTGATCTATGTGAGATCACAAATGGATCACGAGAAAAAGATATAACATGAGACAGAACAAAAGGTGTTACGGAACCAAGCGATCCAATTTGTCAAAGTGGTGTGGACCGACATGGTAATGAAGAAGTCACTTGGGAACTTGAAATCGGAAATAAGAATAGAACACTCTGAGATACTTATGGAAGCGTTTAGAACCCTACTTCGGTCGATTTTCGGGACGAAAATTTTTAAAAAAAAGGGTTATATTGTAACACCCCGATTTCTCAATGATGTGGATAATTACGAAAATGCTCCTGGATTGTAAATTTAATGGTTGTGATGTTGAATAAGGAAGTTGTGGGGCCCATTGCTCAAACTAAGATCCTATGAACATATTATAAGGGTCAAATTATAATGGATGGGTAATGTGCATCAAATGGGTCAAAGGGCCCAAATGGGACCCAACGGGTCTTAATGGATTATTTGACCGTTGTGTGAGCTTAAATTAAATGGGGTTAAGCTGATTTGATTGGAAATCAACTGGAGTAAAAATGGGTAGGCCTGATGCACATGTGAAAACCAAGTACAAATGACCAAAATACCCATAATTGGGTCATGGAGTCAAAAACGGGTCAAGGAGCTAAAGGGGGACCCAACGGGTCGGGTTGACTTTGTTGACCACAACCGACCGTGTGGGCCCACAAATGAGTTCAATGGTGAGTTAAATCAGGTTAAGTGGAACTGATTTTATTTAATTTGAATTAAGAATGAGTTGACTCAAATGCATTAAATGATTGCCAATTAATGAGGTGAGTTGGACATGTGAGTTGAGTGAGTCAAAATGGAAATCAAATGGGCTGTAAATTCAGTGAGTTAAGTGGAATATGAGGAGGTTCTTTGATCTCAAACAAACCAAAACAAGTCCCACACGTTGGGGACTCGTTGTGGTGATTTCCATGCAAAACGTTAAATGGAAATGATGTGAAGGTGATGAGATTACATGGGGCTGCCAAAGGTTGCAACGGTTGAGGCCAAGAGTGGTGACCGTTGGTACCAAGGGGTGCCTTCCATGTCCCATCATTTTGTCAAGAAGTTATGAAGGAATAAATGGATTTTGTGGTTGAAGAATAAAAAGGGTAGACCATCCATTTGGGTTGATTTTCACCCAAGGAAATCTTAAGAAATCCTCATCCCTCTCCCCCTCTCAAGAACATCATCTTCTTGGCTGAACCAGCTACTGGTGTTTCACCAGTAGATCAAGCATAAACCAGCAAAGAATTAAAGAAAGAAAGAAGGAAACAAGAGAGGAGAAACCAAGGATCAAAGGCAAAAAGAAAAGCTTGGAAAATTTGGTAAGTATTTCCATGGATTTTGTTTAAAAAGATGGGACAAATGGAACATGTCTTGGGCCATGGGTATGGCCGAATCCATCAAGGATTAGACCTTGGATGGTATTTCATAAGTAAGATGGGAATTTGATCATAGAGTTCGGCCATTGGGGATGGCCGAACCCCATTAAAAGAATGAGTTAAATTGGATGGTTTTTGTAGGACAAAACCATGGACTGTTTTGGATGTTTTTGTTGGATTTAAAATGCATGTTTTTGAAGGGTAAAAACATGGTAACATTGTACTGATTTTTATATGAATAAGTGACACTTAAAACATGCTAAAGAGGACCAAGTCATGGACATAGGGTTCGGCCACCTTGAATGGCCGAATCCCCATGAAAGAAATTGATGATTGTTATGAATTTGGAGAGTTAGAAACCATGCAATATCATGGGGTTTCTATGGGATTTTAAATAGAAATATGTTTGCTGTTTTTATGGATAAGATGCATGATAAATTATGTAAGATCATTAGAAGAATTGTATCCAAAGAACCATGAGGTTCGGCCATGTGAATGGCCGAACCCCATGGGTTGCTTTATGGTTTTTATTTGATTTACTTGGGGTTATGGTTGCTGATTTGGGTCAGCCTTTGGATGGCTAAACCATGTATTGATCATGGTTGAAATAGCATGTTAAAACCATGAGTAATCATGGAGATTATTGAGCCAAGGGAACCATTGGGTTTGGCCATGTATAGGACTGAACCCCATGGACCATTGCATGGGTTAAATAAGCTAAGTTTATAAGTAGTAATTGTTAATGGTTCCATGTTGATTTAAAAGGTTTAAAATATCCTAATGGAGAACCATTTGGTGATGGATAAAGGGGATTACAAAGTTCGGCCATGTATAGGGCTGAACCTTATAAAATGATAATGGTTTTGATATAGCTTAGCCTAGTGGCAAAGCAGTAAATGCGGATGATAATGTAAATATGGATAGATAAAGTTTAAAATGACATGAAAGAAGGGTTAAACCAAGGTGGTATAGTTCGGCCATGGTGTATGGCAGAATCCTACCAAGACATGATTAAAGAGTTAAGTGTTTAGGAATTGATCAAATGGAAAAGGAAGATTAAATCCTAAGTTGGTGATGTTCGGCCATGGGTATGGCCGAACCCCACAAGATGTTTTTGGGTCTTAGATGTGAATGAATAAAGGATAGTATGATTTACTTATTATTATATAGACAAGGTAACGGAAGTGAACGGCGTGCAAGTCATGACCGGGTGACGCTAAAGAAAGAACGAACATTGAAGTGAATCTTCAGTAGGTTTCCTACCTACTTGTAACCACAATTATGATTTGGTTTTATTATGTTTTTATGAGATATGTTGTATTTGATATTATGTTTCAAATATGGTTTTGAATGATGAGATATGTATTTACAAATGACATACATGTACATTGACATCTCATGTATGGCATGGGGTGATGATTATGGATTACCTTGACTTGAGAGTCCCAATGAAAGAACACCTTGAAACAACTCAATGATGAAGTGTCTTTCCACAGGTAACGAGGATTACTGTGGATTACCTTATCATGTGAGTCCCAATGAAAGAATACTGTGAAACAACTCAATGATGAAGTGTCTTTCCACAGGTAACAAGGACTACTGTGGATTACCTTATCATGTGAGTCCCCAATGAAAGAATACTGTGAAGCAACTCAATGATGAAGTGTCTTTCCACAGGTAACGAGGATTACTGTGGATTACCTTATCATGTGAGTCCCAATGAAAGAATGCTGTGTAGTCCCAAATGAAAGTGTATTGTGATTTACCTTGACGGTGAGAGTCCCGTCAAGTGATGGCTATGTATGTGTGATGGGGTGGGGCTCATTACATATGCACTTACATACATGGCATTGTTTTCAGATGTTTTATTGATAATCATGTACTATGATATATATGCATGTTTTATACACTAACCCTGTGGTAGCCTTGATCAGAAAACCTACTGGGCGCGTTGATCTAACGCCCTAATTCTATCCTCAGAGGAGAATGCAGGTACAAGGAAAGGGAAAGAGAAGGTTGATGATAAGGAGGGGAGCTAAGCGTAAATGCGTGAATGCTGGAATGGATTTATAATTGCTGTTATTTGAATACTTTATTATGGACATGTAATATTGTAGTTACTTGCTATGGTTTGTTTAGGATATTAATGATGGATGGTTGGTTTATGTTATTTACTAATTGAGACTGGTACTTACTATTTATTCAACCTAATTTCGTAGTTAGTCTAGTTTATTCCGCAAGTTGTTGTTAGTTCCATGTGTGACTTATTATCATGGTTTAGTCCATGTACACATGGGTGGCCAGTTAAGGTTCAGACTTGAGTAGTCTGAACTTAACTCGAGTCGTGACGCCGCCCGCTCTCTTTCACTCTGTGTTTCTTTCAAAAGAAATTTTCAGACTCTGATTTTCGGAAGGGTGGAAAGGGCGGGGCGTTACATGATGAACATGTATTATTATATTATTTGCATGTTTTGGATACTAACCTTGTAGTAGCCCTAATCGGAAACACTACTGGGCGCGTTGATCTAACGCCCTATCTCTATCCTTAGTGGATGACACATGGAAAGGGGAAGAACGAGGATCGAGAAGGAAACCAAGCATAAGAGCTTGGGCAATTTGAATGGACTGTTTATGGACTTTTTATTTAAGTTATTTGGACAATGTAATTTGATAATTAGATGTGTTGGCATGTAATAATGTAGTTAAGTAGCTACTATGGTTTGGTTTATTTGGATGGCTTGGAATGAGTGGTAGACTAAGGCTATTTAGTAATTTTGGAGAATATGATCATGTACTTTGTTATCTTAAGTTATAAATTGAGTAGTCATAGGATCTATTATAACCTCAGCTTAGATTAAGACTAAGTATATTCCACAAGTTTATTGTACCATGTATGGATCGATTCTTATGGACTTAATCCATACGCACATGGGCTTGGCCAGTTAAGGGTCGGACTTTAGAAGTCCGAACTTAACTCGCGTCGTGACATCCCGCCCCGATCACTTGTTTATTATTATTATTTAAAAATAAATAAACTCTGATTATTAGAGTGAAAAGGGCGGGGTGTTACAGTTGGTATCAGAGCGAAACGGGAAGTTGAATCTTCCGAAGAATTGTTAAGACGGTTTCATGTCTCACTGACAGATAAGAATCCCAACTGACCGACTCTTCGGAGTCCGCTGACTAGGGGCCAGATTAATTTACTTCGTAGACTCAGACTGAACAATCAATCTGAGAACAACAATGAAAGATGGCAAAAGTACAGTTATTGTAGTTGATCTACCAAACATAGCACGATAGGATATACTTCCCCAATCTTTCCCCAAATTGAGAAAAAAAAAACAAACAATAGGTATTTAGAGATTTCCCCCAAAAACAAAAGAAAACCAAGTTTGCTTATTTGGAAATCTTCCCAAAATTGTGAAAATACAAACTGTACTAGGAAACTAAGTCAATAATGTTTTCTTGACTTAGGGAAAATGGCTCCAAAGAAAAATATCCCTCAGAACCAGAAAGGGAAGGAGAAAGTGTTACTAATCACTCAACATGGGGAAGTGGTATCTCAACATGAACAATTTGTACATGAGAAAGAGCCACCTATACATGAGAAGGAGGTAGCCCAACCTGAGGAGGAGCGATCTGTCCATGAAAAGTCGCGCAATGAGGAAGAATCACAGCGCTCTCGATGGGAAGAGAAGGGGAGTGAAAATTCATCTCGGAGGGAGGAAGAAGGGAACAATGGCGTACATATACCACATGTGCTGCATGAATTACAGAGTTTAGTTCAAGCGGTGGTGACTTCTGTACTCCAGCAGCATATGAATGGAAGTGAAAGTTCCAAAGATCCAATGACAGGAGTATGGTCCGAGAATTCCAGCAACAGCGCCCTCCCTACTTCAAAGGGAAGGAAGGGGCTGTCGGAGTCTAGCATTGGTTGAAAAAGATCACTCAGATCTTAACTCTACTCAAGATCGCGAGTCATGCTGACAGGATTCTACTGGCTACTTCACAACTAATTGAAGATGCCGGTAAATGGTGGGAGGTAATGGAGAAGCAACGGGCACTTGTACCAGTAAGGGAGAAGACGGCCATGACCTGGGATGAGTTTTTAACGACCTTTTTGGAACACTACTTTCCGGAGGAGGAGAAAGAGCGTCAGACTCAAGCCTTTCTGTCCTTGGTACAGGGCTCTATGATGGTGGCAGAGTATCACCGGGAATTCCTCAGTCTAATCCATCTATGCATTTTATATGGGGACACAGAGCATCGCAGGGCAAGGAAGTTTGAGAGGGGTCTACGGCCAAACATCAGGGCCAAAGTGACCATATTCAAGTGCACCACACTGGCTGAGGTGGTCAGTAAGGCCACCATAGCAGAGCAAGAGTTGAATGAAATGGTGCGGTTTGACAACCATCGAGCTCCAAGTGGGAGGGGTGGGTTCCAGCCCAACAAGAGGTTCCGACCAAACTTCAGCAGACCCTCACCATCTACAGGGTCCACAGGGGGCTTTCGTCCCAACCAGCCCTCCCCATCTGCATCAGTCACACAATCATTCAGAGGGGTGAACAACTGTTTCCACTGTGATCAGCCGGGACACTTCAAGAGAGATTGCCCAAAGCTGAACAAGCTCTCATATTCGAGAGGATGTTTCTGTCCACCAGCTAGGTCAGTTAACTCTCGAGGAGGCAGGACTTATAATCAGGCGGGTCCGGCGCCTAATCCTACTGGATCTGGACGTCTATTTACTCTAGCACCTCCTGAGGATGTGGCTCATTCTGTGATTCAAGGTATGGCTGTTGTCAGTAGTTCCTATGCATATGTACTATTTGATTCTAGAGCATCACACTCCTTTATATCTGCATCATTTATAACTGCCACTGGAACTCTAGTTCAAAAATTGTCCACATCACTCACAAAAATTGTCCACATCACTCACACGTCCTTGGGACTCATATGCACGGCTGTGAATACCAAACTAGCTGGACTCAGATTTGAGTTCAATTATCTGGTACTCAATATGTATGGGTACGATATTATCTTCGGCATGGACTGGTTGGCTAGCTTTCAGGCCAACATTGACTGTTATCGCCGCATAGTGACATTTTGGTCACCCGAAGGGAAGCAATATGTAGTTGGTACAGACAAGCAAAGCGGAGTGCAAGAAGGGTTGAATCATCTGGTATTGAACAATATCAGAATCAACAAGACACCGATAGCTGAACTCCCAGCAATAGTGAAAGAATATGCGGATGTCTTCCCAAAAGAACTCCCTGGTTTACCACTCATGAGGGAGCTCAACTTTGAAATCAAGCTGTACCCTGGCACTTCACCAGTGCCATTACCCCACTATCGGATGGCACCAGCGGAGATGTCTGAGCTAAAGAAGCAGATTGATGAACTGCTTAGACTGGGTTGTATCCGAAACAGCACATCGTCTTGGGGAGCTCCAGTGTTGTTTGTGAAGAAGAAGGACGGTTCACTCTGAATGTGTGTGGATTATCGGAAACTAAATCAGCTAACAGTCCGGAACAAGTACCTTTTACCTAGGATCGATGATTTATTCCAGTCACTTCTCGAAGATTGATCTGATGTCCGGTTATCATCAAATCCGGGTTAGGGAGGAAGATATAGAGAAGACAACCTTCAGGACGCGGTATGGACTATATGAATTTGTAGTCATGCCGTTTGGATTCACCAATGCACTGGCTGTGTTCATGGATTTAATGAACAGGATCTTCCGCCCGTACTTGGACCAGTTTGTGATTGTGTTCATTGATGATATCTTGATCTATTCCAAAAGTAAAGAAGATCATGCTGAACACCTGAAAATAGTTCTAGATACTCTGAGGAAGAACAAGTTGTATGCCAAAGCAAGCAAATGTGAATTTTGGCTACCTGAGGTCAAATTTTTGGGGCATGTCATAACAAAAAATGGTATAGCCGTGGATCTGGCTAAGGTGGCGGCAGTGAGCGAGTGGAAAGTACCAAACAATGTCACTGAAATCAGTAGCTTCCTAGGTTTGGCTGGATACTATCGGAAGTTTATCATGGATTTCTCCAAAATTGCATCTCCATTGACTCGACTCACTTAGAAGGGAGTCAAATATGAGTGGACAGATCTGTGCAATTGGAGGTTTGAGGAACTAAAAATAGACTTAAAACCTGCTCCTATCTTAATTTTGCCAGAAAGGGGCAAAGGTTATGAAGTACAATGCGATGCTTCAAGAGAGGGACTGGGGTGTTCACTCATGCAATGTCATCGTGTGGTGGCATATGGTTCAAGACAATTAAAAATTCATGAACGTCTCTATCCCACACATGATCTGGAATTAGCTGCAGTGGTCTTCGCTCTTAAAAGCTGGAGACACTATCTATATGATGAGAAGTTTGAAGTCTTTTCAGATCACAAGAGCTTGAAATATTTATTTGATCAGAAAGAGCTCAACTTGAGGCAGCGAAGATGGACGGAATATCTGGCGGATTATGAATTCGCGCTCCGATATCATCCGGGAAAGGCAAATAAGGTGGCGGATGCTCTCAGCTGCATCTCACATGCGTCAGTGGCATGTTTGATTAGAACTGAATGGGAGATGCTAAACACCATTCGAGAGTTCAATCTGTATATCAACAACCATGGGAGTATGTACAATTTAATCATACGGTCCAACATGGTTACCAAGATTGAACAAGAGCAGCGAACAGATCCGAAAGTGGAAGAGTTATGGGCCAAGATATCTACTAGTATAGACGTACCGGAGTGGGAGTTGCGACCGGGACAGGGTCTTGTATTCCAGGGGAAGAATATATGTGCCAAAGAGCTGCAGAAAAGAGTTGTTGATTGAGGCACATTAGACTAAGCTCTCCACACATCCAAGAAGCACCAAGACGTATCATGACCTGAAGAGGCATTACTGGTGGCACGGACTCAAAAGAGATGTTGCAGAATTCGTGGCACACTGTTTAACTTGTCAGCAGGTTAAAACAGAACATCAGAAGCCACCAGGGTTACTCAAACCCTTAGCAGTGTCGGAATGGAAATGGGTGCACATTTCCATGGATTTTGTAACAGGGTTGCCTAAGTCATCAAAGGGCAATGATGCAATGTGGTAGACCGATTGACCAAGTCGGCCCACTTTATACCCATCAGGATGACGGACTCATCTGAGACATTGGGTCGGTGGTACATCAAAGACATCATCAGGTTACATGGTATTCCTCGGACTATAGTGTCCGACAGAGATGGCCGATTCACAGGCAGAGTGTGGCAGAGTATGCAGTAGGCCATGGGGACCGATCTACTGACTAGCACAACATTCCATCCAAAGACTGATGGACAGTCAGAAAGGACAATACAAACACTGGAGGACATGTTGAGGACGTGCATGCTAGACTTGAAGGGTGGATGGGAAGATCATTTGCCATTGGTAGAGTTCTCATATAACAATAGCTACCAAGCAAGCCTTTAGATGGTTCTGTTCAAGGCTTTGTATGGTAGACTATGTAGGTCACCAGTGTGCTGGACTGAGGCCGGCGAGCCTATGTTGATTGGACCCGAGTTAGTCGCAGAGACTACTACACAAATTCAGTTGATACGTCAACACTTATTAACCACACAGAATTGACAAAAGAGCTATGCTGACAAAAGGAGGAGGTTTCTCGAATTTGAAGTGGGGGACATGGTATTCTTGAAGGTCTCGCCACGAAAGGGGCACATGAGATTTGGGAAGAAGGGAAAACTGTCGCCAAGATATGTGGGACCGTTTTCAATTATCAGAAGGATGGGAGATGTAGCTTATCAGTTAGCACTTCCTTCACAATTGGCATCCCTACACGATGTGTTTCATGTGTCGATGCTGAGGAAGTACAATCCCGATCCGTCTCATGTTTTGAATGTGCAAGACATAGATGTGCAAAGCGACGTCACTTACATCGAGAAGCCTGTCAGAATAATTGAGACTGAGCAAAGGGTGTTGCGGAACTGAGTGATTCAGTTCGTCAAGGTGGTATGGGATCGACATGGTGTTGAGGAAGCCACCTGGGAATTAGAATCGGAGATGAGTATGTTGGAATCCTACTTCGTTCAATTTTCGGGACGAAAATTTTAAAAGAGGATTGTATTGTAATACCCTAGACTTTTCAATATATCATTATTTATGAAAATGCGATTGGATTTATGAATTGAAGGGTTGTGATCATAGATGAGAAATGTGGGACCCATTGTTCAATTAACCCTCAATGGCTATGAGTTGTGTGTTTGAAATAAAATAAATGAGTAATTGGGGCAAAGTTTCTGAAATGGGTCAAAATGGCCAATTTGGACCCAATGGGTCAGGTTTGACTTAGTTGACCATCAAGTGAGTCCAAGTTTGATTAAGTTGGGGCTGATTGGAGTTTGAAAATGGAATTAAATAGTTGAGTTAAATGAGTGAGTTGGTTGGAAATAAATTATAAGTGAGTGAGTTGATTTGAAATAAGTTATGAGTAAGTGAGTTGTTTTAAATTATAAATGAGTGGAGTATGAAGTTGAAGGGCTGGTTTTCATATTCAAATAAGATGGTCCACACGTTGGATGCATGGGTGGGCATCCCATGCATGAAACTCTAAGATAGGAAATAAATGGAAGGTACCGTTTTGTGGAGTTACAAGATGGGTTCACACTTGGAGGGGGGGAGTTTTATCTTAAAAATGAAACTCTCACATGGACGTTGATGAGGGTCAAAGGGAGCTGAATGGTTTGGTGGTCAAATACAATACAAAACCGTTGGATGGGGGGAGTTTCATCTCATGGATGAAACCCCCACAAGGGGTAAGTAAATGAGGAATGGTGGTTATAAATTTCAAACCCATACATGCCGTTGGGGCTCATGGGTGTTTCACATTTTGGATGAAACTTCAAGATGGAAGATGAATGGGGTTCGTGGAGGTTACTCAAGACCTTGCATGGGAGACGTTGGATGCTTGGGGAGTTTCATTTCATAGATGAAACCCCCAAGTAACATAAAGGATTTTGGGTTAAGGCAATGGGAGTTACACAAGGGTTTAATAAAAAACCATCACTTTGGCCGACCACCACATTTGGAACAAAGATTTCGATCTCCAACTCTCTCTCTCCCTCTCTCTCTTTCTCTCTTAGACGTTACTCATCTTTCGAGACCTAAGGCATTGGCTGATTGTCTTTCATATCAATCAGTCTTTGGCAGATCATCTTTCCAAGTCCAAGTACACATAGAGTAAAGGAGTTTATCACCAAGGTTTAAGACCAAATTTCTATCTCTCTCTCTCAAATCCATATCACCTGGCTGAAGTATCCAAGGAGGTTGCAGCAAGGTTAATCTCAGTTAGGAGAACAAGAAAGAAGAGGGAAGGCTAAAGATCTAAAAGGAGTCAAAGAACCGAAGGAGTCGTGGTGTTGGTAAGTGTACTATGAACCTTTGTAAATAAGTTGGTTAAGGGAATATGATCCGGCCATTGTATGGCCGAATCTACCAAGGGATTAGATCAAGGATTATGTTGTTTAAAAATGGTAAAATATGGACCATAGGGTTCGACCCCTTTGGATGGCCGAACCCCATGGAAGACTTGGTGATTTTTATGGTGTTTGAGAGATAAAATCCATATTATGTAATGAAGGTTTTAAATGATTTAAAATGGAGATAAGCTTACTGTTTTGGAGTACCTATGGCATGGCTGAACCATGTTAATGTTATGGCTAATTTACTGATTTAAACCATGGACAAATGTTGGAGGGATTACACCAAGGAAACCATAGGGTTCGGCCATGTGTATGGCCTAACCCCATGGACTGTTTTTGATGGATAATTGGATTAAGTTTATGATGGAAATTATGTAATAATTATATTCTTTGATTTAAGAATAATATATGTTTGTCTATGGACTTAGTATAGGTATATAATCAGCCATCATGGATGATGGAAAGAGGAACAAAAACCAGTTTGGTGAGGTTCGGCCATGAAGTATGGCCGAACCCCACTAATGGTGATTGATGGACTTAGTGGTTAATTTATATGGATGAATGAAGGATTTAAAAAGGACCAAATTAAGATGGTGAGGTTCGTCCAAAGTATGTTTGATGTGTGAGGAGGTTTAATATGATTAAATGAAAAGAGAGACCAAAATTTAGATGGGTGAGGTTCGGCCATAGGGGTATGGCCGAACCCCACAAAGTGGATTTTTGGGACTTAGACTAAGTTGGAATCACATGGATGAATGTTTAACTTTCTATTATGTAAATAAGGTATTGGGATTGCTAGAAGCGGTATACAAGTCGTGAACGGGAGACGATTCAAAAGAAGGGTCAAACTAAGTAACATTGCGTAGGTTTCCTACCTTTTTGAACCACACTCATATTTGATGTTTTATCGTAATTTTGATGATTTATGTGCTAAGTTATTATGTTTCAAAGTGGTTTTATATGTTAAGTTATGTTTACAAATGGCATGAAATCATGGACATCTCATGCATGGCATGGGGTGGTAATTATGGAAACCGGAGGCCACACTCCGTAGGGGCGTCCGAAAGACCACTGTGGGGTACCTTGATGATGAGAATCCCATCAAGAGGAATCCGGAGGCCACACTCCGTCGGGGCGTCTGAAAGACCACTGTGGGGTACCTTGACGATGAGAATCCCGTCAAGAGGAAGCTATGTATATTTGTGATGGGTGGGACTCATTACATGTGCATTACATACATAGCGTTGTTTTTATGAGATTTTGATGAACATGTATTATTATATTATTTGCATGTTTTGGATACTAACCTTGTGGTAGCCCTAATCGGAAACACTACTGGACGCGTTGATCTAATGCCCTATCTCTATCCTTAGTGGATGACACAGGAAAGGGGAAGAACGAGGATCGAGAAGGAAACCAAGCATAGGAGCTTGGGCAATTTGAATGGATTTGAATGGACTTTGAATGGACTGTTTATGGACTTTTTATTTAAGTTATTTGGACAATGTAATTTGATAATTAGATGTGTTGGCATGTAATCATGTAGTTAAGTAGCTACTATGGTTTGGTTTATTTGGATGGTTTGGAATGATTGGTAGACTAAGGTTATTTAGTAATTTTGGAGAATATGATCATGTACTTTGCTATCTTAAGTTATAAATTGAGTAGTCATAGGATCTATTATAACCTCAGTTAGATTAAGACTAAGTATATTCCGCAAGTTTATTGTACCATGTGTGGATCGATTCTTATGGACTTAATCCATACGCACATGGGCTTGGCCAGTTAAGGGTCGGACTTTAGAAGTCCGAATTTAACTCGAGTCGTGACATTCGGCCCCGATCACTTGTTTATTATTATTATTTAAAAATAAATAAATAAAATAAACTCTGATTATTAGAGGGAAAAGGGCGGGGTGTTACATTTTTTGAGAAGTCCATGATAAACTTCTGATAGTAGCCAGCCAATCCCAGAAAGCTATGGATCTCAGTCACATTTTTCGGTGCTTTCCAAACTCTTACTACCGCCACCTTGCCCTGATCCACAGCTATACCTTCTGCTGATATAACGTGTCCTATAAAGTTGACCTCAGATAACCAAATTCATATTTGTTGGCTTTGGCATATAGTTTGTTCTTCCTCAAAGTGTCCAGAACTATCCTCAGGTGCTCAGCATGTTCTTCCTTACTTTTGGAATAGATCAGGATGTCATCAATAAATACAATAACAAACTGATCCAAGTAAGGACGGAAAATCCTATTCATTAGACCCATGAACACAGCCGGTGCATTGGTGAGTCCAAACGGCATGACTACAAACTCATAGAGTCCATACCGCGTTTTAAAGGTTGTCTTCCCTATGCCCTCCTCCCTAACCCGGATTTGATGGTATCTGGACATCAAGTCAATCTTAGAGAAATGACTGGAACCTCTAAGTTGATCAAATAGATCATCAATCCTAGGTAGAGGGTACTTGTTTTTGACCGACAACTGGTTCAGTTTTAGGTAATCCACATACATATGGAGTGAACCTTCCTTCTTCTTCACAAATAAAACCGAAGCTTCCCAAGCCGATATACTGTTTCTCATGCAACCCAGTCTGAGCAGTTCATCAATTTGCTTCTTTAGCTCGGACATCTCTGCTGGTGCCATCCGGTAGTGTGGTAATGAAACAGGTGATGTGCTAGGATACAGCTTGATTTCAAAATTAATCTCCCTCATGGGAGGCAAGCTAGGGAGTTCTGTTGGGAATACATCCGCATAATCCTTTACTATTGCCAGAAGTTCAGCCATCGGTGCCTTGTTGATTCTGATACTGTTCAATACCAGATCATTCAACCCTTCATGCAGTCTGCTTTGTTTGTCAGTATGTACCACATGTTGTTTTCCCTCGGGTGACCAAAATGTCACTCTGCGGCCATAACAATCAATGTTGGCCTGAAAACTAGCCAACCAGTCCATGCTGAAGATAATATCTTACTCTGTCATATCGAGTACCAAATAGTTGAACTCAAATCTGAGTCCAGCGAGTTTCGTATTCACTGCTGTGCTAGTCAGTAGGTCTGTTCCTGTGGCCGACTACATGCTTTGCCATACTCTGCGTGTAACGTCCCGCCCTTTTTCACTCTCTTCCTTTCCAAAAATCAGAGTCTATTTTTTTTTATAAACAATGAGTGATAGAGAGCGGGACGTCACGACGCAAGCTAAGTCTGAACTTCTAAAGTCTGACCCTTAACTGGCCAACCCTATGTGTGCATGGGTTAAGTCCATGAAAATTGTTCACACATAGCAATATACACATGCGGATTAAAATCATAATTGCGGAATTATAATAGAACCTAGTTTTATTCCATTTTAGATAGCAAAGTATATCAAGTTCTTAATCATAATTAACATAACTTAATTATCCAAGTAAACATCCAACAATAGCAAATCATCTAAATTATTACATGCCCGAAGTCTTGTTACTCAAATTACAAGTCCATAAGTAACTTAATCAAAACATAAACTAAAAGCATCCAAGCTCCTATGCTTGACCCTTTTCGCATTCAGCGTTCCCCTCGTTTCCTGTATCATCCACTAGGGTAGAAGTAGGGCGTTAGAACAACGCTCCCAGTAGGTATTCCAATTAAGTCTAACACATGGTTAGTACAAAACATAAATAATAATATCATAATGTCAAAACCATATAAACCATGTCATGTCATGATGTCAAATGCAAGGAGTCCCACCCATCACAAGTAGATATAGTACCCCCACATAGGTCTTTCGGACGCCCCGACAGAGTGTGACCCCTCCAGTTACATATCCTTCACCCCATGCCATGCATGAGATGCTAATGAATCACATGCTATTTTATCATATAAACATAGCATTAAAACACACATTTGAAACAATATCATTTGCAACGTAAATTCATCAAAATAAGATAAAAATATTGTACATAAACCCATGGTTTCAAAGACGTGGAATCCTACCAAAGACCACTAACGTGTCCTTGCGCTTTCGTCCTGTAACCGCTCACGATCATACACACCTTGTGAGGTCCCGTTACCTTATAATATATCAATCAATTAAAACCATGTCCCATTTGATTTACCATAAAGTCCAAGTCCATAAAACATTCCTCATGGGGTTCGGCCATACACCATGGCCGAACCCATGTTCTTTCACTTTTACTTATATTTACAACAATGCCATTCATATCACTATTATTCATTAATCTAATGATAAACAAATTAATCATCTAAGATACATCAAACCTTAAGTTCAGCAAACATTCCCCATGGCGTTCGGCCACACATCATGGCCGAACCCATGGTCCATTGATTTCACTTAATTACATCCTTGCCATTATTCTATCCATGGCTATTTACCTTGCTTATTTTCATAAGGCTTATGTTCCAAAAATGATCCATACATAGTTCTTTAATCCAAAGACATAATCCAGCAAATAGTTCATGAGGTTCGGCCATACACCATGGCTGAACCCTATGTCTATCATTTTCACCTATTTACAACATTACCATTACCTCCATCATGCCTAATTACTTATCTTAATCCTCCATTCCTTTAATCATATTAGGTCTATACATGATCCATAAAAATTGGTTCATGGGTTCGGCCAAACACCATTGCGGAACCCTATGTTGTTTAACTTTCCAATTATATCAATTACCATCCATGGATCCATAAAATAAACCCTAGTGGGGTTCGACCATACACCATGGCTGAACCTCACCCATAGAGACAATCTAACCGTTCCCATCACTTTCTAAATTAATAACATCTTCCATGGGGTTCAGCCATGCACCATGGCCGAACCCTATGGTTCAAAATCTTCTCTTTAAAAATCATTCATCCTTGATCTTCCATGATCTAAATACATGTAACCAATTCTATATTTCTCCATGTAAAACCTTTTAAAAATATGAATACTTTTCCATGGAGTTCATCCTTCAAAAACCCATAATCATTACCAACACACCTCCATGGGGTTCGGCCATGAAACATGGCCGAACCCTATGGTTCTTTAATTTCTTACATTCACCCAAACTTGTAAAACCTTTTAAAACCATAACCATAACTCTATGATTTTCATCCTCCAAACTTCCATTAAAAAAATCACCAAAGTCCTTCCATAGGGTTCGTGGCCGAACCCTATGGTTCGTCCCTTTCTATTAAAATACCATCTTCATTCCTTAATCTTCTTCCATGGGGTTCAGCCATACACCATAGCCGAACCCTATGTTTCCATATTTCCTCTTTTCAATCCAATCAAAATATCCTAACCGTCCATGCTTTTCAACCCATAAAAATACATAATGTCTTTCCATGGGGTTTGGCCATACATCACGGCCGAACCCTATGGTCCATCCTTTCCATTAAACTTATTATATTCATCTCCCAATTTTCTTCCATAGGGTTCGGCCATACACCATGGCCGAACCCTATGGCTCTTTTCTTTAAACAAAATTATCGAAACTATTTACCGGTTCTGCGACTCCTCTAGTTTTCCTTTGCTTGTTCTTGCTCTTCCAATCTTCTCCTTTTTTAGCCTATTCTCCTCCTTGATCTTTCACACTTGCTGGCTGCCTTCACCTTCTCTTGATGTATGCTGTGCGCCCCTCTATGTCTTTCTATTATACATCCGCAGTTATGATTTTAATCCGCATGTGTATATTGCTATGTGTGAACCGTTTTCATGGACTTAGCCCATGCACACATAGGGTTGGCCAGTTAAGAGTCGGACTTTAGAAGTTCGGACTTAGCTCGCATCATGATGTCCCGCTCTCTATCACTCATTGTTTATAAAAAAAAATAGACTCTGATTTTTGGAAAGGAAGCGAGTGAAAAAGGGCGGGGGCGTTACACTGCCGGTGAATCGACCATCTCTGTCGGACACAATAGTCCGAGGAATACCATGCAATCTGATGATATCCTTCATATATCGCCGACCTAAAGTCTCAGATGAGTCTGTCATCTTAATGGGAAGAAAATGTGCAGACTTGGTCAGTCGGTCTACCACGACGCATATCGCATTGTTGCCCTTTGAAGACCTTGGAAATCCTGTCACAAAATCCATGGAGATGTGCTCCCATTTCCATTCCAGCACTGGTAAGGGTTTGAGTAACCTTGGTGGCTTCTGATGTTCCGTCTTAACTTGCTGACACGTTAAGCAATGAGCCTCAAATTCTGCGACATCTCTTTTGAGTCCATGCCACCAGTAATGTCTCTTCAGGTCGTGATACACCTTGGTGCTGCCCGGATGAATTGGGAGTTTGGTCTGATGTGCCTCAATCAGTAACTCTTTCTGCAGCTCTTAGGCACATATATCCTTCCTCGGAATACAAGACCTTGTCCTGGTCGTAACTCCCATTCCGGTATGACTTCACGAGCAGACATCTTGGCCCATATCTCCTCCACTTCCGGGTCTATCCGCTGTTCCTGTTCAATCTTAGTAACCATGTTGGACCGTATGATCAAATTGTACATACTCCCATGGTTATTGATGTATAAATTGAATTCTCGAACGGTATTCAACATCTCCTATTCTGTCCTGATCAAACATGCCACTGATGCATGTGATATGTGGCTGAGGGCATCTGCCACCTTGTTCGCCTTGTCAGGGTGATAACGAAGTGCGAACTCATAATCCTGCAGATATTCCATCCATCTGCGCTGCCTCAGGTTGAGCTCTTTTTTATCAAACAAGTACTTCAAGCTCTTATGATATGAAAACACTTCAAATTTCTCGCCATATAGATAATGTCTGCAACTTTTGAGAGCGAATACCACTGCTGCTAGTTCAAGATCGTGCGTAGGATAGAGGCGTTCATGTATTTTCAATTGTCTTGAACCATAAGCCACCACATGATGAGTTTGATTGAGGATGCACCCAAGTCCCTCTCCTGAAGCATGCATTGTACCTCATAACCCTTGCCCCTTTCTGGCAAAATCAAAATAGGAGCCGTTGTAAGTCTATCTTTCAGGTCCTCAAATCTCTGGTTGCACAAATTTGACCACTCAAATTTGACTTCTTACTGAGTGAGCCGGGTAAGTGGAGATGGTATCTTGGAGAAGTCCATGATAAACTTTTTGTAGTAACCAGCCAATCCCAAGAAGCTATGAATCTCGGTTACATTCTTTGGTGCTTTCCATTCTCCCATTACTGCCACTTTAGCCTGGTCCACGGCTATACCTTCTGCTGATATGACATGTCCCAAGAAATTAACCTTGGGTAGCCAGAATTCACACTTGCTGGCTTTGGCATACAATTCGTTCTTCCTCAAAGTGTCCAGAACTATCCTCAGGTGCTCAGCGTGTTCTTCCTGAGTTTTGGAATAATTCAAAATGTCATCAATAAATGCAATGAAAAATTGGTCCAAGTAAGGACGGGAAATCCTGTTCATTAGATCCATGAACACAGCCGGTGCATTGGTGAGTCCAAACGGCATGACTACAAACTCATATAATCCATACCGCGTTCTGAATGCTGTTTTTTTTATGTCCTCCTCTCTAACCCGGATTTGATGGTATCCGGACATCAGGTCAATCTTAGAGAAATGACTGGAACCTCTAAGTTGATCAAATAGATCATCGATCCTGGGTAGAGGGTACTTGTTTCTGACCGTCAGCTGGTTCAGTTTTCGGTAATCCACGCACATACGGAGTGAACCATCCTTCTTCTTCACAAACAAAACCGGAGCTCCCCAAGCTGATGTACTGTTCCGGATGCAACCCAGTCTGAGCAGTTCATCAATCTGCTTCTTTACCTCGGACATCTCTGCTGGTGCCATCCGGTAGTGTGGTAATGACACTGGTGTAGTGCCAGGGTACAACTTGATTTCAAAATTAATCTCCCTCATGGGAGGCAAGCTAGGGAGTTCTGTTGGAAATACATCGGCACAGTCCTTTACTATTGTAGGAAGTTCAGCCACCGGTGCCTTGTTGATTCTGATTTCAATACCAGGTGACTCAACCCTTCATGCAGTCTGCTTTGTTTGTCAGTACGCACCACATGTTGTTTTCCCTCGGGTGACCAAAATGTCACCCTGCAGCGATAACAATCAATGTTGGCCTGAAAGCTAGCCAACCAGTCCATGCCGAAGATAATATTGTACTCTGTCATATCGAGTACCAAATAGTTGAACTCAAATCTGAGTCCAGCGAGTTTAGTATTCACTGTTGTGCATATAAGCCCCAATGATGTGTCTCCGATGGGGGATACAATGGTGAGTGATGTGGACAATTTTTGTACTAAAGTTCCAGTTGCAGATATGAATGCAGCAGATATGAAAGAGTGGGATGCTCTAGAATCAAATAAACAAAAAAAGGCATAGGAACCACTGACTATCGCCATACCTTGAATCACAAAGTGATCCTCTGTTGCTGGAGGAGCTATGGTAAATAACCGTCCAGATCCTGTAGGCGCCTGTCCCGCCTGGTTAGATGTCCTACCTCCTCGTGAATTAGCTCACTTAACTGGTGGACGAGATGAACCTCTAGAATAAGAGGGTATGCTGAGCTGCGGGCATTCCCTTTTGAAGTGACCTGGCTGATCACAATGAAAACAGTTGCTTACCCCTCTGGGAGCCTGAGTGACTGATGCAGATGGGGAGGGATGATTGGGACGAAAGCCCCCTGTTGACCCATTGGATGGTGAGGGTCTACTAAAGTTCGGTCGGAACTTCTTGTTGGCCTGAAATGTACCCCTCCCACTCTGAGCTCGGCGGTTGTCAAAACGCACTAACTCAGCCATCTCTTGCTCTGCGATAGTGGCCTTGCTGACCACCTCTGTCAATGTAGCTGCCTTGAATATGGTTACCTTGGCCCTAATGCTTGGCCGAAGGCCCCGTTCAAACTTGTGTGCCCTTTTTTACTTTGTATCCACCATATAGAATGCATAGCAACACAAGTTGGGCCAACATACCGGTGTCGCCAATGGATCAACAATTATAGCACCGATGGGTTGGTGCATATGAGAGGCTCATTCTGGTGCAAAAACATGTTTGACAGTAGTTTCCACTTGGGAAACCTGTTACCTAGAACGACCTGTCGCTCTTTGCCGAGGGGTCAGTCCTATTACTCTCGATCGGTCGTGATATACTGAGATGTCTGTTTTATCAAAAACCCTTATGAGTTCACAGTCCAGAACTTATAAATCTTATACTGACGAGTCGTCTACCAAGAGGGGTCGTTTAATTTCATCACCGAGGAGTCGGTGCATACAAGGCTCTAGGTTGGAGGCATTCATTGAATGAGAGTTCTAAGTTCCAAAACCTATGTCAAACTGGCTGACCAGTCTTTGACCACGATGGGTCGATCCTGACTACACCGAGATGTCGGTGAGATAGACTGGTTGTGCAAACAGTGAACATAATTCAAGTTTCCAAGTTCACTTCAGCTTCCTCTCTAGGCACGATTATGTTTATTACCAACATATGCAACTGAGCTTAGAAGTCCTCTCTCAGTGGGTTCCACCTAGGGTCATCTATAGTCATATACTTGTTCTTGTGATTGCCATATGATGAACTTTGAGATTGGTGGTGCATGATCATCTTCCTCGATCATCTTGAGTCTTCAAGCTTCTTGGCAAATGTTTCTACCCGAGTCAGGCAATTAACAAACAGAGACTCAATTAAGCCAGGGCATTAACAATCTCCCCCTTTGTCAATTATATGACAAAACCTAGTAGGTAACCCAATTACAAGCAGACCCTTTATTACAACACATTTGAATACAAAATATTACATGAAATACATGTATACTCAAATGGATAACACGACTATGTTCTTCGCATATCTTGATTACCTTGCTTCTGTTACATGTGTTTCCTATTCAAACAAGCAAACACTAGACAAATATTAGATGGGTTAGTCCAAACCATAAACAACCATGACTAAGTAAGATTTTCTCCCGCATTCTTCTTTTCTTTATGATTTTCTCCCACACATCGGCTTTCTCCATATACTCAATTCTCCCCATAATTGGTTCTTTTGTCTTGGGTTTCTACTATTTTCTTCCCCATTTTTTCATTCAATTGACAAAGGGTTTGTAGGCATGCATCAAGATTAAACACTCCCATGCTTCTTGGATTAGTGTTAAACTGAGATCGATTTTCATACATGGTTCTCCCCCATGGATGAGTGCACATTTTTCATGCATCAAGGTTTATTTGCCCTTGCACAAGCTGATTTCTAGCTGATTTCTTCATAGGTTAAGCTAATGTCCCTAGCTTCTTCGACTTTCCTCCCCCAATCTCTAAGCTATCTCTTAGCTTTTTCACCTCAGCACCCCCACAAACTTAGCCAACCCTAAGTTGATTTTTCTCAAAACTTGCAAGCCTGCATTCTCCTTCCTCCACAAACTTTCATGACAAGTGACAACATCTATTGAGCACATATTTTTTATTCCCCCATACTCCAAGGATGTGTGTAGCATCACAGCCTGATCACTTATCGTCCTTAACATGACAATATGAAACCAACTCTTTCAAACATGCATGTTCGTTTATCATATACAAGAGATATACGACATTTATACAGAGCAATACACACATCACATTAAACCAAACCATATCATTGCATTGATAACCAAAATGTGCATTGAGTACATATGGTTTTTGATAGGGGGCATTACGAATGCTCAGACAAAAATACCAAAAGTATAGTTTTTCAAAACTAGATATCACGAAAAACTATCCTAACAGAGCCATCCTGAGAGGGTGCCGGAGGAGGAGGAGATGGAGTATCTGGAACTTGGTCAGAGAAGGAGGTAGCAGCAAATAGATCCCGGACTGTCATCCTTAACCTATCCAGGGATCTTTTAAGGCAATCAATCCTTCTTTCCAGTTTGAAAACCTTGTTGTTCAGACTATCATTCACTTGATGAGGATATTCATATTCTATTTCTTTAACAGAATCTCTCCAAAGGTCCTCAGACTGACGACTATCCTCCTCACTGGTGTCGTCAGGAATATCAACATGGTCTTCATGACCAGTTTGAGGACCATTCTCCTCTTCTGCTTCATCTGCCCTTCATTCTCTTTGATTTTCATCGAGGATGACACCTTTGTCAGCAATGGGCTCTTCTCCCACCTCTGGTGGGGTTTCCTGTTCGTCCTGAACGTATGTAGGACTTTTAGAGCTCGATCCAAGGCAAAAACGAGAGGCTGACCTTTTGGTCCTTTTAGCCCATTGAATGGCACGATTGGATTCTCCTCGTTCAGTAGAGTGCTTAAGACGTGACTGAGTTGTCATCTTTGTAAGCATGGTGTTTCCTAAGGGAGATCCTCAAACAATGGCTCGAAGAAGGATGAGATGGAAATTGGCCCTCACTTAATCTACGAAAATCACAAACAAGTAATTTTCAGGCTTCTAGAGACATGAGGAACGAAAGCCTCATGGTTTTCTGACGGGAAATCACCCCGAGAGATCCTATCGAGACTGGTCTAGGGCACGGGAGAAAAATGAGGGACCACAGACCTTCGCGGGAGGGGAGACATTGAATTCAAAAGTGTTGTCGCTTTCGCAGAAAAGGTTCCCTTTTAATTTAAACTTTCTGTCTCACTGATATGTCGGTTCCATCGACAGGTCGACTTTTTCGACAATTTCCCCTTTTCAACCGTGCTTGATTTAGCACAGTATCGATATATATGTCACTCTCACAGTCTATTCACCGACGTGTCGTCTATACCGAGAGGTTCAAATTACAGAGCAATCATCATTGATTCGTGCATCTTTGATGAGATCCTATTCGAAGCACGGCATACATAAATTCATTTTAATGCACAGATATGCCGAGTTTAATCAAATCATGCACACAAAAAATTCTCATTAAAAAATGTATACTTTTCAAAAATACTTTGAATGGAATGTATGGCTCTTCAAGTAAAATATGTACCATAGTCAAGCAGAGTACATTCTAGACTTCTAGTTGGCCAGTTCCTCTCCTCATGTCATAGCATTTTTGCTATGTGAACTCACATGGTCTCTTGTGAGTTCATTTGTAGTGGTCTAAGATATGGAAGTGATTCTTAAACCAAAACAAAAAATGACTAGTGGTCTATCTCCTAGTTACGAAGATTGTGGCATTTGGTGTTGCATACACACCTCTACGATCATACCTTTGATCACTAACCTTGGTATCCATCAACTCTTGCAAAACATAATTAATCTGTCTTAACAAAGAGTCTTGCCTTGTATCCACCTCCCTTAGTTTTCTTTTAAGGTTAGTTGTTGGTGGATGTCTTTTAAGCATAGGCTTTATTTGATTATGCGTTTGTTCTTTCCTTTCAAAGTATCTTTTCAGATGACGACAATTTATTTTAAATTGCCCATCCTTGTGACAGAAATTACACTTACCCACTGAAGAGCGAGAGATACTTGTTTTACTAAACACCTTATGATGTATAGGTTATTTTGTGAATGAGGCACCAAGACCAGACCTATCACCATACTGTCTTCCTGCACTAAGGAGTCTTTTAAGCCTTTCATCTCATTGGGTAAAGTTATCTTTGAATTTTTCCTTATGAAGTTTTAAATCTTTTACTTCCAAAGATAGCCTTTTAACATCTTCTTCGAGCTTAGTGTTTTCAACATCTGAGAGATTAAGCTTAGAGATTAGAAGAGATTTTTCATCTTTCAACTCTTCCACTTGATTGGAGAGCTTAAGGTTTTCATTTTTAACTTTGTTGAGTTTTTTAGTGAGCCTCTCACTCTCAAGGAACAGGGCACTGTAGGAAGGTTGAAGATCTTCATCATCTTCACTCTCACCTTCCTCTGTTTCAATTATGGGATTCTCATGATCATCAATGATTGAGGCTATGAGACCTTTTGACACAACAGTATTTTGTTGGGTCATATCATCTGAACCATTTTCTGATTCATAAGTTTCAACATGGGTTACACCCATTTCATAGCCTTCTTTATTTTATCCGAAGGACACTCATTCATGTAGTATCCTTTTCTCCACAATTGAAATAGGTCTACTCCTTGACATCCTCTCTCTCTCCCTTTCCCTCTAGAATCCTCTTGTCTTCTTGGGTGATTGTACTTTCACCCTTACCCATTCTTCTCAAGTTATTTCTTTTAACAAAGTTTTTATAAAACTTTTTGGTAAACATTACCATTACATCACTTGAGAGATCATCTTCTGAATTTTTTTCTTTTTCTTTAGTTTTCTTTGTTTGTTCAAAGAGTAGTTAATAGGTTTGCAATGAACCAACCAAATCATCAATTTTCATTAAGGACACATCTCGGTTGTCCTCCATAGCCACAACCTTGGGCTTGAATATTTCTGCAAGATTCCGAAATTTTTTGGTACATACCTTGTCCTCGGGTATCCCTTCCCCTAAAGCGTACATTTATTTACAATGTCATTAACTTTGGAATAAAATTCCATGAAGACTTCATCCTCCCTCATCTTAATGTTGTCAAACTGATTTTGGAGGATCTGAAGCTTGGGCCTCTTGACTATTAAGGTGCCTTCATGGGTTCTCTCAAAAACTTTCCATGCCTCTTTTACAGTAACACAAGTCATGATACATACCTTGTCCTCGGGTATCCCTTCCCCTAAAGCGTACATTTATTTACAATGTCACTAACTTTGGAATAAAATTCCATGAAGATTTCATCCTCCCTCATCTTAATGTTGTCAAACTGATTTTGGAGGATCTGAAGCTTGGGCCTCTTGACTATTAAGGTGCCTTCATGGGTTCTCTCAAAAACTTTCCATGCCTCTTTTACAGTAACACAAGTCATGATTCGCCTGTATTCACTGTCTCAGATTATACAATTTAGTGCATTCATGGCTTTGGCATCTGCCGTCTAAGAAGTTTTCTCAACAGGGGACCAAGATACAAAGGGTTTGGGTGGCTTGGATACGGTTGAGATATTTTCTACCATTTTTTTCTTCTGTGGGTTCGTGCCATCCGGTCTTTACAATATCCCAAACCAATTAATCAATGGAAATGAAGAAGCTTCTCATTTTGGCCTTCCAAGAGGCATAGTTTGATCCATCGAAATAAGGAGGATTCTATATTGCATGACTGTCTCCCATGGTGCTCTAGCTTTGGATCTACTCAGATGATTAAATCCTTGTAACGAGCACTATGCTCTGATACCAATTGAAAGTACCCTTTTTAATGGTACTAGAACAATGCAATTGACCCTAAAGAGGGGTGCATAGTCAATTTAATTTCGTTGGTTCTTTTTTAAATTAACTTGATTGATTAATTAAACGCAGCGGATATAACAATCAAGTGAGTGTGTGTTCAACAAGTGTGATATACAATCAACACAAGAAATTGTCTCTAACACCACAAACACAAGGACACAAGATATATAGTGGTTCGGTTCGCCAACATACATCCATTGTTAGTACTCGCTCAACCTTGAGCTATCCCCAAATTCACTATGTGGCGACTTACACCCTCACAATTAGAGTAGGAATTCCACCTCACTTAATTGGCAGGGAATTCCACCCACCACTGTGCCAGAGACGACGCTCTAGAGTTTTTATAGTGGTTACAGAGTACCTCTCCTTAATCCACTTTCGGGTTACAGGTTTAAAAAAAAATTAAAACCAAGAAAAACTTGCCTTAAAGCTCTTTCTCGCTGATGTGTGCTTCTTGAAGATCCCAGCCAAGTTGTGTCGACACTCCCTCTTGTAGTCATCATGTAGCAATCACAATCTCTGGGTGACAAGGAAACTTGGCTTAACCAAGGCTTTCCTAGTTTATGGTTTTCTCACTTACAAACTCAATCCGAAGATTGGTTGTTTATGATCTTTCTCTCTTCCTCTCTTTCTCACTTGCAAACACAATCAATAGATTGATACTTTATTATCTTTCCCACAAGAGTGTTGATTGTTCCTTAGAGTGTATAACTCTTTTCAGTTCAAAGAAATGGTAAAACGATCACATAGCACTCATATTTATAGAGGAGTCTTAACGGTCATATGGACTGTCCAGGACTGACAAGTCGGTGACACTGATGGGTCGGTGTTCATATTTATTACCGTTCAGCCACCAGACTGTTGCGCATTAAATGCACCCCCCAACGGCATAATTACTTTCTGGCCGACATGTCGGTGTCGTCGATGGGTCAACAGTTATGGCACGGATGGGTCGGTCCATATGAGGGCACATTCTAGTGCAAAAACATGCTTGACAGTAGTTTCCACATGGGAAACATGTTACCCAGAATGACCTGTCGCCCTTTGCAGAGGGGTCGGTCCTGTTACTCTCGATTGGTCGTGATATACCGAGATCTTTGTTTTATCGAGAGCCCAGATGAGTTCACAGTCCAGAACTTATAAGTTTTATACTGACGAGTCGTCCACCATGAGGGGTTGTTTAATTTCATCACCGAGGGGTCGATGCATACGAGACTCTCGGTCGGAGGCATTCACAGAATGACAGTTCTAAGCTCCAGAACCAATGTCAAACTGGTCGACCAATCTTTGACCACGATGGGTCGATCCTAACTACACCGAGATGTCGGTGAGATAGACCGATCGTGCTGACAGTGATCATAATTCAAGTTTCGAAGTTCACTTCAGCTTCCTCTCTAGGTAAGATTATGTTTATTACCAACATATGCAACTAAGCCTAGAAGTCCTCTCTCAGGTGTGGGTTCCACCTAGGGTCATCTATGGCCATATACCTGTTCTTGTGATTGCCAAACGATGAAGTTCGAGCTTGGCAGAGCATGATCTTCTTCCTCGATCATCTTGAGTCTTCAAGCTTCTTGGCAAGTGCTTTTACCCGAGTCATGTAATTGACAAACAGACACTCGGTCAAGCCAGGGCACTAACCGATTACACGATCAAATCTTGAGAAAGTAGTAGATTGATATCTGTATTGCTACTCGAAAAGTGGTTATTAATAAATAAATAATTAGAAAGTTATTAATTTAATGATTGTGGAATCTGAAACCTTAGTAATTTCTCTCGATTAGTTAAATCCTGCATTTACTTATTTTGTTTAAATCCTGTTGTTTTTATTTGTTGTAATTTTGTAAGTCTATTGTAACTTGATCATTCTCAAATCTCATGTTTAACTAGATTAAAATTAAATTAATTTGTGTTTAGTTAGTTTTCCCGGATTCTAAATCAAGTTACTATGGGTTTGACTTCGTTCTTGCATCTCGATACTTCAATAAATTTGTGCGCTTAAGAGTTAATTAAAATTTGCACATCAATGTACATAGAGTCGACATGTTGACCTAGGTTTGGTCTTGTCGAGACTTTACAATTTTCCTTCATTCTCATGTTGATATATCCATCTAGTCGACACGTTGACCAATGGACTTATTGACATATCGACACAGTCGAGATGTCGAATGAAATCCAATTCATTTACCGTTAAGTAATTACTATTTATTTCAAGTTTCATTTATCATTTACTCCCAAACCGACATATCGACATTGTTGCTACATTGTCTTAGGGAGATCCTAAAACAATCGGTTCTCCTTGCATGTCTCCCATTTGGATTCATCTTTCTCCAAATCTGTATCTAAGCTACTTTTAAGCATCCTAGTCTATTTTCTTGTAGCTAAATCACAATGAAATCCACATACCTTGAGAGACTTGAGGGTTTTCCGTGGTGAGTGGACAATCAGTTCGGATTTGGGGTTTTTTTTTTTCCTCTTGTTTCTTTCTTTGTTTCTCCTTTCTTGAGCTTTCACCAACGTAAATGGAGTAAAGGGAAAGTGGGAATGGAGGAAGGAGATGGTACCGCTGATCGAAAATGGCGAGGAGAAAGGGGACGTTCTTCCTCTCTTCTTTTTTATTCTCTTCTCCTTCTTCTTCTCTTTCTCTTGTTCATTTCTTTCTCTTCTCCTTCTCTTTCTCTCTTTAGTTTTTTCTCTCATTTGATCTCTCTCTGTGGTTGCCCTAGTCACTGAAAAATGAGTGGGGGTTGGTGGAGGTGGTGTGTGAAGGTGGCCATGCATTTAATGCTTGAAAAGGACAATAGGGAGAGGGTGGTTGTGTGAATCTGACTTGAAGCGTTGGACTTGCTCGATACATCGACTCTATTGATGAATAGAGTGTTGGGTTGTCGACACTTCGGTGATGTCGATGCATCGACCTGGGCGGTTCTATATTTCCTTCTTCACTCCGGCCTTGGGAATTCACCAACACATCAATGCTTACGATGCATCGGTCTGGATGTTCAAGTCTCGGGTTGGAATACATTGTCATATCAATTTGCTCTCAAATTGATACGATCGATACTATCGATGTATCAAATGAGGTTCGCCTACACATCGAGGTGTCGATGTGTCGACCTGTGAATTTCAGGTCTGTCTTATTTCATTCATTAAATACACCATTTCTTACGTACTTTCATCTTCAAGTCAAAATCCCACAAATCATTTCATTCATTTTGAGAAAGATTACATACAAATTAGGGAGTTAAAAGTCTGAGTCCTCACAATACTATCACATTTTGAATTTTTGTCCCAAAAATTAGACTAGGCTTGGGTTCCAAAACAAAATTACATATACAGTTCAGGATGAGATGCTCTCATTTCAAATTCCAACTCCCAAGTCGGTTCCTCATTTCTACGTATTTCCCGAACCACTTTGATAAAAAGAATTGCTATGTTCCTTAGCACCTTCTGTTCTGAATCTATGATCCTGATGGGTCTCTCGACGTAGGTTACGTCGCTTTGAACATCCAACTCTTTTACAACCAAAACATGTGATGAATTGGGATTGTAATTTTGCAACGACCTGAAATACATCATCCATACTCGACAACTATGCATGAAGTGTTTTGCGATATGCAACCCCACCAATCTTTTCAATGATTGGGAATGGTCCCACAGATCTCGAAGTGGGGACGAGGGAGTATAGTCGTCCAGATCCTACCAGAGCAGATGGTTGCCCCGATTGGTCTTGAGATTGAGGCATGTGCGACTGTGCCAGTCTGCCTAGCGGACGTTGGAAAGTCCGCTCCTGGGATATCTGGTGTAGCTGTGGGCAATTCCGCTTGATGGGTCCCGTCTATGTACATTGATAGCATGCGAATGAATTCCGAGAAGGCTAACCTCTAGGTGTTGGGGCCAAGGGATAGCTGGAGTTTTGTCTGTTGGTGGATGTTGTAGGTCCAGAGGCTGAAGGATATTTAGCACTTGGACGAAACTTCTTGTGGGGTCGAATAGGGTTTTCGCCACTTTGATTCCTTCTGCCTACCATGTGACTTGCAGACTCTATCATGTCTTTTTCAATAAAAGTGGTCATGCTCACTATTTCTGCAAAGGTCTTGACCGAGGGGGATATCACCCTCGATCTGATAGCGGGTCGTAGACCCCACTCGAACTTTCGAGTCTTCTTCGACTCGGTAACAACCATATAAGGTGCATAGCGGGATAGTCGGATGAACTCCTGCTGATATTTAGCAATGGTCTTGTTCCCCTTGACCAAGTTGATGAAGTCTTGAGCCTTGATTTCTTTCTCTTCATCCAGGAAATAATTTGCTAGGAAGAGTTCTGTGAAACTCTTCCATGTCATTGTAGCCACTACTTGGGTTTCCCTGGTTGACTCCCACAATTGGCTAGCATCGTTGATGAATTGGGAGGTAGGTAAAAGAATCTGATCTTGTTCGTCGTTGATTTTGAGCAGTTCTAGAATCTAAGTGATCTCCTTCAGCCAATTCTCTGCTCCCATGGGCCCTTCTATGCCATTGAAGTAAGGGGGACGTTAGTGTTGGAAGTCCCTTACCATGGCTCGATCTCGTGTATCAGTAGTGAGGATTGTGCCGGTTCCACTCTGTGTAGACTGCATCACCTTGTTCACTAAGTTTTGTAGGAAACTTTGAACCTCAGGGGTCACGGGAGGAACATTGCCACTTGTCTCATCGACACATTCCACGTTTTGTCGGGGGCGTCTCCCTCCGGTGCATCTTCCACGTGGTGGAATTTTCCTATGCCAAGAAACAACAGTTAAGATTTCAATCATCAAACAATCCAATAATGTATTCCCTTAACAATCATGCCACATCAACAAACAAAATCATTATATGTTATCATCCAACTTTTTGATTGGGTAAAAATCCTAAGTTCTCATTTGTTTCTTTCGCTCAGAGAATTTTCTAAGTCTTTTATATGAATTTGACTTAGGGTATTTCTTTATTTCCCTTTTCATTCCGCCCTAATACCAACTGTAACGTCCTGTCCTCTCCCATTAGGAACAGAGTGATATAATACGAATATTTCCATAGAGAGGGAGGAGACGTCACAAAACGAGCCGAGTCTAAGTCCGAAGGCCCGACCCTCGACTCGACCAACCTAGCACATGCGTGATTTAAGGTCCACGTTAACATTTGCACGTGCTACACAATCTGCGGAAAATTTAAATATTTATACATAACATATGAAATTTCATCTCAAAACAAAAATAAGGATTCCTAAACATAAGTCAAATACAAGTAATATCCAAATCAAAGGGAAAGGGGGTGCACATAGGAGTGTTATAGCAAAATCATATTTCAAATCATATAAATGTAAAATTCTCATTGTTTCTCAATTCATATCGTTTCATTATGAAAATAACATACTTAAAATCAAACATGTATTTACTATGTAATGTCATGTGATGGGTGTCATGATCAATGTATGCCTTCATCGTGCCCCATGCAAGTTTTCGAGACTTCTTTCTCACCTAGGAGCTCTATGGGCAAATATTGTGTTTCGGGAATTCTTTCTGACCCATGAGCGCTATGACCCAATATTGTGTTTTGGGACTTCTTTCTAACCCAGGAGCAGAATGGCCCAATGGTAATTTATTTTGGGACTTCTTTTTGACCCAGGAGCTTTTCTTGCCCAATATCCATGCAATTCCCATCCCATGCATTTGTGCATAAGGTATATGTTCGTATGATAATGTCATTGCTCATATGATTTCAACTCATCTTTAAAACATGAACATCTATCTTTATCTCATATATATATATATATATATATATATATATATATATATATATATATATATATATATATCATACGTTTTAAACCGCTCAATGTCTCATGAATCTCAAATCATTTCAAATATGAACATAATCACATGATTTTTAATCAGAAATCAAATCACAACTTCTCATAGTAATGGCAAAGTAAAATACTAGATTCACAACCATTGTGCTTCAAAGATTTAGGAAAATGTACTTGATTGGAGATGATCGGTAGAGTTAAATGATCCTTGAAGTGGCTCGTACAATGTCGGGGTTACTCCCGGCTCTTAGTTTATTCACATGTATCAAAACATAACTCTCATGTCATTATTAAAAAAAAAACCCTCTAATTCGATTTATGTAGGTCTTAAT